>CM033357.1:23952625-24696792 GCA_019395295.1 Osmanthus fragrans
GAAACTTTGCTTCGGCTGTGCGACTTTGGATCTTTCAATGGCATTTTTGAGTATTAGGGAAATGGAACTCCCTCTCTTGAGTTCAATATTGTCTTTGAAAGCGTCGATACCCTTTTCGTGCAGGGTTGTGTAGAGGTGGTCGACGAAACCTTTACGGGTGTCTTCACCTCTGAAACTCAAGAAAATGTCGTAAGTCGTAATTCCATATAGGGGTAATGGCAGTGGAAGAGGAAGTAGAGGCATTTGCAGAAGACATTTTTTGGGTGCTGCTAGTATTTTTCTGGTTGAGTTACTTACATAGAGCTTTTGAGTGTTGTTGGTATTTTTGCGAGTTGAGATATACAGAACTTGTTTGGGAGGATGGTAAAGTAAACACAGGATGGTTGAGATATAAATGCCATTGATTTACCTGTGCTTTTCCCCAGGCGATGGTAAACATATTTTACCGAAGTTAATTTTACATTTAGTCGCCAAGGTTTTAGAGAATTTACAAGTTGATAATTAAATTCGTTTCTACTCAAAAAAATCCCCCCAAGTTAACAAAAAAATTCCGCTATTTCCACTCTGTTAGTGATATACATGAATGATGAATCCAACATTTATCCCTTGTTTGGTAAAAATTAAAATTATATTTTAATAAATTTTAATAAACGTCAATGAAATTTATGATTGAAAAGTTGTACATTTTATGAAATATATATTTAAAATTAACAATTAACTTTGACTTTGATAAAAATTTAAACTATAATTTCTATCGAACAAGGGCTTAAGTTGTTATATGACAGCGTGTACAATTAAGAGGTAAGGCCTTGTTTCGGATTACTTTGTCAGTCCAACTTTTGATTGTTAAACATTTCACAACTATTTAGATGTATGATAAACTTAAAAATAACTGATTATGGAATACTCTATAACATAGTAAGAGCATGTTTGAGCCCCCCCCCCCCCCCCCCCCCCTTTTTATTTATAGAAATAATGCATTTTGAAATAGTATTTTGATGGAAAATGTGTGGTTAAAAAATAAGCAAAAGTTTTAGATTTGAGTGTAATATATTTTTGACTATTACCATCGTTGATTGTCAATGGTCATTGGTCAACGGTCAACGATCAATGGTCAATAATCAATCTCTCCGCTCTAGCTGAACTCCAATGCTAGATTCACCGTTGACTCTATGGGTGGGTTAAACTTTTCTTCGATTAAAAAAATTGCATAGCTTATTTTGAAAATTTTGTTTAATTAGAATTTCAATATTCACGGAGATAAAATGTAAAACTTATCACTTTTTTTAAAAGCGTAGAACAGATCACTTAATTCTCAAAAAAATTATAAACTTGAAGAATCATATATACAATCAAGTTGTACCTCTCAATTTGTTTAATAAAAGTAATCAATAATAAATGTTACACCCTGCCTAACCAAATAATTGCTTATATAAGAGTTTTCACTTTTTGATAAATATAAATGATCTAATTTTCAAAGGCTTGAATAAAATGTTACGTCATGTCATTCACATGATACACGAGTACCGATTTTCTCATGGTTTAAGCGCTACAAGTACATAATTTTTTTTATACTTATTCATTTACCTATACTCACAATAGGGGCGCGAGGACTGTATGTTTTGATTTTTTTATTCACGCGAGCCCTGCCCGCATACGAGAGTAGGTAACAAATTCGGTACAAATATCTTTATCCAACTGTTTTTGTCAAAGAAAAATGGCTAGAGAGCCATAAGCTATATGGTATACAGAAGACCTTCCTGATGAAGGGATATGAAGTTTTTGTCTTCTACATATTGATTTAAAGATTATATAATTCATGCTTTAACTTATAAGCCAATAAATTCATATTGTACCCAAAAAATATATCTATCTATTAGTACTACACTGAAGACGAAAAATTATTGAAAGTGAAAATAGCAAGAGATTTTAGGGCCACATGACACCCTAAATAGCACATTGTTCTGTGATGCCTACAGAAGTTGATATAAGGGCAGTGCCTACGTTCCAACAATAGAGAGACATTGAGATTGAATACAAAACATATGGGAATGGGCTTTCTCTAGAGGGCACATTTTCTGACCATCCCATGTGTTTTCTTCTCTCGGTAATAGCGATGTCCAACGAAGATATTACAAAGTTCAATGGAGAAACTGACTTGATATTAATAGAACGAGTTTCGAAGAAAGGAGCATGTAATAAAATTTGACGTTAACGTGTATCGTGGTTGCTGTTGAGATAATTACTTTGTGTTATGGATTAAGTCTAGATCCTTACTTTGGAAAGAACTTTGAATAAAAACATGAATGAAGCACATGACTTTTTAGTGGTTCAACTTCAACGTGTGAATTACAATATCTGATTTCAATGTGACGAAGAAAATTATTTGTTTACTTCATTTTAGAGGTCTTGGTAATAGCGATGTCTAACGGAGATATTACTGAGTTGACTTGAGATATATACTATGTGATTGTTCATAAAACAAGTTTGAAAAAGGAGGGATGGAACACAATTTGATGTTAACATGTTGTGATTGTTGTTGATCTAGTTGCTTTGTGTTATGAATAATCCTTAGAAAGTACTAATAACCAAAACGAGCAAAGCCCCCACGGAGATTTATAGCGGTTCCTACATCTAGTTGATGTAGGTTGTTTTCATTAAGAATACAAGTTTTTCCTCGTACCTTTTTAGCACACTCAGAAGCATCCCGCGAAAAGTCCTTTCATATGTGTAGGAATATTAGAGTGACCTAATATATGTATTAAATACCCAATACACCTCTAAACCCATTATCACCTAGAAGATGCACTAAAGTTTTGGATCTTCCGGCACATATGCACCCAAATTTATAAAGAATAATGCTTAGTTTGTTGTTTTAGGTCGTGAAACCCAGAAACTCCAATAGAAAAGGACATAAGCACAATGTAGAAACCTCCATATGTCAATGGCTAATACAAGTGCAAAATTCAAACACGATCTTCTCTTCCAAAGAAGCAAGTTGGAGAATGTGAGCTGTGTGTTTTACACTCATTAAGGTTGGAAATTGACTCAGATTTATTTTTCTTCAAGAAAGACTTTTGTTTGTGGTGGTGAAGCCACACTACATGGGACCAAAAATAAAGGTTTTCTCCATGGTTTAATTAACAGCATGGGAACTCATGTGGGCTGTCCATTTTTGTCCTTGTTTTTCAATCTTTTTCTCCTCCCAAATTTACTAATTTTTTTCTATTTAGAGATTTTCAGGTTGTTTAAATTGATGCTGAAATGGGAAATTCTTGAATCATATTGATATGTAAATAGTGATTAATTTGGTTCTTCCATTGTATCTCTTGACCAGATATTAGGTATATATGATCTGGTACAATGCTGTCCTAACTTGGACAATCTAGGCATTCAAGATTTATGATGGGCTCATTGTTATTGTAAGATAAGTACATAATTAATTTAGGAACATGGGAAGATTTTCTAGCTATTTTTTCTTAACTTTTGCTAATTGTAAAGTTTGAACTCAAAGTAGTTGACAAAAATAATTCATATAGGCAACCTCAATTTATTAACAATTATTTAATATTCTACCGTTCTTTGTACATAATTTTAAGAATTTTGCTCGTCAAACAGGACCAATGACAGACCCTGTTGACAGGGAGACACGTGCTCCCCTGGAAAAACAGGGCATACTAGTAAAATCCTAATTTTAAGATGTTTAGTTTCAAAGTGGGATGTGACATACTTTACGTCCATAAACCACCTAATTGAAGTCGATCCTTGATCGAATAGGACAACAAACATTATAATTAGGTTCTACACAATTTAATAAATAAATAAAAAAAAAGATTAAAATTATATTTGTCCTACTATTCACACTTGTTGCCTGTTGCCTAACATAAACCAGTGGATTTGCGGTCAAACGGCAAGTAAACAATATTAATATTCTCTGCAAAGTTCAATAGAAAAAGAAGTTAAAAACTTATTCATCGTACCATCTAAATCTATCCTATAAGCATAGGGGAGGCAGATGGGAAATTAAGAAATAGAGTACGAATGTCGTATGTTTTGACATTTGAACCATAGATTTGTGGATGAAAGGATTTTGGGAGTTTAGGTTGGGAGTGAAATGATTTCTCATCCATTTAAGTGCCCTTTGAAACTTGAGATGTCTACAAACGGTTGGTGAAAATTTGACTTTAGAAAATAATTGTACTTTATTAATCTTTTATCCTCATCTTACTCTAAAAATTCAAAATGTACGCCTTTAAAAAAAGCCATTATGGACCAAAATAATATTTCACTCTCGATGACTCATAAAAACAGAGAGCACAAAAGATCATACTTGTTAGAAAAGAATTTTTTTTTTTGATATGAAATACTTTAAGACGTGTTCGACAATTAGAATTAGTTTTTGTGATCACGAGCAAGATCGTACTATATACCATACTTGTAAGAGATGTTAAGAAGTTTTGACTCCAATAAATTTTTTTTTTTTTTTTTACTCATTTCTTTATATATGCATTGTGGGCTCTAGTTTTTGTTATGTACTTCCTAGAGAAAAGCAGAGAAGAGTAGGCATCAGATTGACTAGAATATGGATGTTGGGGATTTAGGAATACTTGGGTCCATCATATTTAATGGGGTCTTGAGTGGACCAAATTCTTGAGATAAATCCCATCAGTTGCATTAAACACTCAAGTAGACCAAACAAATGGATGAACAATTCTTTATTTTTTTTAAAAAAAATTTCCAAGTGAAAACCCGTGAACATTTTCGGCGTGCTTACTATATTGAACTAGGCAAAACTCGACACAATAAAAAAAAACGAACAACATGTTAAAGTCTTCTTTGTTATAATAGTAGTGTCTGCCGTGAACATTTTCGACGTGCTTATTATATTGAACTAGGCAAAACTCGACACAATAAAAAAACGAACAACATGTTAAAGTCTTGTTTGTTATAATAGTAGTGCCTGCAGTAAATAGGTACTCATAGATTTCAACAAGAAGAATTGATAATAAATATAAAATTAAATTTATACAATATAAATAAAAAATTTAATCATTGTGTCAACAATGTATCATGTCAGTACTTTTTTAAAAAATTGTGTATCGATGTATCGGACACGTGTTCGTGTCTGTGCATCATAGCTTGCAGAACATGCGTGAAAGTATTTTATATCTAAGGATATCACAAATTCCACGTACGAAACAGGCTTGGAAGGGGGGGGGGGGGGGGGGGGGGGGAGAGAGAGAGAGGATACATTTCGTCAAACATTTGGAATGCTGAATTTTTTATACAAATTCTGCCACTGAAAAATGGAAAAGGCTCATCTTCCTTTTGTACAAAAAAATTGAGCAATTTTTTGGGATTTTAATGAAGAGGGCTGCTCTTCTTTATCTAACCAAACTCATTTTCTGTCAAATGTTGAAGAAAAACTACAATCCAAATAGAAAACACTGTTAAAAAACATACAAGTGTCACTAGAAATTGAGTTGTTGATGCTTAAAAATGTGGCTTGAATCTTCTATGGCACAATACACTAACAGATTGATTTTTCTGCTTTGTTTCTTTTTTCCATATTTTGCCAATATCTTGTGCCACTTTAATGGCATCCAAAGATGCACCAGAGAGTCCTCTCCTTGTGAACCCAACTGCATACAGCCCAGCTTTGCCTTTCCATCCATTTGGGAATGCTGATTTCGGGATTCCATCTCTTGAAAAGAACTCATTTTCCTGCAGACCGTAGTACTATCAGGATACAATCTCGTCTAAGAGTTTAAAAAGTTTCAGGAACTACAAAATGAAACTTGAAGTCAACATCCTTGTCAACATTATTACTATATCAAACCCGACTTAGTCCAGTCATATTTATAGCACCGTGTCAAATTATCTCGTCCGCGATAATATTTGATCTCTTCATTGGATTCTGACTATGTCAGGACTGAGATAACAATCATAGGGACATAATAGGCAATGGCTCTCAAGGGTGACACAACAAATTCTAAATTCTTACCCTTATCAATCATATTCTGACCAGTGACTAGATTCAAATATCAGAACATAGAATCTGCAAGAAACCTAACTTCCATAACTGTCACATGACTCTACCCAGTCATTAAACTATATATAAAAAATAAAAAATAAAAAATTCTTACCTTTAACCAGGATGGGACATTGCTGCAATATCCAGTTGCCAAAATAACAGAATCAATTTCAAGAATTTGTCCATTAATAAGATCAACACTGGCATGAGAAAATTTCTTGATTCCAGGGACTATTTTGATATCACCAGATCTAATTTTTTGAAGGGTGCCTATATCCAACACAGGGGTCTTCCCTTCTGTGTCCTTTAGCTGTAAAGGACCTATACTTGGCCTTTTAAGCCCATACTTTTCTATGTTTCCAAGAATTAGCCTTGCTACTGCCAGCAGTATTTTATCCACTACCCAAACTGGCAGCCACTTCATCATTGAAACTGCTAACTCAAATGTTGATTTTCCAAGAATTTCCCTAGGCAATACATGAACCTGTCAATTGAGAAAAAAAAAAAAATAAAATAAATCAGTCGATGTGCAAAACGAATATCAGACCAACATCTTAAGATCAAGTTTTTCCGCCACCCTTTCTGAAAATTGTGCATGCGTACGAGTTTAACTGTTAAACAAGGTGGTTTAAAGGACTTACCGACTCTCGAACTACCATTGATGGAGATGCATTATGATGACAAAGATCAAGTGAAATTTCCATGCCTGAATTGCCACAACCAACAACTAACACATTCTTTCTCCGGTAAGCCTCACCAGATTTATAATCACAAACATGCATGACATTCCCACCAAACTCTTGCAGCCCTTCAAATTCCGGCACAACCTTTTCGGCGTTTTCTCCGGCAGCCACCACGAGCCACCTGCAAATGTACTCTATGGTTGAAATTGAATCACCATTTGTAACAGTCTTAACACGCCACAACCCACATGTTTCATCATATTTAGCAGACTGAACGCACTCATTAAACCTTGGCCTAATCTCAAAATGTTTCGCATATGATTTGAGGTAGTCGACGAACTGATGTTTTGTGGGATATTTAGGGAAGTTTTCTGGAAATGGGATGTAGGGAAGTTCACAGAATTGTTTAGGAAGATGAAGTTTTAGTCGATCATATGTTCGATTTTGCCATAGAGAGGCAATGCAGTTGGCTCTTTCAAGAATCACAAATGGAACTCCTTGCTGTTTAAGGCCAGCACCCACTGCTAAACCTGATGGACCTGCTCCCACAATCAAAGGGCCGTTTACCAGTACACATCGACCCGAAAAGAATTCTTCATGATCAAGAGATTGAGCCATTTGCGGGGGACAAAGAGTAGAATGACTCATCAAGAACTAATGTGTACAAATCAAGAAGAATTAGGAATGAAATTTTTGGATGTTGTTTACAGAATCTTAATGAGGGGGGTTTAGGAAGTTTAAATTGTGAATAGGACAGGTGAGAACTAGAGGAGAATTTGGTGTTTGGAGAAATGTGTGGATGGGGCTTAGAGGAGTGGAGAGGTATAAATAGTTGGCCAAAAGGGTAGCTTGTAATTAGGATTTGAGAAGGATGCTCTCGTTGTCTTTTCCTGCTGATTTAAACCTCCCAACTCTCTATTCACCGTGACATGTTTAGTATGTTAAATTGAACAAGACTCAATATTTGACTCAACTGCTTTGAATTTTATTATAAATACACACTTCTCTGGTATGATCATATTATCATTCCAGATATCAGTTAAACTAATGAGATACACTGAATTGGGGCAAGCACTAATTTTTGTTACATCTCTCTTTTTTAATTATGTCGAGATAACATACTAAGCCCTTATTTGATCTCCATTATTTCAAAAATATATTTTTCAATCTCTTCTTTTCAATAACACATTTTTTAATAAAATAATATTATACGTAAACCTAAAAATTTTATTTTATTTTTAACCACACATTCTTATCAATCTACTATTTCAAAATGCATTTTTAAAAAAAGAGAAAAAAAAAAGGAAGGAAAAAGAGGTCTCAAACAGGCTCTCAATATGTCATTTTTGAATATAGTACACTAGTGAAACTATAGGCATGTTTGAGAGAAGTTTTTTGAAACTTTTTTTCAATCGCACATTTTATATGACGTTTGAATTTTTTTTTTTTACTGCTTTTCAATTATCCATTTTTCGAAAAATCAATTTTCCTTTTGGAAAAAAAGAATAATCCCCTTGGACAGGAGATTTTGTCTCGGGTCAAATTCGGGACACCCCTGATTGCACTGTCAGCCCCCGTCCAATCAGGGGTTCACTGTCAGTCCCCCCTCCAATCAGAAGTGTCCCGAGTTTGACCCAGCACAAAATTCTCTATCCGTGTAGCACCTTTCTTGGAAAAATCCCTCCCAAACAAGCTATACGTGTCTAGTATTTTGGACCCCAAGTGAGTTAACCCTTTGGACATGCAACGCATCACCCTTTCTAGGGTTGGCTTCACAGTAAGCCTATTATGAGTACAATTTACAGCTCTAAACCAACTGAAATGACAACTGCACATTGACTAATTTAATTTTTAATAAACTTAAAGTAAATTCTGAAAGCTTGAAAAGTTTAAAAAAATTAACAATTAATTTTCATCACACATTTGATTGATCCATAATTTTTTATTTTATCAATTTCGACCATATATATTTTATCAATTTTTATTAAATTCTACTATTTTTTTTAATCAAAACTTTGTCACAAACCATATGAACTCCGAGATATCGGTTCTCCACATAATATCAAAGGCAATTCCTCCTAGTTTTATTATAGATATCGAAGAAATGTCAATAAATAGTCTAGATAAAAAAACATTACCTTCCAAATACATAATATTTTATAAATTTGTATGAAGTTTGACCTTTGACTTGTCCATGTGCCCATTGACATGACTGAACACCATGGCTAATCAAGGAGCAATTGATTCAAAATTTATCTAACAATGATATTAAAAATATTCAACAAAGAACCCTTAGGACAACTTCAAAGTCATATGTAGATTTGGTGTGGCAATGCATGACTTGAGTGTACATGTTTTAAATTTTCAATTACTCAATATTTGCAATTCTTGGAGAAATGAAAGATTTCCAACCAATCAGGCAAAATTTATATTCAGAAATCTTCTAAGATTAATTTTATATAGGAGTATGATGTTGAAGTTGATATGGCAATAAATGAGTCCCAATCTAATTAACAAACTACAAAATTTTGGAACACAAAGATATTATTTAGGCTTTCAATGCCATCGATTATGGAGTGGAATGTAAACCCATTGAATATGAAGACATGACCAATCTTTAATGCTCTTAGGCTAATACAACTAGTCCTGTCGAACAAATTCGTCAATCTGCAATGATAGCAAATACTTAAGGATGAGAGACAATGCACTTTTTCAAAATCAATCTCAAAATGACAACGAAATTATCAAATCCGTTCACCTTTAGAGTCCAAATATGCACATGAATCTAGAGACGGAAGTCCTTCTACACCAACAATTTCTCAGATGCTCTGAAACTAATCAATGATGAAAATGATGTTGGAGATTATCGATGGAAACTCCGAAATATTCTATAATTGTATCAACTTTTGTTGCCATCAAACCTATATTCTGGATGGATATGAATTGAACCAAGTTGTGCACTGATTAGGATAGAAAATATTGAGAAGGATACGCCCTAAAAGACCACGTGAAGTGGGCGATGATGACTGCCAATTGCACCTTGGGGGGGCTCACAATTCCCTGTTGGAATTTGGAACCACACTCACAGACTCACTCACATAGAGATTAAATGCACAAAACAAACAATTTTTGCTCTTTGCGTATGTATGGAGATTGCAAATGTTGTTGTTTTGGTCCACATATCCCAACCCAATACATGTTTTTACACCATCCCCTTGCAATTTGTAGTATGGCAAAAAAAGCTCAAGTGAATGGATACATATGTAGACTCATGGCTGTTTCATCAATCCAATCATCACTTGTAGACGAGAAAAATCTGTCGACTTTAAAAATCGTGATAGTTTTGGGTAAAATTTTTAAGTCGTGTTGCACATTTGAGGTCTCTTACATATTACTACATGCACGTTCGAGATACCTCATTTACGATTTAGATAAAAATCACATTTTTAGTAAATTTCGATAAAAGTTAATGAAATATATAGTTGAAAAATTGCATGTCCTATATAAAATAGGGGAATTTTCATAAATGTCACTAAAATAGAAAATCCACCATTTTTTTTTCATTTGTACATAATTTGTTTAAAAATGTCACTTTTATGTTGTGAAATGTCCTCATTACCCTTGCAATCACATATGGTACCATTTATGACATGATTTGAATGACATTAATGATCTTGATATTTTGATTAAATTTCAATATTTTATTGTAATATATATGTATATTATATTTCCATTTAATGTATTTTATATTTTTTATATATATATATATATATATATATATATATATATATTATTATATTGTCTATTTTGAATTTTGTTAATACATTAATTGTTTTAATTGTTTACATATATGATTTATTTACTGTTTAATTAATTAATTAATTGTTTATGTAATATTTAAAAATCAATTTTAATTAAAACGAAATTATTAATTACTTTAATTATTTATGTATATTATTTACTTCACATTTAACTAGTTATTTTAATTTATTTATTTTAATTGTTTATTCAATATTTAATTTAATTTCTTTAAATTTTTCATTAATTATTTTGGAGTTTATGTATATTATTTCCTTAATATTTCATTACTTTATTTCAATTATTTTTTTTTTAAATTAAACTTATATTAATTATTTATCTAATATTTAATTTCGTTTTTATTTAAATATGCCATCAATTATTTTAATTGTTTATGTATACTTAATATTTAATTAGTTATTTAATTTATTTATTTTAATGAATTATTTTAATTATTTATTTCATATTTGGAATTTAATTGTTTCTTTACTTTTTAAATAAACAATTAAACACAAAACAATATACATAAACAATTAAAATTATTATTTAACTGTAATGTTGATTGATTTTATGCACCCATCTGATTGACAAGTCAAATTTTATCTAATTTTATGCATCATCTGTCGAAAATTATTGAGATAAACTGTCGGGAACGACTTTTCATCTGTCGAGAACGACATTTCATCTGTCGAGATTTACCCATCTGTCGAGAATTACTGTAGCAACAGACATTTTCTGACAGTCGTACAACAGTTTGTCTGATCCGTACAGCACTTTTGTACAATTTTCAAGCTCATGTCAGTCTCATTTAATGGTGTACCTGCTGGGGAATTAATTTCTTTACAAGGGTAAAAAAGTCAAAAAGAGACATTCTTGATATGGCCCCCAAAAAATGACATTTTTGTAATTACATACAAGGAAATTGACACCCAATGTAATTTCCTCTATAAAATATGTGGTTACAATTAATTATTGATTTTGACTTAGATTTTAATCGACCTTTATCGTTGAACCATACAGGGGCATATAATTCTCTTCTTTAATCGTATCCAATTCATTTCGATTAATGTGCCAAAAATATACTTATTTAATTATATAAATCATGTAGCATGTGAAAACCTTGGGATTGCTTAGTTTCTAGTGAAATTTGGTAAACAAAATTTGGAAGTAGTGAACTACAATTTGCCAAATCAAGTATATATGAAAAGTAAAAGTAGAAACATGGGGAAGAAGATGGTGTGCATGTGCATGGAAGCCTCGATATAGTTGTCTCTCTTCTTTTCATGTAAGAATTGGAACCCTACCATTTGTTTCTATTAGAATTTTGCTCCAATGGCTTTGGAATTTGAGTACAAGCTTTACAAGTATTCTTTCTTACATTATTCAATGTGTCTTTGCTCGTGTAAATGCATAGATAAAAGCAAGAAAAAGATAAACTTTTATACTATAACATATTAGGACCGTATACTTTTGCCATCACGGCCATAATTTTTTAAAATCCAGAAATAAGTTGGCGTGGTACAAGTCCTACAAGGGACCATTTTCCCATCCCTAACCTACCTTTAGAATTTTTATAAAGGATAAATAATTATAACGTATTCAATGACATATATTATTACTTCTTTAAAATAGGATTACCAGGGCAGAGTCGAGAGCTAAATTTTTTAATGAGCATGTGTGTATGTGAAGAGATAGAAGAATGAGGAAGAGAGAAGAATAGAAAAACACATATTTTCACGTCAACTAAACTTAGTCGAGAAAGGATTGACTAAATCTTTATTAGGGTGTATTTTTTTTTATTTTTTTTATTTTATTTTGTTGCAATAAGTAAGAAAGAAGTTTTTTTTGGACTAAAAAAAATTAATTAAACAATATATATTTTTTTTTTAATTTGAACCCTAAAAAAAGTGACATTTTGAAGAGGAAAAACGAAAGTGACATATCAATTAAACTAATATCTTATTGAGACAACTTTCATATTTTACGTCTAACTTTTTCGTGGTGGGACTTTATGTGGTGTCAATATACACTCTTTTCTTGGTTGAAATCATTAATAAATTACCAAATTGTTAGATCGATCATTCACAGGCAATCGAAAGCTTTCAAAGTTGGAATTTGTTAGGATATTGTGGGCTTCTAGGAAAATGTTTCCATGGAATCACAACTTGATCAAATCTTGATGATAATGATGCTAGATAACGATATTAATATTAATAATTTATGTTTTAAAAGTAATCAGAGCGCAAAGATTACAAGTCATATGAAGAGTAACGAGTTAGAATTTAATCTTAAAAAATCAATATTGTTAAGGTGAGCATCATGTGCTTTATATGTTAATTGATTGCCAGTGTGGCAAATATTTACACTTAACATTCTTGTACAAAGTGGTGGTTGATTTAAGAAGTTAAAAACAATAATCTTGAAATTTGTTTACTGGTTCAAATCAAATTGAATGTTTGAACATTTTGGACTTCGATAAAATAAAAAGTCTTGAACTTCCATGTTATGAGAAATAATTACCCGAGTTAGATCTTATATATTGATTATTATTTTCATACTTTAATAATGTGGTATATAGCGAATTAGTTAAACGAGGAAGATAAAATGTTTTATTCAATAAATCGTGCAACACATTCAATATTTGTGAATGCATGTTTAAAATTAAAGTTTGAGAATAAATTATAAGTAACTTACAATAACATAAGTTATATTTTCTAGTAACTAGGTTTCGAATGGCTTCAAATTGTAACATGTATTAGTTACTATTATAAATCATGGTGTGCTTTAATGAAAAATAAATAAATAAAAATTCTTGTAGTTTAAATATTGACCACTGGATCCTTCCAAGGAATGACGCCACTTTGAAGAAATGGTAGTTTTCTCACCCTAGCAAACTCGTTTTCTACTTTTCATAACAATTGTTAACAAAATTTTCGATAATATTTATTAAATGTTAGGTAGATGAATATAGCAATTTTGGCCAAATAAACGCCATTTCGATAAATAATTTTAAAAAAAAATAATTTTTAAATAATCTGACAGTTGATTGAATCTTCAAGTACTTTTTTTCATCTTTAATATTAATCATGTTAATAAATTTAATTTATAGATAGAAATTCTATCACTAAAAATTCAATGAAAGTAAAATAATAAATATTAGTGACTGAAAATTCCATAGATAACAAAATAACAATTGAAAAAATAACTTAAGATTAAGGAGGGTATATTCAATTGAGACTTTTAATAATTTTTTGTGATTTAAAAAGTTTAGGTGTATTCAATGTAAACTTTTTGAGACTCTCCAAAAGTTATGGTGTATTCAATTGAGACTTTTATAAATTTTTAAAAAGTTTTTAAAAGTCACGGTGTTTTCAATTAAAATTTTTCAGAAGTCTCTATAAGTTTTAGTATATTCAAATTTTAATGACTTCTAGAAACTTTTATAAAAGAGTTTCTGAAATACTAACTTTTAAGCAGTAAATACTCATATAAAATCTCAAAATTTGTCTCTCGTTAATCATGAAATTTTGTGAGACTTTTACAAAAAGAAGGAAAAAAAAAAAATTTTTTCAATATTTCTTTTATTTTTCCTTCTACGAACATTAGAGTTATGATTAAATGTTTTTTCCTATTGATTTTCTCTCTTTCTCTTATCGTTTATCTCTATTTTCTATTAAAAAATTAAAATTAGATTCTTGTAACTTTTTTTCATTCATTTTTTTTTGTGAAAAATATCTATTTTTTTAATTAAAATATAAAATTTTATATGACAAATTTATAATTAAATGTAAATATATTTATTTTTAAAATTATATTATATTAATAATATTGAATATTAAACTTATTTTTTTTATCATATATATGTATAATTTTGATTATTATTTATTTAATTAATGTCTTAAATTTTTATTCTTTTTAAAATATTTTTTAATAATATGTGAGAATTTCACATTATTGCACTGAATCCACGTGAATTCTACTTCAGATGAGAGTTTTTAAAAAATCTTTTGAATTCCACAAGAGTCTATAATTTTTTTAAAATGAAAGTTCACAGAAGTCTACGAAAGTCTTCCACTAATTTTATGCAAATCTATGAAAAATCCACGAAATCCACGGAAGTCATTACTTAAAAAAAGTCCATCAAAATTTTCGAAAGTCTCAATTGAATACACCCTCCTAATACTCTATGTGTCCCATGGGCTGACTTTCCTTATTATTATTTTTTTGTTTCAATTATATAGTCATGTTTCTTTATTGAGAATGTTTTGTTTTGTTTTGTTTGTTTACTAATATACCCTTATTTAATTTGTCTAATTATAATAATATTTTCTCACTTAATCTTGAAATTGTAAAAATATAAATAAAGGTAAAATAGGATTTTTTTTGGGCAAAAATTAATTTTTCAATAATATTAAATAAGATTTATTAATCCGTATGAAAAACAAAACCAACCTATATAAATGGTATAGAGGGAGTAGTAAAAAAATTGTTTTAATAAATTTAGAGCCCGTTTACCAGGTCTTTCGCTTTTACCGTCTGTAGAAAAAAGTCACCTTAATTTTTGTCTGAAAACTAATTTTTAAAAGCACTTTCTATTTTATAAATATTTTTAGAGGAAGTCACATTTAACCAACTTTCTCTAAAAACTCTTCTAACTTGAAAAAAAACACTTCCATAAAATTAGTCAAATATGTCTAAAAGCTGCTTTTCGGTTTTAAAAACTCCTTTGAATATTTCAAAAGTCATGTCAAATAGGCCCTTAATTCACCAATAAATTTCAATATGTTAAATAAAGTTATATAATATAAAAAATTATGCTCGTAATTAAATAAGAGTTGAAAAAATATTTTAAGATTAAGAATGACTTTTTAGATAGTAATATAAAAAATAAATAGTTTAATAAATTTAATTTACTGGCAATTTTTTTTTTTTTGGCTACAAATTAATTAGGTAAACAAAATAAATAATTACTAATAGAAAATTACATCAAGAATAAAATAATAGTTTAGGAATAAAAGTTATCCATCAATAATACTATAAAGAGAAATAAAAAGATATTTGAAGTTAATTGTAACTTATAAAAGATCATAACAATATAAAAAAATTCGATCTTCGACCAATGACTAAAGTATAGTAAGTGATTGGTGACAACCAACAATATTGTTGTTAATAGTCATTGACGGAGTGGAGTTGATAATCACAAACGGTTTCGCTGTTAGTAATTTCGTCTAAATAACTAATATATTTATTCTTCAAAATCTTTAACGATAATATTGTTGGCCATTATTTGTAGAATTTTCATTGGTGATCATTTGCTTTAGTAATTATTATTTATTATAATTTTGCAAAAGGACCCCTAGTTTTGTACTCTTGAGAAATTCATTTATAGAATCTAATTTTGAAGGAGGGGGGAGCACGGCCTGAGGGATTCAAATTGTTTGGGTCACATCCAGACTAGTTTTGTACTCCCTTATCTTTATTTTTTAAATTGAGAAATTCATTTATAGAATCTTGATGGATATAGATACAAAATGTATGCATACATCTCTTTTTTGGTTGAATTGCTTCAGCTAGAGCTTTTAACCATGAAGTTTTCACTCTCTCTATCAACATATATAGATAGATAGACTATACAATAGATAGATTCTCCCTCCCCTTCATTGCCTTTACTTTTATTGGACCAAAAAAAGCTTCCTTTTTGAATATCTTTGTTCTTGGTCAATCAAAAACTTAGAATTTGTCATAAAGAAGTGAGATATTGAAAATAATTGATCTTTTAAGCTTAATTCCATGATTAATTGGCAAAGGCCCATAAGATTGCCCTTTGGTTCCAATAATTTATTTAAAGTTTTATCTTTGTTTAATTCATATTGCCATTGTTTTTGTTTAAAAAATTACTTATTATCCATTCCAACCTTTAAAACATCTATATACTATACAAAACCACTCATTGCACCCACAATTTCCAAAAGTTTTGATTAAAAAAAAAAAGCTAAACAGTTTCTTTTAATTAATTATTGTAGTATGAATGTGAGGGTTACTAACTTTTTTCTTTTAAATTCAAAGGAAGATCACATGGAAGCATGAATTTAGAACTTGTGAGGGTTACTAATTTTTTTATTTTTTCAAATTCAAAGGAAGTTCACATGGAAGCATGAATTTAGAACTTTAGAGTTATTAATTATAATAGAAATAATTAAGGGATAATTTTGCTTCTGATTTCCTCTTGGCAATCTTCTCTTGATCTTGTTTGACTTGATAGAATCATCATTATGACTTTCATTAATGAACCCTATATATATTCTAAATATAAGTAGTAACTGAGGATAAAATATTTCTTGTAAATTAATAAATCTGCAGATACTCAGAGCCTTGTTTGATACACATTTTCATTATTTTACTCATTTTTAACCACATATTCTTCTATAAAATAATATTTTTCATCACATCAATAATTTTTCTTTCTTTTTCAACCATATATTCACCATCACATCAACTAAAAAATGCATTCTTTCCAAAATAATGTGTATCAAACAGGGGCACATATTTAATATATTATCCATTATTGGATTACTTTTTCGTTCGAATTTTAGTAACTTCATTTTTAATTAATGATAAACTTTTTTTTTTTTTTTTGGTAAACCAAGAGCTAATAAGATTTATTATTTTTATTAGTATCAAATAATACTTAAAATATACTCCAGTGATGTAGAAAAAGAGGAATTATAATTAGATTAATTATTAATGATTCCACATTCATTACACTTTTTCCAATGATGAGATTCATTTAACAAAGTCGGTTTGAATGAATGAAGACTCTTTAGTCTTTATATTTATACTTAGTAATGCTTTATGATATGGTAGGGAAGAATGCAACAACTCCTTTCAAAATATTTCTTGCCTTACCAACCCGACCCATCCTAATCAACTTTATTTTATTTTTAAATTTAATTTATCGTGTTTTTTTTCGTTGCTACTATGTGTCCATTATTTTGCAATCCAAAGCTAATAGGGTACTTATTTAGCATGTGACGATTGAAGAGGAAGTCGAGAATTTGTATGTTTGTAGAACATGTTTAATACACCCTCTGAATGAGGCCAACAACAAAGATGTTGAATTCTTCACATTGTCCACTTATAACATGTCATGCATGAATAGAATTGTGAGTAAACTACTTCTCGCTTGGCATCACGATCGATCTTAAGTTTCAAGCAATTAGGGGATCTAACGAGAGTGTATTTGTGCCTCTATTTTGATGTATTGGGAAGCAAAAAATAAAATAAAAGGGACAATTGTTTTCGAATCAGCCATGCCACATCTATGTAGAAAATAGAAAGGTGATTTTTGTATTTTTGTATGGTTCATTGCACTTTCCTAGATAACTGATATACTCATTAATAAATAGTTACAACTCAAAAGAACATTGTATAGAAAAGCGTATCAAAGTATTGAAATATATATTACACTTTTGACATTTTTCGTACGTTGAACCAGACAATATTGAACAATATTAAAGAAAAAGGGAATAGTATTTTTTGTCACATTGTTAATGCTTGGTACTGCATACAAAACCCATATTTAAAACTTATTCTATACGTCAAACTAGATATTTATCTCTATATGTTGTAATCTAAAATAAACTTCGTTCATCATATAAAGATTAACTTGCTTTCATTTTCACATTGAATAAGAAAATATAATATAATTTGAATTTACATTTATCTTAATATACGTCTACATTAAATAATGATTTAAATATGAGTAATTCGTATTTGTTGATAACAAATCACATTAAATCAGAGCATATTAGAAAATTGAGAAATCAATTACACTCTCAATAAAGAAAGTAACCTATAATTTGAAACAAACGAGAAAAAAATAATATTATTTTTGGAATAACGATATCTAGTATTGAACATCAATTTATGTGTCAATATACCATAGATTAGGGACGGAATTAGTGGGGGGGGGGGGGTTTGGGTTGTAGCCCCCCTCCCACTTAGGCCCAATTTTTTTATAAAGGTTTTTTTTGTAATTTTCTTTTTTTGAAAAAAATTGTTTTTTCATGTGTAATTTTTTTTTTTCCCGCATGGTAGCTCGACTTTAAATTTTATAGTCCGGTCTCGAATCCAATTCTTGATCCGTCCCTACCATAGATTATAATAAATGGACTATAATTCCTTTTATTGAATTGAACTTGTACTTTACCATCACCTAAAATGATGTTAAATATCAGTAGTGCTAAATAATATCACTTTTTTCTTTAGGGGTTCACTGTATTAAAATTTTCAACTTAGTTTTCAGTAATTTCTATAGATTTCATGTTTCAAAACATTATGCATCTAAGAAAAAATGTGTGTCATAATCCAACGAATGAAGCCTCACTTTCAATTCAAGTGCACATCAAAGGACCTCTTAATTTAACTTCCCAAGAACAAGATTCATATATATATAATTGTATTTGAAATATATTCTTGTGCAATTAACTGAAATACCTGAAAACTCTATAAAATTAAATGATTCAATGTTCATAAACATGGGATTTCATGTGTGATCACATGATTATGGAAGAATTAGGTTAGACCATTGCACAAAATTGGCCAACCGTCACTATTTATTTATTTGAAAATTCTTTGACATGTGAGTTGAACCTATATAGAAATAGGGTATTATTTACTATTCAGATCTTTTGAAAAGACGTCGAAGTATGATTGATGGCAAATTTGAACAAGGCGATGCTATGTGATTAAGCCCAGAGACAGATCCATGATTGAATTTAAAATCGAGTTACAAAATTTTTGACCGGACTAATACGCGAATTTTTTTTTTACACATAATAATTTTTTTTTTTTTTTTACATTAAAAATATTAAATGGGCTAGGGAAGGGATTGAGCTACAGCCCTGTCCAATCTCCCCTCCATTCGTCCCTGATTAAGCCCCTATTTAGCTTAGTTAAAAAATAGATTTTTAATAGACATTAATAAAATGTGTGATTGAAAGTTGATAAAAATTGTAGATCTCATAAATTATGTGATTGAAATTAATTTGGGAAAAAATGAATTTTAAAAAATAAGAGCCAAACATGGCTAAGTAACTAGACAAAAATATTCGATTTGATTTGATTGACACACAAGTCCACCAGCTAGCCTCAACCCGACCTTTTGATTTCTACTTCTGTTACCACAAAAATCAACGTCCAGCCATCACTAGAAGGTACCAACTTAGCAAAATAGATTTTCAAACATGGGAATTAGCTCCAGAAATTTGGGCTAGGGTGGGCTGGTTGTGTAGTTAAAATAAGGATCTCTTGGGCCCTAACAATTTCAGGGTTAAGATTGCAAAAATTACCAAAGGCCAGATTTTTAAAAGATTGTAATTCAAAAATCAGATATAAAATTTTCTTATTCATAAATAAGATAATAATTCAAATATAAATATTAATAATATTGATAAGTGCGAGTTTTGCACTTATTTATACCATTAAACTTATGTTTTTGTGAGTTTTCTTTTGTGTATTGTTACTTATTTTTGTTACTTTTGTCATTTAGATGAAAACTTTAGTATGAGCAATGATTTGGAAGTATTTAAGCATGACAAGAGCATGAATTATTGGAGATGCATTAATCTCAAATTTGGCAAACAATGCCATCACTTGTTGGAGGAATAAATGTTGATGGAAGTGGCTTGAAGAAGGATGCAAAGTGGCCCAGAAAACAGATAAAGATTTAGTAAGTCAGGCGCCATGGCACCCAAAAAACTAAAAACCAGCACCATGGCGCCCAGCCACCCGATAACGAGGAAAATTCGATTTTTGCACTCTTTTTCGGCTCATTTCGACTCCAACCCGTCTCCAATCTTCAACACAATATAAATACAAGTTTTTGAGCTCATTTCTAGGGTAAGAAAGAAAGGAGAAGCCGACTAAAATATAGAGAAAATCTAGGAGCTCTCTCTCTCTACAACATTGGGTGAACTTGGGAAGAAGATGAAGGAAACTCCATTGATGAAGAAAACTCCATTGATGAAGAAGTTTTCACTCAAACATCTCCTTCAATAAACCTTTCTTCTCTTTTAAACTCGTTTTTATCCATTTGTTGTAATATTTTGTTAGCCATTTGTGAATCTTTCATGGATAGCTAAATTTTGAATGTGATTGGGGGTAATTTTGAACCCAAAAATGATTTTCTATTGTTTTTTTGTTATATAGTTTTCAAGATTGATGTGTTTAATCCATTGAGCTATATATTTATATTGTTTTTCTTCTTGATTATTTGGGATGACAACTAAATGATTATGTTGATATAATGAATGCTATTTTAGGATTTATAGTACGTAATCGCTATTTATTCTAAAACCTTGTAGCAAATACATTTCAATTGATGATAGTACGTAATCGCTATTCATTTGAATGCATGTGGATTAACATTTAAGTTAGTAAACCGAACTTGCGAGTTTGAGCTTGATTCAATTCAACTCTCTATTTTTAATGTTTTTGTTAAATTAAATCTAGTGAGCTTATCCTAGATTGTTTAATGAATAAGGTTGGGTAAAGAGCTTGTTTTATTCAACTAAAATATAAGGAGAGTTTGAAATAATTGAGTTTTTAGTTATTCTCGAATTGTTGTTAATCTTGAAAACGAAAATCCCTTACGAACATTGATAAGTAAATCATTCTAGCGGTGAAGAATATCCCTCGATCACATTCTCATTACTCTGTTTTCTTTTTATTCTCGTCTTTTCTATTTTGCATTTATCGCTTTCTTTAGTTTAAATGAACCAAACCCCCCATTTACTTATTTGCGTATTTTTTTTTCTCGTTGCAATTAACATAATTGAAAACAATCCTCTGCGAGAATGATCCTTACTTACCAAATTACTACTTGAACGACACTTTTAAGAAAAGTAAGGAATATTAACTTGGTACGCTTTTGGAAGCTATCAATTTTTGTTCCGTTGCCGGGACTTAATTTGGTATATTTTTTAGGCGTATCAAATATTATTATCAAATCTATCTAACCCACCCCTATCCCATCCAACCCATTTCATACAAAATCTAAAAAATTATTTCTCAATCTTCTTTCTTTTCATTATCTTATCCTTTCGCTCTCTCTCTCTCTCTCACACACACACACACACACACACACACACACACACTTGGATGGCATCGGAAACATGGACGACACCAACCGTCACTACAACGTTGCGCTTCTTGTAGAAGGGGCAATGGATGACACCAACCACTGCCAGGTTCCAAGTTCTACGTCGGCTCCATGTCCAAGGGCTACGCCGGTTCCATGCCGAAGACATAGACGCCAATGGCAACAACAGATAGATCGCCATATTGTTGTTGGTCTCATGGGCTCAGTATCAGTCCATGGCATCACCTGAAGTGCCTACACAGCTGTCCATGTGGTTTTGTGGTGCGATGGTAAGGTTACCATGACGTTCTAGTTTGGTGGTGGATTTAGTGGTGGCAATGACAATTTTGTAGATGAAAATGGTGATTTGTTGGTCATTATGGAGGTGGTGGCAATTTTGAAGTTCAAAATTGTAGTTTGTTGGAGGTGGAGGTGGAGGTGGAAGTGATGTGGTGGCTCTGCTAGCTTTGGTGGTTGTGATAAATGATTTGAGATTGTGACCAATAAATTGAATATTTTATGATCAATAAATAATACATGACCAATAAATTATGATTAATAAATGATATGTGACCTAAAAATTCAAACTATAATTTATAAAATTTGTGATTTGTGAACGATAAATAAATTGACCTATAAATTTTTTGATTTGTAATCGATGAATAAATTGTGGTCAATAAAATTTTTGAATTGTGACCAACTAATTTGATAATTTGTGATCACATTATATAGAATAATTACCTTAATACATTTAATTAATTATTTCATAAATAAAATTTAATCAATTTCTGATTTTTGAAATTTTAAACATTGTTTCTTAGTTTTGAAATAGGTCATACTTAATCTCTTGGATATGAAATTTTCTCTTTAAGATTAAGTGAGAACCATATTGAGTTCACTATCATTTCGAGTCCACCTAATTAATTTTTATAATTTAGTAGTACTAAATTTGCATCCGAATTCGAATAAATAGATTTATTAGCAAAATATGCATTTAAATTTATTTATAAAACTTAATTCCATTTGACCTAGAACTTACAAATTTGGATGTCAAGAGAAATAAAATTACATATTTGGATCCAGCTATTTTTTTTTTAATTGTTTTTCTTCACAATTCAAAATCAAAGTCGGCTCAAGTATTTGGTGAATTAGGTGGTCAATTTTTGTCTAAAGGCAAAATTTTAAATATTACAATTTTTTCCCTTATTTTTTTTAATGAAAGATCATGTCGGTAATTAATAATATTTACAAAATAACTATAGACTATGAATGGTGTTTAGTTAGTAAGATTAAAAACATAAATAGCCTGACAAACTTTCCTGTTTACCAAAGAGAACTTTATCTATAAATAAATTAATAAAAATATAGAAATTAAATAATAACCAAAAATTCTATTGAGAACAAAATAAAAGTGAAAAAAATATTATAATGAAAGAATAAATAAAAATATTTCAATCTATCTGTCAGTGATAAGTGTATTTCATATACTTATTTAAGTCGAAAAGATTTTACTTACATTTTGAGTGTTAAATTTCATATCTATTGAGTTTCAATTTTTTTTTATTTGAGATAATATCATAGACAATTTTCGAATTTTAAGACAATATCAATCAGTTATAGAAGATCTTGTACGAAAGATTTTATGGGAAATGTATCTCACACGCCTAAAGGTTATTCTCCTCTAATTAGAGCTGCAACACCTCGCATCGTCTTGCCTTGTCCATGAGAGTTCGGCCGCTTCATGGGGGTTCGACAAGTTGGTCAAGTAGGCAAAGTGACGTGGAGTATGGGCTTAAATTGGTTTATCATGCAGCTTTTGCGTGATCATTTTTGGAGTCTCATTGGTTGAGTCGTGACATGGACAATGATTTTGTAAGGTTTACATGAAGCTCTTGGATGATTGTAGAGATGACTTACGTAGGTAATGGCTGAATCCATCAAAATATAAAAAGTTTAATATCCGAAAACATGATTTAATAGTATTAAGAGTTTTATAGCATTCATTCATAATGATAAGAAGTTTATGATTCTTGAATAAAGTTCTATGACTTCTTGCTTGATACGAGCTTGAAATCATTTTTTCATATAACTTCCGCACTTTACAGAATGATAATAGCATGAGTCAATAATTTTATATATTTAGTAATATACTGATAAAAAATTTTAAAATCACATAAATGTCAATACATTGTATTTTAAAATAGAATTAGACCGCGTGTACATTGTTTTTATACACTTTTTTGACATTGTACTCACAATGTGTGGGGTCCACCATTATTTTAATAGTGGGCTCCACCCCTTGATATATGAGTACAATGTCAAACTCAATGTACATGAAACAAAACTCTTTAAAATATACACTGTCATACCACCAATTGCGAATAAAAAAATGGTTTGTATTATTAAATTAACCATAAATTTTTATTCAAAGTATGGTTGCTGCAATTTTGGCTGAATATATGCATTCATGTAGGCTAATAAATGTAGGAAAATAATTCTATAGCCACATATTAATAGAAAACAAGATGATTCAAAACTCTTAAGCACCTTCCTTGAGGCCCGATGAGGGAGAGGAAGCCGGGAGGAGTAGTTAGTGGTGGAGAGCGAGTGAGAAAGAGGGCAATATGGAGGCAAAAATTTGGTAGCCGTCCGGGTGAGGAGAAATGAAAAAATAGAGATGGTGATGGTGATGGTGATGGTGATGGTGATGGTGATGGTGATGGGGTTAAGCATGCTTGGAAGCTAACTAAGTCTTGTTTGGAAGCGATTCGTCCTTAGTGAATGGGGTAATGTTGAGATTTTTTTAGAGTGGCAATATTGAATCAACAACGTACTTTGCGTTACAGAGCCATCGAGAACAATGGTTCCTTGTGTTGGAACTTGCAAGGTGCTGGGAAGTAGGAACCTGACACGAGACAAGCATTGTGAGAGGTGATTCGTAGTACATCTCTATTCTAGACTTTTAGTTTGAGAACCCATTGACCCCCTTCCACTATGTCATTCTCTTTAGTCTTTCCACGCATGATATTGGGATGGATACCCCTGCGATGGAAAATTTTATTTTCCATATGATAGGAACTAAGGGTCCGTTTGATAGCAATGGTGGAAAATGGGTGGAAAGGAATTGAATTGCAGGGAATTGAATTGTTTGGAATTGTTTTACCGGGAATTGAATTAAAGGTGTTTGATTGGTATAATTTTTCACATTTATATTATAATACGTTTGACTTTATTTTTTATGCAAATTGTCAATTAAATGAATAATTTTTTTTACCATTGGGGACAAAATATGTTTAGATTGCCAAAAAAAAAAAAAAAAAAAATATTATTTTTTATTTTTACGTTTGGCTTTATTTTGCATGAAATTTGTCAATTAAAGGGATAAATTTTTTTACACTTTATCTTAGAATTTGTTTATATTGCTAAAAAAAAAAAAAAGGTGGAAACCAATTCCCACCTATATAGCAAGTCATTGAATTCCACGGAATCAAGCTTCAAGTGGTTGTACCTTGGAATTGGGTGGAAATCAATTCTATGGAAAATAAACGCTATCAAACAGCGCAAAAGTGGAAGTTGGAATCGAATTTCAACTTCCAGGGAAAAAAATTTTGGCATATCAAACACACCCTAAGTGGTTCGAGGAGGGACACGCCCCCTCCTAGCCTTGAGAACCTAAGCGAGGAATTCATGTCCTGTTTAGAGCAAGGCCTTGGAGTATTAGGTTGAGCTGGGGAATTGCCATCCATATGAGTATTTTATATAGTAGGATTGATCTTTTAAGTATTGATACTTAGCACAAGTTAAGTACTCGGGTGACATAGGACTTCACAACAGGTGGTGAAAAGTAATGATTTGTTACAAAACTGAGTATAATACCTATTGTAGTGTGTCACGTCACCCGATGCTTAAGTATCAGTGCTTAGAAGATCAATTTCTTTTTATATAGATTATATTTTAATTTTAGCACATTCGATCTAGATTATTTATTTTATTATTTATGATCGTTATAATTATTTTTTTTGTAAGCAAATATAACAGTTTCCAAATTCAATTTTTAAGCACCGATGTTTAGGAGATGAATTTCGTTTTATATGGAATATATTTAATTTTATCACATTCTATATATTTATCTTATTATTTATGATCATTATAAATATTTTTTTTTTTTTTTTTTTGTAAGCAAGTATAATAGTTTCCAAAATCAAATTCACATGTAAAAAAATCAATAATTTCCATTTTTAAATTTTAAAGAATTAGTAGCATTGACAAATCGAAATTCAAATTCGAAATCGAAATCAAAATCAAAACCAAAATCAAAAGCAAAATCAAAATCAAAATCCAAGAGGGTTTGAACCCTACCATATGCTAGATTAGTCCAGTGAACACATTCATCCACATAACCAAAGCGTGGATTACACGCTCTTTTTAAACGACTGGGCTTCATCCCGTCAAATAGGAGACCTTTCTGTCAAATTAAAAGCCATCGTAACATCAAAATATATCACCGCCCATTGCCGGAAAATGCCATAATCTCCGCGTTTCTCCGCCGCCCTCCTCCGCCTTTCTCCACCCCATTTCGCTCAGATCACTGTAGTCTTTATAAATTGGCAAGAATCCATGGGAAATTCGTGAACAACTCAGCCAAATTGATGTTAGACCCCCAAATTTCCCAGCTTTTAAAAATTCAGAAATGCCGGGAACATATTTCCTGACTAAAGGACTTTCTTTTCGAGAATTTAAGTTTAAATTGTGAATTGTAATTAATTATGAGGCCGGAGAATTTCACCGCCGCTCCTCAAAGGACGTCCAATTTCCAGCCGATCCTTCCTCATGTGGGGCCCACTCCCCACACGAATTCTAAACAAAGGTTAAATTTTTAAGTCTGATTTCAACGAAATCTTGGGCCTTCTTGAATGCAAAGATCTGGAATTTGATTTCTTTTGAGTGATTTTATCTATTTTTTAGCTGAATATTGGATCTTTTGTTTAGCTCAAGCGCAATTGAAGTTAAGTTCAACATATGAGGAAACGAGGGATAGAATTTTTTGCTTAAACATAAGTGATAAATGACCTCCATATGTGGCTGAAAAATAATATTTTAATGCCAATGTAATATTGGTGTCTTTGAAATAAGATTTACTGATCCTAGCTTGCGTAGGATGTTACTGCATTTGATTTTGAAGGACATGATGATGCTAGCTTTGTTTGATCATGTAAGTGTGAAACTACAAATTAATTTGGTTTTAATAGCTGTAGATGTGGATGGATTTGGTGTTTGCAAGCGTCAAATTTTAGTTTACTGATTGTCGACATAATTACTGGAATGGCATCAATGTTATGTTTTCTAGCTTAGGGTTGCTCAGAGTTTTTGTTTGGATTCCGAGGCATTACCTTTTAACATAAATATAATTTTTTAAATCAATAAGTAATAATGAATCAGGCATTCGTGGTCTGACTGTGCTTCCAATTTAGTAGGCGTGGTCTTATTATTGGGAATTTGTAGTGATATCTGTTGTTTAGTGTTCTTGGATAGCACAATTTAACAATCTTATACATTTCTTGCCTTTCCATAAACTGATAAGTATTGGTTTTGCTGCTATTTTCAAAATTTGAAAGATGTTGCTAAGTTGCATTGCCCTTTCCCTTTGTTTGCTAAAGAGTAAGAAAAACCTGAAGAAATGATCAGATGAGAGAGTGCCTAACTTGAATTGCATTTATTAGGCTGATCTGCAGATTGGTTTTAGTTTTGGGATGTGCTGACAAATGTAGATACTTATGCATGAACACGTTTGCTGATTGCTTCACTTCTTATATGCACCAATATTATAATATGTATTTGCCATCAGAGAGCAACAAAATTTAGAAAATTTGCATTTTTTTTTGGGCGTGAATGGTGACTGATTGGATATAATATGCTATGTGCCACTTGTAGTAATGTATTTCAACTGTTAGCTCGGAGGGAGGTGTCTCCACGTACAAAGCGATCCCCCAGAAGCTTCTGGGGAGACACTTCAAGATGTCAGCTTGAATCCTCTGGATTAAAACGTGAAGCAGCGAAAGATGCAAGACAAGAACTTCTTTCTTGGTATCTGTCATGTCTTCTGCACTATTTTGTAATATGTTAATGATGTTTCGCATCCTTGTTAGATATACTAGTTAATTTCTTGAAATCTTTTATTCTAAATACTCCAGGGTAGAGGCACAGTCATTGCTACATTTATCAGCCAAGTATTGTCCACTGTTACCTCCACCCAGGTCAACCATAGCAGCAGCTTTTAGTCCTGATGGGAAAACGCTTGCTTCTACTCAGTAATTATCCCCGCCCCCTCTCTCGTGCATACACTTTAAAATCATACCTAGTTCTTTTGAGTTAGATTTTGCAAAAAAAAAAAAAAATTATTATGTTTTATGTTTGCAGTGGAGATCATACTGTAAAAATAATTGACTGCCAAACTGGGAAATGCTTAAAGGTGTTGAGTGGTCATCGGAGGACACCTTGGGTGGTAAGCTCTCTTCTGAAACTTTACATATCAATTTCGTCAGTTTGTCTATGATACTACCATGAAGGGATGATTTGGTAGCTCTTCTTGGGAGATCAATTTTACTCTTAACCTTATAGAGGTAAATAAATGGGAAGTTAGAGAAGAAGAGAAACAAGAGGGTAGCATATACATATATGAATGTGTATTATTTAATTTAACTATGTGAATAAATTCTTATAAAATTCTTATCACTTTTGACTAATGATATAGAAATTTATCCAACCTTCTATTCTGTATAATATGTACCTTAATGTTCTTTTGAGAACGTGTTACAAAGTGTTAGACCTCAATTGCTTCTTGTGATCTGCCTCTCACAATAGATTTTGCATGTAACAGATAATTGCTTGGTTGCATTGTTTTGTTTATCTTAAATTTCGCCAATTCATTTGATGTGTCATTGTTTCTTTGTTTTCTGCCACGGCTATGGGCTTCTGCAGGTTAGGTTCCATCCACTCCATCCTGAAATTCTTGCAAGTGGAAGTTTAGACCATGAAGTTCGGTTGTGGGATGCAAACACTGCTGAGTGTATAGGATCTTGTGACTTCTGTAATTACATTTGACATTCAAAGTTTCAAAAATATTTTATATCTATATCAATATTTTAAATTCTGTTAATATGGCTCTTGACTTTCCTTCTTGCAGACCGCCCTATAGCTTCAATTGCCTTCCACGCGGAAGGAGAAATTTTGGCTGTGGCTTCAGGCCACAAGGTTAGAAATTTGGACATATCATTAAAGAGTTTAGCTTTGCATGGCTACACTGTTGTTGACATTTTTGCACGTTGCAGCTCTTCATATGGCACTACAACAGGAGAGGGGAGGCTTCTTCACCAACAATTATACTCAAGACTCGCCGTTCACTCAGGGCTGTGCACTTCCATCCACATGCTGCACCATTTCTTCTAACTGCTGAGGTATTATTTTGCATGCTGTCAAGTTCCTTTCTCTCGGTGCAATTTACAGCGTCGATCTTTACAGGTCAATGATCTCGACTCATCGGACCCCTCAATGATGCTTGCAACTTCTCCTGGCTACTTGCGCTACCCTCCTCCTACAATATATTTGGCAGATGCTCACACAGCTCATCGATCTAATTCAGGAAATGAGCTGCCCATTATGTCTATACCATTTTTGGTTTGGCCTCCAATTGGCCGAGTTGATGCGAGGTTACCTTCTCAGCATACTGGTGTGGTCATGAGCTCTGGTGTTCCACAACAGAGTGTGGATTCTTCTTCCTCCGTGCAGCTTCTATCTTATTCAACTCCATCTGGACAGTATGAACTAGTATTGTCTCCGATTGAATCTATTAGCTCTCCTCTCCGAGAAGGATTACAAACTAATTCTTTAACGACAGAAATGGAAATTGCTGTTTCTCAGCCTGCAGTGGATGCAATGGATACATATGTTCACCCTGACGAGATAAACCTTTTTCCATTTGGTGACCCAGCTTATTGGGAACTCCCATTCTTGCAAGGGAGGATAATTGGTCAAAGACAAGCTGGCCAATGGTCAAGGCACTCGCGAAATGGAGGTGCTACTGATGCTGTTTCTTCTTATGTAGAAACAGGGAGTCAAACTTCAATGGCTCCACCGGCAATTGTAAATAATGTTGGTAGTTCAAGGATTGGTGGAAGATCTGGTTCACGTCACCGTCCTTCGCGCTCCCGCACAATACCAGCAAGTGGATCTGGTGATGGTGCATCTTTTAACGGTGTCCCTCTTGGGCAGAGCAATTCACAACCTTTCATGAGCCAAGTCCAGTCCGAGGTAGCCACATCACTAGCTGCAGCTGCTGAGTTACCTTGTACTGTGAAGCTTAGAATATGGCCTCATGACATAAAAAATCCTTGCACACTTCTTAATACAGAAAGGTGTCGCTTAACTATTCCTCATGCTGTACTTTGTAGGTAAGCGAGTTTAAGCAAAACGGGCTGGGACATTGATTTCCTGACAGTAGTTTTTTGTGTCTTTGTGATTTCTAAATTCTAATCATGATAATTATATATTTTTGCAGTGAAATGGGTGCCCACTTTTCACCATGTGGAAGATTTTTAGCCGTCTGTGTAGCATGTATCCAGCCAAACACGGAAGCTGATTCAGGTTTTGAAGGCCAGGTTCAGCATGATGTTAGAGGGGCCTCAACGTCTCCAACAAGACATCCCATTTCAACGCATCAAGTTATGTATGAGCTAAGAGTATATTCCCTTGAGGAGGCAACGTAAGCCCGAATTTCCCGCATCTTGCCGATTATATTCCGTATTGATCTTATTTTGATGAGATGTATCCCTTTAGATTGATGATGCTTTGATTATATAGATTCGGCTCAGTTCTAGCCTCACGGGCTATCAGAGCTGCTCATTGTTTGACTTCAATACAGGTTAGTTTTATGATTCAGTTAATGGCATTTTAGCCTTCTGGAAGAAAATTTAGAAAAAATTATTGATACTTATTTATTGAAATGCTCATTTATAAGAAAAGGAATGACGGTTTTCATATAATCCAGCATCATGTGTCGACAATAATAAAAATGCAATGCATTTTACTGATCAGATGTGGCTTGAAAGTTGCTCAACTGTTATTCTATTTAGATGCCGTTCCCTGTGTGAATTTTTGTGCTATCTTCTTTTGCAGTTTATCATTTGATTTTCAGTTCTTTAAACTTCTACTGGCATGCTGTATCCATTTTAATTCTCTTCTGGTCCCTCTATCACTGTCTTCATTTTTTGTAGCAGATACTCTATTATAGTCATATACCATCCAGTTCAAAGGATGTAAGTGCAAGGATGTAAGTGCAAGGATTGTTGTGAAATTTCTATCGCAAGTGTACGATGTCAAACAAGTAATAAAGTGGACCAAAGAGTCCGGATAATCGTTCCCACGAGGACTATACTTAAATGCCTAATCTAATTAATTTCAACTTTTGTTTGATGAAAGTAAACTCGAAATTTGTGTGGTGATTGTTTTTAATCTAAAGAAAAATCTAAACTAAAATGTGGTGTGCACAAAAACGATATAGAAGTTAAATAATGGGGAGAATGTTAGGGCAGAACATTTCACCTATTTGATCACCATTATATTTTACATCAAGATTCACAACTAAAGTAGTGTTCGATCGAATTCTCCTATTGTATTCAATTTACCCCTCTCGAGTTCTCATTGAGCCTATTTAACTATTTCAATTCCATATCTCTATGCAAATTGACATTTAGTTAAACGAAACATTGGTTCTAGGAATTCAATTATGACCGCAACAATTAGCATAGGTATCTCTACACGTTATGCCAATTTACCGAAATTTACTACTTGGTCTAAATAACAATCCGCATCTTTACGCAATTATTATCCACGAAATCATTGAATAATTGGCCAAAAGATTCAAAGCATTGATAACATGAATAAATTCAACACATAACCATTTAAAAACTAGAATCTTGAATTAAAAACATAAAGGTTCCCAAATAGATTACATGTTCGCCCTAACAATGAATTTAGCTATTCATAATACACAAGGAGATAGCTGAATACATCACCGGATTTGAAATAAAGATAGAGAAGAAGATAGTAGATCTTGCACCAAAATCCCTTCTTGTTCTTGTCAATCCTTCAAAGATGAGTCTCTTTTTGTTTTTCTCCTTGAGTTTCTTGGTTGAATCTTTTAAAATCTCCTCTTTGATTGTCTCTCCTTCTTTGTAGATCTTGTTTGGTGTTCTTGTGCCTCTCCAATAATGTCCAACCCTAACAATGGTCTCCAAGAAGTCTATTTATACGCCTCCTCCCGTTTTTGCCCCTAGGGTTACTCTTTTTTATTTTTTAAATCGAGAAATCCCGAAAATCGTATCGCGACGCTGTGGCGCCAGCATCACGGCGCCACTCCTTTGGCCTTTTGCCCGTTTTGGCGCCGCCCTTTTTTTGCCATTTTGCCCTTTTTTCTCCTTATTTTTCTTTATAACTCCTCCATTTCGTTGTCTCCGTGTTGCTATAAAGCTATCTCCAAACCTCTACGAAACAACATGAATAAACACATCAAAAACATTCACTTTTCATAAAATCTAACTTGTGATTAAGTCAAAAGTAGGATGAAAACTCGTGCGTAAACACACTCATCAAGGATCCATCTGAAGATGCAAACAATGTTGTCTTCTGAACTATTTTTCCTCCATAGGAAGTCTGCTATTGATAACAAACAAGAAATAATCCTGTGGAAATCTTAAACAAGAAAATTTCAAAATGATTAGAGTCAGTGATGCTGATGGAAGAAATTATAATGCTTCTAACTAGGGATACACGGTTATCTTCTAGACGGAACAGACAAATTTTGATGGTTTCTAGGGTTTATTACTGATATGTTGTTTATTTTTTACGAGCACATGCCCAAATAGAAACCCAGTATTAGATACACAATAAGCTATTCTTTTTGGATGAGAATGCATGGTGGGAAGCAGTTGCACTATTTAACGTCACCGCAGCTTCTAACAGGATAGTCTGGCAACTCTGTTTTTGCAACTTAAAAATAAGAGAAACTTTACTTGGGCAGAAGTTGTCAACAAATAAATTTTAATAAATTGTTTGGGCCATCCCTTAGTGGATAAGTGCCCTTATGTCTGTTCTTTGGACTCCTCTGTGTCTGGCTTGCGGCTGTGTTTTTAATTTCCTCTCTTTTGAGACGAGAATGTATCAGGATGTGGTTGTCATTTTTTATATCACGAAGCCATCTAGAGTGTGTTTGATAGAGATTATTGGGGAAGAATGAATTTTGAAATAGTGATATGATGGGAAATGTGTGGTTGAAAAAGAAGGAAAAGTTATTGATGTGATGAAAAATATTATTTTATTGAAGAATGTGCGGTAGAAAATGAATAGAAGAATGAGAATGAGAATGAAAATGTGGGTCAAACGGGGCCCTAATTAGACGTTCTTTTAACTACGTTTTTGCAACTTTAAAAATCTCGAAACAAGGAAAAACTTTCTTCTGCGGAAGTTGTCAAGAACTAAAACAAACTTAGTAGCATATTGTTTTGGCTGTCGCTTGGTGGATATGAACCCATATCTGTGTTCTTTCTTCGGCTTTTATCTGGATGCATCCCTGTTGTATTATGTGTCATGTACTTGTTCTGGCCTGGGAGGTTGCTGGCATGAAAAGAGAAATATTGTTTGGAGATTGCAAGATAACATTCTGGCTTGAAAACAATTCTAGTTCCTATATAGCCGATAATTGTGTCAATTCATACCCTACATTTTTTTGGTGACAATGTTTATTTCCATTATGTGCTTGTTGCGTGTGCAATTGATGCTTAGTCTAATATTAGAAATCTCAATTAATTAAGTAGGAAGATGAAGTTAGATTTAGTGATTTACCTGAAGGTGAATAACATTTCTTGGTTTATCATTGTACTTAATTGCTCAGATTTCATAATCGTCTATACAGTTCTGTATGGTGATTGGGAACTTTGAGTCTGTATTATAGACCTTATAAAGCATTTGTGCATTATTTTCAATTGCAGTTCTCTCCTACCTCAGAACATTTGTTACTTGCCTATGGACGGCGTCATAGTTCACTTCTTAAAAGTGTGATGATTGATGGAGACACAACAGTTCCAATATACACAATTCTGGAGGTGAGATATTGAATTTAGAATATATATTCCTTTTTAGTAACACTGTGGATCAATTTCAGTTTTACGGTGTAGTGAGCATTTGTGCATGTTGTGTGATTTACTTGGATTCTAAATTTGTCTGTGAGAAAAGATCCATCATTTGGTTTCAATTTTTTTTTTTTTTTTAATTATAGCAGACTGCTGAAATAGAAAAATCATGTTAAACACAGATTAGGACAATAGGACTAGTCTACCTGCCTAACATTATTAAGGTCTTTTTCCTTTCCTCCTTTTTTACAAATGTGCTTTTTGACATGAGATGTGGACACAACGTTGCGGCATTATGCATTTTTTGAAACCTGTATTTCCAAATATAGCATCCGAGAAAATAATTTTGGGGAAGACATACCCAAGGGTAACTGCCTCTTTGATTGCCAAGTAATTGCCTGATTGGCTGCAAAAATCATGTGACCTTAGAAGAGAAATGGCAGAAGCTCTCTAACATACATAAACATATTAGCATGTAATGACCAGCATCCGTGACACAAATTTTTCTCTTGCTTCAAGCAGTGTTCTAAAAGTCGGGGCATAAGCCAGCCTAGGTGTGAGGCACAAGGGGAAAGCCTCAAATATGGGGAAGGTGTGGAAAAGGCAGTCAACCCTATTTTTGACCCCGCATAATGCGGGCCTAGGCGCACTCCATTTTTTTATTCTTTAAAGGTTTAAACTAATTAAGAACTTTGTTTGGATCAATCAATAAATAATTTATAGATGTTCAGATTTTATTTTCAACCGCACATTCCAATGGACCCACTATTTTTTAACCACACATTTTGATAGAAATAGAAATAGACTAGAGATAGGATTTAAATATTAATTTAATATAGACTTTAATTCATATTATTGAATATTTAGATTAGATTTTAGATTTTGATAAAATTATAGTTTATTAGAAGTTCATTATTTGCTCTCTCTCTCTCTCTCTCTCTCTCTCTCTCTCTCTCTCTCTATATATATATATATATATATATATATATATATGGCTTATTCATTGTAATATGTACCCTTGAATATATGAATAAATTGATTTTCCTTGTAACAATTTGACAACGAATAAGAAAATGAACAAGAAAAGGAAGGGGTCAAAGAATAAAAGAAATTAGGGCAAAGAGCGTAACAATTCCATTTATAAATGATTTAGAATTATTTCCAAACACACTCTAAATAAAATGAATAACTGTTAATGATTTAGAATATTTAAAATAAGATTAAAAATAGGGAAATATCTTATTATGCTTAGGTTCGTAAGGCTTGAGGCTTGAATCTTGACGCCTTGTCACTCCTCGTGCCTTTTAGAACCTTGGCTTAAAGAGATCTTTGAAAAACTATGCATATTTTGCAATCCTTTTGCTTCACTGTATGGACGTACTATTAAGTACACAGAGAACTAGCATACCCTGAATAACTATTGTCTGGTGCTATTATGACCTATCCACATTGGTCATTACCCCTCTCAGAATCTCCTTTTGTGGCACAGATCTACAAAGTTTCTAATATGGAACTTGTAAGAGTTCTTCCCAGTGCAGAGGATGAGGTCAATGTGGCTAGTTTCCATCCCTTGGTTGGTGGTGGCCTTGTATATGGAACAAAGGTAAACAACAAAGCTATCTTAAATCTATTTATTTTTTAAATCAGACAGATCTTGTACTAGAGTTTTTTCCTCTGTTGATGGCTCTTTTCTTAATATTGTAGGAAGGGAAGCTGAGAATTCTTCAGCATGATAATTCTCACTGCTTGAATCACGACAGATCCTATTTTCTTGATGATAACATGTATGAGGTACAGAAGCTTTACATATACTGTTCATTCACTCCCTGTCTTCTAAACAAGCTATATTTAATGAACATGTCTCTGTGGAAATTACTTTGATGACGAATTACCTGAAATATTTTAATTGCAAGAGGTTCTTGAATATGTCAACCATGTATTCCTTTGGTTCAAGGACCTTGTTCTGCATATGCATTTTAACTGACGTCCTATAAACTCCTTGTCTTCCCTCTTGGTTCTTACTATATACTTAGGGAGAGAGGAATGGAGGAAGGGAAGCTTTAGTAGTTTACTTAATTGATGAGCCTAAATGAATTTTATCCTACAAACAAGCAGTGAGATCAGGTCAGAGATCACTTCCTTACATCATGTGAGGGAGGGAGGCCTCTAATTCGTTAAGTGAATGCAACTACATCGCCTGATCACTTCCTTACATCATGTGAGGGAGGGAGGCCTCTAATTCGTTAAGTGAATGCAACTACATCTTTTCCTGCCATAAAAAGCAATTCTAGATGCAGTTGCTGGACTCTGTTACGTTATGCAATAAGCTTCTCTGGTTTTACTTTCGATTCCATGTGACAGAAACTATATGGGACAAAGATACTGCTCCTTTGATCATGTATACATCTGAGAGTAATTAACAGTGGCAAAATGGTTTAGAGTCGAGGAACTAGTTGAACTGTTTGAGATTGTGCATGTGACAATAAACATACTTGAGAGATTTTAGCCTCGTTCATGTTGGAATCCTTATCTGTCCTTGTTGATATTATGTGCCTGCATCAATGTCCTATATTTGTTAGTTCATCTGGGCACTATGTTTATCCCCATGGTACTCTAGGCTTGTTCCGGCATACATCACGTGGTATTTGAAGCTAGTCTCAATATATATGCATGGTCTAATCACTGAGTGACTGCTTTTGATTACGAATGCTGTTGTTTTATATTGTATGATTGCTTATGAGCAATTGGTTCACTTATTGAAGGTTCGGTCATATGCATTAGAAGGCTGATTACTGTTGATCAAGGGCAACGTAAGAAATGTTTCACCACTGCCTATGGTTAGTATCCTTGCTTTCTTTAAGTATTTAAATTGTGTGTGGCAAAATTCATAAACTCTAAAAATGTAACCCGTGGTTAAAAGGTGGGCCCATTGGAATGTGTGGTTGAAAATGAAATTTGACCATTTATAAATTAATCCAAACACGTGCTTAGATGTGGACTAATCGCCGTCCTAACCTTTTTAAGGTTTCTTTATTGCTGTTTGATGGTTATCTATCCTTGTGATTATACTATTTGTAAATGTTACAAGGATTTTATGCATTTGATTATGTAGACATTTCCTTAATTTCCCAAAGCTTGAGTTTTACCCGCTGCCTTATTGACCAAAAAAAAAAAGCCCGTTTGTGTTTGTTAGAATGTAAAATTTAGGTTATCAAGGTGTTTCATATTTCAATTATGAGCATCCAATTGAAGAAGTTAAATCTGCCAAGAAAATAAACTGATTTACAAATAATTTTTTATTCTTTCGGCTACTTGTAATGGATCCACTAGATGCCGTTCATTGAGCTATTGTAATGGATCCTGTACGGTTTCTTCACCCATCTTAACCTCCTCTGCATCTATGAAGTTCATCTTTGCTGTTGGAGTGGTTTTAGAGAGAACTTGTGCATTAGGTGTTAGATATGACTTGGATGTTTGATCAACAAAGTCGGGGCAATGTTTAGGCCAATGCATCTCATCATATCCACGCTAGCACTAACAGGAAAAATAGATAAAATGATGCTGAGAGGAGAAAATCAGAAAGTTAATGGATTTAGTGAAGCATGTAATTTATAATTGGTTCAATGATTTTAAACACAAACCACACATTCTACAAGTTTAATCCTGCTAGAGAAAGGACAGATATATATTCCTATTACTATATTAGTTCCTATCTAAATAAGGAATACAAGATACAGAATAGTAGCTATACATTCTAACTCATGTTAATTGTGTTAAAACACATTCTAACGGTTCAATTCACCATAAGGCTGAATGTTATTGTACTGCGAGTTTGATGATATGACGTCTTTGCTATTTTTCCAGGATGTAATGTTGCATTTCATTTGAGAAAAATGTCTGGCCTGGCCAGCATCTCTGAAGTTGAAATTACGAATCAAAAAGTGTCCAAAGCTCGGGAAAAGGCGCTAGCAGGTGGAGAGTTTGGTATCAAACAGCTTATATTTCTCTCTTGTGGGTTTTGTACAGATATCTGCTGCTATTTTCCCATTCTAACTTTGTAGTAGTCAGTGGTTCCAGTTTCAGGTGGATCAAATTTCTGTATCTCTGATTAACCGCTGTGACAAAGATACCATTTGATAATTGAGCAAAATGCTACATACCCTTTTTAACCTTTAGTATGAATAGAGGAACTAATGTTTCTGGCCTACTCTTTTTCATATATGGCCTTCCAGAGGAAATGAGAAGCGTGTTATATTTCGATTTTATGTTTTATGTGCAATGTTGGGTTTGTAACATGCTTTGACTACGTTTTACTTGTAACTTTATTTTCAACTAGATATTTCAATAAACCCACAAGTATTATTCATAATTCATGAATTCTTCCCGAATGGTTATTTGCAGCAATTTATCTCTTACGCAAGTATTATCATCATATCACGAAATAATCAAAATAATCGAACAGCACAAATCTTAAATGACATAAGAAATATGTACCAAACTCCCAAAGTATGATGAACAAGACATAAGTCTTAAGTGCCATAAGTAATGTAACGCCATAGACCTCAAAAAAAAAAGCCAGAAGCCGAACATTAGATGATGTTTCTACTTCGAACGTCCAAATATGGATTTTGTTAACTCACAAACACAGTTATAAATTAATGATTTGAGTACATCTAGTTGTACAATCCATTAAGCAATTAGAGCTCCCCAATTACCCTGTCAAAATTCACTAAAATGGGGAGAGAACACTAACTAGTTCTACACAACAGCAATTCAAAAAGTTGACAAAATAAAAACTGTCCAAAGAATTGAAAGCCAACTAACAATAAAAATAAGAAAACGAAGGCCATTACAACATTGAACAAACAATTCATATTATCAGCAACATCATGATTTCCAAGAAATGATGTAAAATTTTCTGATGAAACAACAAATAACGTCAACTGTGATAAATCAATGGTAACTTGGTGAGATCGTGGAATGTATAAAGAAATAATGGGGAATACACAAGATTAGTTGATTGATGGAGGAGACTTTGAAGTCACCTCTTGGAAGAATTTCAAGGAGTCGGAATCAGATAGACACAAAAATGTACCAATGATATATAAGGCACAATAATGCAAATGTTAACATTAAAATAGAGAACCTAAAAATGTTCTTGATTTTCATTCAACCATATCTATTATCCAAAACACTCATTTCTGCAGTATTTAAATGCTACATCAATTTATAAATCCTAAGTTTTAACCAAGAACATAAATCTGTGCCGTGCTCATATACTTACATATAGGCACTTGACCATAAAATGCAAAAGTTACTCATAAAACACAAAGGTCGAATAATAATCCTCCTGATAAAACGGAGGAGTGGATTTGATTCGCTATTCACAACAATAAGATTTTTGGTGAGGCATACAACAGTGTCTATTATCCTAAATCCTAAAATTCATTGCAAGAACAAGTAGGTACTCATCTTGTTATACATAGCTTTTATTAAGAGCAGGCTTTAAAGCTTTTTAGACAGCATTAATGGTGTTATTGCCCCAAAAAAGCTGTTTTCCCCCCTTTTTTGAGCAAAGCCAAACAACTATAAGCAAATATGATCTCCCAAGCCAAAATTCATTAAAACACAGGGAAATACCAACAAGTTCTACACAAAAGTAATTCAAAATGTTTTACAATTACCAAAAATTCCTAACAAGTGATAACCAATTAGCAAAAAATTTAAGTAAAAAAGCAAGCAAGAAATTTATTGAACGTTTATTTAAATTGCCACAACAAAGTCATATTTTTTCAATACACGTTCCAAATTTCTTGACAACATAGTAAATCAACGGCTTAATTTGCTAAAACATGGAATGGACAGGAGAAGATAGCGAAGAGCACAGTATTAGTTGATGTCAGAGTCGTCGAAGTCATCCTGGAAGGAGTTGAAGAAATCGGAATCGGCAAGGCGGTGGAGTTCCATCGAGATTGGACCCTCGCCGAAGATCTCTAAGGCTTCAACATCGTCCACGTCCATCGCCACGGTGGATCCACCTTGCTCCTCCATCTCCACAAAATAGTCCACCGGCTGCGGCTTCATTGTTCCTTCTCTCTCTAGAATGCACTCTCAGGCAACTTTTCTGGGAGCTTGAGATTCTAATGGGTGAGTTCGGATTTGGTATGAACTTGAGATACAGATGGGTCGAGTACGGAAGTGGTCCAAATCTGAGCCCATCAACGATCAAACTTTTGGATGGGCCAAACAATAATGTGAAATTGACATAAATAGCACTAAATTACCTCTAGTTGTGGAACATCAAAACTCAACAAGAAATCGACAGGATCAGATATTAACGAGGGTGACCTCAACTAAGATTTTGATGGATTTTAAAAGATTATAAATTTTAATGAATTTTGTGGATTTGAATTGATTTTTACAAATTTCATAAGAAATTTTGTCAAATATGATGAAATTTTAAAATATTTGGTTACATGTATTTTTAAGCTTGAAATCTGTTCAAATTTGTTAAAATCATTCTATTAATGAAATCTTTATAAATCCACTAGTCATTGAAAATATCTAAATTTTGAAGTATTTCATTTAAATCTTAATTGGGGATATCTAAATTTTATAAAAATCCATAAAATCTCAATTAAGAACATCTAAATTTAGAAGAATTTTTAAAATACATCACAATCTCAATTGAGAATATCCCTCTGAGTTACAAGTGAATTCAACAAATAGTAATTCTAATAATCTGAAATAAAATTTATTTATCTAGTACTCAAAAGTATTTCAACATCTCGTCTATGTAGAATTTTTGATTAACTTCGATAATGAATACCTAATTCGAAATGGTAAGTTGCTTCTATTCTAGTTAAATTCCCTGCTTCAATGAATCGTCAGTGTATGCAAATCCACCATGACGGGTCAGATCCATACCCGCCAATTCATCGTCGTGAGAGATCCGAAGAAGCTTGAGTTTGTGCATACCAAAGAACAGAGGACCCATAGTCACACTGACCCACCCGATTACTACAGCAATCTGGACCATATTCGCGGCTAAAAGCCTCCAACCGCCGCCCATGAACAACCCGTATGGCCGACCCGGTCTTCCCTGGTACACCTCGTTCACATATTTCTCCGTCGCAAATAATGCCGTGAAAATAACACCCCAGGCACCACAACCCGCGTGCAGCTGCGCCGCCTCTAGTGGATCGTCGTATTTTACCTTCTCCGCCACTATGTTACACCCTATAAGCACCAATGCCGCCACAAACCCGCATATCACCCCCGACCACGGCTCCACCACCGAGCATCCAGCGGTGATCGCTGCAAAACCACCTAACAGTCCATTACAAACATCTGTCACGTTCCAGTGACCGGATAATATTCGTTTACCAAAAAGGGTGGTCAATGCGGCTGTGCAGCCGGACAAGGTAGTGGTGACCGCCGTGCGTCCCACGGCGCTCCATTGTCCATAGTAATTCCCGCTGGTATATGGGTTAAGAATCTTGACGAAGGATCCGGGATTGAAGCCGTACCACCCGAACCATAAAAGGAACGTCCCTAAAACCACCAGGGAAGCATTATGGCCGCGCAAAGGCACGGAAGCGCCGGTGTGGTCGAACCGTCCGATTCTAGGCCCTTCAATCAACGCACCATAAAAACCGGCGATCCCACCAACCATATGAACAACACCCGACCCGGCAAAATCGATGACTCCGGATCCAAATAGAAGATTTTCTGTCTTGTTTGCACTGGCCCAACCATCTGATGACCAGAACCAGTGAGAGACTACGGGGTACACAAATCCAGTGAGGAAAGAAGAGTAGATTAAATAAGCAACAAATTGGGTTCGCTCGGCTATAGAGCCGCTTGTAATGCCGGCGGCGGCTATAGCAAAAGCCCACTGGTAAAGAAAATAACTGTAATCAAACAGTGAAGATGGGATTTCCTTGAGGCCGAAGAAGTGGCTGCCAATGAAGCCGTTGGAGGGTGACCCGAAGGCAAAGGCGAAGCCGAAGACATAGTAGAATATACCTCCGGCGGCGGCGTCGAGAACGTTGGTAAGCATTATATTCATAGTGTTCTTGGCTCGGACTGAGCCAGCGCAGAGCATGGCGAAACCAAGCTGCATAGAGAAAACGAGATAGGCAGAGAAGAGGAGGTACGTGGAGTCCACGGCGTAGGCGGTGTCAGTGAATTTGTTGGACACGGCGGAGAACTGGCTGCAAATGTACTCCGCAGCGGCGGTGGCATTGGTGGTGTTGGCGCCGAAAAGGGGCGCTAGCTGACCCGCTGAGCAGTTCAGGGACGCCATGGCTGGCTATAGAGAGAGAGGCTACAGAGTACAGAGGTTTCAGAGTAGAAAGAGAGATTGGAGAGTTGCATGTACATAGGAATTAGGGTTGGAGGTGTTGTTGGATCCGTATTTATTGGGAGAGAGAGTTTTAACTATTCCATGCCTCTGTTCAAGTTAAAATATGAATTAAAATTTAAATCAAAATTAATAATTAATTACAATCAGACTTTTTATAGCACTCAACCTTCTAATCACACGATCCATCAACTTTTATTTAATTTTTCTATAAATTTGATTTTTATCTAAACCAAATAGGAGTTTCTTATATGATTGGTGCTTAGAACTCTTATAGGTTTGGTGACAGCGACGGATCCACTTGAGTTAATTATTGTTTGTGAGTTGGAATATATTTGGAAAATGCAGATTTGTCAGATGAAATCTACCCACTTGGATGATCAATCCTTTCATGGAGGGTGGGTCCCGTGTGAATAAAATAATACCCCGATCTCGAGGTGTGTGTGTTCGATCATCCAGAGTGTCAATCAGGTGGGCAACCTAGCACGGTTCATTATATTTTTATTTTGGGTATGTTTGATGTCATGAAAAATATTTTTCAACATTTGAAAATATATGCTTAGTTTTTCTTATTTTTAAGGAAAATATTTTCTTTGGGTGAGGTAAGTTTTTGTTTTTTTCAAAATAAGGAAAATATTTTCTCTTTTTGCTAATCAAACACACCCTTATTGGACAATGAATTACGTAATTAAAGAAGAAATTTTACGAGTAAAAAATGAGATACGAACGAAGAGGATCTGGAATTTACTGAGGGGGACAAATCGTGCTATTTATACCGTTATAACTATAATAAAACAGTATATTCTCAGGGCCAAGATTCTTGTAGTTTGCTTAGTTATTTTGTTATAAATTTCAAATTAGTCCCTATAAATCTATAAAATAACTTCTGACCTCTAAACTGTAGGTATAATTATACTTTGCGACCTAAACTTTAGTCTTTTGCAATTTGATATTATCAAAATCCATTTTAAAATACGTTTGTTAGTATTACTACTTGCACAGTTGCATTAAAGTTTTGTTTCCTTAAGCCCCAAAGCTAAATGCAACAATTTTTTTTTTTTTCACTCTGTTGTAAGAATAATCAACTTCATAGTAGTTCACTATCATATAAATCCAAACACTCGTATTCGAAAACTAACAATTCGCCATGTTAGTCCTCCAAAGCTGAAATATTTCAATTTTCTCCCATGAACTATTGGTGTCAATGGATTAGTTCGATACAAACTTGAGATAAGGGGTGTAAACCAAAAAAAAGATTCATAAATGATTGTTAATGGAGTTGAAGTTGCTAAATTTTGAAGAGTTGGTATCAATTTATGCCGATTTGGTCGACATATAGTTCCTCGAACCACATTTTTCAAATGAACTGGTGCCAATCCGAATTGATCTTGTAAAAGTGGTAAATCCGCACGCATAGTATATAATGGAGGAATGCGTGACTAGTTGTCAATATAAAAAAGAAATGGAAGAGGGAAACAAAAAGGGGTCAAGCCTATTTCATATCATTTAGCCAAAATAGCAAACCCAATTCTTATTCCTCATTTAGGAGTTATTTCTTTTCATCAACTTTTGGAAAAACCCTTTGCCGCCCATTTGTACCAATATTCTCCGGCACCACCCTCTGACGAACACACTATATACACTATTTTTATGTTTGAACCAATATTCTTCAGCGCCATCGTCCGACCTTTGGCAAACACACTGGAAACGCTACCCTCCAACTTTTGTCTGTACACAGTAGAGGCATTTTAAATCCCAGAAGCCCACATGTCCACCGATATTAAGCTCAAATTGATGAAGAATGATGGAATGAGATCGAAACTACATCTCCATGGGACCCATTGTCATTCACTCGAAAATATGACAGCAAAAGGTATTGTCCACCCGCCCAATTATATATCTTTTTACGAAGGATGTGCCTTTCCTTTTGCTGTTGAATTGGATTCGATTTTTTTAAATTTTAATGTTGTATGTAAATTTTTTAGATACATAAGTACTATTTTTTGAATCGATAATACTCCCCCCTATATATGAAGGTGGTCTCATATTGTGGATGTGGTTAAATCTATGTAGTTTAAATCCCTGCATCAATCTTGTTGGTGTTTTAATGTTCGTATTGTACAATATGTAATGCAATATAAAGGAAGATCCCTTAAATCAAGCCAAGGATCCCAAAACATAGCAGCAAGCCAAGAATCATGCCGTCAGTTATAAATTTTCTGTAAATAAATTCATTGTAACAGTCACTATTATTTAGGCATAATCTCAGAAAGTTTATTAGAATAGCTGGTGTTAAAATCTGTATATAAAAACATATGTGTTCATGTATTGAGGGGGATTGAAATATACAGAAACATTCAAAACAAAATGTCTCCACATATTCAAACTTCATCATGGTATTAGAGCCATCCTCTAACGAGACTTCGATCCCCAATCCCACCCACCAGCCATCCTCCCCAACAGATTTTCCGTTGATTGCCTTGAACATTTCGGCTCAAATCAACGAGAAACTCACTCCTTCCACTTTTCCTCAATGGCGTGCCCAATTCGAGGCCCTCCTCATTGGGTATAATCTCCTTAACTATGTCACCAACGATCACCCTTGCCCCAACTAAACCGGCACCCCCACATCCTCCCTCAACAAAACCTACTAGGTGAGGCAGGACAAACTCATTCTTAGTGCCATTCTGGCATCTACCGCAACCACCATTACGCCGCTCATCTTTGTTGCCAAAACTTCCTAAGCAGCATGGCAAAAACTCAACACTCTCTATGCAAGCAAATCCCGAACTCGAGCTATGCAGCTTAAAGAGGAACTCACTCTGATTAAAAAGGGAAATCAAACCATTCAAGAGTACGTGCACATCGTGAAGTCGCTTGTGGATGAAATTGCCCTAATTGATCAACCTATTTCTGATGATGATCTCACTTTATACATCCTCAATGGTTTGGGTGCTGACTATCGAGAGATTGTCGCACCAATTAGGGCTCGAGAAAAATCTCTAAGCTTTGAGGAACTCTACTACTTACTCGTGGGTCATGAGGCTTACCTGCGTCGTCTTGAAGCCTCTACCCAGCAGCTGATTGCCATAGCCAACTATACAAATCGGCGCCCTACTTCGTCTCTCTCAACGAGAAATTCGAGCACCTCTTCTCAGGGCTTCTTCAGGCAGCAGCAAGGAAATAGAAGTCTCTCAGCCCAATCATTTTTCTCCTACGGCCCACGTGACACCAGCAATCAGACCAACTTGGGCCTGTATAAGGGGCAACATCGTTCTCAGGCCAAATGTCAACTTTGTGATCAATTGGGCCACATTGCCAAACAATGTCCAAAATTGCCACTTCCTGATGCCACAACAAATTGTGTCTCCACTTCTCAACCACGGGACACCAAATGGCTTATCGACTTTACTGTTTCTCATAATATTACCGGAGATTTGAGAAAACTATCAATTCATTCGGAATATGATGGCACCGATGAAGTTGTAATAGGTAACGGTACAGGTTTGCATGTCTCACATATTGGTTCATTAGTTTTTCAATCACCCACACGCACATTCCACTTAAAATACACACTTTGTGTTCCAAGCATTCGCAAGAATCTAATTTCTGTTCACCATTTTACAACTCAAAACAAAGTTTTTCTTGAATTTTACCCCAATTATTTTCTTGTCAAGGATCAGATCCGGGGGCGACTCTACTCAAAGGTGCATGTGAAAACAGTGTTTACACACTCCCGGACTCATTGGTGGAATCTTCTTCAAAAATGGTTGCGAATGTGCATGAGCGAATATCAATTGATGGGTGGCACAAGAAGCTTGGACATCCATCCAAAAAAATTGTCCATTTTTCTTATTAACTCTTTTTCCCTTCCGATAACAAAAGATCAAGAATCTTTTATCTGTACTTCTTGTTCCATTAATAAAGCGCACCAACAACCATTTGTTCAAATAGTCTTACAAGTCATGCACTCCTTGATCTTATCTACACAGATGTTTGGGGTCCCACGCCTTCAACTGGCATTGATGGTTTACGCTATTACTTGATTTTAGTTGACCATTTTACCAAATACATATGGTTTTATCCTTTAACAAATAAATCCGGAGTTAGCACAATATTTCCTCAATTTAAACATCTCGTGGAAACTCGTTTTCAATCAAAAATCAAACGTGTTTATTCCGATAACGATGGAGAATTTGTGGCTCTCAGAACATATTTTTCCATACATGGAATTAGCCACTACACCACCGCTCCACACACACCACAACAAAATGGAGTCTCTGAGCGTCGTCATTGTCACATTGTTGAAACGGGTTTAACTCTCTTACATGATGCATCATTACCTTTATCATATTGGCCCTATGCTTTCCAAACAGCTGTCTATCTGAGTAATCGACAACCTACACCGTTGGTGAATAATAAATCACCCTTTCAAGTCTTATTCCACCAATCACCGAATTATCTCAAGTTAAGAAAATTTGGTTCCCTTTGCTTTCCCCTAATCTGGCCTTATAACTCCAACAAACTCCAACCCAAGTCCATTCCGTGTCTATTTGTGGGTTATTCTCAAACCCAAAACGTGTATCAATGCCTTGATCTAACCACAAAACAGACTTATCTCTCCAAATATGTCATCTTCGACGAAACACGATGCCCTTTCTAGAATCCATCTTCATCCCCTCCATCCACGCAAGCTGTGCTACCCATCTTATTGGATTCTCTACCGCGGCCATCTGCAGTGTTGTTCGACCATTCACCGCTTTCATCTGCACCTTTAGGTACTTGCCCTAATCCCCTTTCTCCTAATTTGGTTCATCTTTCCCCTTCTCCGGTCTGCACTCATCCCTTTGCCCAACCTGAGAATCACACAGATGCACACACTCACTTACCCTCTCAAGAAATCACTGTATCCACAGAAAATAACCCACCCAATAACATCACTCGAACCCGTTCCATGACCACTCAATCTATGAATAACATCCACAAACCTAAACAATTTCACTTAGTAACCAAACATCCAATTCAACCTACTATTGAACCCACTTGTGTGAGTCATGCAATCTAAGACCCAAAATAGAGGAATGTCATGTTTGAGGAACTCACGACATTAATGCGGCATGATACATGGGCATTAATCCCACCTCCCAAAACCTGTAATCCAGTAGGTTGTAAATGGATGTTTCGAGTTAAAAGAAAATCTAATGGCACTTTAGATCGCTTTAAAGCGAGACTAGTTGCAAAATGGTACAATCAACGCCCTGGATTGGACTACAAAGAGACATTCAGTCCAGTAGTGAAATCGGCCACTATAAGAACTGTTCTAACCATTGCTGTGATGAAAGGGTGGATTTTAAGGCAACTTGATGTCAATAATGCGTTTATGCATGGTAGGGTAACAGAAAGTGTTTACATGGTTCAACCCCCAGGGTTCAAAGACGTGACAAAACCCAAACATGTTTTCCGGTTGCAAAAGGCCATTTATGGCCTAAAACAAGCACCAAGAGCCTGGTATTCGACTCTAAAGACCACGATCATGGAGCTCGGGTTTGTCAACTCAAAAGTTGATTCCTCTTTGTTTATCTACAAATCCAGCTCTGTTATATGCTTCTTGTTGGTGTATGTGGATGAGTTAGTCATCACTGGAAACAATAATCAATTTGTTGGGACAATCATTGTAAAACTTGGACATTCATTCTCATTAAAAGACATGGGACAGCTTCACTACTTTTTGGGCATGGAAGTCATCCCTACAAAAGTTGGTCTTTTCCTATCTCAGCATAAATACATTCGAGAAATTTTGTCCAAAAGCAACATGCTTGGTGCCCAAGATGTCTCCACCCTATTGTCTACTACTACAACCCTCAAACTCTTTGATGGAACGTCATATGTGGACACTACTGAATTTAGAAGCGTTATAGGTGCTTTTCAGTACCTCTCTCTTACTCAGTCAGAAATCTCCTTTGCAGTGAATAAACTATCTCAGTTCATGCATAAACCCACTGCAACACATTGGACAGCTGCCAAGAGGCTTCTTCGTTATTTAAAACAAATCGCTTTTCATGGTATTCACATACAACAGAGCAGCCCATTAACACTCACAACTTACACAGATGCAGATTGGGCAGGCAACCTTGATGATAGATCTTCAACTTCAGCCTACTTAAGCTTTCTCGGTACAAATCTTATCTCATGGAGCTTAAAAAAATTGAGGGTTGTTGCTAGATCTTCTACTGAGCCTGAATATAGAGCACTTGCAAATGCGGCATCTAAAACAATTTGGCTTCTAGCACTATTTCAAGAGCTAGGCTTGCCTATTTCATCAAAACCAAAACTGCTATGTGACAATTTGGGAGCTACACAACTGAGTTTTAATCCTGTCCAGCACTTTCGCATGAAGCACATTCAAATAGACTTACATTTTGTGCGTGATATGGTTCAAAAAGGCACACTTGAAGTTCATCATGTTAATACACAAGACCAACTGATTGATCTTTTAACGAAACCATTGTCAAGGCAACGCATGGAACAACTCAGGAACAAGATTGGCCTTGCTAATGGCAGCCCTATCTTGCGGGGGCGTATAAAGGAAGATCCCTTAAATCAAGCCAAGGATCCCAAAACATAGCAGCAAGCCAAGAATCGATAGCCAAGAATCATGCCGTCAGTTATAAATTTTCTGTAAATAAATTCATTGTAATAGTCACTATTATTTAGGCATAATCTCATAAAGTTTACTAGAATAGCTGGTGAGAAAATCTGTATATAAACACATGTGTTCATGTATTGAGGGAGATTGAAATATACAGAAACATTCAAAACAAAATCTCTCCACATATTCAAACTTCATCATGCAATGCCATACTACTATCAATGATTATCGGACAACGATGGTGTAAACTTATGATATTGGATTAACAAATATAGACATAGTAACCAAGTAAACAGATGTTTTTTTTGGAGTTAAATAATAAACTGACTTTTCATTTTGACAAATCACATAATGCATTTTTGGAATTCGGTGAAATTTTATTCTATGAGGGTGTTTGGTGGGGATTAAAATTAGATTTTTTAGTAGATTGTGATAAAAAATTTTTGAAATGTGTGGTTGAAAAGTTGTAAAACCCAAAAAAAATGTGGTTAATATTGATTGTTTGACTTAGATTGAAATCAAATTTTAATTGGTAACAAATAGACTGTATATCATTTATCTTAGATTGTTTGAGGTTCATTTCTTCCTTGCCATACTTATCGGTATAATATTTTTCTTTTGCGGATGTATGAGATGAAATTGCAATGTGATGAGAAGAGCTATGCATTTCGATCTATCCATAAAATTGGACAAAGTATCTGGTTGCTAGTCTTATGGTTGGCAGATTTGTGTCTAAAGTTTTCTGTTGGGATTCTATTTATCCAAATCAAATGAGAACTTATTTGCGAACTTATTTATTCATGTGTTAGTTGTTACTTGTAATGAACTGGAGATTGATTTTTTTAATTATTTAGAACTTGTCAAAATGTGTTTGAATTATGTAGTGTGATGTGTCTTTTCCTATAGCATAATTGATCTTTCTTTTCCGTGTCCATGACAGTTATTCAACAAAATAACAATGGAATCCTGAATGATACGTATTCAATGAATGAGTCTTTGACTGTAAACGTTAAGCACAAAGTACATCATTCAATTCAAACTACTAATCCATATATTTACACAAGTGAAATTACAATTTCGTTAAATCAACAACTATAGCTCAGACCAGTCCAGTCCATTTCATTTCTTATCCCTTTCCGCACTTGCTCTTCTTTTGCGTATTTTCATGTTCACAAAAATCTTCACGTCTTGTTTGTCAGTTAATCGACATAGAGTTTCGAACATGCCATAGAAATCTTGAGCTGCTCTGTTCGCCACAGGATTAGTCAGGTAATGATAATGAAACTTGATTCACTACTCGTTTACCTGCTCTGGCCCAATAACTAATGAAAAAAAATACATAACAAATTATGCCATAAAATGTTCACACGAGTAAAATGTAAATGAAGAAAATAGACAAACCTATTGAACTCATACTAATATGATAATCAAACATGTGATTTCCTCTAAAGTCAATAATTTATCTAACGTTAGAAAAAGGGTTGCACGTTTTGGAATATAGGAATCAACTCATATGATAGTCAAAGTTAAACTATTTTTTATGCATCTATACACGGATCTAATCTCCTTCACAGGGTGCTTTGACCATATACAAGATAACTATCCCTGAAGAATACCCTATCCACTAGATTATGTCCATATTTTTAATCCAATATCATAGGTTTGCACCATCATTGTCCGATAAACATTGATAGTAGTATGGCATTACATTACATACTGTACAATACGAACATTAAAACATAAACAAGATAGATGCAGGGATTTATCTACCTAGATTTAACCACATCCACAATATGAGAGCACCTTCATATTTAGGGCGAAGTATTATCCGTTCAAAAAATATTATGTGTATCTAAAAACTTTACGTCCAACGGTAAAATTGAAAAAATCGAATCCAATTCAACAGCAAAAGAAAAGGCACATCCTTCGTAAGAAGATATATAATTGGACGGGTGGACAATACCTTTTTCTGTCATCTTTTCAAGTGAATGACAATGTGCCCGATAGAGATGTAGTTTTGATCTCATTCCCTCGTTCTTCGTCAATTTGAGCTTAATATCGGTGGACATGCGGGCTTCTGGGATTTAAAATGTCTCTACTGTGTGTAGCTAGATGTTGGTGGGTAGTGTTTCTAGTGTGTTCGTCGAAGGTTGGAGAGTGGCGCCGAAGAATACTGGTTCAAACGGGCGACAAAGGATTTCTTCAAATGATGATGAAATGAAATCGCGCCTAAATAAGGAATAAGAAATGGATTTATTATTCTGGCTAAATGATATGAAATGGGCTTGACCCGGTTTAGTTTCCCCTTTTCATTTGTTTTTTTATTTTTTTATGTTTTTTCCCACTTACCATGTCACTGTGTTAGAGAGAGTGTCAACGACTATGTTCATAGCATTATTGTTTCTTTTTTTTTTTTAACCTTCACCTCAACATTTTCAAAAAGATTTTGCTAAACAGACCTTTGTTACCGTAACAAAACCCTTTTCAAAATTCCTGTAAAGCCTCTTAGAACTACCATCGGTACACCCTGCTCTATTCGAACCAAACAAAGGTTGTGTGTGCCATCTGAGACACATCCAAGTTGGCAAAAGACGGGCATTGCTGGGCTTGCAATCTTAGCGTGGGGAGTTCGATTCCTGGTTAGAGCAACTGAGTGATGTAATAATTATTCTTGGTTGGAGCAGTTTGGTGATGTAATAATCATGGAGGAGGTTCATTTGGGGTCAAGAGTATAAAGGGTGTACGAACCCTGGTCAATTTGGGCATAACCCACGGTTTACTTCCGTCAGTTATTGAGGGGTTGATGACTGGTGATCTAGGATATAGCCTGACGTAAGCTGAGAAATCTGAGTATTAAAAAAAAAAAAACACACAAAGGCTGTGTGTTTAGTAAGTTTTGTCTTAATCCATCATATTTACCTGATCCAAATTCAGAAATCTCCCAGATCCCAACAACCAACGGCCCTGATTTTCACTCATTAAATTCCAAAAACACCCCTCCACGATCCACTCCCAGTATAAAACGACAAGATCATGCTATGGGTACTAACTAAGAGTCCATAGTAGAGGTGGCAAAATGGACGGTCCGGCCCGGACCGGACCGGACCGCTAACAATAAAAGCCCGCACGAGGCGGGCTTCCGGGCCGGGTCGGCCCGGACCGTTATTGAGGACCACCGACCAGGCCCGCCCTCTAAGCCCGCGCGGGCCGGGTTTGCGGGCCGGATTGGCCCGTTCGGGTCGACCCTTTTTTTCTGTTTTTATTTTTTTTATTTTATTTTTTCAAAATTGTCACTTAACAATATTATAGTAAAAACTAAAAATCGATAAAAATTTTCAATAAATTTTACATCAATAACAAAAATATTGATTTAATTTTCAATAAATTTTACATCAATAACAAAAATATTACAATATTTTGCCTAACTTGACAAATTAAACAGTTTGTAACTATTTATTGAATTTATAGTTAAAGTACATCCCAACTAGGTTGGCACCTACTTAACTATAATTTCGTCATTACAACTCAAATTCTACTCATCTTGAACTACATTAAGATTTTTAAAGTTTTCAGCAATATCGTCAACAACTTTATCTTGCATTCTTCTATCTGCAAAAATCCAGTCTTTCACGCATATGATAGCTTCTAAAACATCTTCTTTAAGTCTTAACCTTCTTTCATCTAGCACTCTGTTACCTGCACTAAAAGCAGACTCCGATGCCACTGTTGAGACTGGAACTGTTAGTAGATTTCGGGCCATTTTTGATAATATTGGATATGACCGTTCATTTAACTTCCACTATTGTAAAATATCTAAATTGTCAACCTCATCTTGTGGAATTAAATTGTAGTGATCAAATTGATAATATCTTTCTAATTCATCAGGTGTAGCATTCTCATTTGAAAATGAACTAGTAGTAGATGAAGTATAAGACATATTGCGTTTCTTCTTGGCTATTAGAGAAAAGAAAGAACTTTTACCTTTAGAAGCTGTAGCAGAACTCGTATTAGAAGGAACGTTTTCATTATTACCATATTTCATAAAATAACTATTGTACATTTCATTAATAAAAAGTTCTATTTCCCGATTTGAAACACTTATATTGAAAGATAAAGTTTCAGAAAGTTGTTCCATAGCACACTGAACTCCGAAAAGTTTAATACGAGGATCCATTACAGCTGCAACTGGAAAAATCATTGGCATATTTTCGTAATATTTTTGAAACTTGTCCTCCATTGTACAAACAATATCACAGAAAAATGGATCGTCTTTATGACTTGAAAATTGATTAGCAATTTCTACAAATTGTAAAAGCACAAGATTACTTGTTGGATAATAAACTCCGGAACTCATATTTAGTTGTCTTATATAATGGTTTCAAAAAATTCATGACTTTAAATGCAACTTCCCAATCATTATCATTTAGTTGAAATTGATGTTGCTTTGAATTAACGAAAGCATTCATAGCATTTGTGTAACCAACACACGATTTTAACATAAGATATGTTGAATTCCACCTATGTGGAATATCATCAATAAATTTTCTTCTCCTCAATCCAAGATTTTTACAAATTTTTCCAAATTCTTGTCGTCTAGAATCTGAACAAGAAATATAGTTAATACCTTCTCTAATTTTATGTATTTGTGGTGTTATTAATTTTAAACCATCTTGCACTACTAAATTATATATATGACAAACACACCTCATATGAAATAATTTAGAGTCAAATGAGGGAGTAAGGGACATTTTCAAAAGATCAATACATGCATATTTGCACGAGCATTATCAAAACTAATGCTAAATAATTTGCTGAATACATTAAATTCATTAAAAATCTGAAATAAATTGTCACACAAATTTATTCCATTATGTGGATATTCAAGTAAGCGAAAAGCAATAATTCTTTTGTGAAGTAACCAATTATTATCAATAAAATGTGTAGTGACACATGCATAACCATTGTGATTACGTCCAGACCAACAATCAGATGTAAAACACATAACTCCATCAAACTTATTAAATTTCAGTTTTTAAATTTTCAGCCATTGTATGAAATAATTTCAACATATCAGATCGAGCAGTATTTCTACTTACAGACCGATAAGCTGGTTGAACATATTTTTGCATAAATTCTTCGAAGTATTGATCTTCTGTGAAAGTAAAAGGCATCTCCCTTGCAGCCAAAAATTCAGACATTCCTACTCTCATTCGATCCTGCGAATAAACAAAATTAGAAAAAGTAGCCGATCCACTAGTATTAGTAAAAGCAGTAATTTGAGCTTGTTTAGGATCTAAATGCCCTTTTTCATTCATATGTTTCTCTTTGTGTCTTTTCAATGTGCCTGTGCCTTGACCTTTAACCCATGCATAACTCTTTCTGCAAAGAGTGCATATTACTCTTTTGTTTGGTTCATCTACTGTAAAGATTTCTCAAACATCAGATGTCTGCTTTTTTCTCCTTGGCTGTTGAGAAGATCCAATATTTGGATCATTAACATCTTCTAAATGTATTGGAGAACTACTATCATGAAAATTGACATTTCTTGAAGAAAAATCACGAGAATCCATAACACTTTAACTGTTTAACAAATATTTTTGAAATAATAAGATGAAATGAAAATACAAAATACTAAATATTAAAAATATTTGTTGAAAATATTAAGAGAAATTGAGAATTAGAAAATAGAGTTTCAAACTTGTAGATTGTATGAGAGAATGAAAATTTTTGCACAAAAATCACAAGATACAAATGAAAGCAAAAAATACACAATTTATAGGAAAAAAAAAAAAAAATTTAATTTCGGTCAAAATTGACCCAACTGCTGCAGGCGCGCCTGCAGCTTTTTTTTGAATTTTTTTTTTTTTTTTTTTTTCTGGCCGATTAATCGCTGGCCCGGATTTTAAAAACCCGGCATGGACCGGATTTTTATTTTCTAGACCCGCGAACCGGCCCGCTCAATTCGCGGGCCGGTTCCATTCCGGGCGGGCCTAAATCGGTCCGCCCATCTTGACACCACTAGTCCATAGGATCTCCACGCCCTCACATGTCCAGGCCCGTCCGTCTTGACACCACTAGTCCATAGGATCTCCACGCCCTCACATGGGGTGGACCCCACACAAGCATTATCCAACGAACAATGCCACTCCTCGCTTTGAGAACCCTCCACTTCCTCCACTCCAGAAGGGCATATTCGTTAATGACCACCTCCACCCCTTCCGCCACCGTCACCACCAAGGCCCGCCTGAGAGGCGTGGTGTTCGATATGGACGGAACCCTAACGGTCCCCGTCATCGACTTCCCAGCAATGTACAAAACAGTGCTCGGGGAAAAAGAGTATTTGAAAATTAAGTCCGAGAATCCGACTGGCATTGATATTTTGCACCATATTGAGACATGGAGCCCCGACAAACAGAAACGGGCATATGAAATTATCGCCGATTTTGAGAAAACAGGGTTTGGATCGCCTCCAAATCATGCCGGGTGAGTTTTCATATGTTATTATATGTATTTGTACATACTTGAGTGTATTTATGTGCAATTTTATTTGGGTACACTTTTACTGTAACAAGATTGAATTTTTATCCTTAACTTGCGGTACAACTAGGAGTTTAGGACTGAAATTGAGAGGGTTGAACGTCCTAAAGTAGTGCTACAGCTCAAAATGTAAAATGGAAAGCAGAATTATAGCACTTATGCGGTGTATACACACCGCTGCATTTCATAAACTGATTCTTCTATTTAATGAAAAGAAAGATCGCATACAGAACATTGATTTTTAGGAAGAATTGCATGAAGTTATCAAAGATGCCAAGTGCTGAAATTTGAACCACTAGTGCGCCATTAATCCATCATTACTATATATTTTACAGTCAGTCCTGATTGTTGGACTGCATGGAGTTTAATCATAATTTTTTTTTTCTCAACTAGATTTTAATTCGAAACACAACTATATTAGGATTTTCTGTGATTTGGCTTATAACATTATTACAAGAAGAAACTGTAGAGTAAAAACCGACCACCACCTAGGTATAACTGGTCTCAGTTTGCTCCAACTGATTGACACCACCAAGAATTATCAACCGTTTCCACCAACACTTCTTCACCTACGGTTGCTACTAATGGTACCCACAATCACACCCACACAGGGACACTCACAAGGAGAAGAAGGTAATATGGGTTGCACAAAACAGAAGTCAAAGTAGCAAGAAGGCACGAAAAGAAAATCACAGAGAAGAAGAGAAACTCACGGCGTTGGGGTGTAGAGAAAGAGAGAGACCGAATGATCCTATAGCCCAAGTCCAAGTAAATAAGGTAAGTTAGGTTAGGTCAAGTAATTAGGTCAATGGCCCAAATAGTATCAAAGAGTGGGCTACAAGATAAATGGGCCTCCAATTAGTGAACTGTCCATGTAAGTGGAGAACGTGTCATGAGCAACTCTAATTAATTAGGCTATTTCGAATGACCCAAATAAATTCTAGGGTCGGAACATTTCAACATAGGTGTCAATCCAACATTCAGTCATATAGTCGATGCCGACTGAATAAATTAACCGAGTTTACATCATCGCCCGGGGAGTTTATTGGGTATCAAAACCCAACAGAAACTACTTGCAATTCATAATGAACTCAATTTTGACAACTCGGTTTAATAAAATCATAGTAAACTTATGATTTTATTAGCTTTGGTATAGCTAGCCAAGTGATGCAGAACATAATTAAGAACTTCTATCAATTTAGGAATTTATCAGCTTTGGTATAGCTATGGATTTATTTATTTAATTATTTTTCCAAAATTTTATTGGAAAGAAATAGAGGATAGAATAATAGCGTACCTTTTTATAGAAGATTTATACAAACTTTAGCATACTGTTTTGGACAAAAAGTTCATCAATGTTATATAAGTAGGGATAGAATAAGAGTGTACTCTTCAATCTCCTCTATGCGCTAAGAGCATAGCCATTATGGAAAAAATTGTTCTGGGGTCTCAGTTCCATCAATTATTTTTAGGGGCAAATGAGTCTTCCACTTCATATCTTTTCTCTTTTCGGAGATAAAATATTCTGCCGCAGAGCACCTTGAGAACTTGGCATGCCACCCATTAAGCTCAACAGGCAAAAAATGATTTGTTCTAACAACAGCTGTGAGTATCATTTTGAAATCCATTAGTCCTAAAATATTTTAGACATTTCTAAAGAATAGCTAGTGAGTTTTGAGAATCATATAAATAATGAAAGAAAGTGTGCAAGAGGGATAGATGAAGATCTTTGAACTTTTTTCTGAAAACTTAAAAAAATTGAAGTGCAATGGAGATAAAAGTACATCTCTGGAGACAGAAGTTTTGAGCACCAACAATATGATGAAGAAGAAAGAAACAGCAAAAAAAAAAGGTACCCTTTCAGAGTTAATTCGATTTGATGTACAATTGAGGAGAAAGAAACGCCGAAAACCAACAATGTGAAATGTGCTAAACTTTCAGGCTAATTTTTGCTATCTTGACGCCCTTTAGCTAACAACTTGAATGACCCCAGTTTCTAATTGAAGGGTTTTCGTTTTCTTTTTTTTCCTGTCTGTTGGCCTGCAGACGCCTTGTGTATTTGCAAGGAAAATGGATTTTGATTTTGATTTTGATTAATTATTTTTTGATTTGTTTTATTATTGTAAATGGATTTATTCATTTAGTTTTTTTTTATTTTTATTTTTATGCAAGACAAATTCACAAATTTTTTTATGACTTATCCTACTTGTCACAACTCACTAGCATTTATTTTACAACCCAAGTTATCAAGGAGTCCCTTTTTATCGCAAGTCTGAAATAAGGGATAAAAAACATTGAGGAAGATGCATATAGTTTTTACTTAATATATCATTTCCCAATCTTGAAATCCCACATACTATGGCTTATATTTTTTCATTCTTTGCTTTGTTTTGAAATGTAAATAACGCAGCAACTAGCCAATTTCTCTGTAACTTGATATCAAATTTTGAAGCGTGATGGAACTAAATTTTTTTTAGCATTATTTACTGCTTTTATTCATATCCAAAAAGCAAGAGGACCGCTTCACATTCAGTAAATGATTACCACTTTAATAAATTAATAGTTGTAGTTTTCGATAGATCCACAATTTGTTTGAGATTGGGATGAATTTATAGGTTCTCACATTGAATCAAACTTTTTACAGTTTGATTGTGCTGCAGGTGCTTCAGAACTTTGTGGTTTTCTTGACTCCAAGAATATTAGGTAAAGTACTGCCAATGCAAAGGTTAACTATTCAAATTAAACTTCTTTACAGTTTGTATTTGGTTGCTAAAGCTTTTACTATTTGCTTTTCCGTTAGACCCTTAAATTCATTTTGGATATGATCTTTAGTCTGTTACTTTTTCACTTGCACTCATTTTGCTTTCTTGTGAATTTAGTTTTGTTCCTTCCTATGTCTGAGAATATGGTATTTGGTGCAAGTATAGACTTTAGTAATGCTCAGAACTAACTGAAAAAGTTATCATTCTGACTTCCCAATTTTCATCAAACTTGCTTCTGTCCTTGTTTTTGAGTTTTGATCCTTTAATGTTTGTAGACATCGTGCCTGAGTCAAAAGCTGAAAGATCATTACATTGATGTCCATACATTTATGTATAGGGGTGTAAAAATCATAAAAAAAGATGTAGAGTATCTCATAATTTAGGTTTAGTTTTACGGCAGTATCCTTTACATGGCTTTAACCTTTAATATTTTTTTTGTTAATTTCATTTTCAGAAGGGGATTAATCACTAGAAATGTCAAGGGAGCAGTTGATTTGTTTCATCTACGCTTTGGGGTAAGTTCTGTTTTGTTTGAATATATATGCTGAACAATGTAATCAGGTGTCAGATAATTTTTGCTTGATCAGGTGAACATATATTTCACCGAGAAATTCTTAGAATGTCTGACTGCTTAGCGAAGTTAAATTTAAGATCTATTTTGTTTCTTCAGATGATATTTTCTCCCGCATTAAGCAGGGAGTTTCGACCTTATAAACCAGATCCTGCTCCACTGCTGCATATCTGCTCAGCTTGGGGCTTGCAACCAGACGAGGTTATGATGATTGGGGATAGCCTTAAAGATGACGTGAGTTCTTATCTTCTTCATCATCACGGTCGTCCTTGTGAATTTTTTTACTATACGCTATTTAGTGTTGGTTTAAATCTTACCTGTTGACTTGTATTGCCATTTTTATAAATTCTTGCCTGTAGTTGATGAATAGTGTTCTGTTGTTAATTTACTTCTCTGTGCTTGCTACTATCCTTATCCAATATTTACAAATGCTCACTGGCTTACTTTCCCGTTTTGTTTATTTATTTTTTAATTATTCGCTGTTGTTACAGGTGGCATGTGGGAAACGAGCAGGTGCTTCCACATGCTTGCTTGATGAAACAGGAAGGTACGATTCTCCTGAGTATGAAAACACGGAATTTAAACCAGATTACAAAGTAACATCGCTTGTTGAAGCTCGTTCACTGTTGGAAAAGAATTTCGACCTTACCCCATGATCAAAGCCACATTGATATGCAGCACCTCGTTAAAGCTTTATTGCCTCTAGTTTCTAGATATATGTTATGGTCGGATTAGAATTTTTAAGTTATATATTTCACTAGTAGTAGGTCAATATAACCTCGAGAATTCTTCAAGAGTTTGTTCGAGGTTAGTTCTCCAATTCAGCTGGCTGAAATAATTCAGTTTCGCCTAGTTCTTTTTGGTTCAATCAATGGCTTCCCATGTCAGCCTCGGTGAAACAAAAGTTTCTGGGTGTTGGACCAGGTTAGTTTGTTTAAGGTTAGTTCTCCAATTCAACTGATGGTTGTTAAGGACATTAGTGGCGCTGTCTTGTTTTCTGTAAGTGTACATCTCTTGCTTGTATTAGTCTTATTTAAAACGTTCAGCTAACCTGATTTGAAGATCGTGTTTTCAGATTAGATTCGAGGAACTGTTGGTACTTTCTTTCTCCTTTGAAACTTTAAGTTGCATTGTACTCAATACTTGTATGTTCTCTTAGTGGTTATATCTTCTGAGTCACCAGAGTTGAGTTCTTGATTAGATGTGTAAAAGGAGGATGAGTCTGGCCTAATTTAAACCAAAAAAGATCATGTTGGAGTGATTAAATGAAACTAGTTGTTTAATTTCTCATTTATCAACTACTATAAGAGTCATGCTACAAGAATATCATGGGTGATCGCAGGGATGATCGCACACTCACATGCGGGAAAATATTATTTTATTCACATGGGTCCCGCACACTCACATGCGGTCACCCATGTGGTCATCCATGCGGGTAGAGTATTATTTTCCCTACTATAATATATTCTTTATAAATCCTCTTTTGGCGCCCTGCGCAATTCAAAAAATCCTAACCACCACAAAAACAAAAAGCTTATGCATGCATGCACCAACTCTCTAAGAGCGCTGCACGCTGGACTTGTAGACTTTCATCTCTGTGCCTGCAACTCCCATCGAAGTCGGCACTCAAGAAATGTGTTCGATTTCTGATGATCTGAAATCAAACGAAAGGGGAGTTAGTTGAAGGTTGAGGCGTGAGGAGCAAGTGGAGAAATTGGTGTAGGTGTATTAAAAGATAGTGGCGGCGGTGAGGATGCTGGTGGCAGGGAAATATTAGTGGTGGTATTGGTGGTGAAGTATGAACTAGCGAAAAATGAATTTTATTGTTGGTGGCGGCAGCGACGACGACCGTTGAAAGGGTTAGTGGTGCTTGGTTAGATGGCGGTGGCCTGGTAGTTGCTATTTTTGGGTGGAGGTGGAGTTTAGGGATGTTGATGTGAATTAGTTAGAAGAGAAGATCATGAACTAATTGTAAAAGAGAAGAAATAAAAAGGATCTATAAAAATGCGTGTAATTTTCAACTCGAGTGTCAGATTCTCACGAGCGAGTACAATTCGAAAACGTTTTTCGTTTTACAAACATGAATCTTTTTTTTATTATTCATGTTTTTGTCATGTGTTTGATGCTTACATTAAGAGGAAGCGTGTTTGGAATTATGAAACTTACAAGAGTGCTTGGTGTAATTTCCATGGTGCCAAAATTAACACGATCGCAATTACTCATTTATGGGATGGGCCACCTTATTCTCACCCGGCCGTTGCACCAATATTTGCATCTTAGGAATATAGTTAGGTCAAAGGAAACTTTTAAATATGACAACCATAATGGCCTAACGCTAAAGGAAAAATGTGCATTTAATTTCCATGTGCGATTGTAACGTCATTTTTACATGATGATGCCATCCTGTCACTTGCAAATGACACGTGCCTTTTTAGGGCAAATTCATTCATCTAGTAATCATATATTGCCTAACTTGAAAATGAAGATTCTAGATGTACATCAGTTTATACTCCATACAAACAACTTTAACTTGTATAAACTATGATACTTCGAATTATTAGTATGATTATAAGTCAATCGGAAGCCAAACCATTCCTTAAGTGATAGTCAAAGCTAACTCATTTTGTGGAATCTAAACTCGAGATAAAAAATGGTTAATATGTTTCTTTGTAAAAGAGATACTGACAACAAAATGCAATTATCGTTCTTATTCAGATGATATGGAGTTGACTAGAAAAAATTAGGAGTGCATTATCCCAACGCTTTTCAAAATTAATTGTAGTATTGAGCGAGAAATGCTATATTACAATTAACGCTGCAAATCAATCAAAAAAAGTAAACTCAAAAAACTTCAATACTATTGGACTTTAAATTACAGTATCAAATTTCAGACTCAAATTTAGATCTCAAAATGTATCACTTCTATCTTACACAGGGATGGTAATGAAACGGGGAGGCCCTTCTTGTCCCTTGGCCCGCTAGGGATTTCTCCAAAGCATGGCAAAAGGACGAGAAATTCTCACCTTATTTAAGGGCGAAAGATGTAAAATAGGGTAAGATATTTTACCAATCCTAATCTTAGCCGGACTTTTGGTAGCTCAAAACTGGTAATTGCTTAACTCATTCCTCACAGAGAAGAATGCAAGCTTAGATTTTTTTTTTTTTTTTTTATTTTATCATTATCATTATTTTTTTTTTAATGTGATTTGGGTCCCTTTCCCATGTGTGCAATAAGGACAGATGCCTGCTACAAAGTGGCAAAACCCAACAAAAGATCACCATGACTAATGATCCGGAACCCTCTCCAACGCTCTGTAGAAGTAGGAGTACAAAAATTTGTCTTCATTTAGATTCCTCTTAATCAAATATATTCCATCTAGTACAGATTCTTCCTTGTAGTCTGAAAGATTCAAAAACATTTTCCCAAGAGTTTTATGGTTGGAAATAAATGGGCTGTTTCTGTAAAAACTCTTGAACATCAAATTGTGTAATTGATCATGATTTCTGCACTAATTTCTAGTACAAACCCATCATTACCAATCAATACAAGAACCCAAGACCAATCTTTATGCCCTTTGAAATCCAGTATCCTCTGTTCATGGCAGCAGAATCTGAATCCCAATGAGACTATGAACAAATGCAAAAGTCCAAAGTTTCAGCTGTTAAATCCAGTTATCATTACCCCATCACATGAACGTTTAAATAAGAACACGTACAAACCCAAGAAACATCAAAAGAATGGATTTTTCCAGGTCATCAATCAAGAAATGATGGTTTTGTGTGGGTGTGGGTACTATCTGAATGGTTTCAGATGCTTCCCCTGGTTGGCACTTAATTTCCACATGGCACACTGTCTTAATATGCAACCTTCAATATTGCAGCTTGTACAGAACTCCTGTAATTTGCCTATGGTGGCCAAACCTTTATATGGGATCTTGTCTGATGCTCTTTATATTGGTGGTGCTCACAGGATCCCTTATGTTTCAATTGGAGGTAAAAGTTCATAATTTGTCCATTTTCTCCTATTTACAGCTTTATTTTGGTGTAGGTTCTATGATTTTAAATGTTACTTTCGGTTAGTAAAAGATTTGCTAATTTCAAATGTTATATTTGCTTTGTAAAAACTTTTCGCAAATTTTAAATGTTAGCTTCAATTTTGTGTGTGTCTCTACGATTGACAGTATATAATGAGAAAAAACTGCGACAATATGAAGTGAGCAAAATTGATTGCCTTCTTTATCTCTTCATTCCTTGATATAAATCCCTTTTTGTTGGGTTCATTTCAATGCTTAAATCCAACACGATCAAGTTAAACCAATTGCATGAAGTCGCAGAACTGGAAATAGATAAACAGCAGGACCTGAATCTATTTGATGCTTTGATCGTGATCTTCTTTGATTACCACATATATCATACTGGAATTCTCTGTAAATATTTAGTAAAATAGGTATAATGTACTGTGGACTCGGCTTCTGAGATATCTAAAACATCCTATGTGATGACACATTTCATGCTATTTCATGCTGTTAGTTACTTTATTCGAAAGTATTTTCAACAGAAAAAGGAAATCCTTCGGTCGCAAATATGCTTCTGAATTTGATTAACATAACTGCTTAAGATTTGTGCCCATCTAATGACACAAATAACCCTGATATATTGAGCTCTTCAGTCCTCTTGCAGGTTTTATCTTGGGCTTCATTGGCTGTAATCCCTGTTGCAAGTGAAGCTCTTCTGGCTCTCATGGCATGTGTGCTTGTTACTAATCTCGGAGCATCGATTGCAGAGGTTGCAAAAGATGCACTTGTTGCAGAGTATGGCCACAAAAACAAGATACTGGGACTCCAGTCTTATGCATTTATGGCCTCGGCAGTGGGTGGAGCTCTAGGAAATTTACTGGGTGGATTTTTCTTATTGAAAACCCAACAAACAAAATCCATGTTCCTAGCCTTTGCAGCTTTACTCACCCTTCAACTCACTCTCTCTCTAAAAACAAGAGAAGAGTCCCTTGGTTTAGTTCAACCTTCGAATTATTCTCTTGTGAGGGAATCGATCTCAGAAAGTATCAGAAAACCATTTTCCAATCTTATGATGGCGGTTAAAGAGGATAGAATATTGCATCCTCTTCTTTGGGTTGTTTCTTCTATCGTGATGATCCCAATCCTATCAGGTTCTATCTTTTGCTATCAAACTCAATTTCTAAATCTTGATGCATCAGTTATTGGAATGTCACGTGTGACTGGCCAGTTGATGCTTCTTTCTTTGACTTTACTCTATAATCGGCTCTGGAAAAGTATTCCCATGAGAAAATTGGTCAGAATTGTGCAGTTCTTATATGCATCTTCCCTTCTTCTTGATCTGGTACTTGTTAAGCAAATCAACGTTCAACTGGGAATCCCGAATGAAGTGTTTGCTCTATTCTTTTCAGGCTTGGCCGAGACTATTGCGCAATTTAAGCTCTTACCGTTCTATGTACTTTTTGCAAATTTGGCTTCACCGGGTTGTGAAGGATCTCTAATGTCTTTCTTAGCATCTGCCTCGTGTTTGTCGTCTATAATTAGTGGGTTTTTGGGGGTTGGATTGGCTTCTTTTCTTGGTATAACATATGGTGATTACTCGAGCCTTCCTCTAGGAATTATGATGCAGTTTCTTGCAGCTTTACTGCCACTTTGTTGGATTGATTATGTGCCAATGTCACTTCCTGCAGCTGAAAAAGCTAGGAAGAGAGGTAGAAGTAAAAGGAGTCGAAGAAATAGAAGGATAGGAAAAGCGGTGTTTGATTCAGTATATTCTTATCGGCGGGAAAGGGAATCCGATATGCAAAGGTGAGAATCCTCCCGTAAATACAAATGACCTTATGATGTTCATTAGTGAACAAAGGAAGCATGAGATCATGCAGAACTCCTATGTCAATTCTTGGAACTGCAGTTCTTTGCTTGCCGTGAAGGTGAAATGTGAACATAGGTTTTGGTGTCTTTCATCCTTTCTTCAAAAAGAATTATGATTGCATCAAATTAAGCCCGACCTTTTAGATCACATATTTGAAATCATTGGAACGGTGGAAGCAATACAAATACTTCTATGGACGATCTCTGGTTTTAATCACATGGTTAACTAGTTTGTATCTACATGTAGCTGAGAGAACCAGCCAAATTTTCTACCACAATTGCAGGAATTGATTGTGAAATTCTGCCCAGTATGAAGCATCTCGATAGTTCTCTATGCTTCCTGGCCTTCTTTTCAGAGGAATCAATCGCACCATCTTCAGAAGAGCCCTTTGCATGTTAAATACAGAACTTCATCTACTCTGAAAGTGAGTTCACCTCTTGTGCGCTCCTAGACAGATTCTTTTATATTCGTTACATCATGCTTTTTATCAATGTATTAGTTCTTTATTTTCCAACTCGAGGTTGGTTTTTTATGGCTGTATTTCCATGCATGCTGTGTACATGATCACTTTTCCTCTGTTAATTTAAAGCAACACATGCTGAAAATTAAGTTTAGATATTTGTATACTAAGCTCATGTGTACTAAGTCTGTAAGTCATGAATTGTCTTTACCACTCTAGATATTAAGGATGTTTTGATAGTTATTGTATCAGCAAAAGAATAGTAGGTGTTATATTTACCATCGAAGTGCTACAAGTCAGCTAGGAGTAAGTGTTATGCAGAAACTTTCTCCTTCTACTCTGCTATGACTTCATGCCCAGAAGAGAATTGATTTGTAGTGTCTGTAGATCGTCTTTCCCTTTGAATCTCAATTTACAAACAGTACACCTACAAGATGACTGAGTTTAAAAAATATGAACACAGGTGATAAACATTGTGATGCGCACAAGGCTTTACTTCCTCCTCGAGAATAAATTAGAATTTTGGTTGAGAAGGTTAGATAGACCAGATTACAGCCTGCGATACATATAATTCAATTAAGGTCTTAGTAATTGAAAATCCTGTCGGGAGTACTGCCCGAAAATCTGCCTGTATCAGAATGAAGCAAATCATATTTCAAATTCTGTTGATGTTCTTGACAAAATATAAAAGTGTAAAATTTGTTTTGAACAAATGAAAAAACATTAAATTACGCAAATGATTATGCAAGAGTTAGAATTGCATAATATTTTTGAAGAATCTGTGCTATAAACTATTGCTGTATGTTTTGAAATAAAAAGTTAAAAATATCCCCACTTTTTACTTCTTAGAGTTCAACTGCTGAAACAGACCAATTAACATTAGTGCTTTTTAACCTTTAACCCATGAAGAGGTAGCACAACCTGTCTCCATGGAGTTTAGCAAAAACACCAGGAGCTGTAGGACATTTAACCTTGAAATATATTTATTCTCATTTTCATGTCATATAGCTAGGCTAAAACAGTTTAGTTGGATACTTGGTTCCCAGTATTAGAGTGTACCATGATTTCAGCTACTTTTTCTTCATTAATAATCTAATCTACCTTACCAAACATGCCATAATTTGAAAAGCTCTGGTTCTCTACGATGTAGTGCTATTGTATTGTGCAACTGCAAAAGACTGAAAGACTGTTCAAACTGGTGTCAGTAAGTGTTCAATGGAAGTCTACTACCGAAGTATGATGGTTAGCTATCTTTCCATGAAAATCATCCAAATTCCACAGACCATCCCATAAAATATCCTCATTTGAGGCCTCGGGTCTGGTTGGGTAGCCACTGATCGTTGAATATAGAAAGCCAAGCTCATCAGACACGTTCTGATGTAGGATTTCTTGCTTCATTTGAGCTAGAGTTGGCACTTTATTTTTACTCTCATCAAGAAATGATACGACTTTCTTCATGTTGATTTGATCTTCTTGTTGTTTTTGTTTTTGTTTTTGTTGTAATTGAAACTGCTCCCTTCTCAGAAGGCTGGCTTGCCATTTTTCGGGATTTTCTGAAGAAGCTTTTTCTTTTTTCTTGAAATGAGTCCTCCAGTAGTTCTTGATTTCATTGTCTGTTCTTCCTGGTAGACTTCTAGCAATTGTTGACCACCTGTTCTCAAAATTGGTTCGAAGTGGTCAAGTTCTAAACTAAAATATCATGAGCTCGTTTGGTAAGCTAGATTGTACAGCCTTAGACAGTATTAAAGAAGAAAAAGGTTTTTGAGAATACTATCCAAGTCCTAGCATCGCATAGATATATTTATTTTTACAAATATGTACCTGTTACCCCATCTACCATGTAACTCAAGAATTATACGCTCTTCATGTGGGGTTATCTGTCCCCTCGTCAGGTCTGGCCTTAGGTAGTTAACCCATCTCAATCTACAGCTTTTTCCATTCCTTTTCAATCCTGTGAAAACCAATAAGCAGATAAAACACAAACACTATCTACGGCTATAGTCATATATATTACACAAGATGCAACCTATCGAGTACTATCCAGTCCAGCATAATAAACATGTGAAAATGGTGCTTGGTGCAAAATGAATTGAGCCAAAAATATGTACGTAAGATGAAATAAAACACACGGGGATGGAGGTTTTTAGTGAGTTGAGAACCTGCAAGCCTAGCTACATTGTTCCATCTTCCATCACCATGCAATTTGACATACTGAATGAGCAACTTGTCTTCTTCTGCAGTCCAAGGCCCCTTTCTCCACCCACCTTCTATGACTCCCCATCCCAGATTTTGTGCCATCACTTCCATAGACTTGAGAGAGGTGTTTTTGTTCTGTACTATGTAGGATTTATTCTTAAAATTCCCTGACATATCGTATCAGTGTAAGTTCCATATTTATACTTGGTACTCTGGTCTTGTTTCATTCCATCAGTCGATGTCTTTATCAGATTGTTAATGTGATCCTTCACACAAGCTAAAGATTATCTATGCTTAGCCTTTTGAGTTGTTGAAGTTACCAAAGTACCCTCATTAATATCTTGATTAATATATGAATTTATTGTACTTATCAGCATTAATTAGATTTTTGTATTCAAAGTGGGATTTTATTAGATTATTAATTGATTTTTGTATTCCAAGTGGGATTTTATTAGATCATTATCGTATAACATGACAATGATGTGTCTTTTAGAATTGTACGAACTCTTCGTAGATTAGATATAAATTATAGACATCTTAATCCGTTTTAATGGAGAGATGTGCTATGAAGGTGAAGATGTGAAATGACTCTAATTGAACTATGGGCTTATAAACTTTATGAGTCAATTGTGAGGGAGAGTTCTAGAGTCATCTAGAACGATGAAAACGACTACTTGATTTGATTCGTTTTCTGTCAATAAACTCCAATTGCTCATAGGGATTAGGAAGCAAGGATCCTTTCATATGCTTATAGTTATAATTCACAAATCTTTTATTTTGATAATGTTATGCGATTCCATGAATTATACATATCATAAAAATACCTTCGAAGGCTCCTGCTTATTATTTTTCACATATTAACTATATTTTTTCTCATTTGTCGTCCTTTGAGTTGTCCATCGTCAACCCCTGTACTGATATTTCACAACCTAAAAGAAAAGGGGATGATTCCCCAAGTTGGTTTTAAGTACGAATTCTATCCAATATGACTAGTCACGAATGATTATTGTACTATAATCAAGAATGCTAATTATTCACATTTAAAGAATATGTGGGTGCTTAATTCTTGAACTTGAAAACAACTAGATGCCCAATAGGCCTTCACCAAGTGTTGGGATTTGCTTACATCTTAAGAAGATATAACATAATGATTATTTGCCATGATATATTTATTAATTAAATATAATTTGTTGGCATTAAGGCGTTTAGATATTGGATTAATCGTGCTCTAATGTCCTTAAGAGGACAGGTGGTACTAATGTGATGAACTTCACCATAATGCTTTGATGATTGAATAAATGTATAATTTGCGTCATAATATTTGAATAATATTATTCACTAAAAATCGTGTGTATATATATATATATATATATATATGATAAATTCTGTTTAATAAATAAAAATTACATAAAACAATGTGATAGTGATTCAATATCACAGATGGTTATTCATCACCATTGCTGATTAATAGCATTACTCTGCATTCTCTTAGAAAGAAATGAGGTTTAATGGAGTTTTTTTATTATCTTTTTCATATTTCTTTGAAAATAAATGGTAAACGTTAGATTTTATTTATAATAAGGCAATTATTAATGTATTTAATTTAATAAAAAAATTCTCCTTTGGTATCGATTATATACCCATGAACTCAACAGAATTTGATCATTAATTACCCTATACGAGATATGTTTCCCGAAGATCTGATAAGGCTCGTGTTGATATAAGTGATATAGAGGGACGGGTATTCTTGTTATTTTTTTTTATAAAAGTTTATTAAAATTTTGATTTTTAGTTCAAAAAAAAAAAAAGGATCTTGGTTTTCTAGAAGGATTTTCTTGTTTCATTTTTATGATTTCATATTATATATAGGTAGTTGGATTGCAGAATCTTGGTCTAGTTGGAATCCAACTACAACTTTGAGGCTGGATTTTTTGTATATTTTATCTTACATAAATATTGTTCTTTTGAGCTAAAGTATCAGATCTTTTGCATGGTTGTCTCACCTAAGATTTGTTCTAATCAGATTTGTCATCATATGTAATATTGACGGTTGTTTGACTAAGTTTTGGTATTAGCGATTTTTAATAAAAAAAAAATTGATGAAATAAGTGTCTAAAGACAAATGTGTGTTTTCGATAAATTATTAATTTTAAACTTAATTTTTTAGCAACTTTTTAAGTTATGAATTTTGTCTCATCTTATACTATGAATCATATATATGGTACCATGAAATCAAAATAAACTATACATTGTTGAATTAATCTGATTGTACAGATTGGATTGACAGAGATGGTTGACAGACTACCCACTGTAGCGCAGGCCCCATCTATATTAAAAAAAAAAAAAAAAAAATGCTGCGGGTATCATCTATGTGAGTTATCTATCAATCCACCCTGTCAATCCAATCTGTACCATCTTTGTACATTGTTGGGTAAAAATTGATTTTTCAAATAGAATTTGTCAAATATATGTGGAGGATTTTTAATAAGGGAAAAATGTTTAATCATAAGACATTTCAAAACTAAGAAATAAGGTTTAAAACTTAGAAAATTAGATATTATAAAATTGTATTTATGAAATAATTAGTTAAAAAATATTTTATTAATTAAATATATAAAGTCATAAATTTATACAATTTGATCACAATTTATTGAATCAATTGGTTACAAATTATTTATCGATCGCAAATCAAAAAATTTATTGACCACAAATTATTTATCGGTCACAGATCAAAAATTGTGTAACTCACAATTTATTTATCAGTTATAAAATCAAAAATTTTATAGATCACAATTTACTCATTGATCACAAAATCAAAACTTTTTTAGGTCATAACTCATTTATCGACAATAAATTATCAAATTAATTGGTCACAAGGAATTTCTCGATAACAACTTAAAGTATGTTTAAATCTCATTTTATTGTAAGAATGCATTTTGAAATAGTAAATTGATGAAAAATGTGTGGTTAAAAAAAATAAAAAAATAAAATTTTAGATTTACATGTAATATTATTTTGTTGAAGAATGTGTGATTAAAAATAATGGAGAAAAAAATATATTTTAAAAATAATGAAATCAAATAAAAAATTAATAAATTGTGAGTCTCGATCATATTTTATAAGTCATTTATTATTTATTCATCGCAAATTAACTAATTTATTGGTTACAAACATCCTCATCTCATCCCATCCACCCACCACCACCGCCGCCACTGCTACAATGAACACCACCAACAATAACATAACCTTCACTAGACCGTGCAAAACTACCTCCACCACACACCAAACTCCAACACCATCATCGTTGCCAGATCATGGCACCACCAAACACTCGGCACCAAATCGCGAGTGTTGTGCTCACCACATGTGACTATCACCAATGCTGTAGGGGAAAGTTGGAGAATCAAAATAAATCAAACCAAAACCGAAGGCCCGTGTTTTCACGGTTTCCTTAAATCGAATTCGCCGCCTCACCGGGGTGCAAGAGGTTTTGGTGTTCGATTCCCAGGATACAATCGGTTGTCGGTTTACGCTGCACTACGTTAACCGCCTACGAACTAGCCGTGTCTATCTCTCAAGAATTTTAGCAAAGAAATGAAAATATGATCCGGACGGTTTAAGGTTGGAAGGAAAGATTGTTTTTTTTTTCTCTCTATTTTTCCACCAAGAGAGGTCCTCTATTTATACCCATAGAGGAGGAGCCAACTCTTTATTTCATTGAATAAAGAGTTACAACATTGAAAAGGGCATCAAAGGAGGAGTTACAACATTGAAAATGAATTATAGCATTGAAAAGAGGAGTTACACACATTTGTATAGTGGGATGAAATTCAAATTCAAATGGATTCAATCAATGGAGGAGGAGGTTTTCATTCAAACATTTAATATTTTCCAACAATCCCCCACATGAATGAAAATCTAGAACCAAAAACTCAAGAGAGAAAGAAGCGTAGAACGAAACAATCCTGCATAGGATAGGTAGCATTTAGCTTTGAACCTTCCCTTGTGAAACCTATCGAGAATTACTAGCAAACCAGTGGATTTGATGCCTTGAATTGTTTCGCCATTTGTGTAAACCAAGACAATAGATCTCACACAGGACCATTCTAGACACAGCGTAGTTCTCAATGTTGTGTTCATTTTGGCCATGAACACGTCGCCTGGTTCTGCAAGTGTTTGTTCAAGGATGTAGCCTTTCCAATCCTTATAGAAGCGGCCCCACTTCACACTCACATAGGTGACCTCTTAACTCAGTCTTTCACAATAACGGTTAATGGTCATTAAAAGCACAGCTTAACCTACATCTTTCAATCACTGTGAGCACCATAGGAATGAGCAGAAGGAGAACCTTCTAAGTGATTTTCACGAATATACATGATTTAGTTGTCCCTTTGAACCTAGATCCTGGGATCTCCATTCAGCTAGGTTGGGTTTCCACCATGATACCTTTCAAAGTTATAGGCTGCAAGCCCATTCCCCTCGATGCTTTTTCAACTAGCTCTCGAGTTAGCCCTTTGGTTAGCGGATCCGCAATATTATCCTTTGACTTCACGTAGTCCAGAGTGATAATACCTTGTGAGAGTAGTTGTCGAATGGTATTATATCGTCTTCGAATGTGTCGAGACTTACCATTATACATATTGCTCTGTGCCCTGCCAATTGCTGATTGATTATCGCAATAAACACAGATTGCAGGCACGGGCGTTGACCATCTTGGAATATCCTCAACAAACTGGCGAAGCCACTCTGCTTCTTCAGTTGCTTTGTCCAAAGCGATGAATTCTGATTCCATTGTAGATCTTGCGATGCAAGTTTGTTTGGACGATTTCCAAGAGACAGCTGCACCACCAAGAGTGAAGACATATCCACTAGTAGATTTTGAATCTGACATATCTGATATCCAATTTGCATCAGCATACCCTTCGATTACTGCAGGGTATCTAGAATAATGCAGTCCAAAATCACGAGTGTACCTCAAGTAATGTAATACCCTGAAAATTGCTTTCCAGTGGATAGCACCTGGGTTACTCGTGTAGCGACTCAATCTGCTAACTGAGTATGCTATATCCGGTCTCGTACAAGTCATTAAATACATTAAACTCCCAATTATCCGAGAATATTCTAACTGTGACACACCATCACCAGTGTTCTTGGATAAATGGAGACTCAAATCCACTGGAGTCCTGGCCACAGTGGTATCAGACTTGTTGAACTTGTCTAGTATCTTATCAATGTAATGAGATTGAGATAACACAAGTCCATTCGGTATTTGAGTAATTTTTACTCCCAAAATGACATCCGCGAGACCCATATCTTTCATGTCAAACTTTGAGTTTAACATATTCTTAGTGGCTTTGATAATCTTATCAGAGCTGCCGACAATGAGCATGTCATCGACGTACAGACACAATATGACATATCCATCATTAGTGTCTTTTGACATATACACACTTGTCGCACTCGTTGATTCTAAAACCACTAGAAAGCATAGCATTATCAAACTTTTCATGCCATTGCTTTGGTGCTTGCTTTAAACCATAAAGCGATTTAACCAGTTTACAGACTTTCCTTTCTTGACCTGGAGCCGAAAACCCCTCTGGTTGCTCCATGTAGATTTCTTCATTCAAATCTCCATTTAGGAAAGCTGTTTTTACATCCATTTGATGTATTTCCAGATTTCGCAAGGTCGCAATAGCAATTATCATCCTGATAGAAGTTATTCTCGACACTGGAGAATAAGTATCAAAGTAATCTAAGCCTTCTTTTTGCTTATAACCTTTGATTACTAGCCGAGCTTTATACTTATCAATAGAGCCATCCGCTTTCATCTTTTTCTTGAAGATCCACTTGTAGCCCAAAGGCTTACAGCTCGGTGGAAGATCTACTAATTCCCAGGTATGATTCTGTAGGATAGAATCGATTTCACTCTTGATGGCTTCTTTCCACAGATGACCATCTGGAGAAGATATAGCTTCTTTATAGCTTTGAGGATCATTCTCCATCAAGTATGTGAGAAAATCAGGGCCAAACGTTTTAGAAGTTTTGGTCCTTTTGCTCCGTCTAGGCTCATCCTCACCTTCTTCAACTGGATCTTTACTGCTGCCAGAAGCAGAAGATTTCATAGTCCGTTTAATAGGAGTTAACTGTTTAGGAGATTTACAAGGAAATATATTCTCAAAGAATTGTGCATTCCTAGACTCCATAATCGTGTTCGGATAAATATCAGGTACATTCGAATAATGCACAAGGAACCTATATGCACTACTATTTTGTGCATAACCAATAAACACACAGTCAACTGTCTTGGGTCCAATCTTGACCTTCTTAGGAGGAGGCACTGCGACCTTTGCAAGACACCCCCCCACATTCGTAAGTATTTATACGAAGGTGTATGACCTGTCCAAAGTTCATACGGAGTCTTATCCATATTCTTTCTTAACACTTTATTCAATATGTAATTTGCAGAAAGAATAGCTTCTCCCCACATGTTCTGTGGTAATCCAGAACTGATCAACATAGCATTCATCATTTCTTTTAACGTTCGATTCTTACGCTCAGCAATTCCGTTCTGCTGAGGTGAATAAGGTGCAGTAGTTTGGTGAATTATTCCATGTTTAGCACAAAATTCACCAAATGGTGATTCATATTCACCACCACGATCACTTCGTAGTATCTTTATTTTCTTGCTAAGTTGATTTTCAACTTCATTCTTATAAAGAATGAATTTATCGATAGCTTCGTCTTTGCTTTTAAGCAAGTACACATAACAATATCTCGTGCTATCGTCGACAAAAGTAATAAAGTACTTATTGCCGCCTCTTGTTTGGACAAGTTTCAAGTCACACACATCACTGTGGACTAGTCCCAATGGCTCGGTACTTCTTTCAATACTATGAAACGAAGACCTAGTAAGCTTAGCCTCAACGTATGTTTCACATTTATGACTTGAATCAATTTGAAACCTAGGCAAGTAATTTAGCTTGCTTAGTCTACGCAAAGCATTGTAATTTACGTGACCTAATCTACCATGCCACAGATTAGGAGACTCAAGCAAGTAAACAGAAGGAGTTTTCTCATTATTCATAATAGTTGGAGTTACAGCAATTACATTCAATTTAAACAGGCCATCAGTCATATAGCCTTTCCCAACATAAACTCCTATTTTGGTAATCACCAGCTTATCCGCCTCAATGACCATGCGGAAACCATTCTTGCTCAGAAGAGACCTAGAGACTAGATTCTTGCGAATCTCTGGCACGTACAGCACATTAGTCAGAGTAAGCTCTCTGCCAGATGTCATCTTTAGGATCACCTTGCCTTTACCAAGCACTTCAGAAGTTGCAGAGTTTCCCCATGAACAACTTTTCACCATTTGTAACTGGTGCAAATGTAGTGAACATGCTCCTATTGGAGCAGACATGGCAAGTGGCCCCAGTGTCCAGCCACCACTCCTTAGGGTTAGACCCCACCAGATTAGCCTCACTAATCACCGCCGTGAGGTTTAGGTCAGACATGTCATCTGAGAGATGATCTCTCTCATTTTCCAACCATATTAGCCTGAGGACGTTGCTTGTTATCCCTTCGAGGCTGACGGCAGTCTGCTGATCGATGCCCAACTTTGTCACAATTGAAGCACTTTCCATTGAACTGAAACTTAGGTTTCTTTCCTACCCCACCGGTAGGCTTCAACTGAGACCCTTTCGTGGTTTGCTTTTTGTCTTTCCAATTTCCATTACCCTGTTTGGCTTTAAAGGATTGACCTTTCTTAGTGCCCGAACTTTGGCCGTGTTCCAATACATTAGCCTTCTCAGAGTAAGAATTCCCTGACTTACGTTCAGCTTTTTTGTTATCCTCCTCAATGCGCAGCTTGATAATTAAATCCTCGAAAGACATCTCTTTCCTCTTATGCTGCAAATAGCTTTTGAAAGCCTTCCACTGAGAATGTAGCTTGTGAATAGCAGTAGCCACCTGTAGTGATTCTGACATAGTCAGATCCTCAGCATGCATTTCTTGCAAGAGCACTTGATACTCCTGCACTTGGCTCACCACTGAACGTAAATCAACCATTTCGAAGTCCATGTATCGACTGGCCAAGAATTTCTTAGACCCAGCATCCTCGGATTTGTACTTCTTTTCTAAGGACTCCCAAAGCTCCTTAGCAGACTTCTTTACCACATACACGTGATACAGAGAATTCTGTAGGCCATCCAAGACATAGTTGCGACACAAAAAATCAGCACTTTTCCATGCATCCCATGCTGCACGCCTATGCATATCAGTGTCATTTTCAGCCACGACCGGGGCATCCTCGGTGAGGAAACGTGCAAGGCCCAAAGTAGTAAGATAAAAAATCATCTTATTCTGCCATGTCTTAAAATCAGTGCCAGCAAACTTATCCGGTCGAATTGCATGATTCACCGGAAATGGAGCTGGAAACGTTGGCAAAGGTGCCGAGGCCGCAGCCCTAGGCATTGGCAAAGGTATTGTGCCAAACTGGATTGTCGAGGCCGCAGCCGTAGGCAAAGTTGAGTTCACTCCAACATGAGTAATCTCGCCTCCAATTATCCAGTCAATGGGAGGAATGCCAGTCGTGGTCTCCATAGGGTTAACAGCGGTCTCAACAGTGTTGCTTCCATTGTTCACCTCGTCAGTTCCGTGTGATGCCATTTATCCTTAAAGAACGACAACAAAAAATTTTTTTAGAATAATAATAAGTTTTAAACTAGGTATAGATTCAAGATCTATGTTATCAATTCGAAACAAAATTAAAAAAAATTACGGAATTGAATATGAGAGCAAATCATATAGTCAAATAACTTAACAATTATTTAAACATGAATTAACAAATCATTAACAATGATTAAAATCAATCATTAAAAGAAAAGTAAGCAATAATTATCAAAAAGTTAAATAATAATTGCCAAATGATATAATCCAAATGATATAATCATTGTCAAAAATAATTGACAAATGATATAATCATTGTCACAAATAATTGCCAAATGATATAATCATTGTCAAAAGATTATAAACCATGCAAAATCATGCAAAACCACTTGTTCTTATGCAAAACACGGGAACTTACTTTCTGATTTTTTTTTTCTTTCAATTTGAACTACACGACAACTACCTTAATGAAACTTTATGTAAATGGTAAACATAACTGATGAAACATGAACTGATGAAAGAAAAAACCACGAACTGGAAAAAGGAAAAAAAAAAAAAAAAAAAAAACCAGATGATGAATGAAATAACAGAAACCGAAACAGATGAACAAATTAAATTGATTCCCCAAATGCAATTCGATTTAAGCTTGTAGGGGAAAGTTGGAGAATCAAAATAAATCAAACCAAAATCGAAGGCCCGTGTTTTCACGGTTTCCTTAAATCGAATTCGCCGCCTCACCGGGGTGCAAGAGGTTTTGATCGGTGTTCGATTCCCAGGATACAATCGGTTGTCGGTTTACGCTGCACTACGTTAACCGCCTACGAACTAGCCGTGTCTATCTTTCAAGAATTTTAGCAAAGAAATGAAAATATGATCCGGACGGTTTGAGGTTGGAAGGAAAGATTGTTTTTTTTTTCTCTCTATTTTTCCACCAAGAGAGGTCCTCTATTTATACCCATAGAGGAGGAGCCAACTCTTTATTTCATTGAATAAGGAGTTACAACATTGAAAAGGGCATCAAAGGAGGAGTTACAACATTGAAAATGAATTATAGTATTGAAAAGAGGAGTTACACACATTTGTATAGTGGGATGAAATTCAAATTCAAATGGATTCAATCAATGGAGGAGGAGGTTTTCATTCAAACATTTAATATTTTCCAACAAATGCCACCACCACCACAAAACCACATTAAAACTATCACAAAAACCACCTCAAAAACTACCTCAAAAACCACTGCCAACACTACTACCTCACCATCACCGCCTGCACCACAACCACTGCCACAACCACCACCAACACAGCCCAACAACATAACATAGATGCACCACCACCCATAGTCCCATACAGACACAGCCCAACAACCCTACGCAAAAGCACCGCTGCCACCATAGATGCAACCAGAGGCAGACCTAGGGGGGTCCTCTAGGGATATCACCAGTGGAATGAAGATATCGGAGAAGTGGAATAAAGCGTTAACCGGAACAAATGTGGAACGAAGCTGCTTCGGGTAGCAGCGATGCTCCGATGGCTAGGCACAGCTACGAATGAGTTGGTGGTTCCAGCACCGAATGAGGGGTGGGTGCGGCGTCGAAGTAGTAAGGGGTGGTGTAGGTAGAGAGTGAGAAGCGATTTTTTGGGTCTACGATGAAATGCGTTGGGGTGGGAGTGTGATAGAGGTTGCGTGAATTAATTTAATTTTACAATATTATTATTAAAATTTTAGAAGATGAATTATCATCTGAATTTTGAACAAAAATCTTTGAAATCTTATTTTTGAATTGGAAAATTAAAAATCAAGTGTGGGTGTAATTTTCGACTTTTAATAAATATAATAAATTTAAGCTTATTATTCCTTATTTATGGACTAATTTGAGCTCCAGAGGTCCTCTAACTAATTCAGGAGATTATATTGGTCTATAGTCTGGTCCAATCCCCAACTTTTTTCATTTAACCTAGTTTGAATTTTTTTTTTTTAATTCCCTTTTAGTCTGATTCTAAATCCGTCACTAACTGTGTCTAAAACATTCTATTTTAGGGCAATGCTACAAGTACAAAACTTTTGACAAAAAGTTTCATAAATTTGATAAATAGCGTCCTCCTATTGGAGGGACGGCTGGTGGGCCAGCCACCCCTCCAATAGAGGGACGTCACTTATTGAATTTGTCAAACTTTTTGTAATCTATTTTGTACAAATAGATTAATCCTCTATTTTATACCCCGTCCTTTCTTTTTACCGATCCTATTAGCGAGAGACGACTCATCAAAACAAGGTTTTCTCAAATATATCTTTACTTTTATGTATTTTTAAAGGAACTGAGAGAAGATGACGCAATTAATGAATCATGAAAAGCAGGTATGCCGGAAAGAAAGTAACTTTCGAGGTTTCTTTTCTGGCTGCAATAATCAAAGGCATGCAAAAACAGGTAAAAAGAATAATTTAATAATTCATATCAAATCATAAATTTTATTATAACTGGCTTCCAAACTGATAAAGATTCGGTCAAACTAATGTATTTCGGCTTGACAATATTTAGAGAATTAAACTGGACGTACAGATTTTTTACACAGAAATTTGAATTTTCAGACAACAAAGAGTGAGGTCATGTATAAAATATTGAAAAAAATTTCTTTCTCACCCAATGTTGTGTTTATTCTGTAAGTACAGAAATTTTTTATACCTATAGCACAATTCATATTTAAAAAGAGTCAGTTTATACGTACAAGGACCTGATTCACAAGTCCCTATCAGACTCTTAAAAAATGGTGGGGTAGCATAATTTTTTTTAATGTAGGTGGAGGCTCGCGCTACAATGAGGAGTATGTGAGCAATGCACTTGTACGTGCAACTTTAATCATTTAAAAAACAACTATAGCACACAGGCATCATTGCAGCAGCTCTTTTGGCCAATGTACAAAAACAAGGTTTGGCTCGAGCCTCGAGTATAGATGGCTGGGACTTTTCTCTAGTTGAGTCATCGATAGTTCGAACCGACAAGTGAAATTGACATTTTTATAGTATTTTAGGAGCTTATAAGCATGTTTGACCAATTTATTTTTTAAAATAAACTCTCTCAAACATGCCAACCTCCATTTCTCTCCTCCTACTCTTGTAGGTCGAGAATGTACTTCTCAAAGCTCGAGTCGACAAAGAAAAAAGGTAACTTATAGTATTCAATAATGATAGGTGCACAGAGTTTGTGAACAGATAAGTAACAGGGATTTGAATTTTTATTGAGCTAGCAATTATTTATTATTATTTTATTGATTGAGAGAAGAGAGAGAAAAGAGGAGAGAGAGAGAGAGAGAGAGAGAGAGAGAAGAGAAAAAAAAAATGGTATTTTCAAAAATGTCAAATTACATGGGTGTCAATTGAAAAATATCTTCATTTTTGAATTTAGTATCAAACTATCTATTATGCCCTTAATGAAAAAATGAAGCAATTAATTTTTTTAATCAATTTGTCAAGAATTTTGAAAAGTAGTTTTCATGATAAAATATATTAAATGATGTTCTCAACATTTTAAATGTCGTTCTCGATATTCAATTTTTTTCAGTTTGTCACGAATTTCGAGAAATAAATTATGATAAACTACATCAAAATGATGTTCTCTAAATTTAATACATCGTTTTCGATATTTGAACCATATTTATCTTGACACTTCATTTATCTAGAATAACATTTCATTCCGAACATGACATTTCTCTACATTGAAAATGTAGTTCTCGACATTCCTGTGTCAATGAGAAAAATATCATTTATTGTGATTTGACGTGTACTTTTTAAATAAATAGAGTATGTTATGTATCTAAATTTTATTGATCAATAACATTTTGTAAAAATATCCATTTTTGGGATTAGTGTGAAATCATAAATTGTTAACAAGGGTATTTTGATTTAAATTATTTCAAAATGAACATTTTTGTAATGATGGACATTTTTACAAATACACGTGAAAATGGACATTTTTTGTAATTTCTCAAAAAAAAAAAAGACGGGGCGAGGCCGGGGTGGGGAGAGAGAGAGGGGGAAAAGAAAAGTTTTTTTTTGCGCGTTTAGATCCATTCGCAAGAATTTTTAGTTCTAAGTAACTCAAGTATACAAGAAATTTAACGAATTGGGTATAAATTTCTCTACATACCAAGTGATTTTATGTTTTCACTTTTTAATTTATAAGTTAAGTATTTTATGTGCTATTTGTGATCCAAATTAAAAAAGAATCGTGCGGGTAATACCATAAGATATTATTATGTAGATTTACGCAAAACCAGCCATATGACTAAATATGTAATGAGCATATGAATAACTCAATACAGATTTCGTGCAAGTATTTTCACAATTTAATATAAAAACAAATACGCACATAACATAATTTTCTAGTGAGATAAAAATCTGACCGTCTCATTCTCACTTATGTCATACACATTCTCAATCTCCACTTAGAATATTTAGTCATATGGTTGGTTCTGTGTAGATCTACATAATAATACCCTATGGTATTATTCACAAGATTATTCTTTAATTTGGATCACAAATAATACAAAAAATACTTAACTTATAAATTAAAAAGTGAAAACACAAAATCACTTAGTATGTAGAGAAATTCATACCTAATTCGTTAAATTTTTTGTGTAAATAAGTTACTTAAAATTAAAAATTCTTGCGAGCAGCTCTCGATCGCGCTGAAAAACAAAATTCATTTCCTTTCCTTTCCTTTCCTTTTTCTTTCTTCTCTCTCCCCTTCTTCTTTTTTTCTCTCTCTCTCTCTCTCTCAATATTGTATAATGCTAAATAATTGTCAACTCACCAAGAATTCAAATGCATGTTACTTATCTGTTCTCAAACCCTATGCGTCTAGCATTTTTGTATACTATTTTAGTTGTGGATTGGAAAAGGGTTTGCCTTTGCTCTGAAGGATAAAATCAATCAACTTCGAATTGATTGTAAATCGCTGATTTGAAGCAGTTTGACCTCCTAATAATTGATCTGTCCCATTTAGCTTTTAATTTATAGGAGCATGCTACATTTACAGAATTTTTTTTATATAGAATTCTTATAAAATACACACAGTTGGAGTGGGGCCCTAATTTTTTTTAACAATATTTAATTGATGTGGGGCTCACACCCCTTGTGAGGATTTATACATATTCTCTGAGATTTTTTTTCCTGTACATGTGAAATTACCCTAATTTATAAGATAGGATCAAATTTTTTAACCTTCAAAATCGAAAATCCGTGAAAACTCATTATATCCTATATTAGATCGAACAAACGAATAGACTTAATCCCAATGCTCTGCAACTTTGACCATGTTGACTTTTGACTGAGCTAGAAATTTTACTTATGCATACTTATAAGCTAATAAGTAAAATTCAAATAAAGTATAATAACATGATCGAAAGTATTTAGAGATACAAAGATATTTTGACTTGTTGGAAATGATAGAAACTAGCTAGCTTAGGTTGTTCAAATTCGAGTTTATGTTTAATAAAAATTATTTTAGTTTAGTTATTGATTAAAACGAACTTCCATTAGTTCATGATAAAAATTATGACAAATTTAAAAGTATATGATACTTATTTCTGGCTCAATTCGAACTTAAAGTTTCCTTGCAAAATGTTTTGAGTTTTGGTTTATTTTGTTGATTTAAAAGACGTTTTGTCTAAAGTTGGTAAATTTTTGAAATTATTATCATGTTGTTAGAAATTAGGCATGTCTATCAAAGACTCACTGATTCTTAAAAAAGTGTTCTTCCAAATATAATTAGCTTAATTTTTACAACAATTTATCTTAATAGCAATCTTAGTATTACAATATATTGGAGTCTGCACGAGAAAAAGTAATCCCATATCTTCATGTAATAAATGCAACCATACAGTTTCGATTGCGGTGAATGTCATAGTACGATATTCAATTTTAGTAGATGATATGTAAACGACAACTTGTTTCTTACTTTCTAAAGAGATGAGAGAATCACCCAAAAACACGTAGAAATCAGTGGTAGATTTACGATTAGTGAGATCATCAGTCCAATCTGCATTAAAGTATGTAACTTTAAAGATGAGGTTTATGGAAATAAAAGACTCCGAAAGTGAGTGCCACGAAGATTGCACTTAATACGAATAACAGTAATCTAATGAACTTTAGTAGGAAATGCAACAAACCGACAACAATATGAACATCGGATGTAATATCTGGACAAATAATAGTGAGATATACCAATCAACCAATAGTATGATATAAAAAGGGATATGTCAATTGTATACCATCACAAGGCGAACATTCAATAAGATGCGCACACCTAATGACATATGTGGTATACTTAGATTGAGATACAAGTTAGTCCTCAGGAGAAATTTCAACATCTTTGCCCAGGAAGTAAGATAAGGGGCCTAACTTCTTCATTTTAAATTAACGAACTAATTCTAACTTCAGGACAACAATTCCATCAACACAGTCACATGTAATAATCATATTGTCAAAATAAATAAAGAGAATAATACGACCTATCGAGATAAACCAAACAAAGTGGAATCAAAAGGTAAAGTAAAAAATTTTGCTAATTTGGTACTACCACAATCATAAATGCCACGAGTCTATAATTTCCTAAAGATTCTTTAGAAACTAAATATCTGAAATGACTAACTGAAATATGAAATGTGCAAAAAGGCCATAGATAAAAATGTAGAAGAGGGTGGACTCGAACAAAATGATGATAAATCAACATCGATAATTGCAACATCACGTCTTCTCATAATATCCCAAACACACAATCCACCATTTCTATGACTTATCTAATCAAAACTTCAGAGATCGATGATCCTTTACATGACAAGTAGTAGAAGAAAACTTAAATAAATATCCATAATCACACAATCAACCAAATTAGACAAGATTCATATTAAGAGCATGGATGCAATAATCATTAGGAATTGATAAACCATGTGTCTGAACAGAACCAACACTTGCTAATGGCATCGAAGTGCCATCAGCAGTCATGATAGACATGAGTTATTTAGGACATAAAGAAACAAAAGATGTTGAGTCAGGTAACATGTAGAGGCACTCGAATTAGCAATTGAATCTCCGTCAATAATTGTTAATAGCATCATCGACAGTACCGTCATCAATAATCGTGGATAGGTATGCGTCAACAATAAGCAACAATATTTTGTTTGAATCAATATTAAAAAAATGATTTTTATCAAAATCATAACAATAATATCATTTGCAGTTATTAATAGAATTTTTTTCGATGATCATTTGCTTTACCTAATTATTAATATTGTTATTTTAAAATCTCCCTAAGAATTTTTTTTGTGATTCCCAAATCTCTTGAGTCGTCTATCAAAGACATGATTATATATAATAGACAATTAACAAAGATGTTAATGTCCATATTATCTATGAAGAGAATACATATGAAAGTCACTAGGTTATTGGTTAGTGAGAGTACTGATCGCACTTGAGTAATTGATAAAAAAAAAACAGAAAAACAAAACAAAAAACAAATCACGCATCAACATTATCTAAGGCCGCAACATTATGAGGGAGTATATTGGCGCGAACACCGCCCACCCAAATTGATTTGCGATGTGTTCAGCTCTAAGATCATAAGTAAAATATCTCAAATTACTGATGAATTATTTTGTCTATGCTTGATCGTAAGTGTTGAATATGCTTAACTAACATTCATGGAAAACGTGCCCCCAAGATATATCTCTAAGTGGTAAAAAAGGAAGGTGAAGAAATCCAACTTTATTTGAGGCTGTCGCGTCAAAGAGTTCGAATCCTGAAATATGAATTTGGCTCTTGGGTAAGTGCAAGTGTACAAGCAGTCTTTCACCCTATACCCTTGAAGGCATAACCTGCGATTTATCTTTTTCATCAAGGCTCAGGATAGGGTATAGGTGAGGGTGCCAATAATAGGGCGTAATCCAAACATTCATGGAAAACGTAACTGATCAAAGCAAAATTCATTGACAGCCAACTGTATTGTGTTATTAATGTTAGTCAAGCATATTCAACACTACATTAAAACATACTTTTATGAATAATACTATTTAGCATTGCTTAACATTAGTTTACGTGACACACTGATAATATTAAATTACAATTTAAATTAAATACAAAAAATTATGGCCTCATTTAGTAGGACTTATAATTTGTTGTCACCTAAATTGATGTTCAATACTATTGATGTTAAATAACATCATGATAAAATTCGCTAGAGATCATTCAACTTCGAGCAAAATTTTATTTTAGTCGTTCAATTTGTTTTTATCTCAAATTCAATTTAGAGGGTGTTTGGTGGGGATTAAAATAAATTTTTTTAGTAGATTGTAATAGAAGTTTTTGAAATGTATTGTTGAAAAGTTGTGAGACCTATGAAAGATATGGTTAATATTGATTGTTAGACTTTGATTTAGATTAAAATTAGATTTTAATTCAAACCAAACATACTCTTAATTTAGTATGTATATTAGGGTGACAAATTCATTTTCTTCTATAGACACTTTGATGTTAGTTTGTCGAGTTAGTTAGAGTTAGACAACAATGTAACTCTTGTGTTAGCTTAATTTTATGTGAAGAATTCATTAATGACCTAACTGAAAATTGAAGGATAAATTTCAAATTTAGACCCCTATCTTTCTCCGAAGTACTGATATAGTCCTAGACAATTTTTTGTAAAGTTTTCAACCCAACATTTAAGAAATTAACAAACTTAGTTCCTTTAGACAATTTCTGTCCAATCTAAAGGATAAGTCAAGTGAGGTGGGAGACATTTTTTTCCCCTTTTTAACAAAATAGAGTTATTTTGTTTATCATATTGTTTTTTTTTTTTTAAATAATTTTTTATTATTGATTTAATGGGTTAATTGACTTGCCATTTTTACCCTATATGGAAATGATGCGTTTAGTGCAGGTGTTTGAATTAACACAAAATTTGACAGAAATGATGAAGAGGTCCTCAATTTGTTTACAAGACAAAAAATTAGTTTGTGAGATGATTGCCACTTTGTCCAAAGATTGGTGACATTTCGTAATTAACCCAAAAACTTAACCATAAAATTGAACGACTATTATGAAATTTTACTTAATATTTGGGACTAAAATTGATTTTTACCATTTATTGAGTCCTCACATGCACAATTTCTGGGCTCTCTTAACAAGTCCACTCTGCATGTTACATTTGTCCGTCTCTCTTGTCTCTGTGTCTAGTCCTCCTCTCTCCACCTCCATTTTCAAAGCTGTGTCACTGTAACTCACCTGCAACAATCTCTCTCTCTCTCTCTCTCTCTCTCTAACACACAAACAAAATTGAGAAGTGCAAATGGATTCTTCGGTACTACCATTTGAAGACCTGAATCAGTACCCTGAATCTACTTCCTCTTATTCCAGAATCTTACCAAAAATTGAGCCAAAACTTGAACCCATTGATGAACACTCCCCCCTTTCTACAACCCCTTCCGACCCCAATTTACGCTCCGAATTTCACCGCATTTCTGACCTCTTCGAAAATGCTTTCGTCTACCCCGATTCTAGCGCCAATATTGTTCCTGTCAAAAACTCGGAAAACCACCTGTCGAATTTCGCAATACCGGCTCAGGAAGCTCGCCAGTACATTCGACGGCGCTCCTCCGATCTAGTCCGTGTAACTGATCTCAAGCCCGGGAATCGGCGCCACTTCCGGGGCTTGATTCGCCGGACCCGGATGCTATACGACTCCCTGCGGGTCTTCTCCGTTGCAGAGGATGAGAAGCACCGCCGAGATACAGTGCCACCTCAGAAGAGAACGCGTGGGGATTTGAAGGCAGCTACGCTTATGAAGCAGCATGGTTTATGGTTGAATTGTGACAAGAGGCTAGTTGGCAATATCCCAGGAGTTTCAATTGGTGATGTGTTCTTTTTCAGGATGGAGTTGTGCGTTCTGGGGTTGCATGGGCAGGCGCAGGCCGGAATTGATTTTGTCACGGCCGGGCAGAGCTCGAATGGCGAACCCATTGCCACCAGCATTGTTGTTTCCGGGGGTTACGAGGACGATGAAGATGCCGGTGACGTGATAATTTACACTGGGCATGGCGGGCAGGACAAGCATAACAGGCAGGCTGTGCATCAGAAATTGGAATCTGGCAATTTGGCAATGGAGAGGAGCATGCATTACGGCGTGGAGGTAAGGGTTATTCGAGGTTTTAGATATGAAGGAAGTGCTAGTGAGAAAGTTTACGTTTATGATGGCTTATATAGGATAACTGATACTTGGTTCGATGTTGGGAAATCGGGATTTGGGGTTTATAAATTCAAGCTTGTTCGGATTAGAAACCAGGTTGAAATGGGAAGCGCGATAATGAAGTTTGCGAAGAATCTTAGGTTTCGGCCATTGGAGGTTCGGCCTAAAGGTTATGTTACACTTGATTTGTCGAGAAACAGGGAGAACATGCCTGTCTTTTTGTTTAATGACATTGATGGAGATCACGAGCCTGTTTATTATGAATATCTTTCCACAACTGTTTTCCCTCCATACGTGCATAAATATGGAAATGGGATGGGATGTAGTTGCGTGGGAGGGTGTTTGAACGATTGCGTTTGCATAGAGAAGAATGGTGGCGAGTTTGCATATGACATGGATGGGATTTTGGTGAGGGGAAAACCGTTAATTTTTGAGTGTGGGATAAATTGTCACTGCCCTCCTACTTGCCGGAATCGTGTGAGTCAAAATGGGATTAGGCACCGATTTGAAGTGTTTAGGTCAAGGGAGACGGGTTGGGGAGTGAGGTCCTTGGACTTGATCCAAGCTGGCTCTTTTATATGTGAGTACGCGGGAGTTGTTCTCACACGAGAGCAAGCCCAGATTTTTACAATGAATGGTGATTATTTGGTTCACCCGAATCGTTTTGCTGAGAGATGGGCGGAATGGGGCGATTTATCACAAATATTCTCCGACTATGTTCGTCCAGCACATCCATCAATCCCTCTGGAATTTGCCATGGATGTATGTAGAATGAGGAACGTAGCATGTTACATGAGCCATAGTTCATCTCCAAATGTTTTTGTACAACTTGTGATGTATGATCATAATAATGCATCTTTTCCTCACCTTATGGTGTTCGCTATGGAGAATATCCCGCCTATGAGGGAGCTTAGTCTTGATTATGGGCTGGCTGATGAATGGACGGGGAAGCTTTCTATTTGTAGCTAGCCAATCTTTTATAGCCAGTTCAGTTTTAGATGTGGTTGTAAATTCGATAAGTTATTTTGTACCCGTAATTCCTTTGCTATAAATTTGGCTTGGTCGATAGAGCCATGTAACTCAATTTGAATCCATTTCTGTTGGATCCTATCCCTTTATGGCGATTTTCTTGATTGGTTTTATGCAGATAGTGAAGGAACATCGATCGTGAAACAGTGATTGGTGGATGAATCCTTGTGGAAGGCGAAAGAATGTTCAAGTAGATTTTCGATGAATGTATGAACTTGTATACTATAAACCTTCATATACGAGAATCTAAATTTCATGAACTTGTACAGTAAATTTAGGGCCTGTGCTAATGGATAATTTTCTCAAGCTTCCTTCCTTTAGTTTCCCTCTTTTGTCTATAACCTAAACCAGCAACCGATGCTCAAGTTGTTTACCTCGAGCCATGGTGCACATTTGGCTATGCTTGAAAGTAAGTTAAGTTACTTATATATTACTATTGCTCTAACAAAATTTACTTTCTAGATAAGTAACTTTTAAATAGTGGCAAACATGCTTAGGCATTCTCCACAATCCACACGGTAGGCAAATGGAGGATTTCAATCTTAATTAAAATTGGAGGTCTGACCGTTCGTAGTAGAGAATAGAATCTTAAAATCTGAAAATTGATCTAGGTTTCCTGTTTTGAGTAATACCTCCTAACCTTTCATTATGATGCAAAACCCCTCTAAAGGGTACGAGCTTTGAGAAATACAATATTTTCACCCTTTTACTCCATAAAACATTGTAAAATGAAGAACTTGCCCCATCTTAAAATAAACATGAACGAAGGAAGAAGAAAAAGAATTAATTGCAAACATGATCCTAAATTTTTTAGAAAAGTGCAAACGAGTCCAGTAAAAACTAAAATTAAAAAACAAGTTTTCCATCTCTAACAACCCCACTTGCCTCCTATTAAATCCCACCACCACCTCCAATAAAGATAAAAATTGGGATTATGATTGCAATTAATTCTCCCCCCCCCCCCCCCCCCCCCCCCCTTGAATTTAATGATGGGATAAATTTGTCGTTTTACAAAAAAAGGTAATGAAAATGTTGTATTCTGCAAAAAGTTTGTGTGATTTAGGGAGGATTTTATGTCAAAATGAAAAGTGAGGTAGTATTACTTAAAACATGCAAAAGTAAGGGACTATTTTTTAATTTGTGCCCTATTAATTGCACACAATGGCTAATCTAACGGAATTGGAGGACATCTAGAGAATTTTTCATTAAAATAAAAGGAAAGACAAAAGGTCAGGACTTATAATAGTTCTGCGTATGGAAACTCTTTGACCTACAATGGCAGCAGCCCTAAATCCTAGTATATATAATAGCCGCCTTGAGACTGAATCTGCCATAAATTATTTCTCCTTCCCAATCCTCGTTCGGAAACTCTTTGACCTACAATGGCAGCAGCGTATTTACCATGGGAAATCACCATTGATATACTGTCCTTGCTTCCGGTCAAATCCCTTATGCGGTTCAAATGCGTTTCAAAATCTTTCTACTCTTTAATTTCTCAAGATTCTCACTTCAAAAGGAAACATCAGAATCAATCAGAATCGACGAGCGTGATTCTTTATCTCAAAGATGAACAAGAATCCATTTTTTCATGCTCCCTTTCAACTTTGTCCTCGGATGATCATCAGGACGTGATAAAACATGATCTTCCATCTGAAGGGCCGTGGAAAATTCACAATTCTTGTGATGGCTTGTTTTGCATTACAGATACTGAAGAAGTCGTGTTCATATGGAACCCTTCCACTAGAGAATTGAATAGACTTCCAGATTGTCCTATTGTTTCATCCTTATTATGCATTTATGGAAGTACGTATGGATTAGCTTATGACTCAATCTCCCATGACTACAAAGTCTTGAAAGTGATCGGACCTGAGCTTATATTCTATTCTTTCAAAAATGATTCGTGGAGAAGAATTGAGGATATACAATACAAAACTGTGTGGTCCTGGGATGATTTCAACTTGGTTAACGGAGCATTCCATTGGATTGCTAGCCTCGGCGAAGATACCTTTTGTGATTGTTTCACTTGAAATAACCAATGAAAAATATAAAGAGTTGGAACTACCACCTTCAATTCCTCGTTTTCCTGATGAAACTATATTCCGTTTAACTGTATTTAGGGGAAAGCTTTGTTTGTACAGCCACATATTTAGAATGTCCTTCGATTTATGGGTGATGGAAGAATATGGTGACACAAAATCTTGGACGAAAAAGCTTTCTATTCCTTATAGCATGAATCAATGGTGTAATCCTTATCCTCATAATGGCTCGTATCTGTACCTTCACTGGAAGCCCTTGTATTTGTTTGAGGATGGTAAGATCTTGCTTGAGACAGTGATTAGTGAAGGACGACGAGTTCTCATTTATAACGAAGGAAGATTAGTCTCGAAGACTATTGCTAACTGTAAGATTCGGAGAGCACATATCTGGACGGAGACTCTTACTTCACCTCATCTAAAAGGGCTCAGATTTTAAATTATTGTACTAGGTGCTTAAGTATTTTATGTCATTGATTAATGTCTCAGAATTCAATTTCGACTTGATGATTGGATAACCGTGAAACCAGATTTTAAATTTGAAAATTTTCTATAAGCCTTATTCTGTTTATTGCAATATTTTCTACTCACATCTACATGTACAAGTACACACAAAAACGCATTGAATTAACCAACAAAGTCTTCTTTTCTTTTATTCTCGTAACAAAAGGAAAGTTGCAAAAGTTCACATATGCAAACTAATCCTGCTGCATTGCAAAATCGTTCGAATTATCAGCATCTAACAAAATCTTATTTTCTTTTATTCTGGTAACAAAAGGAAAGTCTACCAACCCTGCTGAAGTGCAGAATCCTTCGAATTATCAGCATCCAATCTTTCTAAACAAAATCCTTAAAGTCCCAATAATCATCCTGTACGAGAACAATAATGTAAGTATTATGCCCTAAATCCAATCAACTTTGGGCATAAGTACTTTTGATATATATATTTAATGCATTTATTATGGCAAGATCTATTATATTAAATAATAGAGTCCATAGATTCAAATCTCGGTAATTTGTTAATCACAAGGAGTTGTGATTGTGAGATACAAATTACATATGATTGAATCTTAAATCATCCGTGGTCGTAAGTGATAACGAGATACGAATATCGTTATTACGGATAGACCACCACGTGTGGCATTCCTTACTTGTGAAGTAAGTAGCTAATCTCACAAGCTAAAGTGTAGTGACACTTAAATGAACACGTGAATGTTTTGTTATAGAACAAAACATTGGAGACCCGCTGAGAGATTCCACATGGATAACTATCTGAGTGTCAGTGGTTAATCTCTAACGTTCGGCAGTGGAATTGATCCTTCGACTTGAGATCATCATAGTACCTTATGTGCAGACAGTCATGCTTTGGTGATTTTGGAAGTTGCTCTGTCAAGGGCCGCTAATACGGCATCATTCGGGTATGTCAAGAATCATATGAAGGTTGTGAATGATCAATAGAGGATTCGTCGCTCTTAGATAGTAAGAGTTTATGATCTACATTTCATCCAATTAAGTTGATAATGAAATCCTTGGTCAAGGTGTACCTATAAGTCGAAAAGGAGTTTTCGACTTACATTGACTTAATAAGTGGAATGAAAGATATGATCGATAATCGAGATTGACACAATTCATATCTCGTAATTAATCGGATCATATTGACGAAAGAATTATAGTTTCACGATAAACGAACGAGGTTGGTTTTGTCATACCACGTGACATTTCCCGTCACATGTATTGCCCTGACACATTGCTAGATGTCAATCTGGGACGACGAATGTGAATTAGAGATAAATCAAAAGGGTGTTTTGATTTATCAATTTTGATTAGATCAAAATAATAATTCACGTCGTTAGGCATCGTGATTGGGAACCTAATGTGTCACACACAAAAGGAGAACTAGAAGATTGGGATTCGCCAATTAATTAATTGACAAGTGTTGTATAATTAATTAATTGGATCGCTTATTAATAGGCCCGAATTAATTAATTGGATTAATTAATTCATGAACCAGATTTAATTAATTAGATTAATTAAATATTGGACCGGGTTAAATTGTAGGACGGGCCAAATTCTTTTGGGCTTATATAAATAAGCTGCTAGGGTTTGAAATTAGTAGATGGATTTTCATTATTCTTGCTAGCACAAGAAAAGAAACCCTAGTTCTCTCTCTCAATCTTGTTTCCTGTGTGGATACCGTTGGAGGCTGGACAATTGGACAGCTGTGAGAGGTAGATTGAATTGCTGGAATTACAAGAATAGCAAAGGAGTTTGCAGATCCGGTAAAAGGTATGATTCCTATCACAGTTTCTATCAAAACACAAAGCAGATCCTTGGTGGGAATTGAAATTTATTTAATTTTCCGTTATGCATGATAAGTAAATTCTCAACAGTGGTATCAGAGCCTACTTTGTGCTTGTTAGAAATTGTTTGCTTGATTGAACAATCAAAAGTTGATTGTGATTACTGTTATTGAATCTAGCAATTATAAAGAATTATTTTTTATATTCAAAAATCTGTTTTTGAAAGAGAAATAATTTTTGGATTTCGAAAAGAAAAAAAAAAAGGAAAATTTGCAGCCGCGTGAGTCGCCGCCGCCACATTGGCGGCACTCCAAAGCAGTCCGCTACAGCGGCTGCTGGCAGCAGGCTCGCACAGCAGCGAGAATACTCGCTGCTGTGGAGGTCGCACAACAGCGAGAGAGATCGCTGCTGTGGGCTGCAGAGAGCCGCCGCCTGAGTGCGGCGGCTCCTGCCGCAGATGAAGCTGCAATTCCAGGTGGCATGGGCACGGGGAGGCGCCGTTTGGCGCCACCAAGACGGAAGATGGGGAAAATTTTTAGGTTTCCAGTCGGGGGAGAAGATTTGGGGACGGGGGCCTCTACTGTAAATTTTTCAATTTCAGGGGCTTCTTGCAAATTTCATTAAAGGGTTAATTTTGCAATTTTGGAAAAAGGGTCTGTCACGCAATTTTCGAAAATGAAGGACTTACTTTTAATTTGCAACTTGGGTCAAATTGCAATATCCTAAAAGGTTTTGAATTTAAATTTTTAAAAGGGTTTTTAAATTTGATTTTAAATGGGGTTTGACCTATATTTCAATTTTGATCCAAGATTAATATTTTATTTAAAATTGACGACTTTTATATTTTTGTTAAAATTAGATTTTAACTTAAATATTAAATTTTGACCCTTAATTGAATTTTATTTCATTTAGGAGTTTTATCCTAAATTAAAATTTTAATTCAATTTAAATTAGAGTTTGACTTTAATTTAATATTTAATTAAAATTTGATTTTAATTAAATTATTCTCCCCATGTGCTCTTGAAATTAGAATTTGATTCTAATTTGACATTTCATTAGAATTTGATTTTAATCAAATTGTCTCGCCCTGAAATATATTCTTTGAATTAGAGTTGGACTTTAATTTGGTATTTAATTAAAATTTGATTTTAATTAAATAATTCGCCCTGATTTGTTCTTGAAATTAGAATTGTATTCTAATTTGACGTTTAATTAAAATTAGATTTTAATTAAATTGTTTCGCCCTAAATTTCTTCTTAAAATTAGAGTTGGACTTTAATTTAGTATTTGATTAAACTTTGATTTTAATTAAATGCGTTCGCCCTAAATCGTTGAATTAGAGTTAGACTCTAATTTTGTTGTTTAATTAAAATTTGATTTTAATTAAATAAATCTGCCTTATATTTTAAAATTAGAGTTGGACTTTATTTCGATATTTAATTGAAATTTGATTAAATGAACCCGCTAATTAAATTAATTGATTAATATGATTAATTAGTTATTTAATTATTTTCGATCCATTTGTCTAAATAGTTTAGACGACTTCTAATTGCTAGATTCTTGAAATATGTCTGCATATAATATTAGATATTATATAGGAAAACATTTATATGATGAATGTTTATTAGTGGATGATTATGGATTCGACCATGTGGATGTGTTGATTGAATGGTTTAATTCCTGTTGTTTTATGGGCCTGTGAGCTCTTAATTGTTTTGGACCTGCGAGTCCGTTATTATTATTATTGTGGACCTGCGAGTCCAATTTTTATTTAGGCCTGCGTGCCAACTAGTATAGGATACAAGTTATAGCTGATCTAATTGAAGATGCAAGAAGATGAGAAAATCATGGAGATGGAGCATTGTTATTGATTCAATACAATACCCCCTAGGAATTGACCAACTAGTCTTCCTTTTGGCTCAGGAAGACTAGATAGATTTAGTCCATAATCATCCATACTATTATATGTATATTTATTTGCATGCTTGATGTATGATTATAAATATATATATAATTATTATATTGATGAGACTTATGCATGATAAATCCCTCACTAAAATATTAAGTCGATTTTATTATTCGCCTTCCATCATTATAGTGAAAAACGAGAGTCCTAAATCGTCTCAACTTGTTGAGTACACTCAAGGTTGGTCTATTAGGGATATGTTTGACACTATGAAATATTCGATATTTCTGAATGATGGGTTTGATTTAACTAAAATTATCTTTTGTTGAGTACACTCAAGAAGATAAATTTTAGAGGCATGTTAAGCTAACACATAAGATGTGTGAAGACAAGGAGTTGTCAGCTTAATGATCTGTGAGTTGTATGGAGATACAATTGATAACAATATCTACTCAAATGTTTTATTAAGGCTTGTTGAGTACACTCAAGGTCTTAATATAACAAATGAGATCCCAGCCCACTAGGAGTCAAGTATGAATTCCATAAATTTATGCGAGGGTCATAAATTTGAGTTAAATAGTGGGAGCACAATTAATTTGATAAAAGACCAGATTAAATTAATTGATGCATTTTACATATTATTCTTTTACTTTTCGTCGTTTATATTTGTTGAATCATGAGTAACTATATGTGGCATACTAGATGTAAACAACCAAATCAAGCTTTCTTGATTGACACTGCAATATGAGAATTGTTCTCAGGCATGAGAAAATTGGTTATGTCCTTAAGTAGCTTTTTTCAGAGACACCTGTTGATGACTTAACTAGGGAAATCTGGCTACTATAATAAACACGGTGATAACGAGTAATATTGCAACATATGTGATGCTTGCAGCAATGTCACCTAAGTTACAAAAGCAACACAAGAGTATAGATGCTAACACATGAACTTTATTTCAAAGAGTTGTATGATAATCATGTGTGGAGGGATATGAGACTTCCAAACATCTATACCGGTGTACAATGACAGAGGGATCTTCAATCAGTGCTCAAATGCTGAAGATATTGCCGTTGAGAAATTATCTCTATTGGGTTCAGTTGTGAAACCTTGAACTAAGTATTTACTTAGTTTTATAATCTCTGTCATAGAGTTATTCATAGCTAATTGTGAATTTTGATATGAATAAACTCGAGTACACACTTATTGAGTTGCTGAATATGCTCAAGACTGTTAAGCTCTACCAAAGTTATGAGTGGGCAAGACATTGATTCCTCTAAGAATATTAAGAAGAAGTCTAAAGGGGCTTTGGGAAAGCATCTAAGATGGCTAAAACAGTCAAGGTAAATAAGGACATTATCAAATCCACTTGAGTAAGGCTTATATCTACTTCACTAGTTTCTTGGGTATTGGATACTAGATATGGATCTCATACTTGTATAAGTATGCAGAAACTAAATGGAAGTAGATCACTGTACAAAGAAGAAGTTGGCCTACACATTGAAAATGAGCAAATGTTGTTGCATTGTCTGTAGAAGCATACTTCCTACCGTTGCCTTTAAACTGAGTATTTGAATTAGAGAAATGTTAGTTTGGATTCACCAATACCAGAACATTATTTGAATTTCATGTTTAGACATGAACAATATTAATGTTAAGGACAATTGTTGTTCCTTTTAATCTTAATGGTTATAGTGAATTACAAAATAACATTTATATTCTAAATACTGAGTATTCTATAGTAAGTATAGAAATGTAGAGGCATAAAAGTCATAATATGAATAACGCCTAAATCTAGCATTGTAGACTCGGTCAACTAATTACATATAGATGTTTATTTGGGGTCAATTGATTTTGAATCATTTGACAAATGTGATTGTGGCTATTAGGCACAATGACCAAATCTCCTTTTACTTGAAAGGTGAAAAGTCTGCACAATTGCTGGATCTAATACATAGTGATGTGTGTGGATCCATGCCGATTAATGCTAGATGAGTTTCTCGTATCACACTTACTAATAACTATTTTAGAAATGGTCATGTATGTTTGATAAAACTTAAACATGAAACTCTCGAAATGTTCAAGGGATTCAAGTTAGAAGTAGAGAAACAATTAGTAAAGATATTCTCACACTAAGATCCGATCGAGGTGGAGATATCTTAAAGATAAAGTTTAGATTATCTAAAAGAGAATGTGATTCTCTTGCAGTGAACTCCTTATATACACTGCAAAATAATAGTGTGTCTGAAAGGGGAATCGTAAACTATTAGATATAATGCGATTAATTAATAGGTCGTGCAAACATTCCAAAAGGTTTTGGGGTCATGCATTGATTGCAATGTTCTACACACTAAGTTATGTCTCATCTATGTCGGTCGACAAAACTCCATACGAGTTATGGAAAAGCAAAATGCCCAACTTGTCAAATATGAGAGTCTGGGGCTGTGACGCTTATGAAGCGCACTGATTCGGATAAGTTTAAGGCTAAATTCAATAAATAAATATTTGTGGGATATCCAAAAGATAAAATTGGATATCAATTCTATAATCTCATTGAGAAGAAGATGTTCGTCTCAAAATATGCTAAACTCCTAGAGAAAGAGTTTATTCTAAGAGAGGACAGTGAGAGTAGAATGGATCTTGAACGAGTTCAAGAATCCACAGATATGGTTGACCAAATAGATAAATCTGAGTGTGATCTCACACCTGATGAGGGACATACTCTTGATTTGGAAGTAGAGACTTCTGAGAACAGATCAGCTCTATGTAAATCTTATAGGATCATTCAACCTCTTAGAAGGTATGAATCCATGATTACTAATCAAGTATTATTAATTGAAGATGATGAACCTATTGGTTACACAAAATAAAGTTAAGTGTTGACTCAAGGAGATGGCGAAAGGCCATGAAATTCGAGATGGACTCGATGTATGTAAACAAGGTTTAAACTTTGATCGACCGCCTGATGGGATAAAAAACCCATAGGTTGTAAATGAGTTTATGTAAAATGGGTCAACACGGATGCAAACGTCCATACATACAAAGCGAAGCTAATAGCAAAATATTACAACAAAGACAAAGAGTTGACTTTGATGAATCTTTCTTGTCTATAGCCATGCTAAGGTCCATTCGAATTTTACCTGCGATAGCTACATACCATGACTATGAGTTATGGTAAAAAGATGTCAAAACTATATTCCTTAACAGGAACCTGCAAGAGAAAGTGTGCATGACACGACTCGAAAGTTTTGAATCCAAATATGCTTACAAAATATGTTAGTTTAATCAATTCTTGTATAGATTGAAGCAGGCCTCTTGGAGCTGAAATCTTCGATTTGATAGAAAAATCAAAATGTTTGATTTTATCAAAAGTGAAGAGTTGTGTGTTTACAAGAAAATAGTTTGAGCGTTGTCGCATTTCTGATATTATTAATAAGAACGACATTCCTACATTTCAATCGTTGAAGCTGTGGTTATTAAAAGATTTCTTCATAAAGATATATGAGAAGCAACTTGATCTATAGAGATAGATCTAGAAGATTGCTTAATTTATCGCAATCTAAAAAAATAAAATCTTGAGAAGATTTTATATGGAGAAAAATGAACTGAGAGTTCATGAATACACTGATGCTAACTTCTAGTCAGACTAGAAAGATAGCAAACTCAATCAGGATATTGATTTACTCTTAAACAGTGTATTGGAAAGGTTCCAAACAGGAAACCACCGTTGATTCAATAGCGAGAGTCTTATACACTATTGCTTTAGAAGCAACAAAGGTTGTAGTATGGGTCAAGAAGTTCATTAATGAACTTGGAATAGTTCCTAGCATTGTTGGAACTAAGGTCTCATCGAAGATCCAAATAAGTGTTGAGGCGGTACCATCTCATCAAAAAGATAGTACAAAGAAATGACGTAAAAGAAAGAACAAATTCTCACAATTGATAATATTGCAGATCCACTGGCAAGGAGTTGTCACAGTATAAACATGATCGTCATGTGAGCTCTTATGATATTAGATACATAAGTGATTGGATCTAGTGCAAGTAGGAAGTTTGTAAGTATTATGCCCTAAATCCAATCAACTTTGGGTATAAGTACTTTTGATATATATATTTAATGCATTTATTATGGCAAGATCTATTATATTAAATAATAGAGTCTGTAGATTCAAATCTCGGTAATTTGTTAATCACAAGGAGTTGTGATTGTGAGATACAAATTACATATGATTGAATCTTAAATCATTCGTGGTCATAAGTAATAACGAGATACGGATATCGTTATTACGGATAGACCACCACGTGTGGCATTCCTTACTTGTGAAGTAAGTAGCTAATCTCACAAGTTAAAGTGTAGTGACACTTAAATGAACACGTGAATGTTTTGTTATAGAACAAAACATTGGAGACCCGCTGAGAGATTCTACATGGATAACTATCTGAGTGTCAGTGGTTAATCTCTAACGTTCGGTAGTGGAATTGATCCTTCGACTTGAGATCATCATAGTACCTTATGTGCAAACAGTCATGCTTTGGTGATGCTGGAAGTTGCTCTGTCAAGGGCCGCTAATACGGCATCATTCGGGTATGTCAAAAATCATATGAAAGTTGTGAATGATCAATAGAGGATTCGTCGCTCTTAGATAGTAAGAGTTTATGATCTACATTTCATCCAATTAAGTTGATAATGAAATCCTTGGCCAAGGTGTACCTGTAAGTCGAAAAGGAGTTTTCGACTTACATTGACTTAATAAGTGGAATGAAAGATATGATCGATAATCGAGATTGACACAATCCATATCTCGTAATTAATCGGATCATATTGACGAAAGGATTATAGTTTCACGATAAACGAACGAGGTTGGTTTTGTCATACCACGTGACATTTTCCGTCACATGTATTGCCCTGACACATTGCTAGATGTCAATCTGGGACGACAGATGTGAATTAGAGATAAATCAAAAGGGTGTTTTGATTTATCAATTTTGATTAGATCAAAATAATAATTCACGTCGTTAGGTATCGTGATTGGGAACCTAATGGGTCACACACAAAAGGAGAACTAGAAGATTGGGATTCGCCAATTAATTAATTGACAAGTGTTGTATAATTAATTAATTAATTGGATCGCTTATTAATATGCCCGAATTAATTAATTGGATTAATTAATTCATGGACCAGATTTAATTAATTAGATTAATTAAATATTGGACCGGGTTAAATTGTAGGACGGGCCAAGCCCTTTTGGGCTTATATAAATAAGCTACTAGGGTTTGAAATTAGTAGATGGATTTTCATTATTCTTGCTAGCACAAGAAAAGAAACCCTAGTTCTCTCTCTCAATCTTGTTTCCTGTGTGGATACCGTTGGAGGCTGGACAATTGGACAGCTGTGAGAGGTAGATTGAATTGCTGGAATTACAAGAATAGCAAAGGAGTTTGCAGATCCGGTAAAAGGTATGATTCTTATCACAGTTTCTATCTAAACACAAAGCAGATCCTTGGTGGGAATTGAAAATTTATTTAATTTTTCGCTGTGCATGATAAGTAAATTCCCAACAAATAAATGATGAGCTCTAGAGTCACAAATATATATGAATCAGAATGGCAGTAAACTCATACATACGTTATTTCTAATCTTTGAAAAAGTATGTAACCATCACACCAAATTTCACTGCCAAAGTCTCAATCTGAATCCATTAATCCATTGATATACTTCAATTTTCTTATACGGAAAAGTTTACCTTCCATCAGAAACATCAATAATAATTTATCGAATTCTAGTACTAGAACTGCACTCGACAAACATATGGTAGAAAAATATGTAAAATTCCAAATGAAAATACAAAGGTTAAGCAATAATCTAGAGAAACATTAACCAGAAATTATTAACATTGTGGTAACGTAATTTACCTTTATTCCCCATTGTCCAGACAGTGGGTGTCCTCCATGGTTAAAGCTAGGCAAAACAAGACTTTCTATGTGGGTAACTGCTTCAAGTAAGGGATTATCAACAAAAGAATTCTCATGGGAACTGGATGTTTTAGCACTTGAATCGTATAACTTCAAAGCTCTCCCATAGTTCATTATGAATACTCCATCTTCAGACACATATAACGGCAACGGTTTGTCGGACGAATATTTCTCAACATCCATGATGCAAGTGAATTTATTCCAAGAATCCTCGATGCCATAGTCATTCATCATCCATATATCCAACCTCGTATTATATTTACAAAACAAACAAAGACAGCCCCTCAAGACTCCCAATGAAAAATGTCTAAGACCAACTGTGTCATATCTGGGCATAGGTACTTTCCCATACACCAGAGTTACCAAATTCAGTGAATTCATATACCTTGGGAGGTCTTCCTGTTGACCTGGCCAATGAAATGCTCCATTGATACACACACAGGAGGTACCAAATTCAGAACTACTTTTCCATTGATCAACTGTTCTCCAAGAGTCGGTTCTTAAGCTGTATAGCTTCACACGATTCACACCAACAATTACACTATATATTTCGACAATCACGTAATCATCATTTTTTTCATCAAACCCAAAACCGTAATGCAAATTGTGAAGCCCAGAACCCGATGATGGTAAGCGTTTCATTTTTCCTAAGGTTGTATTCCAAAGGAAAATTGTACGTGTTCTAATAGATACACATAACAGTCCATTAACTGACCCTATGATCTTTAAAGAATCCATCATTTTAGTTCCACAGATTGCAGAAGACTTTATACATTTTATCTGATTCACAAAAGAATCAAGATAACAGGAACGGAGGATTACCTTCTTTTCAGTGGAGCCTCCAAATACGAGTTTATTTGCTTCCTTCTTTTGTAGTGAATTCTTGAGATGCCATTTCACAAATTCAGGGCTAAAGATTAAAGCATACCAAGATTTACAAACGCATGAAAATTTTACAATAGACTTCAGCGGCAGTCTCAAGAGAATCTCAAATATCACATTGAGGAACATGGCGATATGGCATTGAATCTTCAAGAATTCCTTTGGGCCGATTTGCCATTGAAACAAAAGAATTTGGGATTGAACGAAAATGAAAAGGGACTTTCAAGAACAGGGGTGTGTGAATAAATAACTAAGTCGGTATTTTGGGAGGGAAAATTGTAGGTGTGAGGCCACGTGGCAACCTCCAATTGGGTACTTATTCATCCCTTGGATTGTACTTTCTCAACTCTAATGTGAGCCATTGGATTCAGTGGATGTCTGTAATTAAACCAAATTTTCCCTCTCAGTTGTGTGTTTCTCTCTCCCTTCGGGAATATAGAAGCCAAATGTATAAAATGGAGTTTCTTTGGCCAAAATTGCTGTTTTCATCTACTTAAATATTATTGAAAATCTTGTTAACAAATTTTTTTTTTTTTTTTTTTTTTTTTTTTTTTTTTTTTTTTTTTTTTATGTAAAATAGAAAACGAGTTGCTAGGATTATAAAACTATCATTTCTTCATTTTAACTTAGTTCCTTTGAAGGATCCAATGGTCAATATTTAGACTACAAGTCTACAAGAATTTATTTATTTATTTTAAGTTTTTATTTTCGTAAAAACATTATAGTAGTAACTAATATATGTCACAAATCGAAATCTAAAAACAAGTGTAGTCAATCAATCAACACATAAAGAAGACTTTCTAAAATAAAATTCTAACCCATTGCTCTTCATTTGACTCGTAATATTTGCACTCATTATTTTAAAACATAAACTATCATCATCATCATCAAGATTTGATCAAGTTGTGAAACCTGGAAACATTTTCCAAGAAGCCCATAATGTCTTAACAAATTCCAACTTTGAAAAGCTTTCGATTGCCCGTGGATCATCAATCTAACAATTTGGTAATTTATTAATAAATTCAACCAAGAAAGAGTATATATATTGACACCACGAAAAAGTTAGACTCTTAATATAATATTAGCTTAATTGATATATATCACTTTTTTCTTCAAAAGGTCACTTTTTTATGATTCAATTAATAAAAGAGTATCTTTCTTAATTAATTTTTTTATTCCAAAAAACTCTTTCTTACTTATTGCAACACCAAGTAAAAATTTAAGAGATTTACTCAATCCTTTCTTGATTAAATTTAGTTGACACGAAAATTTATGTGCTTCTATTCTTCTGTCTTCACATATACACATGCTCATTAAAAATTTGAATAATGCTATATGTACATTATGGTGTCCATAAGGGTGTCCATAATGTAAACGTGACATAATATCATTGGAGGGTTGACAAAACTATTTTCTAACCCTCCAATGAAGTTATACCATGTGTACATTGTGAACACTATAATGTACATGTAGCATAACCTATAACAATTTATTCGTTATAAAAATCCTAAACTAGGATAGGTATTGGAAAATGGTTCCTTGTAGGATTTGTACCACGCCAACTTATTTCTGGGTTATAAAAATTATGGTTGCGGTGGAGAATTTATCCTCTTGTTTAACTGACCCCACCTGCACTCTCACATTGACGTCAGGTCCCACGTCCAATAAATGCGTGGGGCACAATCTCCATGTGAGAGGACGGGTGAGATCGAGTAAACTAAAGTGTAAATCCATACATTTTTTTTTCTTGCTTTTATCTATGCATTTACACGAGCAAAAGACACCTCGAATAATGTAAGAAAGAATACTTGTAAAGATTGTACTCTAATTCCAAAGCCATTGGAGCAAAATTCTAATAAAAACAAATGCAGGTCCTAATATATTATAGTATAAATTTTATCTTTTTCTTGCTTTGGTGTAGAATACATGGGGCATGTTTGGGCCGGATTAAAATCCGATTTGAATTTAAGTCAAAGTTAAACAATTGATATTAACTACATCTTTCATGCGTCCCACAACTTTTCAACAACACATTTCAAAAACTTCTATCACAATCTTCTAAAAAATCTAATTTTAATTTTCATCAAACAGCCTCTTGGAAAGATTGTACTCTAATTCCGAAGCCATTGGAGCTAAATTCTAATAAATACAGATGCTAGGGTTCCAAATTCCAATGCTTACATGAAAAGAAGATAGACAACTAAATCGAGGCTTCCATGCACATGCACCACCTCTTCTTCCCCTTGTTTCTATTTTTACTTTGCATATATACTTGATTTGGCAAATTGTAGTTCACTATATCCTAATTTTGTTTACCAAATCTCACTAGAAACTAAACAATCCCAAGGTTTTCACACACACACACACACACACACACACACACACACACACACACACACATATATATATATATATATATATATATACAAATTTGAAGAATGCATTATTTATTTATTTATTATTTTAAAATATTGAAAATTGAAAAACACATAATTATGTATATACTTCGCATATTCTTATAATGCTTGATGCGCGATCGAAACGCATTGTCACGCATTACGCATTTTAGTACGAGGAGGCGATGTAAAAACATGTGTTGGGTTGGGATATGTGGACCAATTTGCAATCTCCCTGCATACGCAAAGAGCAAAAAAGGTTTGTTTTATTTTATGCATAGAGTTTGCATTTATAATATCAACGTGAGCGAGTCTCTGTGTGTGGTTCCAAATTCCAACCGGGAATTGTGAGCCCCCCAGGTGCAATTGGCAGTCATCATCGCCAACTTTTAGGGAGTATCCTTCTCAAAATATTTCTATCCTAATCAGTGCACAACTTAGTTCAATTGATATCCATCCACAATATAGGTTTGATGGCAACAAAAGAATACAATTATAGAATATTTTGGAGGTGAGATTGGTGATCAGCTACGATATTTCCATATATAATCACCGACATCTTTTTCATCGTTTATTAGTATCGGAGCATTTGAAACAATTGGTTCGAGTTATTTACTTCGAAACATGTACTTGTCCTTGTGGACGGCACGTATAAGGCGACGATTTTGTGCTGGCGGTTTATTGAAGAAATTAATGGAGGATTTTGAATAGAGTTTGAGTAGTATCTGCTATGGTGGTGGTAGAGTGAGTATTTTGGGTAGAGACATTTTTAGTTCAAGCATATCTCGTGCTTATTTTTAGATTGTTCAACTTCACTTTGATTTAATCAGAGCTGGTAAACTACTACATCCTACAGGTGTTATGTGTTCTACGCACATGTACATGTGTATATTCGCAAGTGAATATGTATATATGCATACGACGTGCATAAATGCTTAACAATTCTCCGGCAATTATGGAATTGCATCTAGACGATAATAGCAAAATAAGCAGGGTAAGTGCAAGCTAGTGACCGGAGTTACAACTTAGAAACAACACTACGACAGTCAATAAGGTGTGTACTATGGCAGAATATAAACCAGGATTCATCCAAATGGATGGATTCAATCTTAATTAAAACTGGAGGTCTGACCGTTCGAAGGAGAGAATGGAATCTTAAAATCTGCAAAATGGTCTAGGTTTCAATTGTCATTAACTCCCTTCTGGATTTTGGGTATGTTGCACTGGCAGTATGATCACTATGATTTTTCTTTATTTTATGTTTTGATTTTTCGTTCATATTTGTAAATAAATAAAATGTAAGGTTTTAATTCTTTGTCCTTATTGAAACTAATTAATTACTAAAACGGTTGTGATTCATAATTCATTTATGTATTAGTTATTTTGATATTTAATATTTGCTTGCACAATTGGGTTGACATTCTTGATGACAATTAGTAGAAGAGGCATGTTTCTTAGTGCATGAATTATGAAATTATATTATTTTGTAATTTTAGATCAGTAATCCTTTGATTGAAGTAACAGAAGAAAACCAGAATACGGCACACATTGAGACATCATAAACCATGATTACAATTTTTGAAGGCGCGAACATTTCAGTGATTACTTATGTTAACACTTTTCAGTGTTTCTTCTTTCATTGTTTTATCTGGAAAAAAATTAACGTGTCTTCTCCACGTGTCATTTAGTACTAGCTAAACTAACTAAAGTCGTTGATCGTCGATCATCTAATCGAAACAATCATCCTGAATCCAAAGTCAACGATATTGTATACAACTAGGGGTCATTGTTAAACATGGGAGATACCATAAATTCTTTTACATATTTTTTTAAAAAGAATTATTCCTTGTCACAAAAAATATACTCTATTCCAGCACAAACACTTTATTGCAAGAAATACAAATTCGCCATAACTTTCCCACCAACAAATATTTTGGTGCTTGCTTCCGTTATGTTTTTGGCGCCAATCTTTATTATTTTTCGCAAGTTTTCACATTTCGCAACAATTTTTTATGTTGCCTTCAAATTTTTTTTTTCTCCACAAATTTTGGGACGAATCATAAAAATGTGTTGCACTAAATCACTTATTGCAACAACTTCTTGTATCTCTCGAAAAAATTTGTCGCAAAATCACAATTTTTTTTTTTAATGATTGGTGCGTGCTGCTCTACCTCTACAAAAATTCTCATTCAGTCCGTAGATCGACCCCTGATGGATATCAGTATGGCTGCAATTTGAAGCCTTCGTAGAAGAAGCACGGCTCAATTTCAGTTATTTTTTCTAAGAAAATGTATTCATATGTTGAAAAATACAAACATTTTTATATTATCTCACACAGAATTCAACACTGACACTTTCTACAAAATAACCAAATCCGTACATCGTACAACCATCAACTACCCGTACATGCTATAGTATTTACTTGTTTGACTGCTTGGATGACTACACTTACACACATTGGGAGGAAAATATTATTTTATTTTTGCGAGACCCACATACCATGTGAGGGTGTGGTCAAGCAAGTGATCATCTAAGGGTTGTTTAACATTTTTCATATATATATATATAACTTAAAAAATCCTAATTTTAAGGGTGATTCAAAGCAAAAATCCCAAATTGGAGAAAAAATGGATAAGGAAGGAAGAATGGACCAAAATTGCAGAAAAAATGATTTTAGGGACCGACGTGTACACGTGACAAAAGGTTAAGGATCTACTGTTGCAATTTTTTATGAATGAAATTGATAGAAAAGTTAAATTTGAAGATTAAAAAGTATAAAATGAAAGTTGAAGGACTGAGCACGCAATTAACTCGAGGACTTAGTTGTAAGAAAAAAGAAGAAGCAAAACCACATGAACGGTAGGGTAAACCAAAGAAATAAATAAATAATATATATATATATATATATATATATATATATATGTGATGTGCGGACACCACGTAACTTTGTCCGCACACCACGGTTTGCGCGTGATATACGGACACCACGGTGTGTGCGGACTGCGGACACCACGCACACAGGGCCGTGGTGTGCGTGTTGTCCGCACAACTGTCGAGTACATTCGACGGAGCTCCTCCGATCTAGTCCATGTAACTGATCTCAATCCCGGGAATCGGCGCCACTTCCGGTGCTTGATTCGCCGGACCCGGATGCTATACGACTCCCTGCGGGTCTTCTCCATTGCAGAGGATGAGAAGCACCGCCGAGATACAGTGCCACCTCAGAAGAGAACGCGTGGGGATTTGAAGGCAGCTACGCTTATGAGTTATGAAGCAGCATGGTTTATGGTTGAATTGTGACAAGAGGCTAGTTGGCAATATCCCAGGAGTTTCAATTGGTGATGTGTTCTTTTTCAGGATGGAGTTGTGCGTCCTCGGGTTGCATGGGCAGACGCAGGCCGGAATTGATTTTGTCACGGCCGGGCAGAGCTCGAATGGCGAACCCATTGCCACCAGCATTATTGTTTTCCCTCCAGACGTGCAAAAATATGGAAATGGGATGGGATGTAGTTGCGTGGGAGGGTGTTTGAACGATTGCGTTTGCATAGAGAAGAATGGTGGCGAGTTTGCATATGACATGGATGGGATTTTGGTGAGGGGAAAACAGTTAATTTTTTTGGGTGGGATAAATTGTCACTGCCCTCCTACTTGCCAGAATCGTGCGAGTCAAAATGGGATTAGGCACCGATTTGAAGTGTTTAGGTCAAGGGAGACGGGTTGGGGAGTGAGGTCCTTGGACTTGATCCAAGCTGGCTCTTTTATATGTGAGTACGCGGGAGTTGTTCTCACACGAGAGCAAGCCCAGATTTTTACAATGAATGGTGATTATTTGGTTCACCCGAATCGTTTTGCTGAGAGATGGGCAGAATGGGGCGATTTATCACAAATATTCTCCGACTATGTTCGTCCAGCACATCCATCAATCCCTCTGGAATTTGCCATGGATGTATGTAGAATGAGGAACGTAGCATGTTACATGAGCCATAGTTCAACTCCAAACCTTGCGAGATATCCCACACCGTCCAATTCTGTTGTTTAACCATTAAGTGTAGTAGATAGGGCAAGTATTAAAAAAGGTAATTGACATAATATTCCCTAACGTTTTCCTGTTTTGAGTAATATCTCGTAAACTTTCATTATGATGCAAAACCCCTCTAAAGGGTACGAGCTTTGAGAAATACAATATTTTCACCCTTTTACTCCATAAAACATTATAAAATGAAGAACTTGCCCCCCTCTTTAAATAAACATGACGAAGGAAAAACAAAAAGAATTAATTGCAAACATGATCCTCAATTTTTTCGAAAAGTGCAAACGAGTCCAGTTAAAACTAAAATTAAAAAACAAGTTTTCCATCTCTAACAACCCCACTTTGCCTCCTATTAAATCCCACCACCACTTCCAATAAAGATAAAAATTGGGATTATGATTGCAATTAATTCTTTAATTTTTTTTTCCCTCTTTTTGAATTTAATGATGGGATATTCGTTGTTTTACAAAAAAAATAATGAAAATGTTACATTTTGCAAAAAGTTTGTGTGATTTAGGGAGGATTTTATGTCAAAATGAAAAGTGAGGTGGTATTACTTAAAACATGCAAAAGTAAGGGACTATTTTTTAATTTGTGCCCTATTTATTGCATATAATGGCTAATCTAACGGAATTGGAGGACATCTAGAGAATTTTTCATTAAAATAAAAGGAAAGACAAAGGTTAGGATAGTTCTGCGTATGGATTGTTCCCTTAAATTAAAAGTTGCAATAGACAAAGTTCAGGAAAGGTTTTGTTTCAGTAACCCTAAATACTAGTGTATATAATAGTTCATCGCAAATGACAAAGGTGAGGTAGTCTCAGCTGAGCTGGCAGCTATAGTATGAGGGTTCAATTCCTACCTCTTAGAATGTATGAAATTGGATTTTTTGTGGGCACCAGTATGACAGCTTTTATACCCTGATCTACTCAGGCACATTTCGTAATTTACCTCATCCACAATGCTCTAGGTACAAGACAATGGGGACGTTTGGGGTTCAACCTTTATATATAATAGCCGCCTTGAGACTGAATCTGCCATAAATTATCTCTCCTTCCCAATCCTCGTTCGGAAACTCTTTGACCTACAATGGCAGCAGCCAATTTACCATGGGAAATCACCATTGATATACTGTCCTTGCTTCCGGTCAAATCCCTTATGCGGTTCAAATGCGTTTCAAAATCTTTGTACTCTTTAATTTCTCAAGATTCCCACTTCAAAAGGAAACACCAGAATCAATTAGAATCGACGAGCTCGATTCTTTATCTCAAAGGTAAACAGACATCTATTTGTTCATGCTCCCTTTCAACTTTGTCCTCGGACGATCATCAGGACGTGAGAAAACTTGGTTTTCCATTTAAAGGGCAGTGGAGAATTCACAATTCTATGGCTTTTTTTGCGTTACAGATATTGAAGAAGTTGTGTTCATATGGTATGGAACCCTTCCACTAGAGAATTGAATAGACTTCCGGATTGTCCTATTGTTTCGCCCTCATTATGCTTTTATAGAAGTACGTATGGATTAGCTTATGACTCAATCTCCCATGACTTCAAAGTCTTGAAAGTGACCGGACCTGAGCTTATATTCTATTCTTCAAAAATGATTCGTGGAGAAGAATTGAGGATATACAATACAAAACTGTGTGGTCCTGGGATGGTTGCAACTTGGTTAACGGAGCATTCCATTGGATTGTCAGCCTCGGCGAGGGTATCCTTCATGGACCTTTTGTGATTGTTTCACTGGTAATAACCAATAAAAAAATATATAAAGTTTGAACTACCACCTTCAGTTCCTGTTTCTCGTTCACCTGGTGAAACTCTATTCCGTTTAACTGTATTGAGGGGAATTCTTATTTAGAATATCCTTCGATTTATGGGTGATGGAAGAATATGGCGATGACGAAAAAGCTTTCTATTCCTTACAGTATGAATCACTGGTGTAATCTTTATCCTGGGATTGACTCGTATCCATACCTTCACTGGGAGCCCTTGTATTTGTTCAAGGATGGTAAGATCTTGCTAGATACAATGATTAGTGAAGGACAACGACTTCTCATTTACAACCAGGGAAGATTAGAATCGAAGACTATTGCTAATTGTAAGATTCAGAAAGCATATATCTGGACGGAGATCCGTACTTCACGTCATCTAAAAGGCCGCGGATTTTAAATTATTGTACTAAGTTGCTTCAGTTCTTTATGTCGTTGATTAATGTCTCAGAATTCAATTTCGATTACAATTCCAGAAGTTACACACGTGTTTTTCGCTTTTTAACCGTATTGCTTTCACCATAAAGATATTTGATCGTAGCTCTTCAATTGATTTTCTTGTGTCTTTGATGATTTTTTTCCAAAACATGTAAAGCTACAAAAGTTTCCTTCCCAATTTAAGAAAAGTTCTATATGGGAGATGTTAAATCTAACAATCCCACTATTCGTACAGAAGAGGTTGACAGAACACTCACATGCGAAGACCCCATTTATTTTTTTAGACTTTTTTATTCATATGGGACCCACTCGTATGTGAGTATTCTGTCAACCTCTTCTGTCAACCTTTTCTGTACATGTGAGTATTGGGTTGATAATTTTCTCTCTACTTTCTAAGACTTCATTGAAAGTGAAACCAAATTTGTAGATCAGATTTTAAATTTGAAAATTTTCTATAAGCGTTTCCTTATTCCATTTATTGCATTATGTTCTACTCACATCTACATGTACAAGCACACAAAAAAACACATTGAATTAACCAGCAAAGTCTTCTGTTCTATTATTCCCGTAACAAAAGAAAAGTTGCAAAAGTGCAAATATGCAAACTAACCCTGCTGCAACGCAAAATTGTTTGTATTATCAGCATCTAACAAAGTATTTTCTTTTATTTTTGTAACAAAAGGAAAGTCTACCAACTCTGCTTCGGGGCAGAATCCTTCGAATTATCAGCATCCAAACCTTCTAAACAAAATCCTCAAACTCCCAATCATCATCCAGCACGAGAACAATAAATGATGAGCTTTGAAGTCACAAATATGAATCAGAATGGCAGTAAGCTCATAGATACGTGATTTCAAATCATTGAAAAAGTATGCGACCATCACACCAACTCACTACCACTAAGTTGCAGCCCATAAGTACCAAGTCAAGTGGTTCACACATTTACAGCCAGTTTCAATAACCCCCACTTCTTACAGACTGCCATGACAAATTTTACTGTCAAAAGTCTCATTCTGAATGCATTAATCCATCGATATACTTCAATTAACCTTTTGTTTAATAGTTAGAGTAGAAGTAGGTTTAAAAATCAACACAAACATTTTTCTTACACATTAATCCACAGAAACATTAACAAGAAACGATTAATATTGTGATAACATAATTTACCTTTTGTCCAGACAGTCGGTGTCCTTTATAGTTAAAGTTGGTCAAAACAAAACTACTTCAAGAAAATGCATATTAACAAAATAATTTTCTTGAAGATTCGATATTCTAGCACTTGAATCGTACAAATTCAAAACTGACCCACAATTCATTAAGAATACTGCATCTTCTCACACATGTAACGACAACGGCTTGTCCAATGAATAATTCTCAACATCTATAGTGCAAGCAAATTTATTCCAAGTTTCCTCAATGTCATAGTCATTCATCATCCACATATCCAACCTTATATTTATTAAAAAAACAAAGACCCCCATCAACACTCCCAATAAAAATTTATGAGACCAACTGTGTCACATCTGGGCATAGGCACTTTCCCATACACCAGATTTACAAAATTCAAAATATTCATATTGCTTGGGAGCTTGTATTCACCGAGCCAATGAAATGCTCCTTTGATACAGACACATAAGCGACCAAATTCAGAAAGGCAAGCCTTCGGAGTCACGTTGAAGATGGTGTCCTAACGTCGTGTTGCCTCCCATTCGTGCGGGTTCTTTTCGCACTACACGACTCCAAGATAAAACTCATGTGACTCACAACCGATTCTCCTTGTATGGGCACGATCATGGGGAGATAGAATGAGCCTCTATCGAGTTGCCAAAAGTATAAAAGTGTAGTATAAAATTGTAAGAATTATAATTGTTGTATTAAACTATAAAATGACTCCCTTTTATAGTGTCAAAATCAACCCCCACAATAATATAAAGTTAATCAATTCATAACCTCTCTTTTATAGTGTCAAACTTAACCCTCCACAATAATGAAAATTATTCCAATAAAATATAAGTTACATTGTATTATAACAATGAAAAACACTCTCTTTTGTTAGATTGATCATCCACGGGCAATCGAAAGCTTTTCAAAGTTGGAATTTGCATCATGTTCTTTGTGTTGATTGATTGACTACGAGAAAAATATTTACACTTGTTTAGATTTTGAATTGTTACATGTATTAGTTACTATTATAATGCTTCTACAAAAATAAAAAATTCTTGTAGTCTAAATATTGACCATTGGAACGAAGTTGAAATGAAGAAATTGTAGTTTTCTCACCCTAGCAACTCGTTCTCTATTATAAATAAAAATTCTCTATTTTACATAAAAATTGTTAACAAGATTTTCAATAATATTTATTAAATGTAAGGTAGAAGAAATCAGCAATTTTTGCCAAAGAATTAGAGGAAAAATTTGATTCAAATACAGCCATCCAAGGGCTCAAATTAGAGGTCACAAAGCACAATCCGAGGGACGTAAGTAGCCAATAGGAGAGGAGAGAGAAACACACAAAATCTGACTTAATTACAGTCGTCAAACTACTCAAATTAGAGTTCACAAACCACAATCCATGTGGCCTTGACAATTTTACCAAAATATCCCCACGTTTTTATTCAGACACCCAGCTGTTCTTACGACTCCCTTATCATTTTTGTTCCATCCCAAATTGTTTTTAATGGCTAATCTGCCCAAAGGAATTCCAGAAGATTCAACGCCAAATCACCATATTCCTCAAGATTTGATATTCGAATTACTTTTTAACACTGTCGCTGAAGTATATTGTAAGATTTTCAACCGTTTGTAAATCTTGGTATTCATTAATTTTCAGCCCAGAATTTGTGAAATGCCATCTCAAGATTTCGAAAGAGGAAACTAAACTGGCATTTGGAGGCTTCACGGATAATCTTTCGATCTTGTACTCTTGATTCCTTCATGTCTCAAAATAAAATGCATAGTCTTCTGCAATCTGTGGTACTAAATTGACGGATTCTTGAAAGATAATAGGCTCTGTAAATGGATTAATGTGTATCTGTCGGAATGATGAATGACTATGGCATTGAGGAATCTTGGAATAAATTCGCTTGTATTATGAATATCGAGAATTATTCATTGGACAAACCGTTGCCTTTATATGTGTCAGAAGATGTGATATTCTTAATGAACTATGAGCTTTGAACTTGTACGATTCAAGTGCTAAAACATCGAATTTTCAAGAATATTCTTTTGTTAATAGACATTTTCTTGAAGCAGTTACCTACGTTGAAAGTCTTGTTTTACCCAGCTTTAATTATGAAGGACACCCACTGTCTGGATACAAGGTAAATTATATTATCACAATATTAATAGTTTCTTGTTAATGCTTATGTGGATTATTGTGTAAGAAAAAATGTTTGTGGGCCTTTAAACTTTCTTTTATTTTTGTAACAAAAGGAAAGGTTACCAACTTTGCTTCTGTGCAAAATCCTTCAAATTATCAGCATCCAATCCTTCTAATCAAAATCCTCAAAAGTCCCAACATCATCATGCACGATAACAATAAATGATGAGCTCTAGAGTCACAAATATGAATCAGAATGGCAGTAAGCTCATACATACGTGATTTCAAATCTTTGAAAAAGTATGTGACCATCACACCAACTCACTACTACTAAGTTGCAGCCCATAAGCACCAAGTCAAGTGGTTCACTCATTTACAGCCAGTTTCAATAACCCCCACATCTTACAGACTGCCATGGGAAGTTTCACTGCCAAAAGTCTCATTCTGAATCCATTGATATACTTCAATTAACTTTTTTTTAATAGTTAGAGTAGGTGATTTGGCAGAATTAGGTTTAAAAATCAGCATAAACATTTTTTTTATACAATAATCCACAAAAGTATTAACAATAAACTATTAGTATTGTGATAACATAATTTACCTTTTGTCCAAACAGTGGGTGTCCTTCATAGTTAAAGTTGGGTAAAACAAAAGTTTCAACGTAAGTAACTGCTTCAAGAAAATGCTTATTAACAAAAGAATTTTCTTGAAAATTCGATATTCTAGCATTTAAATCGTACAACTTCAAAGCTGACTCATAGTTCATTGAGAATATTGCATCTTCTAACACATATAACGGCAACGGTTTGTCCAATGAATAATTCTCAACATCCATAATGCAAGCGAATTTATTCCAAAATTTCTCAATGTTATAGTCATTCATCATCCATATATCCAATCTCGTATTATATTTATAAAACATAGGCACCCTCTCAAGACTCCCAATGAAAAATTTCTGAGACCAATTGTGTCACATCTAGGCATAGGCACTTTTCCATACACCAGATTTACGAAATTCAAAATATTCATATTGCTTGGGAGCTTGTATTCACAGGGCCAATGAAATGCTCCTTTGATACAGACACATAAGCGACCAAATTCAGAAATATTTTTCCACTGATTAACTATTTTCCAAGAATCACTTCTCAAGCTGTACACCTTCACAGCTGCTCCGTGGTTTAGACTAACAATTACACTACTTATTTTCACAATCATGTAGTCATCATTTTTTTCATCGTACCCAATACCATAACGCAAATTGATATGCCCAAGAGAACCCGATGGTGGTAAACATTTCAATTTACCTAATTCTGGGTTCCAAAGAAAAACTTTATGTGTTCCGACAGATACACATATTAATCCATTACAGGAGCTTATTATTTTTAAAGAATCCGTCAATTTAATACCACAGATTGCAGAAGATTTTATGCATTTTATTTGAGACATGAAGGAATCAAGAGTACAAGATCGAAAGATTATCCGATTATCCGTGAAGCCTCCAAATGCCAGTTTAGTTTCCTCCTTCGAAATTTTGATATGGCATTTCACAAATTCTAGGCTGAAGATTAATGAACACTAAGATTTACAAACGGTTGAAAATCTTACAATATACTTCAGCGGTAGTGTTAAAAAGTAATTCGAATATCAAATCTTGGGGAATATGGCGATTTGGCGTTGAATCTTTTGGAATTCCTTTGGGCAGATTAGCCACTGAAAACAATTTGGGATGGAACAAAAATGAGAAGGGAGTCGTAAGAACAGTTGGGTGTCTGAATAAAAACAACGTTGAGATATTTTGGTAAAATTGTCAAGGCCACGTGGCAACCTCCAATTGGCTATCTATTCATCTCATGGATTGTGGTTTGTGAACTCTAATTTGAGCCGTTGGATTCCTTGGACGGCTGTAATTAAGTCAGATTTTGTGTGTTTCTCTCTCCCCTCCTATTGGCTACTTACTCGTCCCTCGGATTGTGCTTTGTGGTCTCTAATTTGAGTCGTTGAATTCCTTGGAAGGCTGTATTTGAACCAAATTTTCTCTCTAATTCTTTGGCAAAAATTGCAAATTTCTTCTACCTAACATTTAATAAATATTATTGAAAATCTTGTTAACCATTTTTATGTAAAATAGAGAATTTTTATTTATAATAGAGAACGAGTTGCTAGGGTGAAAAAACTACAATTTCTTTGTTTCAACTTCGTTCCTTTAAAGGAACCAATGCTCAATATGTAGACTACAAGATTTTTTTATTTTTTATTTTCGTAGAAGCATTATAATAGTAACTAATATGTCACAATTCAAAATCTAAAAACGAGTGTAAATATTTTTCTCGTAGTCAATCAATCAACACACAAGGAATATGATGCTTGTCTTTAACAAGATCGACTTTTTAAAATAAAATTCTAACCCATTACTCTTCATATGACTTGTAATCTTTGCACTTTGAGAATTATTTTTAAAACATAAACTATTATTATTAATATTGTTATCTAGCTTCATTTTCATCAAGATTTGATCAAGTTGTGAAACCATGGAAACATTTTCCAAGAAGCCCACAAGGCACAATGTCTTAACAAATTCCAGCTTCGAAAAGCTTTCGATTGTCCGTGGATGATCAATCTAACAAAATGGAGTGTTTTTCATTGTTATAATACAATGTAACTTATATGTTATCGGAATAATTTTAATTATTGTGGAGGGTGAAGTTTGACACTATAAAAGAGAGGTTATGAATTGATTAACTTTATATTATTGTGGGGGTTGATTTTGACACTATAAAAGGGAGTCATTTTATAGTTTAATACAACAGTTATAAGTATTATCATTCTTACAATTTTATACTACATTTATACTATACTTTTATACTTTTAGCAACTCGATAGAGGCTCATTTTTTATCTCCCAATGATCGTGCCCATACAAGGAGAATTGGTTGTGAGCCAAATGGATTTTATCTTGGAGTCGTATAGGTTCGATGAAGAGTGTCATACTTCATTAGGCCGGCAAGACAACAAAAATAATTCATTTGGCTAACAAGACAATAACAACAATCATTAAGCCGACAAGGCAACATTTCAACAATAATTAATTAACTAATTTACCGACAAAACAATTTAGACAAGTATGTGAAAACATTCCATTCAATATTTTGCCGACACGGCAATAAGCAAAGAGATGAGCACATTTACTTACTAGGGTGTATTTCGAAGAATTTCACAAATTTCAGCACGACGCAACCACCGATGTTGTGCTTCCAGAAGTATTTGATCAATGTCTGCATTAAACTAGCAACTCAGTTAATTGATATAACACGAGTTTTCTTGCAAGGAAAGAATTTCAAGAAAGCAGAGACTGTAGAAGGCATCATTTCACCACTTATACCACCGCTTCTCCATTTTTAAGGTATATTCTTAATCCTCCATGATAGATGACAAAAAAAATACAAAGAGAGTTGAGGTGTTTAGCCCATCAACTAATGGTTTCCTATTATCATGAAATTCTTTATATCCCTTAAATGGTTCATCCCTCATTATGATGACTTAGAATAAGATTCGCTCTTTCTCTAGATCTCCCCACGGCAGCACGCCAGCACGCAAATACTGAAGGCAGTTTTAAGCAATAACAACGTTTTATGAGCAATGCAAAGTAGTGTCTAACTATGAAAAGTGAAAACGAAAAAAAATGATTTACCAACAAAATGTTAGTGCCACAATATACATAAAATGAGACTCAAGTTAGCCAGGGAAATCAACATCTAACACGAGGCCATTGAAAAGTTGAGAACTGATAATTATCATGAATCAATGATAAGAAAACAAGTGAAACCTGCAAAACACAGAATATTTTCTGAATCCATTCAGGCAGATGTCATTGTATAAAATAGAATGTGGCAAATGAAACCTGGATTGCATTCTTATAAGCAAAAATATCAAAATGCTTTTTCATCCTTTCACGGTGATTTATTCTTTGGGATATTTTCTAACCAGGCTGGATAAAGTCCCCTCTCAATCTAAAACTGCACTTTTTACTTCATTCCCTCCTTCGAGAAAAATTTCAATGCAGGGGCTGGGGCGGAATCGGCGGATTGGGGACAACAATGGGGAGGAAGACAACGGAAATGGATTAGAATCAGAAAATGGGAACAATACATATCACAGGTCTTTAGTTTCCACCATTTCAAAATTAATAGAAAGGTTTCAAAAATTCAGAAATCAGGTTATAAATTGATATATAATATATAAATATCTAATATTCATCGCTGGAAAACAGATCCTAAAATCACGCAGTCAATAAAAATACAAAATATCACATACAGTTTCTGATTGAAGCAAATTGACCAATAAAGCTCAATAGATTAAATCAATCTCAACAAGGTTTCTATCTCACCCAGTGACAAGGTTGTACTTCGCTGCTTGGCGGTTGAAGGTGATGGATCAAGTCACAAATCTGTGTCCCACGGTATATATAAACAAATATGTGACATTTGAACGCCTAGTCACAAATCTGTCTCCAAATCTTCACAATAGTTTCCATCTCAAATCTGTGTCCCATGACCCATGGTATGTATAAACAAATATGTGACATTTGAAAGCCTAGTCACAAATATGTCTCCCATGGTATGTAAAATAGAATTTGAAATATGGACACAGATATGTGACCCAGTCGGTCGGAGTTTTGGGGTTCGATCTCGAACACAAACCACAAAACCACGCTCAAACCACAAAACCAAAGCACACTCAGTCGGAGTTTTGGGGATCGATCTCGAACACAAACCACAAGAGAATTTCTCGAACAAAAAACCAAAGCACAGTCGATCTATTCTCACCGGAGGCTTCACGCAGTATGGCCCAGTTTGAGAATTTCTCAAACCGCAAAACCAAAGCACAGTCGGTCGGAGTTTTGGAGAACAATCTCGAACACAAACCAGAGAGGAGTAGCGGTGCCGGTCAAGCGACGTCGCCGGTGGTTGATTAAATTTGAAAATCTCTAGAGAGAAGCCAAAGAGAGAGACGGGAGAAAGTGAATGATTAATTAATGGGTTAATTTAAGAAATTCTGACTGAAGTTACATAAAAATTATAAAACGGCTACTGAAGTTTAAAATTTTTATGAACGATCACTCAAATTTCAGATATTTTCAAAAATGATCACTAAAATTTAAGACTTTCACCAACGATCATTGAAGTTTAGGAAATATTTCACTAACGGTCATTGAAATTACAAAAAGTTTCAGGAACGGTCACTGAAGGGTCATGTATTTTTTCAGATTGTTGACTTTGCGACAATTTTTCGGTCGAATCTTTTGGAGTTTGGGGGAGATTTTGAGTGGCAATTGAAGAGAATATTGTGGGCTTTCTAACGGTATCAAAATTCGACGATTTTGATGGTCAGAAGTTGTTGGAAAGTCGTCACAAAGTCGTCCAAAAAATTTGAAAAATCTGGGCAGATTTTTTCAATTTTTTGGGCGAATTTTGGGCGATTTTTCAGTCGAATCGTTTGGAGTTTGGGGGGAGATTTTGGGTGGTAATTGAAGAGAAGATTGTGGGCTTTCCTATGGTATCAAAATTCGACAATTTTGGTGGTCGAAAGTGACCGAAAAAGTCGCCCAAAAAATTGAAAAAATGCATGATCCTTCAGTGACCGTTTCTGAAACTTTTTGTAATTTCAGTGACAATTTTTTAAAGCGCCTGAAATTTGAATGACCGTTCATGAAAGTTTTGAACTTCTGTGATCATTTTGTAATTTTCATGTAATTTCTGTGACTATTTTTGAAATTAACCCATTAATTAATGAAGGAATCGTCTCAGAATGATTTTTGTGAGAAAGAAATCAATTTTGTGACATTGTCGCCAACCTTTTTGACCAAATTAGTCATGGTTGGGACCCACTTTACTATTGCAACGGGAAGACTTTTGTTTTTAATCAATTAATCCTGTCAAGTTGCAGAAATAGACAGGCTATAAATTAGACTTTCTCTCTCCAATTTACGTAAAAGACGGTGTGGTTACAATAGATAATTATTTATTTAACTCATAATAATTTAATTATTAAAATCTGAATTTTGTATTATAAAACTTGATTCTTAATTTAGCAAAACGATTCTTCAAATACCATATTGCCTGTAATTTCCTCTTAGAAAATTAGGTTTGGGTTTGATAAATGGGTATTCAATTTTACAATTTGTTTGGGCCAAAAAACTAGGTTGGACTATTTTTTTTATTTTTTATTTTTTGTTGGGTACTTACAAATATACTCTTAAATTTGTGGGCGTTTTGAAAAATCATATGAAAAGTTTTTTGAAAATAAAAAATATTGTGTAAAATTAAAAATTGACACATTGTCCCTTTTTTGACACAATATCACCTTTAAAAGTTTGGCGTCACTTTTTTATTAAACAATCACATACAATATTACTTTTATTAAAAATGATGTTTGTCATTAAAAAGTGATAAAAATCTAAAAAATGCAACTGAAAAAAATGACAATACTAAAAAAAGTGACAATTTTTTTTTTAAAAAAAAAAAAATGATACAATGTCACTTTTTTTTAATACAATTCCAAAAAAAGAAGTGACAAACACTCCAAAAGTGACACAATATAACTTTTTATATATATAAAAAAAAAAATGTCATTTTTTTAATAAAATGTCACTTTTTTTAAAAAAGAAATATTTAAAAACAGTAACATAATGTCACTTTTTTTTAATATAAAAATTGTCACTTTTTTGACACAATGAATCCGATTCTCAGGTTTGCAGATGTCCATTTACAGTGAACAGTGAATCTAACTCAAAATGCTTGGTCCTATATCGACAAAGTTGTGAATCATGTGAATCTTTGATTACATATGACTATACATTGCTGTATGAAATTTACCCAGCAAATGAAATGGTTGTACAAACAAGTCTACAAAGATGTCAAAACTTGTGCAACGAAGACAAAACTTGCACTGTTATGTTCACAAATGATAAAAACCCACGATGTCACATTCTGAAAACACAATACACGAGGCTGGATTGACCTTTTGAGAGAACCATCAAGATGCAATCCAATGGTATCTAGACTCTAGAGTCCCCCTATCTATAACAAGCTTAAACTTCTTATCTAATTTAGTATCCAAAATGTCATCAACCAAGATCTTAATATTGCTGAATTCAGCACGATCAGCGAGGCTTTGAGCTAGATCTATTGCTCCTTCACTATAATCCATTCCAGTGAGATCAGAGAACCCCCTGCTTAGCAAACTCCTGAAGAAGCAAACCATTACCAATTCCAACGTCCAACACACTCCAGTTAGACAACTCCTTTTCAGGCTCTCCAGCAGACAAATTATTTGCATTATCTACATGATTTTTTTAATACTTTTGACAATGAATATTATGATTACAGTTAATTACTTTAGTTTTAAATTTTAAACAAATAAAACATTTTTTTCCCTGCATATTCTTTCTCAATAATCAATAGTATAGTCGTTGAATGTCGAAGACTACATTAACGTCAAATTAGAGTTGGTAATTAAGTTGTTGTCAACTTTCAACGACTAACAATATATGATCGTTGAATGTCACATTTAACGACTAAGTCAATGAGATTCAATTAGTTGTTATTTTACTATATTAACGACTAAAAATTGTGATTCCAGACACTCGTTGAATACTTACTATATTATTTTTGTTTCTAACAATGATTACGTTGTCGTTGAATATCAAAAGATATTTGGGCAGGATTTCTTGATTTGATTGCTGAAAATAAAGGATTAACAACTAAATTTTTTTTTATCACTATAGCATATTTTCAACTAATTCAAAATTCGATTTCACCATCCATTTTCTATGACCAAACTTATCCTTTAGTTGTTGAAAAAAAATTGTAAAGATCAAATATTGTAAAATGTGACAACCTGATTTTTGAATGATTTCATTAATTTTTTTTTTGAAAATTTGAAAGTCTATTTTAGAACTTTGGTAGCTATGTATTTTTCCCTTGAAGAAATATCGGTTATTAGAATCCCGTGTTTTTTGGTTAACTCATACGTAATCTGTCTGGCCCAATTATGAACACGTTTAAGTGCAACTTACAAAAATATCCTTATAATGAGGGGTCTTTTGAAAAATCGTATGAACAATTTTTTGGAAGTAAAAAATATTGTGTAATAAACAAGTGCCACAATGTCACTTTTTTTTTTTTTTTTTTTTTTTTATTAAAAAAGGAGTTTGTCACTAAAAAAAAAATAGAAATTAAGAAGTAGACTGAAAAAAAAAAGTGACAAAAATTTAAAAAACGTAATGAATTCAAAAAAGTGACACAAATTAAAAAAAAAATTACACGTATTAAAAAAGTGACAAAAAATAAAAAGGTGACACTCATAAAGTGACAAAATTAAAAAAAAAAAAATAATAATAATTGACAAATTCAAAAAAGTGACAATTTAAAAAAAAAAAAAAAAAAAAAAGTGACAACACTAAAAGAGCTTAATTTGTAATTTTTTACTCATAAATATTCCAAACATTATTAAATGTTCTCCCACGTACTATTATGTTTCTTCCCGTGTTAATCCCAAAAAGAAAAGGGGCAATCGACTTACTTCATACGATCTCGATTCTGGATTAACCAAAAACTAAATACCTGTCTTGTTTTTTTCTTCCCACCTTCAAGATTCAATTTTTCCTGTGTTTAATTTAAATTCAACCAAAGAAAAGTAAAACTGATAAATGTTCAAACGTCCAATTTAGCATTTGATCTTGTTCAATTTAATTCCAAATACACGATTGCCCATACAATTAATCGCTTACACCCGCAAACTAAAAGTCACTTTGTCCAATTAACTTGAAAATATTCTCAACTATTTTCATTGAATATTACAAAATCAACACATACAATATACTTACATATATACATATACATAAACAAATAAGTTCTTACATTGTTGATGGCTTTCTGCAGATTTCTGATGTTACTGGCAAAGAAATATATGAGGCCAATTGGGACACCGACGTAAACTGCGAACTTTGCAATCTCCGAAATTCCCTTATAAGTCCCCAAAGAAGACTTTTTTTTTTGTTTATAATTTGCTTTTTCCTGCATGAATTGATTCGAAAAACGCCGGTAGAGTGCTATGAACAAAACCTATCAAAGAGGGATTGTCCACCTGTGTTTGGATGAACTCAAGCCTATCTAGGGCGTAATTCATACGGTGACAAAAAACATAATTAGGTTTTAAGTGTATTATTCTAATTAGTTATCTTTTTAAAGTAGTGGGCCTAACTATTCAAAAAAAAAAAAGAGGAAATTACACCCCACCAGGTGTTTTAAGAATCAAATTCAAAAATCAGGTGCAAAGAATTTATAAGCAAAAATCAGGTATCAACTTAATTAATTAATTAATTAATATATATATATATAAATTAATTTAATCAATCAAAACCCTAAATTCATTTTCAATCCACCGTTTCTCTCTCTACAAACGACTCTCTCTGCCTTCTCTCTAGATTCGACTCTCTCTCTCTCTCTACAATCGCCACCGCCACGATGTTGGACTCCTTGATGTTGTCGCCGTCGACGCTAGAGAGCACCGCCACCGGAGACCATCTCTCTCTATCCTCTTCTACTGTGAGCGCCATTCCAATCGATGGGACGATGGTGGTCATAGCACAGTGCTATGCAAAGAGTCTGCGAGCAGCGGCTGTGATGTGGAAAGGCGGCACTATGTAGAAAAGAGGTAGAGTTCGCGTAGATCCGAGCACAGCGACATTGTCGCTCCTATTTTTATGATTTTTTTGTGGTGGTTGTGGTAATTTTGTATTGTGCGGTGGTGGTTCTGTGTTGTACGGTGCGGTTGTGGTTTTGCGATTGGTGGTCAAGTGCTCGGTTGGTAGGGATTAGAGTTTACTTTAAATGCTACAGGATGGAGCTGGTGGTGGGTTGTTGAGGCTATGTCGGATGCCTCTGTTGTAGCGGCGGGGGAGTGGTGGTGGTGGTGGTGGTGGTGGTGGTGGGTGATAGTGTGTGATTGGTGGCGGGGTGATAGTGTGTGATTGGATGTGCTGGCGGTGTGTTTGTGTGCTGGCGGTGTGGTGGTGGCGGAGCAGATTGAATAGTGTGTGATTGGTGGTTGTTGTCTGTGACCAACAATACAGACAACAATTAAGCGTATGTGACCAACGATTTAGGTGTCTGTAACCAACTATTCAACTGATCTGTGACTAAAAATAAAATGTGACCAATAAATTGTGACTTACGTGATCATGTGACTTATAAATTGAATGATATGTGACGTCGAAAATAATATGTGACTTACAAAATTTGTGACTGTGACCACGAAAAATCTGTGATTAATTAATTTGACGATATGTGATCTATAATTATGAATCTGTGACTATTAATCACAATCTGTGACTTTATTATATTTAATTAATAAATATATTTAATTAATTATATATATACCTGATTTTTGAATTTTTAAACTTTGTACCTGATTTTTGAATTGGAGCTAACTTGACACCTTAAATATGAATTTTTCCCAAAAAAAAAAGGGAGGGGCAATAACTGGATCTGGGCTTGAGCGAGCACAAGCTGTAGTGAGGCCAGCTCGTGCCTAGATCCACCCCAGTATGTCATTGAATATGTTATAACAATTTATTCGTTATAAAAATCCTAAACTAGGATAGGGATGGAAAAATGGTTCCTTGTAGGAATCCCAAGGTTTTCACAAGCTGCACGATTTATATAATTAAAATAAGTATTTCTTTTAAGACGAGGAGATGTAAAATAAGTATTTCTTTTGCCATGCTACAAATTACAAGGGGGTGATGTAAAAACATGTGTTGGGTTGGGATATGTGGACCAATTTGCAATCTCCATACATATGCAAAGAGCAAAAGGGATTTGTTTTATTTTATGCATTGAATTTGCATTTATAATCTCAACGTGAGCGAGTCTGTGAGTGTGGTTCCAAATTTCAACCGGGAATTGTGAACCCCCCCCCCCCCCCCCCCCCCTGGGTGCAATTGGGAGTCATATTCGCCAACTTCACGTGGCCTTTTAGGGAGTATCCTTCTCAATATTTTCTATCCTAATCAGTGCACAACTTAGTTCAACTGATATCCATCCACAATATAGGTTTGATGGCAACAAAAGAATACAATTATAGAATATTTTGGAGGTGAGATGGTGATAAGCTATGATATTTCCATCGATAATCACCGAATTAGTATTTTCACCATTTAGTAGTATTGGAGCACTTGAAACAATATTGGTGTAGAATGAATTCCATCTCCAGAGTCGTGTATATCTAGACTCTAAAAGAGAAATGATTTAATAATTTCGTTGTTATTTTGAGATTGATTTTGAAAAAAGTGTGTTATCTCTCATCCTTATGTATTTGCTATCATTGCAGATTGATGAATTTGTTCGACGGGACTATAGTTGTATTAGAGGCCTAAGAGCATTAAAGATTGTTCACATCTTCATATTCAATAACATTCCACCTGGACTCATTAAATGCCATATCAATTTCAGCATCATACTTCTATATAAAACTAGTGAGACGCACGTGCAATGCACGTGTCACATTGTAATTAGCTATGTAATAGCGTAGATATAAAAAAATATTTGTGTCAAACATTAGTTACATCAAACTTAAGCAAGTGTTACTAAACGTTACGAGACAACAACATTGCTAAAAGGGTATATTGCCAAATGAAGAAAGATTATGCGGAACAGATCAACAAAATGCATTTTAGCCTTAAAAAACAAATAAATCGAAATTTCAAGAATTGAAAAATAAAAAGGAAACGATATAACCTTCAGAAAGTAAGCTTCAAATCTGAAATGACAGCAGGATTGCGAGGATTGCCTTCAGGAATTCCTGCTCTACTTTCCAAAAAAGATGAGCTCCAACATCAAATGCTTTAGTATATTCCACCACCCAATTTAGCAAAAAGGGTGAAGCTCTGAAACCATATCCAACGAGAAGAACAGGCACTGGGTGAGAAATCTAAGAGTCAAACTGTGGGCATTAAATAATTGGAAATCCAAGAGCATAAAGCGAAGCAACTATTAACACCACAAAGCATAACAGGAACTGAAAACTTACAGTCACTAACCATCATTACACCTAGTGAATCTACACCCAACAAACATAAAAAAGAATAAATCAATACCAATGACAGCCATACCAACAACTACCAGGGCAGATAAATCACCAACACGAAAAATTTGTAATTACAGAAATTGTGATACATCTAATGCACTATACTAGAATAAATAGAGATCTTTAAATGATCATGTCTTTATTGATGGCCTACTTTCCATTCTATATCTTTCCAATTTACATTACAAAGTACAAAAATTAGCAAATTTATATCTATTGAATATGTTTGATATCTTACAATTTCTCTTCGATATTCCCTTTTTTTGGAAAAAGTGCATCACCAAATTGCACTTGAAAAAGAATCATCAGACATAATACTCTTAACACTTCTACAGCAAACGCATTGACAACTAATAAAAACTTAAAATTACAAAAAAACTACCAACCAGGCTTTCTGCTTTAAGATGAGGGCTGGGTCTCTAGATCTATTGAAGTGGATGAGACAGCAAAGCAACTTTAATCCAACCCTTAGCCTCTTTGAGGAAGACAGAATCCTACAAGATAGAAAGTTAAGAAAAATGAACAGCTGGATCAACAAATGAAGAAAAAAATATATACCCTAAGATAATTGCTACACATTGTGTGGTTTTCTTCCCTATGATTGACAGAAAAACTTAACTTAGATTCAATGCAAAAACAAGAGTCTCAATGTTTTTTTTTCCTGGAGAGAAATCTGGAATTTGGAGAGAATTTTTGAAGAGGAGTGAAAGCTAAAATAATGGAGAGAAAGATCAAACAACTGACGATAGAGGAGTGTAGAATGGACGCTTTTGTGTTTCTCCAGATATTTTGTCTCTCTTTGCAAATGTAATACCATTTTTTTAAGAGAGTTAAAATAAAAGAACTAAACAGGTTCCAATGTTAGTGCGGTCCATTTTTACTTTAAATTATGTTCTTTCCTTTCAATGTTTTAGAAATTATTAGATAAGATCTCCAAACAAGAGTGAGGAAGCAAACCTGTGTAAATCTTAATTGCCAATAAATATTCTTTGCCATTACTAAGGGAGAAAAAATATTGCACAAGGTTGCCTTGATGCTCAAAAATGTAACACCAGCAGAAGGAAAAGACTTTATGATAACTCAAACAAAATTAATGTTTGGAATTATGGCTTGCACATATGAATTTGTACTCCTAGAAGCAGCACAAAGCATTTAGTGATAAGTGAAAGAGACAGATAACAAATACCAGACGTTTCATGTTAATCTGGGCATTAACCTAACGCAGCAGTGTTTTCATCCATGCTCACAATACTTGCCATCAAAACAGATAAAATTGAATATAACTGAAAGGCTAGAAATTATAATAAAGCTTAAAACTATTCATGCATCCCTAAGACGAATTTGGAAATTATTGCTCAAGTTTTTCATAGTGTGGCATTTGAATTTTCATCTAGGTTGTACCATGATAGAGACGAATTAAGTTACCACAAGATAGACTCAGATATAAATCAAACAACAAAACAATAGTCATGGCACTTGCCTGTATCACTCAGACAAGAAGATGAAATGAAGAACATATGAGACCAAAAACAGTCAATCTTGTACTTGACTATTGGTTGGTGCATTTTGCTGTGATAATTGTTGCCTCAATTGCTCCGGGTTAATCCTTTGATGGACATAAGCAAGCGTCCCGCTTGCTATAAGTTGAAAACTTAAATTGAGGGGCCCCATCAAAAAAGCCAACTTAAATTATGCCTTCTCAATTTACTTTCTCAAAAGTTATGGATACTATATAGAACCAGTAAATGTAAGTTACGAATCAAAATTAATATAAAATTGTGTGAAAATATTTAAATGCAAACCCGATCAGCCATGTGGTTTCTTACTTAAATAGAGTATGACTTTTCACCCTAAGGCGCGAATATTTTTTATTATTATTTTAGAATGCAATTGGAGAAAATATTATTTTATTTGTGCTTGGTGCATTGTATCTGTTCAAAAAGAGCTCAACTGCTAGTGTCTTGAACCACTTTGAAAAACATTCTGTGAAAGACGTAAGAAACTTCCTGAAAGTGTTCCCTATCATGAAGCCTTCAGGAAGAACAATTCTTATATATATTGTTGTTTTCAATTGAATAGTCATGATAAGATCCATAAAGGGAAATTGTGATATTTATAGAACAAACTAAGTTTTAAAGATTTACGTCGAGAAATGTGATAAAAAAAAATTTACGTCGTCAAAATTATGGTACACGCGAACAAAGACAGTTCATATCAAAGGACGTAGATTTCCAGTTCTCTACATAAAGTTCAAAGAGGTATAAATTGAATTTTAGCCTCAATTATCAAATTTTAGCCTCACATTCAAGGTCAACTATTCTAAAAAAGTTAATAAAAATTTAAGTCAAAATCAATAATTAATTTTAACGACACATCTCATTAGACTCTCAAATTTTTATCAAATTTTCAACTACATATTTTATTGACTTTTATCAAAATCTATTAAAATCTAATTTTTAACTAAATTAAACAAGGGCTTAATAACAAATTAAAAATATAAAAACTAATATCAAACAATAATATTGAGGTTGCAACTACTATATAAATATTCACAACTGATTTATGAAATACAAAGAAAACAAAATAAAATTAGATTCACATGAAAACTTCATAAAGAGTTGAACTAAAACTCGAAATTAAAGTGCAGTTTCATGTAGTTTTTTAAGATCAAAATTTTAATTGTAATTAGTTTTTATATGAAAAACTCATGAACACTAATAACCATGAATATATGCACCAATTACACATTACCATAAATCTTATAAATAAGTGAAACATTACGAGCCCAAAAAATCAAGTCTACTTCTATGACCAACTTTCAACAAGCCAATTAAAAATTCAACCCAAAAGAGTAAAAAATAAAATGCATACGGATCAAAAAGCAAATGCAAATGAGCTATCTTAAAACAGATCAAAGAAAAGATAGAAAGAACTGAAGGAATGCAATTGTTGATTTCCACACGAGCAGGGCCGGTTCTGTAGTGAGGTGGATGAGGCCTCTGCCTTAGGCCCAAACCCGCTAGGGGCCTTTTTTTTTGCCCAAATTTTTTTTTATTACAAAGGAAAAATCTGTTTTCACTTTTCATTTTCAATTTTACCTCCTCTGCTCTGCTCTGCTAGACGTCGATGCCGCGACCGACGACTCCTCCAACTCCAACCGGACCGACGACCATGGGACTGCGTCATTTCCGTTATCTCTTTGCATCTTTGTGAGTTTACTTTGTCTTTCACTTCCTCTTTTTGCATCTCATCTCTTTGAACCTCCAGGGAAGATTTTTCCTCTTAGTTAATGCAAAAATCAAGGGTCGATTGGGATATTGGTGGCTGGTGGTTGCTGACTGTGGTTTGTGGTTGGTTGTGGTGCTAATAGATATATTATCTGCAAGTAGTTAACTGGTGTCTTCTTTAGTGGCGCTAGTGTTTTAGGAGGTTGGAAATCTGGTGTTTTCTGGATTTAAGAGCAATTCAAGATCTCCAATTCTTTTTTTTTTTTTTTTTTTTTTTTGGTGTTTTGTATAAATTATACATTTGAGCTAATTATTGAGCTGATTTTTATTTATTTTTAATAATTTTTTGGTGCTAATATTTTGCTGATTTTTATTGTAGAACTATGTTGGTGATTGTCTTTGTAGGTTCCTAATTTTTGTGCTGATTTCTAGTTCCTTTGTTGTAGAACAATGTTCTAGGTTGCCTTCTTACATTGGTGATATCCAATTTCATTTTAGAAACGAGGTTATTGTGTTATACCACACAATTAAAGTTATTTGGTATTTTGAATTTAAATTACTGCACAGGTTCAAAAAAATAATTACCATTGGAAGTTGTGGGTTTTGATTAAAATGGTGCATTGGAAGTTCTAATCTAGCTGAGATTTTCTTTGTTTCATTGGTGACTCCTGGGAACAACGGTTGCTGGTTTATCTACAAATTACAATTTATGAATTTAATTGTATTCTTTTCACCAATCAGTTCCAATCTTAAATAGTGGGGAGACTAAATATATTTAAGTTTTGGAATGTACATATGTTCTCTTTTGAGACCTCTCTCTCTTGTGGAAGGTTTACCAATATTGTGTCTCAAAATTTCTTTTCATTGCTGTTGTATAGAATTTGAAAGAGATGATGAATTATTTGCTACTATTGGAGTATCAAGGCGTATCAAGGTTTTTGAATTTTCATTGGTTAGTATTTGGAAATATTTCAAAAATCATCGAGACTAGAATTGACCTGTTTATACATCATTGGCGTCGGAACTCTACTTCTCATGTAAGTGATGGCTTGTCCTAACTTGTTATTGAATATATTGAAAATATTTGAAATCTTGTCGGCTTATATAATTGGTTATTGTAAGATCAATTGCACATGTGCACATAGTAACTATATTGAAAACTTTAATTGTGAGATGGTTGAGATATTTTGTAATTGTCTTTTAGGTTAATCATTGGACATAAATATAAACTCATACACCATGCCTCCTAAATATGAGTATTGAGCTCTAGGTTAGCAATATGTTGCATAATACATTGTTGGATTTTGCGCTTACGTTGATTTTGGGGGGCCTAGTTTTTGGAGTTTGCCTCAGGTCCCGAAAATCACAGAACCGGCTCTGCACGCGAGGCATAAGAACAAACAATAATGTATTTTAAATTAGGGATTTTCATGTCGTTTTGATAGTTTTGGTTGGAACCTTCCACCACCCCACACTTGGAATGAGCTCCCATTCTTAAAATTAAAAGCAGAGGAATACAAGCGAAAAAACTATAAAAATAATTTTAAATAAAAAGGCCAAAAAAATACCTTGAACTGTTCTTCTGAAGAAGACTTCACTTTCTTTTCTATACCCATAAAGGAAGGTTGGAAAAGTGGGGTGTCAAGAAGAGACGCCTACTGGAGCACGAGATCATTCAATTGCGCTTCAACACCTCCTCAACTGACCTCGAATAATCCAGTGCTTAAGGATCTCCCACTGTGGGGCGGAGCAGTTGAGGTGACACACAGCCGTGGTGGAGCTGTTGATGAGGGTTTCACTCAAAAAAGAGAATGAAAGAAAGGAAAAGAAAATGAAAGAAAGTGGAACGAAATGGAAATGAAACGAAAATGGGAAGCTGATGAAAGAGAAACTGAAAGGAAAAGTGGAAAAATGGGAAAGGTGAAAAGACTTGACCTCCTTGACCTTTTAGACAGATATGGCGTGTTGGAAAAGAAATGGCATGTGAGTACAAAGTTAAACGTTAAGTATAAAAAAATTAAAAAAAAATCCACACGGCTCGATTAGCTGGCCAAACGACTGATTTATGTGGCTTCGGCTTATGAACAGTAAATTTAAAACTCACTCTTTTATTTTAGGTTAGGAAAAACTATAAAAATAATTTTAAATAAAAAGGCCAAAAAAATACCTTGAACTGTTCTTCTGAAGAAGACTTCACTTTCTTTTCTATACCCATAAAGGAAGGTTGGAAAAGTGGGGTGTCAAGAAGAGACGCCTACTGGAGCACGAGATCATTCAATTGCGCTTCAACACCTCCTCAACTGACCTCGAATAATCCAGTGCTTAAGGATCTCCCACTGTGGGGCGGAGCAGTTGAGGTGACACACAGCCGTGGTGGAGCTGTTGATGAGGGTTTCACTCAAAAAAGAGAATGAAAGAAAGGAAAAGAAAATGAAAGAAAGTGGAACGAAATGGAAATGAAACGAAAATGGGAAGCTGATGAAAGAGAAACTGAAAGGAAAAGTGGAAAAATGGGAAAGGTGAAAAGACTTGACCTCCTTGACCTTTTAGACAGATATGGCGTGTTGGAAAAGAAATGGCATGTGAGTACAAAGTTAAACGTTAAGTATAAAAAAATTAAAAAAAAATCCACACGGCTCGATTAGCTGGCCAAACGACTGATTTATGTGGCTTCGGCTTATGAACAGTAAATTTAAAACTCACTCTTTTATTTTAGGTTAGGATAAAGGTTAGAATATTTTTGAATAAAAACTTTGGCTGATTGGTTGGAAATCTTTCATTTCTCCAAGAACTGTAAATATTGATTAATGAAAATTTAAAACATTTACACTCAAGTTGTGGAATTTCACACCAAATAAAACATTTAAATATTGTGGATTGCTTGCTATTCAATGAGAGCTGTCCTTTGTGCATCCTGATAATTTTCATAATTCTTCGTTGGTAATCAACGATTCGTGCATTGTGGGTGATCGTTGAGGAAATCGATGACATTATCGTCAATGACGATTATAGAAGGAGTTGCTTCGTTGAATAATGATGGTATTATCATGGGTAACTCGATCACGATTGCAAATTAAAATCTTTGTCAATACACGATGAACAACGGAGAAAATCATTATCAATATGTAATCATGAACCAAGATCAAAATTGACCTTTTTGGCCTCCTAATATACCTAGTACTAAAATTTCATACCAGCAATTGACATTTATAATCAGACAATGTTAACTAATTGACCCATACAGTTATTTGGTTAACTGAAGTAGTGGAAAAATAAGTTGCTTCATGTTTTTATTCAAAGAACTATCTGACTTTTCGAATTTGTCCTTTTACTCCCCTTGTTTTATTGTAATAAATTGCTCCTTAATTAGCGTAAAATTTCGAAATTTTGAACCACGGTGTTCAGTCATGCCAATGGGCACATGGACAAGTCAAAAGTCAAACTTCATACAATTTATGAATTATTTATGTATTTAGAAGGTTTTTATTTTATTTTATCTAGACTATTTATTGACGTTCATTCGATATCTATAATAAAAATAGAAGGCATTGCCTTTGATATTATGTGGAGTTACTGGAGTATGCATATCTCTGAGTTCATGTGGTTTGTGATAAATTTAACAATTTTTTTTTATAAATATTGATATAAAATAAGGTTAAAATCGATAAAAATTATGAATTCATTCAAATGTGTGATTTGATCTTTAACTTCTTAAACTTTCTCAAACGACCAAATATATGATTAAAATAAGATTTTTATAAAAATTGATGAAATGTGGGGTTGAAAAGTTGTGAGACCTTTGAAAAAATTGATTGTTGATTTAAATTAAAATTTTTATTTTAATCGATACCAAATATGAGCTAAATAAAGTTGTGAAAACAAAATCATGAAATCTATTTTAAATTTATTAAAAAATAAAGTCAATATGCAGTTGTCATTTCAGTTTATAGATGTAGGGTGGGGCTTGCCAATATTTCCCAAAATGGGCAGAGAGAGTTATTTGATAGATTCGTACTTTTTAACATTGAGACTCCGTTCGACTATTATTTTTTTGTAGAATGTGAATGAAAAATATAGTTGTTATGAGTCTCACACAAAAGATGTAAAGTAAAAAATTGTGGTTGGATATGATGGATAACGGTCAAATTTTTCATTTTTACGGATGAATAATGAGAAACAAACGGGCCTGAATAATTAATGTGAGACCAATAGGAATTTTTTCTTTTTTATTATCTTATTTGGACATTGCAATGTCTACTTTATACTACTATAAGATGTGTTCATATCAAAAATAAATACCATAAAATGTGTTCATATATAATAATAATAATAATAAACCGTCTGACTGGTAAAAATATAGATTAATCATTTCATATGCAAAATCAAGGGCTCTTGTTTTTCAATGAATAGCTTCCACTCATTATAGAACCTAGCAACAGTTGCTCCGTCCAAAACTCTATAATCAGCACCGATATTCACCTGAGACAAAAATTTCAAGTCAGCTAAGCTATAAACCATAATACAAGATTTCAGTACAAAATTTATAGTAACAAAATTGGATATACTCACTATTTGAATGTTCTTAACGTATAGTTCGTGCGAAATCTATAAGAGTACGGGATCATTGACAAGTAATAAATTTAGTGAGTTGAGAGTATCGTTTCACTAGGAATAAATTTCAATTCAAATTTACTAGTTATGTATGGAATTCAAATTATGTGAACAAAAGAGAATTTAATTTTGTAATTATTCTAAATTACTCCAAGAAAGAGGTAAAATTAGGTTTTTATCAAATATATATGGATGATTGTATTAGATTTAGAATCCGTCTATTACTATATATTTCAATTCTTGATTTATAATTCAGTTCCGTTCATGCATTCTTGACAATCTATAAAGCTATTATATATAATTTTCCTTTTCAAAACAAATTAAATCTATCCTAATCACGACTAGAATATTTCTAACTCGAATTCGAATAGTTAGAACGCATTAAATTTTAGATTATCTATATGATTGCACAAGTGATAAATATTATTCCTAACATCTATTGCAATATGTTAATTTTGTTAAGTTCTAAACTTATTGTGAATCTTCTACACTCCAAGTAACTAATTATCTAATTAGTGGCCAAATAATTAAACAATGCAATGAGTATGCAAAATAATCAAGAAACGCAAAAAATATTGAACTACTAGTCTTGAATTAGAAATAAATAACAAATAGGGTTCATCTTCATCTAATACAAAAGTTGATATAGCATAACATATTAATATATAAATTACAAGAAGAATAATGGAAAAATATCATTCGGATCATGGAAAGAGTACAAAGGATGTTGATCTTCAAGTCCAATGTTGAAAATTTCAATTTCTTGATGTAATTGACTTCAATTCCTTGCTAGAGTTTGATCTTCTCTCCCAAAATATCGTAACTGACCCTTATTTTTTATGATAATATTGTGTATGAAGAAGCAAGAGAATGTTTATTTTTCCATGTCTAGCCCCTGTTTTGTATTTATAAGAGTCAAAAAATTGGCAAAAATTTCGTCCAATTTGGGTTCCAAAAGAGTTTGAATCGCGAAAGGAAACTACTGATTCATCTGCGAAAATGGCTCGCGCATGCGCTCAAACATAACCATCGCGCACACACCATTGATCCAAATGGCTCTGGGTCATTAAAATTTCGATCTCCCATGCGCGAAAAATGGTCCACGCGTGTGTGCAAGTTCGGGGAGTTCGTTTCTGAGTAGCTTTCGGTATTTTGATCGTAAGTTTCTTTTTCCATATCCAATTGAAGTAATTCAAAGTGCATTGGAAAGAAAACTCAATGGGATACAATATTTTTAGAAGCACAAATTTTCCAATTCGAAGGTTTTCTATCCGAAAAATGGGTTTTAAGTTGAGGCTAAAAATATAAAGCATAATTTCTTCGGCTGGAAATTGATATGTGCTAATATTACGACTATATTTAACTCACTTGACTTCAAATTGCACACAATACTCCATTTGATCTTGTGATCTTCAATCATCATTTTATGATCTGAATCAACTATTAAATATTTGCACTTTGGTTCCCGAACTTTGAATTTCTTTCATTTTTACTCAGTTTTCTTTTCTTTCTTCTAATCCCACCAATTTGTATTGAGTTCAACATAACAAACATAATTAATACATAACTTATTCGAATCACTAATAAATACTCCAATTTAATGGACTATATAAATGTACAAAATACACTTACTAGGTACCAATATATGTTTGCATACGTAACATGCATGTCAAATATATAAATCAGCATCATAGAAGCACAAAAACATGTTTCGTCAACGGGTGGAATCCGCAACTTAAATGTCTAAGTTGGGAGACTCTCATAGCAAATTGAGATTCACACATATGTGAAATTTGCTATTGCATGTGAGATGTTTTATAGACGAGAATTAGGAAACATCATACACATTACATTAGGAGACCAAATTAGTTCGGAGAATATTTCATCAGTAGGGTTGGGCAAAAAGAAAATCGAACAGAAGAAGTTCAAAACCGACCCGAAACCACCTTGCTACTCGACCTGAGTCGGGTTCATGGACTTTTTGCCCATCCTAATCATCCATAAAACTATTGTGCCCGTGAGTACGCGAGAATTTTAACATTATAATGAACAATATTTTAATTTATTTTCCTTTCTCAATATTATCAAGTGTTATTCAATCCCCCTTTTCACAAAAAGCCCCTCGTGTGATTCAATCCATCTCCTTTAGACCTTCAAATATTCTCCTCCGATTTAGGTTCTAGGCCCTACCCTTTCCCTGTGCTCTTTCAATGCTTTGGGCTCCGAGGACGGCGAGAGGAGGCTGCTCCACTATCCCTCTTAGTGTAAACATGTATAAAATGATTTTGAGCAAATTGTACAATGATGTGCATGAACATCAGATAAACAGTAGAATCTAACAAATGGATTTGAGAAACACGAAGACAGCCATTGATTTATGTCAGAATGCACAAGTACGGGTAGGAGGAAGGTGCATTTATTTGGGTGAAATTGTACAGATAATATAGGGAATGCGCTAATAGATATTTTTCTTAACCCCTTCCTTTAGTTTCCTTCTTTTGTCTATACCCTAAACCGGGAACGGATGCTCAAGTTGTTTACCTTAGGCCACGGTGCATGTTTGGTCACGAGTTTGATTACCCCTATCAACACTTTCTCGATCGAGTATGTTGCACCAGGCTAACCTAGTAACCCGGTTGGAGTGATTTGCAGGTTATTGCGTCAACCCTAAAATTTACCCAGTGCGCACATGAAGGATAGCGACTGCGGGTTCCCCCGTTAACTAAAAAAAAAAAGAAGTACTTTCTAGATGAGTAACTTTTAAAAATGGGCCAACATGCACATGCATTGTCCACAATCCACATGGTAGGCAAATGGATGGTTTCAATCTTAATTAAAACTGAAGGTCTGACCGTTCCAAGTAGAAAATAGAATCTTAAAAATCTGAAAAATGATCTAGGTTTCAATCTTAAATTTTATGATTACAATAGAATAAATATTGCATTTTGACACTATTATTTTTCATCTATTACATTATTTCTTCTTAATTTTATAAAACAAATAAAACAACTTTGGTTGAATATGTTTCCCAACATGGGAAATATAAAAAATCATACAATATAATTCTAGGGTAATTGGCACAAAATCCTCTTGATATTTGCATTTGTTGTGGAATACCCCATATCCTTTCATTTCAGTGGAAAATCCTCTATACTGCCCTACATTTTTCTTGTTTTGAGAAATACCCAATAACATTTCATTATGATGCAAAACCCCTGTAAATCGTACTAACTTTGAGAAATACAATATTTTCATCCTTTTACTCCATAAAACATTATAAAATGACGAATTTACCCCATCTTTAAATTATCAAAAACAAAGGAAGATGAAAAAGAATTAATTGCAAACATTATCTCCTAAATTTTTTCAAAAAGTACAAATGAGTCCAATTAAAACTAAAATTAAAACTAAAACAATTTTTTCATCTCTAACAACCCACTTGCCTCCTATTAAATCCCACCACCACCTCCTATAAAGATAAAAAAAAATTGGGATTATAATTGAAATTAAATCTTTATTTTTTTCTTTTTTTAAAATTTAATGATGAGATAAATTCGTCGTTTTACCAACAAAAAAATAAAATAAAATGAAAATGTTGTATTCTGCAAAAGTTTGTGTGATTTAGGGAGGATTTTACGTCAAAATGAAAAATTAGGTAGTATTACTCAAAACATGCAAACGTTAGGGAGTATTTTTTAATTTGTGCCCTATTTATTGCACATAATGGCTAATCTAACGGAATTGGAGGACATCTAGAGAATTTTTCATTAAAATAAAAGGGAAGACAAAGGTTAGGATAGTTCTGCGTATGGAAACATCAGAATTTTCCAATGGTTATTACGAAAAGTTTTGTTTCACTAACCCTAAATCCTAGTATCTATAATAGCCGCCTTGAGACTGAATCTGCCATAAATTATTTCTCCTTCCCAATCCTCGTTTGGAAACTCTTTGACCTACAATGGCAGCAGCCAATTTACCATGGGAAATCACCATTGATATACTGTCCTTGCTTCCGGTCAAATCCCTTATGCGGTTCAAATGCGTTTCAAAATCTTTCTACTCTTTAATTTCTCAAGATTCCCACTTCAAAAGGAAACATCAGAATCAATCAGAATCGACGAGCGCGATTCTTTATCTCGATGATGAACAAGAATCTATTTGTTCATGCTCCCTTTCAACTTTGTCGTCGGATGATCGTCAGGACGTGATAAAACTTGATTTTCCATTCAATCGGCGGTGGAGAATTCACAATTTTTGTGATGGCTTGTTTTGCATTACAGATATTGAAGAAGTTGTGTTCATATGGAACCCTTGCACTAGAGAATTGAATAGACTTCCAGATTGTCCTATTCGTTCACCCTCATTATGCATTTATCCAAGTAGGTATGGATTAGCTTATGACTCAATCTCCCATGACTACAAAGTCTTGAAAGTGATCGGACGTCAGCTTATATTCTAGTCTTTGAAAAATGATTCGTGGAGAAGAGTTGAGGATATACAATCCAAAACTGTGTGTTCCTGGGAAGATTGCAACTTGGTTAACGGAGCATTCCATTGGATTGCTAGCCTCGGCAAAGTTAGCTTTCATGGACCTTTTGTGATTGTTTCACTTGAAGTAACCAATGAAAAATATAAAGAGTTGGAACTACCACCTTCAGTTCCTCTTTTACCTTATGAAGGTCTATTCCGTTTAACTGTATTGAGGGGAAAGCTTTGTTTGTACAGCCACTTATTTACAGCATCCTTCGATTTATGGGTGATGGAAGAATATGGCAATACAAAATCTTGGACGAAAAAGCTTTCTATTCCTTATACTATGAATGTACGGCATAATTTTTATACTGAGAATTACTTGGATCCGTGCCTTCTCTGGAAGCCCTTGTATTTGTTTGAGGATGGTAAGATCTTGATAAATGAAGGACGACGAGTTTTCATTTACAACGATGGAAGATTAGTATTGAAGACTACTGCTAATCGTAAGATTCTGAAAGCACATATCTGGACGGAGACCCTTACTTCACCTCATCTAAATGGGCGCAGATTTTAAATTATTGTTCTAGGTGCTTAAGTTCTTTATGTCATTGATTAATGTCTCAGAATTCAATTTCGATTTGATGATTGGATAGGTTGAGGAATTCGATAATTGAAAATTTCTGTTTATTAGACATCAACAAGTTACACTTACGCTTTTTGTTTACCGTGTTATTTCTCATTTTAATCTAATACTAAGGTTTATATAAATAGAATTATGCTGAATTGCCAGAAAATTCGACAGAACCCGACACTCACAAGGTGTGTGGGACCCGCATGGAATAAAAAATGTCAAAAATGCTTCCCTCCCTTATCGTGTGTATGCTGTCAGAAAGAGTGTCAGCACAGCACGGTTGATATAAAATATTAATAAGGTTTTTGGGGGGGGGGGGGGGGGGGGGGGGGGGGGGGGGGGGGGGGGGGGGGGGTGGGGGTGGGGGGTAATGGTACTGCCATTTTTTAGCTTGTCTTCACTGACATGTTATCATCTCGTTACCATTTTTGAGTACTTTGAACGTTGAATTATTAGTAATCTGATGTTAACTTTTTCCTACTTATGAAAGGATATAAAGTAGACTAAAACACGCCTCTTTCTCTTGTTTTTTTTTTTGGGATTACGTCCTATTATTGACGCCTCCACCTATCCTACTTTGGACCTTGATGAAAGAGGTAAATCGGAGGTTATGCCTCCAAAGGTACAGGGTGGAAGATTGCTTGTACACTTGCACTTATCCAAGAGCCAAATCCATATTTCAAGATTCGAACTCTTGACCCAACAGCCTCAAGCAAAGTTGGATTTCTCCACTTCCCCTTTTACCACTTGGAGATGTGCCGTGAGAGCGCCTCTTTCTCTTGTTTAGCCATTTTAGAGCGGAGAGAACTCCATTTATATTTTGGGGCCTGATGATACCAAAAGTCATACCTGGACAATTCTCGAACTTGAAGATAGATGATGAACACGAACGAAGTTTTCAAATACCTGGAACAAAGGCAATGAGGATTTTCCTCATTGTCCCTCCAATGCTTACGTTAGAGAGAGTTTTTGCGTAAGACTATGGACTGAAAGTTATATGAAAAACGTACATAAATTATGAATTTGTGACTGTATTTATAGGGTGTAGGTAGTACAGTTCATGTAGGATTAGGATATCCCTACCTACAAGAGTTCTATCTGAATGAAGTGTTTGATTTGTACTATGACAACAAAAGTATATAGAATTCTACTTGGACAAGAGTCTTTGATGAAGGGAAGTTCTCGAGCACTATACCGTATGTTTGAAAGGGCCATATCTCGAGGGCATACCTCGAGGGCAATATCAATATACGGGAACATTATCTTTGAGAGTCGTCGAGCATGACCAATCGATGATACCATACCTCGAGCCTTCCGTCTGAAGATGGGACGTGTGAAAGCTCCTCGAGGAACGAGGTCCTCGAGAGTCCTCTAGAACTGACACAAGCTCGTCGAGGGAAACGGGTCCTCGAGAGTCCTCTAGAAACTGCCACATCATAGGCTCCCGTGCATCCGTTCTTAGAGCTCAGGCCTCGAGGGATGGATGCACCTCGAGCGCTGCAACTGAGGCTAGGGTGGTCTAGCCTGACATGACCGTTGGAGTAGGGGGTTTGGACGCTTGACATGTATCCAATTTCAACGGTGGCAGATCGTGATCCTTGACCTTCCGTATTCCCTCACTATAAATACATGGTTTTACTCCTCAGTTTTCACTTTCACTGCTGTAAAATTTCTCTAGCTAGTCGTGCTCGATAAGAACCATAAGGTAAGTAGCTCGAGACTTTAAGTTAAAAGCTTTCTAGTTTAACCTTGGCCTGTAGGGTAATGTCGAGTAGTGACGGTAGTTCTAGTAGTTCGAGTCATAACGAGGACCTAGGAGTAACCCTGATTCCCATGGCTATTCTTCTTGATGCAAGACCAAGGGCTCAGGCTCAAGCCTTCGAGTACCCCGATGAGGTCTGTAGGTTGAAAGAGCACTTGGCCATTAGTGCTGCTCGAGAGTATGGGATAATGCCGGGATGTGACATTAGGTCACCTGGCTTCGAGGATAGGGTAATCAAGGCTAGGCCAGGGGAGTTTGTTATCTTTAGGAAAACCTTAAATGCCGGGTTTAGTTGGTCGATACACCTCTTCTTTATTACCCTGTTGATCGAGCACTCAATGCATGAAGAATGCTCGTTTATTTCTTCATAGCCTGTAGGTATCTAGGTATCGAGCTTAGTGTCAGCCTCTGTAGGTTAGTGTTCGAGCTGAAAAAACATCCTGGATTCACATGTTTTGGGTACCTCTCGACCATAGGAGGATTTAGGGTCCCGAAGATGGCCTCGTCCTTAAAGGGTTAGAGGGAAGGATGGTTTTATGTAGTAGCCCCCGACCCCGATCTCCCTTTCTGGCCTGAGTGGGGTGTACCCGAAGCTGAAAAGTTTGGTGAGGACCAGGAGTATTCTAAGGATTTGGATCGAGATAGGAGGATGCTGGTGGAGCTTGAACCCCTGTTCTCTAGCATGAAGGATATCGAGGCAGAGGTTATAGATCTGGCTGATGTTAGAGGTGCTCAGGGTAGGGTTCTTAATTGAAAGTTTTTATCTCGAGCATGTGCTCGAACTAATATGTTGTGTTTGTTTTTCAGGAATGTCGTTCAATCCTCGTGCTCTTCGGAACTTTGTGAACTCGAGGCCAGAAGCCTCTCAACAACAGCCTCGTTCTTCGACCAAGAAGAAAAGCAAGAAGAGGCCTCGTGCTCCAGAGGAGAATGTGACTGGCCCTGGGGAAACCTCGTAAACTCGACCACCAATCCCAAGCCCAAGGCCGTGGGTTCAGAGATCTGCTACACCCCTTCCCCTTAACCTCGAGCCTACCCTGAAACCATCGACCTCGACGATGATGAGACCGTCCCCGAGGGGATTTTACTGTTCGGGGATGCTGAGAAGAGCCACCTATTCCCAGGACTCGTTGCCAAGTATAGTGGGGAGGTCAAACTTGGCGAGGGTGTAAAAGTCCTCGAGGTCTTGACAAGGAAGGTATACCCGAAGACTTGATCTTCACTTATTTATATTATCGATGATAATGGTCGCTCACTTGTTTTATTTTCAGGCATTAAGTGTGGCTCGAGGACTTGCAATCCAGGGGCTCAAGGAGATACAGAGGATATCGGATATGGAGGACTCCTCGACCCTTAAGGATCGAAGGATCGCAGAACTCGAGGCTGAGCGTGAAGCCTTGAGGAAGGAGTGTGGCGAGGCAAGGTACGAGGCCAAAAAGGCCCAAGAGGAGGTTGGGGCTGCCAAGGACGCTGCCGAGGAGTTAAAGCTCGAGCTCTTACATAAAGATAAAGAGTTCGAGGATAGGCTCGAGGTGTGCAAGAGAGAGGCTCAGGAAGAATTCAAGATTTCTGAGGAATGTGACTGACTCAAAGCAGATTACGCCTCGGGTGCCTACTACCATGCCTTCAAAGAGGCTTGAGCCTATCTTCGTTCTAAGCACCTCGAAGTCGATGTTGGTGCCTTGAAGACAATACCTTCAATCGCAGAGACCCTCGAGCTCTCTGAATCCGAGGATGGAGGAGGTGGCGAGGACGAGGATGAAGGTCCAGAGGACGGTGAAGACGTCGAGATAGATATTACGAACCTCGACCCCCATTGGGTCAGATAGGGTAGTGTCACCTTCCCCGACTGTTTTCCCCGATCACATTGTAATTACAACTTTTTGACACATGTAATTTTCTTGAGGACAGATCAGTTCTTTTTGATTGAATGAATGAGCTCATGCTCGATATTTTGCAACATTTTTTGGCATTCTATCTCGAAGATATAATAAGAAAATCATCTCGAGGATCATGAATTTGAAAAACATGTATAATTCTCGAAAACAAAAAATTATCTCGAGCATCATGAATTTTGAAAAACATGTATAATTCTCGAAGACTAAAAATTATCTCGACCATCATGAATTTTGAAAAACATGTATAGTTCTCGAAGACTAAAAATTATCTCGAGGATAACGAATTTGAAAAACTACATGCATAATTCTTGAAGACTAAAAATTATCTCGACCATCATGAATTTTGAAAAACATGTATAATTCTCGAAGACTAAAAATTATCTCGACCATCATGGATTTTGAAAAAACATGTATAATTCTCGAATACTAAATTTTTGTGTTGTCGAGCACTCTCCTTGAGTTTACTATTTTTCGTGGTCTGGTGTTTATCGAAATTGCTTGCATGGGGCAAAGCTTAGAATACTTGCGTTTAGCAAGGCTTCAGGTGCTTGTATGGGGCAAGGCTTAAGGAGCGCGTATGATAAGGCTTAAGGTGCTTGCACGGGGCAAGACTTAAGGTGCTTGCATTTGGCAAGACTTAAGGTGCTTACACGGGGCAAGACTTAGAGTGCTTGCGTTTGGTAAGGCTTCAGGTGCTTGCATGGGACAAGGCTTAGAGTGCTTGCGTTTGGCAAGGCTTAAAGACTTTGTTGACAGAATGTAATGCATGTCTAGGGCTTAGCATTCAATTTATTAATCTTTCGAACTGGACTTGAATTTATATTTCATCCAAGCTGCCTACGTACCCAAGGGGGATCAAGCTGAACGTAGTTCATTACAAAAAGAAATGATATAAAGATAAAGTGCACAGGTACGCAGGCCAAAAAAATTAAAAAATGCAGGACTAAAAATCTACTCCAAGGGCGTAGGGAACATTACTTGTAATATATTTTTAGGTTATCGGCATTCTAGGGCCTCAGGAGTGGTCTTCCTGAGGAGTTTTTATGGTTGTATGCTCCTCCATGAACCTTTCGTATGACCTCAAATGGACCCTCCCAAGTGGGTCCAAGTTTTCCTGAAGCATGACCATCGGCTTTGGCTTTCCTTAACACTAGATCTCCCGACCTGAATGTCCGAGGTCTTACCTTGCTATTGAAATATCTTGCTGTCCTGTTCTGGTAGGAGGCTACTTTCAACGCGGCTTGCTCCCTTACTTCTTCCAAGAAGTCGAGATGTTTGGTGGTGTGTTCCGAGTTCTCGGGATCAAGCCTCCTGAGGTTGGCCACACTGATTTCGACCGGGATAGTAGCTTCAGTACCGAAGGCTAGCATGAAGGGAGTTTCCCCTGTCGTTGTCCTGTGCGATGTTCTATATGTCCAAAGTATAGAAGGTAATTCGTTGGACCAATGACCTTGGGCATTACCAATCCTAGTCTAGAGGTCTTGAAGTATGATTATGTTCGTAACTTCTGCCAGGCCATTGCTCTGGGGATGCGCAACTGATGTCAAGCGGTGGTTGATCCCGAAGTTCGTACAAAAATTTCTGAATTGAAGATTGTCAAACTGTCTGCCATTATCTATTATGAGGACCCTAGGTATCCCGAACCAACAAATGATTGATTTTCAGACGAAGGTCCTGAGCTTGGGCTCTGAGATTATTGCCAAAGGCTCGGCCTCAGCCCATTTGGTGAAATATTTCACTACAACTGCTACGAACTTCACTTGACCTCTGGCTATTGGAAAGGGGCCGAGGATATCAACATCCTACTATTCGAATGGAGCCGGAATACTGATGTTTGTGAGGTCTTCGGCGGGGGAATGGATGATGTTGCCAAACCTTTGACATTTATCACATCTTCTAACATATTCCAAGACGTCTTTCTTCATGGTAGGCCAATAATATCCGTACCTTATGAGTTTGAAAGCTAGAGCCCGAGTTCCCTAGGGTTTTCACATATGCCCTCATGAACTTCGGCCAATGCTTGGGGTAATTCTGATGGTTTGAGGCATCTGAGGTATGGCAGGGTGAAACTCCTGCGGAATAGCGCTCCTTGAATTATGCAGTATTTCGGCGCTCTTGACCGGACACTCCTCGCCCGGGGATCCTCAGGGAGCTTTCCGTTGGCCAAGAAGTCTATTATGGGGTCGACCCAAGACGGCTCATGATCAATGTCCATGACGCTAATTGTGGGGTTAATGTTGGGCTTTGTCACCATTTTAATGTGTACCATTCTGTCAAGTTCATCAACACCCATGAACACTAGCTTGGACAACGCATCTACTTTGTAGTTTTCAGCCCGGGCAATCTTTATGATCTCGCACATCTTGAATCGTCGCTTAAGGTCATGAACCTTCAAACAATACAGACTCATATTTTCATCTTTCCTTTCGAACGTACCCTCAATTTGACCAACTACAAGCTGGGAGTCACTGAAGACCATGACATGTTCAAACTCAAGATTCTGAGCAAGTTCTAGGGCGATGATGACAGCCTCGTATTCTGCCTCGTTGTTTGTAGCCTCAAATTTGAATCTGAATGCACATCAAACTTCGGTGGTCTTATCGGGATTCATGATAATGACCCCTGCGCCCGATCCCGAGGAGTTGGAAGCTCCATCGACAAAAATTTCCCACATATCTAGAGTGCTCATGCTCGAGCTCCCTTCTGGCCCCCGAGCCTTAGGGGTGAGCTCCGCAATGAAGTCCGCCAGCGTTTGGGCCTTTATAGAGGGCCGGGGCTTGAACTCGATATCAAATTCTCCAAGTTCAATTGCCCATTTTAATAGTCTGCCTGAAACATTGGGTTTCTGGAGGATATGTTTGAGGGGCTGATTCGTGAGCACGACAATGGGGTGGGACTGGAAGTACTGTCGAAGCTTTCGAGCTGCCGTAATCAAAGCGAGAGCAAGCTGTTCAGCCAGTGTATACCTCATTTCGGCGTCAAGCAAGACCTTGCTCACGTAGTAGATCGGTTGTTGGGGCTTGTTGGCCTCTTTCACTAGCACCCCACTTACTGTATTTTGAGACACTGCTAAATATAGAAACAAAGTGTCACCAAGTTCGGGCCTTGTGAGGATGGGTGGAGAAGCTAATGTTTGTTTGAGCTCTTAGAAAGCCTTCTCGCATTCCTCATTCCAATCAAAACTTTGGTTGCCTCTTAGGACTTTGAAGAAAGGGAAGCACCTGTCAGCGGCCCGGGACATGAACCTGTTCAAGACGGCCACACGACCTGTCAGTTTCTGGACCTCTTTCCTAGTCTTGGGTGATTCTATGGATGTCAGTGCACGTATTTTGTCGGGGTTGGCTTCTATTCCTCGGTGGGTGATCATGAAACCCAAGAACTTTCCCGAGGCCACCCCAAATGCACATTTGATGGAGTTCAATTTCATCCTATATTTTCGCAAAGTGTTGAAGACGTCCTCGAGATTGGCTATATGCTTATCCACTTTCTTGCTCTTGACGACCATGTCGTCGATGTATGCCTCAAAATTCCTGCCAATCAGATTGACGAATACTTTGTTGACAAGTCTTTGATACATTGTCCCTACATTCTTCAAATCAAAGGGCATGACCTTATAACAATATATGGCGGAATCTATCATGAAAGATGTCTTCTCCAGATCTTCTTCGGCCATAAAGATCTGATGATAACCGGAGAACGCATCCAGAAAGCTGTACAACTTATGCCCTGTTGTACTGTCCACGAGGTTGTCAACCTAGGTAGAGGATAGCTGTCCTTTGGACATGCTTTGTCAAGATCCGTGAAGTCGATGCACATCCTCCACTTTCCATTTGCCTTTTTCACCAAAAATATGTTGGCCAGCCACTCGTGGTATTGGACCTCCCGGATGAACCCTGCACTAAGAAGTTTATTGATTTCTTCACGAATGACCTCTCGCCTTTCTGGCGCAAATTGTCTCTTTCACTGTTTGATGGGTTTGGCATTAGGACTCACACTAAGTTTATGTATCGCCACCTCGGGGTCTATGCTCGGCATGTCCTCAACCTTCCGTGCGAAGACGTCAATATTTCTTGACAAGCAATGAATGAGCTCGGCCACGAGGGATTCGTTAAGACCCTTGCCAATGGAAACCTTTTTCCCTTGCTCGAGATTGACCTCTATCACTTCTTCCACTGGAGCCAAACGGCCTCTGTTCTCGAGCTCGGTATCCACCAGTTGCATGACATCAGAACCAATCGCCTTGAGCCATGTCACATAACACTGCCTCGCTATCCTCTGGTCCCCATGCACGATCCCCACTCCGTTGCCAGTGGGAAACTTCATGGCGAAATGGAAGGTGGATACAATTGTCCTGATCTTATTGAGGAGTGGTCTACCCACAATAGCATTATAAGCCATGAAGGTACGGACATTTTGAAAAGCTGTAATTTTTGTTACCTGTTTGTTACCCGAGCCCAAGGTTAGGAGGAGGTCGACGACACCCTCCGGAAGGATGACGCTACCGCCGAATCCCTGGATGGGAGTTTTAACTGGTTTTAGTTGTTGGACTGAAATTCCCATCTTGGTAAAGGCCTCATGAGATAGTACATTGGCCGCACTTCCACTGTCAATCAAGATCCTTTTGACTTCAAAGGTGGCCACAATTGCTGAAACGACCAAGGCATCGTCATGAGGGTATGATATGCCCTCCGAGTTCTTCGCCCCAAATGTAATGTCTTTGGACTTATCGTGGGTTGTTCCTGGGGCCGAGGTATACTGACGAGCATACTGTTTCTGAGCACTGCTTGAGTCTCCTCCCGACGCAATGCCCCCTACGATGACGCTAATAGTTCCTGTTGTTGGCTGACCGTGACTCCTTTCTTCTGTGGCCCTTTCCTTATCCCTGTCATTCCTCGGGCGCTTATTGTGAATAACATAAGAACCTAGAAGTCCTATTTTGATAAGGGCTTCGATCTCTCGTTGTAATGCTTTGCAACTCTCTGTGGTATGCCCATGATCACGATGAAAATCACAATATTTGTTTCGGTCGCTCGTGTCCGGAGGCGACTTCAGTCTGGAAGGCCATTGGAGCTCCTTCATATCCTTAATCTCCATTAAGATATTGGTCTTTGAAGCATTCAACCGGGTGAATGACGTCGATGGATGGTCCTGTTTCTGTTTGTTCCGAGGAGCTTCCTATCGGAGATTCATGTCATGAGACCTTTTTTGCTATGACCTATCGTATACTGGACCGACTCTCCTCAGGTTCAAAGTCTCCGCCATGTTTATGTACTTCTCTCCTCTTGTCAAGAGCTCGGTTACTGATTTTGGGAGAGTCTTTGATATGGACATTTTGAATGCTTCGCACCTTATTGCATATGTTAGAGCAGATACAGACGCTGTAATGTGGAGGTCGGGGATCTAGAGTCTCTCTTTATTGAACCTCTTCATAAAATCTCGCAGGGTCTCATTTGGCCCCTGGCAAAGTTACATTAGGGAAGCTGCCGTTTTTCTGATGCGCTTACTGCTTGCGAAGAAGGTAAATAACTTGTCGACCAGATCTGAGAATGAGGCTATGGAATTGGGCTCTAGAGTAGAGAACCAATCCCTGACAGCACTTGTTGTAACGCCCCAATTTCACTATTAACTCGAGGCGCTACTTAAATCAAAATAGCCTGTAAATAAATATTTTCAAAAGTCGCCACAATACGAAGGCAAACATATTTTTTAAAAATCCATAGCAATTTTACACAAAACGCGGAAACATCACTTCTAAAATAATTTTTCTCGTATTCAAGAGTTAATACCAAATGTAATAAGCAAAGCCAACATTTGCACAGATATCAAAATTCGGTATTAAAATGTCAAATGGAAACCAACTATTTAAAATTCTTATTTCAAAAATTGAAATTTAAAAATTCTATTATTAAATTAGAATTTGCCTCGCTCGTTGCCTTGCCCTGCCAAACTCCTTAACCTGAAAGGGTGGAAAAATAGTGGGGTGAGCATAACGAATTATACTCAGTGGAGTTACAGCAATCAGTTCAAATTAAGTTACAATATGCAATTCAGTGGTGAAAATAATATCCATACAACATACTATAGAATATGTACTGTGGGCATTCCCAAGGACCCAATTTCGATCCCGGACCTATTTACGATCCCTGACAACATGGCATAAGCTTAGCAAATTTTAGCACTGTGGGCATTCCCAAGGACCCGATTTCGATCCCGGACCTATTTACGGTCCCTGGCAACATTTTCATATGTATAAACATCATATCACAATCAAAATCACACATCGAGAATTAACATGGACAAATAACCACAATTGCTTAAAAGTAAACCCCACCTCGAAGTCTTGAAAACTTTCTTGGAAATTGAACAATTGAAATGTTACCGTGCTTCACACTTTACCCGCGAACTCGTCTAGCAAGAACAAAATTAATTTAATTTAAGATATTAAGTTTAATTAAAACTTTAAAAACTTTAGGGACTAAATTGAAAGAGTATGAAAACTGAATTTAAAAGTTTGAAGGGCTGAATATGAACTTTTGGAATTTATGGACTAATTTTAAAAGTAACAAAAACATAGGGCTAAATTAAAACAATTTATAAAACTTTGGAAATTGAAATAACAACATTTAAAACTTTGGGCTAAAATAATAACTTTTTAAAAGGCTGGGCTTAAGGAGGTAAATTCCCAAAATCCAAAAATTTACAAAAACTAAACCTATCTCTCTCTCTCTCACTCGCGACAATTGGGCAGGGGCTGGGGTGAGAGAGCCGACGACGGGGAACGGTAAGTGAGGTGGTGCGAAGTGGAAACTGGCGACGGCGAAGGTGGAGTGGCGGCCAAAATCAGAGGCGCCGGCGGGGAAGAGATGATTGGGGAGTTTTTGGGTGGCAACCGAGGCTAGGAAGCGGCGGTTTCTTGGGTTTTTCGGCGAGAAGTCCGGCCGAACGTGCGTGGGATCGAGGTAAGTGTATGGGTGTTGTGTTTTCTTGGTTTTTACGGTTGCTTGGTGTTGAATTTGGGTGAGATGAAGGGCGGTCGATGGCAAGAATGGGGCTACCGTTTTGTGCAGTTGCAGGCGGTGGTTGGTGTGGGTTAGTGGCCGTGTGGTGGTGGCTCGACAGTAGGTGGGTTGAGGTGGTTGCTTGCAGGTTCAGTGAGGGTGGTGGATTCGATGGTGGGAAGGTTGATGATGTTTCTGTGAAATTTTCCATCGATTGTTGGGTAGAAATTGAAGAAGTTTTGGTGAGTTTCTTACCTGCTTCTGGCTGCACTGTTGAGAGGCTTGGAGGTGTTGGAGAAGTGGAGAGAAACGGGATGGTGAATAGTGAATGTAGGGCACGCAAATCGAGGCAGTAAATTGGGTCTAGAGTTCGTGCTGGAAAGTAATTCTTCGGCTAATAGGACTTAAATAAAATTGGATTAAAATATATAATTTGGACTTAATGGAATTGGATTCTAAATAGAATATCGAACCTTAAAATCGGATTTAAATCGATAAGAATTTGATACTTTTAAAATTGTTCGAAATTGAATTCGATAAGTGAATATTGAAATTTAAGTTTATAAATCGTTTTCGAAATCTTTAAATTAATTGTTTTTGCTAGACAATTCGACGAACGTAAAATAAATCCTAAACCTTGACGGAATGTCGTAGCGATATAATTTAAATTATGAAATTTGTATTTTGAAAATTCGGGTCGCTACACTTGTCAATGTTTGAGGAAAGGCCTTACACATCACCTGATTTGGAACAACCTGTAGATTCATGACGTTGGTATAGATGTTCAGGTGGTTGGTAGGATCTGTAGACCCGTCGTACTCTTTATCTGAGGATACTTGAGCCTATCTAGCAGGGAGAATGACAAAATCTCGGGGGTGAACGGAGTGTTAGGGGAAAAGCCTGTTGACCCCTTGTCTTTCTTTCTTAGACCTACTGAAATTCCATCCTGGATGATTCTGGCCAAGTCCGCGGATTCCATTGTCACTACTCCTGAGGCCGAAGCCACATTAGGTAGGCCCGAAGTTCCGACCCCTAGATTTTCATTTACCAGGGGTTGAGCCCGATGTCGAGCGTCTGCCATGAACCCGCCTTCGGGTGTCGGCCTAAGCGACGGATGCGAATTCCTCTGAGTGAGCAGCTGAGTCAATCTGGCAACTTATTGACAGAGCTCCTCGAATGCTCCGGCATTGACGACAGTGGGATGTGGTTGTTGCATCCCTGACGACTCCTCTTGTGGGATTGAAGGATCGACAAGAGGTTGTTGATGTTCCGGAGCGGATGAGCTTACAGGAGGAAGACCTGATCATGTGTTAACCATGGCTTTTGGTAGAGATTCCCACAGACGGCGCCAATGATGATACCAAAAGTCGTACCTGGACAATTCTCGAACTTGGAGACAGATGATGAACACAAACGAAGTCTTCAAATACCTGAAACAAAGGTAATGAGGGTTTTCCTCGTTGACCCTCCGATGCTTAAGTTAGAGAGAGTTTTTGCGTAAGGCTATGGACTGAAAGTTATATGAAAAACATACCTAAATTCTGAATTTGTGACTGTATTTATAGGGTGTAGGTAGTACAGTCCGTGTAGGATTAGGATATCCCTACCTACAAGAGTTCTATCTGAATGAAGTGTTTGATTTGTACTATGACAACAAAAGTATATAGAATTCTACTTGGACAAGAGTCTTTGACGAAGGGAAGTTCTCGAGCACTATACCGTATGTTTGAAAGGGCCATATCTCGAGGGCATACCTCGAGGGAAATATCAATCATACGGGAACATTATCTTTGAGAGTCGTCGAGCATGACCAATCGAGGACACCATACCTCGAACCTTCCGTCTGGAGATGGGACGCGTGAAGGCTCCTCGAGGAACGGGGTCCTCGAGAGTCCTCTAGAACTGACACAAGACTCGTCAAGGGAAACGGGTCCTCGAGAGTCCTCTAGAACTAACATAGACTCGTCAAGGAAAATGGCTCCTCGAGAGTCCTTTAGAACTGATATGGACTCGTCGAGGGAAACGGGTCCTCAAGAGTCCTCCAGAAACTGCCACATCAGGGCCCGACGTGACATATAGCTAAGATATATCTATTTTCTAGCTGTTCTTATTGCAAGTTGGTACTTTGTAAAACCTATCACTAAAATTCCCCTAGTTGGGGATAAGGCTAAGTGGAGCAAATAGTTTACAGTATGGTTCAGTATATAGCATTCACTGTCAGCACTATCATTGGTTAGAGCCTTTTCATGCTAACCTGATTCCAGGTAGATTGAGGCTGGGATGTGATATGCTACAAAGAAGTCTAGGGAACAATTGCCCATAGTGAAGAATAGCAGCGTGCAAGGGAGAATAGCTGGCGCGCTCGCGGCTATCCAATTCACAAATACAGCAAAACACAGACGGAATCGGCATGTACGACTGAGTGGCCAGAATGCACGGAGTTATACTTGGGAACCTATTTTGCAGCTTCCATTTTTTTTTTTATTAAAATTCATCTTGGATTAAAATTGGGATGCAATTTTTGATCTATTTTGGACCTTTATAAATTCAGAACTTGGGCAAAATATCGGGAATCTCTCTCTAACTTCTTAAAACACATTCATATTATCAAATTCATTAAGCACAAGAGGCCATTTATATATCTTGGAAGAGAAGATCAAAGTTAGCAATAATTGAAGGTTAATTACATCAAAATCTTGAATAATCAAGATTCGGGGTTAAAGGTCAAGAACAAGAAATTGCTTCCACATAGTGCTTATCACCATATTTGTTTAGAGTGATGCTTTTTCATTCTTTTTCTTGTAATTTATTTAAAATCATGCTAGCCTATATTCTTTTTTTGTAGTGGATGAAGATGAACCATATTGCGTATTTTTATAATTCAAGACTAATAGTTTAGTTAATTCTTACGTTTCTTTATTCATTTTGCATTCCCATTGCATTATTTACTTGCATGGCCATCAATTAGAGAATTAATTTCTTCGTAGTATTCTAAAGTTCACAATAAATTTAGGATGCGGCAAGGTTAACACATCAACAATAGATATTAGGAATAACAATATCGTATGTGCAATCATATAGATAATTGTATAATTTAATTTGTTCTACTCATTCAAATTCGGACTAGGAATAAGATTGGACCGTGATTAAAATAGACTTAATTTATCCTAGAAAAGAAAATTATATATTATAGCTTTATCGATTGCCAAGAATGCATGATTAAAAATATATTATATATACAATCAAGAATTGAAGTAGATAACAATAGGCAGATTCGAAATCCAATATGATCTATCATTATATTTTATTTACATTTTCTTGTAATATATTTAAGTTTCAATCAAGAGTTAGACACATTTAATAATATATATTTACACTTTTATATATGACAGTTATATTTTACCCATTGTAACATAACTTGAGACATGTAAATGTAGCCAACACTTGTAATAAAACATGCACTAGGACTACACGAGGGACATTTGAGTGTGTTAAGACACAAAATGATCAAAGATTAAAACTAGCTAGCTATGCATGCGCTGACCTATATATTTGACAAACTTTAAAGCGATGTGTGGAAAACTTCAGAAACATAAAGAAAAAATTGTTATGAGTATTCAAGAATAAAGAAGGGAGATCAACATGATTTATAACTAGATGTCTCATTTACTAATATATCAAAAACATGTAATAGTTGAATAAAAGTTTGTAGAATACATCTAAAAAATATAATCTAGAGAAACTATATGAACCATAAAATAGAATTAATCTTCATCGTCCATTTAAAATAAGTGAAACTATAAAAGGTCAAAGATGTCTCATTTGTAACCAACCAAATTAGAAGTAGGGTAAAAACTAAATACTGAAAGTATTAGTTTTAAAAGTATATTATAATATTTTTGATACTTTATATTCAATTATATATTATGCCCCCACTAAATCAAATTTTTGGCTCCGCCCTTGTTGCTAGAAGCCAAAGATCTCAACTGGCTCTTAGTTGATCTCCTAGAATTAATCCTTGAACTATAAATCTTCACATTGGTTATGTACTGGTAACCAATAATAAAACCGTAAGTTTCCATTAGTCATAGCCAAACACCTAAGTCGAAACGAAATAATAATGTCCATGATGAAAACCTGACGGTAACAATGCTTTGGATTTTCTTAATGATAGGTTACACTAGAAATTTTCATTTGGTCGCACATATAAACATAATAGTTCATTCACAGAACACTAGAAATTTTCATTTGGTCAATCTAAAGGAAATTTTTATGTGTTTTAACTAATACACATAATAGTTCATTCACAAAACCAATGATTTTTAAAGAATCGATCCTTTTAGCGCTACATATCATCGAATAATTTATACATTTGATTCATAAAAGAATCAAGATAACAGGAACGGAGGATTACCCAATTTTTTGTGTAGCTTCCAGAAGCAGAACTTGTTTTCAGTCATTAACTGTCCTTCAAGAATCGTTTCTTAAGCTTTATACCTTCACACTAGCTATATGCTCCTCTCCGACGATTAAACTACACATTTTCACAACCTTATTCTCATTTTTTTCATCAAAGTCAAGTCCTTAATTCAAATTGACAAGACCAGAAGTTAACCTAATAATGGTAAACATTTCGATTTTCTCAAGGTTGGCTTCTAAAGGAAAATTGTATGTGTTTTAACTAATACACATAATAGTTCATTCACAGAACCTATGATTTTTAAAGATGCGATCATTTTAGCGCTACATATCCCCGAAGAATTTATACATTTTATTTGATTCAAGAAAGAATCAAGATAATAAGAATAGAGGATTACCCTATTTTTTGTGCAGCTTTCAAAAGCATAACTTTTTTCGTGTCATTAACTGTCCTCCAAAATCACCTCTTAAGGTTTATATAAACCTTCGCACTAGCTACGTGCTCTTCACCGACGATTAGACTACACATTTTCACAACCATGTAATCATTGTCTTTTTTTGTTTTTTTTTTTATCAAAACTAAATCCGTAATTCAAATTGACAAGCCTAAGAAATTAAACCGATAATGGTAAACAATTCAATTTTCCTAAGGTTGGGTTCCTACGGAAAATTTTATGTGTTTCAACTAATGCACATAATAGTCAATTCACAGAACCTATGATTTTTAAAGATTTGGTCGTTTTAGTGCCACAGATCATCGAAGAATTTATACATTTTATTTGATTCAAAAAAGAATTAAGATAACAGGAATGGAGGATTACCCAATTTTCCATGCTGCTTCCAAAAGTAGAACTTTTTTCCAGTCATTAAATGTTCAAAAATTGTTTCTTAAGGTTTATACCTTCACACTAGCTACATGCTCCTCACCTGTTTTTTCATCAAACTGAAGTCCGTTATTCAAATTGAAAAGACCAAGAAGTTAACCCGAAATGGTAAACATTTCAATTTTCTTAAGGTTGACTTCTAAAGGAAATTTTTTTATGTGTTTCAACTAATACACATAATAGTCCATTCACAGAACCTATGATTTTTAAAGAATCGATCCTTTTAGCGCTACATATAATCGAAAATTTTGTACATTTTATTTGATTCATAAAAGAATCAAGATAATAGAAACGGAGAATTAACCAATTTTCTGTGCAGCTTCCAGAAGCAGAACTTTTTTCCAGTCATTAAGTGTCCTCCAACAATCGTTTCTTAAGCTTTATACCTTCACACTAACTACGTGCTCCTCACCGACAATTAAACTACACATTTTAACAATCATGTAATCATTATTTTTTCATTAAAGCCAAGTCCGTAATTCAAATTGACAACATGAGAAGTTAACCCGATAATGGTAAACATTTCGATTTTCTTAAGGTTGGCTTTGAAAGGAAAATTTTAAGTAATTTAACTAATACACATAATTGTCCATTGACAGAACCTATGATTTTTAAAGAATCGATCCTTTTAGCGCTACATATCACCTAATAATTTATACATTTTATTTGATTCATAAAAAAAATAAAGATAACAGGAACAGATTGATTACCCTATTTTGTGTGCAACTTCCAAAAGCATAACTATTTTCCTGTCATTATATGTCCTCCAAAATCATCTCTTATGGTTTATATAAACCTTCACACTAGCTACATGTTCCGCACCGACGATTAAACTACACATTTCCACAATCATGTAATCATTGTTTTTTTCATCAATGCTAAATTTGTAATTCAAATTGACAAGCTTAAAAAGTTAACCCGATAATGGTAAACAATTCGAATTTACTAAGGTTGGGTTCCTACGGAAAATTTTTATGTGTTTTTAACTAATACACATAATAGTCCATTCACAGAACCTATGATTTTTAAAGATTTGATCGTTTCAGCGCCACTGATCATCGAAGAACTTATACATTTTATTTGATTTATAAAAGAATTAAGATAACAGGAATGGAGGATTACCCAATTTTCTGTGCAGCTTCCAAAAGTAGCACTTTTTTCTCATCATTAACTGTCCTCCAAAAATCGTTTCTTAAGCTCTATACCTTTACACTAGCTATGTGCTTCTCAACGATGATGAAATTATACATTTCAACAACCCTGTAATCATTGTTTTTTCATCAAAGCCAAATCCGTAATTCAAATTGACAAGACCAAGAAGTTAACTTGACAATGGTAAACATTTCGACTTTCTTAAGGTTGGCTTTTAAAGGAAATTTTTATTGTTTTAACTAATACACATAATAGTCCATTCACGGAACCTATGATTTTTAAAGAATCGATCCTTTCAGCGCTACATATTATCGAAGAATTTATACATTTTATTAAATTCATAAAAGAATCAAGATAACAGGAACAGAGGATTACCCAATTTTCTGTGCAGCTTCCAGAAGCAGAGCTTTTTTCCAGTCATTAACTGTCCTCCAAGAATCATTTCTTAAGCTTTATACATTCACACTAGCTATATGCTCCTCACTGACGATTAAATTACACATTTCAAAAACCCTGTAATCATTTTTTTTTCATCAAAGCCAACTCCGTAATTCAAATTGACAAGACCATAAGTTAACCCAATAATGGTAAACATTTTGATTTTCTCAAGGTTTGCTTCTAAAGGAAATTTTTATGTATTTTAACTAATACACATAATAGTTCATTAACAGAACATATGATTTTTAAAGAATCGATCCTTTTAGTGCTACATATTTTCGAAAAATTTATACATTTTATTTGATTCAAAAAAGAATTAAGATAACAGGAAAAGAGGATCACCCTATTTTCTGCGCAGCTTCCAAAAGCATTATTTTTTTCTTGTCATTAACTCTCCACCAAAATCACCTCTAAAGGTTTATATAAACCTTCACACTAGCTACGTGCTCCTCACCGACGATTAAACTACACATTTCCACAATCATGTAATTATTGTTTTTTCATCAAAGCTAAACCCGCAATTCAAATTGACAAGCCTAAGAAGTTGACCCGATAATGGTAAACATTTCGATTATATTAAGGTTGGTTTCTAAAAGAAATTTTTATTTGTTTTAACTAATACACATAATAATCGATTCGCAGAACCTATGCTTTTTAAAGAATCATCAATTTAGCACTACATATCACCGAAGAATTTATACATTTTATTTCATTCATAAAAGAATCAAGATAACAGGAACAGAAGATTACCGTCTTTTTCGTGCAGCTTCCAAAAGCCTAACTTTTTTCCTTAACATTAACTGTCCTCCAAAATCATCTTTTAAGGTTTATATAAACCTTCACACTAGCTATGTGTTCCTCACCGACGATTAAACTACACATGTCCACAACCATGTAATCATTGTTTTTTTCATCAATGCTAAACACGTAATTCAAATTGACAAGCCTAAGAAGTTAACCCGATAATGGTAAACAATTCGATTTTCCTAAGGTTGGGTTCCTACGGAAAATTTTATGTGTTTTAACTAATACACATAATAGTCCATTCACAGAACCTATGATTTTTAAAGATTTGATCGTTTTAGCGCCACTGATCGTCGAAGAACTTATATATTTTATTTGATTTATAAAAGAATTAAGATAACAAGATTTGAAGAATACCCAATTTTCTGTGCAGCTTCCAAAAGTAGAACTTTTTTCCAGTCATTAATCCAAAAATCGTTTCTTAATTTGTATACCTTCACACTAGCTACATGCTCCTCACCGACGATGAAATTACACATTTCAACAACCCTGCAATCATTTTTTTTTCATCAAAGCCAAACCCGTAATTCAAATATACAAGACCAAGAAGTTAACCTGATGGTGGTAAACATTTTGATTTGGCTTCTAAAGGATTTTTTTTTATGTGTTTTAACTAATACACATAATAGTCCATTCACAGAACCTATGATTTTTAAAGAATCGATCCTTTTAGTGCTACATATCATCGAAAAATTTATACATTTTATTTGATTCATAAAAGAATCAAGGTAATAGGAACGGATGATTACCCAATTTTCTGTCCAGGTTCCAGAAGAAGAACTTTTTTTCAGACATTAAGTGTCATCCAAGAATCGTTTCTTAAGCTTTATACCTTCACACTAGCTATGTGCTCCTCACCGACGATTAAACTACATATTTTCACAACAATGTAATCATTTTTTTCATCAAAGCCAAGTCCGTAATTCGAATTGACATGACAAGAAGTTAACTCGATAACGGTAAACATTTCGATTATCTTAAGGTTGGTTTCTAAAGGAATTTTTTTTTATGTATTTTAACTAATACACATAATAGTCCATTCACAGAACCTACGATTTTTAAAGAATCGATCCTTTTAGCGCTATATATCACCGAAGAATTTATACATTTTATTTGATTCATAAAAGAATCAAGATAACAGGAACTGAGGATTACCCAATTTTCTGTGCAGCTTCCAGAAGCACAACTTTTTTTCTAGTCATTAACTGTCCTCCAAGAATCGTTTCTTAAGCTTTATACCTTCATACTAGCTATGTGCTCCTCGCCGACAATTAAACTACTCATGTCCACAACCATGTAATCATTGTTTTTTCTTCAATGCTAAATTCATAATTCAAATTGACAAGCCTAAGAAGTTAACCCGATAATGGTAAACAATTCGATTTTCCTAAGGTTGGGTTCCTACGGAAAATTTTATGTGTTTTAACTAATACACATAATAGTCCATTCATATAACCTATGATTTTTAAAGATTTGATCATTTTAGCGCCACTAATCATCAAAGAACTTATACATTTTTGGATGCTGAATTAATATTTCACTGTCATTAGAGAATTTAGTGGTAAATTTCACTCGAAAATCTCTGTTTTTGTGAAACTGTATTGCTTTCACCATAAAGATATTTGATTGTAGCTCTTCAATTGATTTTCTTGTGTCTTTGATGAATTTTTTCCAAACATGGAAAGCTACAAAAGTTGCCTTCCCAATTTAAGAAAGGTTCTATATGGGAGATGGTTAAATCTAAGAGCTTGAGGCAAAGATATTGCACATCATAGTTCTAGTCTAGTCTTTGGATGCATTTTGTGCTACTTATGAAAGGATAAGACTAAGTGGAACAAACCGTCTACATTATATTTCATTCACGGTTAGCACTATCATTGGTGATAAGCCGTTGCTAAAAATCTCAATCATGCCCTGTTGTTGCTAGCTACTATCCAATGTATCGTGACTTATTAAAAACGACTTCCTTGCTTTCTCAGTACCTTCAGAATATGCTATTACAAAATTCGAAAGTAGTGGAAATGCAGATTAGGTTGATAAATTTCTCTCTACTTTCTAAGACTTCATTGAAAGTGAAACCAAATTCGTAGATCGGATTTGAAATTTGAAAATTTTCTATAAGCCTTTCCTTATTCCATTTATTGCAATATGTTCTACTCACATCTACATGTACACACAAAAACACATTGAATCAACCAGCAAAGTCTTCTTTTTTATTATTCTCGTAACAAAAGGAAAGTTACAAAAGTACACATATGCAAACTAACCCTGCTGCAGCGCAAAATTGTTTGTATTATCAGCATCTAACAAAGTATTTTCTTTTTTTTTTGTAAAAAAAGGAAAGTCTACCAACTATGCTTCATTGCAGAATCCTTCGAATTATCAGCATCCAATCCTTCTAAACAAAATCCTCAAAGTCCCAATCATCATCCTGCACGAGAACAATAAATGATGAGCTCTGAAGGATTACCCAATTTTTATGTGTTTTAACTAATACACATAATAGTCCATTCACAGAACATATGATTTTTAAAGATTTATCGTTTTAGCGCCACTAATCATCGAAGAACTTATACATTTTATTTGATTTATAAAATAATTAAGATAATAGGAATGGAGGATCACCCAATTTTCTGTACAGTTTTCAAAAGTAGAACTTTTTTCTAATCATTAACTGTCCTCCAAAAATTGTTTCTTAAGCTCTATACATTCACACTAGCTACGTGTTTCTCACCGACGATGAAATTACACATTTCAACAACCCTGTAATCATTGTTTTTTCATCAAAGCCAAATCCGTAATTCAAATTGACAAGACCAAGAAGTTAACTGATAATGGTAAACATTTAGACTTTCTTAAGGTTGGCTTTTAAATGAAATTTTTTATTGTTTTAACTAATACACATAATAGTTCATTCACAGAACCTATGATTTTTAAAGAATCGATCCTTTCAGCGCTACATATTATCAAAGAATTTATACATTTTATTAAATTCATAAAAGAATCAAGATAACTGGAACGGATGATTACCCAATTTTCTGTGCAACTTCCAGAAGCAGAGCTTTTTTCCAGTCATTAACTGTTCTCCAAGAATCGTTTCTTAAGTTTTACACCTTCACACTAGCTATGTGCTCCTCACCGACGATTAAACTACATATTTTCACAACCATGTAATCATTTTTTTTAATCAAAGTCAAGTTCGTAATTCAAATTGACAAAATCAGAAGTTAACCCAATAATGATAAACATTTTGATTTTCTCAAGGTTGGCTTTTAAAGGAAAATTTTATGTGTTTTAACTAACACATAATAGTCCATTCACAGAACCTATGATTTTTAAAGAATCGATCCTTTTACCGCTACATATTATCGAAGAATTTATATATTTTATTTGATTAAAAAAGAATCAAGATAACAGGAACAGAGGATTACCCAATTTTCTGTGCAGCTTCCAAAAACAGAACTTTTTTCCAATCATTAATTGTCCTCCAAGAATCATTTTTTTAAGCTTTATACCTTCACACTAGCTATGTGCTCCTCACCGACGATTAAACTACATATTTTCACAACCATGCAATCAATTTTTTTTTTATTCTTTATTTTTTATCAAAGTCAAGTCCGGAATTCGAATTGACAAGACAAGAAGTTAAGCCGATAATGATAAACATTCCGATTATCTTAAGGTTGGTTTCTAAAGGAAATTTTTATGTGTTTTAACTAATACCCATAATAGTCCATTCACAGAACCTATGATATTTAGAGAATCAATCCATTTAGCGCTACATATCACCAAAGAATTTATGCATTTTAATTCATTCATAAAAGAATCAAGATAACTGGAACAGAGGATTACCCTATTTTTTGCGCAGCTTCCAAAAGCATAACTTTTTTCGTTGTCATTAACTGTCCTCCAAAATCACCTCATAAGGTTTATATAAACAGTCACACTAGCTATGTGTTCCTTGCCGATGATTAAACTACACATGTCCACAACCATGTAATCATTGTTTTTTCCATCAATGCTAAATACATAATTCAAATTGACAAGCCTAAGAAGTTATCCCGATAATGGTAAACAATTCAAATTTCCTAAGGTTGAATTCCTACAAATTTTTTTATGTGATTTAACTAATACACATAATAGTCCCTTCACTGAACCTATGATTTTTAAAGATTTGGTCATTTTAGCGCCACTGATCATCGAAAAACTTATACATTTTATTTGATTTATAAAATAATTAAGATAACAGGAATGGAGGAATTTTCTGTGCAGCTTCCAAAAGTAGAACTTTTTTCCAGTCATTAATTGTCCTCCAAAAATTGTTTCTTAAGCTGTATACCTTCCACACTAGCCACGTGCTCCTCACCGACGATGAAATTACACATTTCAACAACCCATCAATCAATGTTTTTTCATCAAAGCCAAAACCATAATTCAAATTGACAAGACCACGAAGTTAACCTGACGATGGTAAACATTTCGATTTTTTCAAGGTTGGCTTCTAAAGGAAATTTTTATGTGTATTAACTAATACACATAATAGTCCATTCACAGAACTTTTGATTTTTAAAGAATTGATCCTTTTAGTGCTACATATCATCGAAAAATTTATACATTTTATTTGATTAAAATGGAATCAAGATAACAAGAACATATGATTACCCTATTTTCTGCGCAGCTTCCAAAAGCACAACTTTTTTTCGTGTCATTAACTATCCTCCAAAATCACCTCTTAAGGTTTATATATACCTTCACACTAGCTATGTGCTTATCCCCGACGATTAAACTACACATTTCCACAATCATGTAATCATTTTTTTTTTCATCAAACTGAAGTACTTAATTCAAATTGACAAGACCAAGAAGTTAACTTGACGATGGTAAACATTTCGATTTTCTTAAGGTTGGCTTCTAAAGGAAATTTTTTATGTGTTTTAACTAATACACATAATAGTCCATTCACAGAACCTATGATTTTTAAAGAATCGATCGTTTTAGCGTTACATATTGTCGAAAAATTTATACATTTTATTTGATTCATAAAAGAATCAAGATAACAGGAGCAGATGATTACTCTATTTTTAGTGCAGCTTCCAAAAGCATAACTTTTTTTTGTGTCATTAATTGTCCTCGAAAATCACCTCTTAAGATTTATATGTACCTTCACACCAGCTAAGTGCTACTCACCGACGATTAAACTACACATTTCCACAATCATGTAATCATTGTTTTTTCCTCAAACTGAAGTACTTAATTCAAATTGACAAGACCAAGAAGTTAACTTGACAATGGTAAACATTTCGATTTTCTTATGGTTGGCTTCAAAAGGAAATTTTTTATGTGTTTTAACTAATACACATAATAGTCCATTTACAGAACCTATGATTTTTAAAGAATCAATCCTTTTAGTGCTACATACCACCAAAGAATTTATACTATTTATTTGATTCATAAAAGAATCAAGATAACAAGAACATAGGATTACCCTATTTTCTGTGCAGCTTCCAAAAGCATAACCTTTTTCCTTTCATTAACTGTCCTCCAAAATCATCTCTTAAGGTATATATAAACCTTCACACAGATACATGCTCATCACCGATGGTTAAACTACACATTTTCACAATCATGTAATCATTGTTTTTTAATCAAAGCTAAACCCGTAATTCAAATTGACAAGGCTAAGAAGTTAACCCGATAATGGTAAACAATTCGATTTTCCTAAGGTTGGGTTCCTACGGAAAATTTTATGTGTTTTAACTAATACACGTAATAGTCCATTCACAGAACCTATGATTTTTAAAGAATTGACCATTTTAGAGCCACAACTCACCGAAGAATTTATACATTTTATTTGATTCGTAAAAGAGTCAAGATAACATGAACGTAGGTTTACCCTATATTCTGTGCCGCTTCCCAAAGCGAGTTTAGTAGCTTCAATCCTTTGTGGTGAAATATTGATATGACATTTAACAAATTCAAGACTACAAAATAAAGCACGCCAAGATTTACATACGTATGAAAATTTTACAGTAGATTTCATCGACAATTTTAATAGTATCTCACATATCATATCATGAGGAAGATCGGGACTCGGCATTGAATCTTCAATAATTCGTTCGGGCCTATTTGCATGCTATTCCAGTGCCATTGAAACAAAAGAACTGGGATAGAATGAAATCGAAAAAGGGACTTGCAAGAATTGTGTTTAAAAAAGACAAAAAAAAAAAAAAAAAAAATAGGGTGTTTCAATAAATAACAACTAGCTGAGGATATTTGATAAACTGTTTGGAAAGAAGGCCAGATGGTAACCTCCAATTGGCTACTTATTCATCACTTGGATTGTGTTTTCCCAACTCTAATGTGAGCCATTGGATTCCATGAAAGGTTGTGATTAGACAAAATTTTCCTACTTGGTTTTGCGTTTCCCTCTCCCTGGAAATAAGATTATTGAGCCCCTGTTTGGGCTCCAATAATTCCCAAATGCATTTTTTCCTTTATCTTTTCTCACACATTTTTCAATAAAATATTAATATTACACGTATATCCAAAAGTTTTATTTCTATTTTACAAAGCCAAATGACATGAAACTTTACAAAGATGTTCTACATATTATTACGAACATATGGTATAAATTTCATGAATTTATATGGAGTATATCATAAGCTACCATTAACAATGGTTAAGCTTGAAGGAAAATCGAAAATCATGCTTTTCGATCATTCTAAACCATTTACATCACGTATTTAATAAAAAAAAAAAAACAACATAATTAGGCTCTGATATCAATGTAAATTGTACTATCATGTTTTTTTTTACCGTTACATGTTTTTCACTATTTTCTTCGCATATGAGTTTTGTATTGTCTTTTACATGATTTTTGGTGGATTGGGTGTATTATAGAAGTTAGAGGTGTTTGGATGTCATAATTTCAAATTTAAAACCACAATTTCCTCAATTTCTCCCTCCCAACTATAACATGCATTCGGTCGAGTTAGCCCACATGGAGGATCCGTTTTATTCAAACATGTACTTGCTCGTAGATCAGATTTACCAAATTCAGTGAATTCATATACCTTAGGATCCAGGAGTTACCTGGCCAATGAAATGCTACATTGATGCACACAGGAGCTGCTGGAAGCAGGACTTTTTTCGGTCATTATTTGTCCTCCAAGAATCATCTCTGAACCTTATACCTTTACACTAGCTACGTACTCCTCACCGACGATTAAACCACACATTTCAACAACCATGTAATCATTGTTTTATTTATCAAAGCCAAATCCGTAATTCAAATTGACGAGCCAAAGAAGTTAACCCGATTATGGTAAACATTTTGATTTTCTTAAGGTTGGGTATCTGATGAAGTGCAGAAGGAGACGAAGTTTATGTTGAAGTGGGATTGGCGCAAGCAAAAGAGTCACATTCCATGATTTCATGATAACTTTGAGGTTATTCGTTTTTGGCGAATTTCTAGTCTAATTCGATTGGGCAAATTCCATCGTTTAAGCCTTCAATTAGGCGTTTTTGCTATTTATGGTAATTTATATTTTCGCAATATCTCATTCAATAAAATTCGGATTCGAATTCCGTTTGTTGGATGACGATCCTGAATCTTAGGAGTTTCAATTTTAGTTGCAAGTTTGAATTTTTCCATTTATGGAAAAATATTGTTTTTCTATTTTATTATTTATTTTCTTGATTTTGCTAGGGTTTTACTATTTAAAACATTGTAAGCCCTTCGATGCAGCAGTTTATTGAATTGAATAAAATTTCGTGAGTTTCTCTTATATTTGTGAGATTATTCATTTTTCCTACAATTTTTCGCTAAGTTAGTACCAAAGGAAAATTTTATGAGATTTAACTAATACACATAATTGTCCATTCACAGAACCCATAATTTTTAAAGAATTAATCATTTTGGCGGAACAGATCATCGAAGAATTTATACATTTTATTTGATTCATAAAAGAATTAAGATAACAGGAACGGAGGATCACCCTATTTTCAGTGCAATTCCAAAAGCGAGTTTAGTAGCTTCGTTTCTTTGTAGTGAAATATTGATATGGCATTTGAAAAATTCAGGACTAAAAATTAAAGCAAGCCAAGATTTACATACGCATGAAAATTGCACAATAGATTTCACCGACAATTATATGAATATCTCAATTATCATATCTTGAGGAAGATCGAGACTCGGCATTGAATCTTCAAGAATTCATTCGGTCCGATTTGCTTTATATTCCAATGCCATTGAAACAAAAGTACTAGGATAGAATGAAAACGAAAAATGGACTTGCAAGAATTGTGTTTAAGACGACAAAAGAAATGGATGTTTCAATAAATCACAATTAACTGAGGATATTTGATACTGTTAGGAAGGAAGGCCACATGGTAACCTTCTATTGGCTATTCATTCATCATTTGGTTTGTGCTTTCCCAACTCTAATGTGAGCCATTGGATTCCATGGATGGCTGTGATTAAACCAAATTCTCCTACTTGATTTTGAGTTTCCCTCTCCCTGGGAATATGATTATTGAGTCCCTGTTTTGGCTCCAATAATTCTCAAATGCATTTTTCCCTCCTCTTTTCAACTAAACATTTTTCGATAAAACAAGAGTGTGTTTTATGTTGATTTTAATGATAATAGAATTTTTGGAATAATGATTGATGGAAGAATGTGTGGTGGAAAAATGATAAAAAGTTTTAGATTTGTGTGTAATATTATTTTATTTGAAAAATGTGTGGTTGAAATGAAGAAAGAGAAAAAATGAGAATGAGAATTGAATGGAGGCCAAACTATGTCTAACATTACATGTAAATTCAAAAATTTTATTTATTTTTTACGAAGTCAAATGACATGAAACTTTACAAAGATGATCTACATGATATCACGAACATATGGTGTAAATTTCATGAATTTGTATGGAGTATATCAAAAGTTACCATTAATGATGATTAAGCTTGAAGGAAAATCGAAATCATGCTTTTCGATCATTCTAAACTATTCATAGCACACATTTAAGCGGAAAAAAAAATTACTTATTCCTTGTTTGAGCCCCATTTTAAGAACGTATTTTTGATTAGTGTATTGATGAAAAATGTATGGTTAAAAAATAAGGAAAAATTTTGGGTTCGTGTCCAATATTATTTTATTGAAGAAGTGTTGTTGAAATGATATTAAAATACTGTTTAAGAATGTATTTTTTTTCCAAATAATGGGGCCCAAACAAGGGCTTAGGCTAAAATACCAATGTAAATCGTACTAGGATGTTTTCTACTGAGTTGGGAGTGGTAGAACTTACTTGAAATCGTAAAAACGAGGTTGGATTACTTGCCTTTGATTTGCTTTCTTATCACACTGCCTTGTACCCACCTTTTTGGTTAGAAATTTAATCACAAAGGAAGTAATTTGATAGTCACAAACCAATTACCAATTTTGAGATGTAAATATTCCAAAACAAGTCATCACCCTTGTGTGTTTTTCACATTTTCTTCACATACGAATTTTGTATCATCTCTTACATGGTTTTTGGTTGAGTGAGTATAATATTGAAGTTAGAGGTGGTGGGAATTTATATTTTAAAATTTAAAACCTCAATTTCCTCAACTTCTCCGTCCAAACTACTCCATGCATTCGGGTTAGGTCAGCCCACATGGGCGACCTAGTTTCTTCCAATAGGCACTTTCCCATATATCATAGTTAACAAATTCAGTGAATTCATATACCTTGGGAGCTGGGAGTTACCTGGCCAATGAAATACAACATTGATGCACACAGAAGCTGCCAAAAGTAGAACTTTTTTCAGTCAATAACTGTCTTACAAGAATCATCTCTTAGCATGTATATCTTCACACTATCTACGTGCTCCTCACCAACCATTAAACTACGTATTTCGGTAACCATGTAATCTTTATTTTTATTCATCAAAGTCAAATCCGTTATTCAAATTGACAAGCCGAAGAAGTTTACCCAATGATGGTAAACATTTCGATTTTCTTATGGTTGGGTTCTAAAGGAAAAATTTATGTGTTCTAACTGATACACGTAATAGTCCATTCACAGAACCTATGCTTTTTAAAGAATTGATCATTTTAGCACCACAGATCATCGAAGAATTTATATATTTTATTTGATTCATAAAAGAATCAATATAGTAGGAAAATGGGATTACCATATTTTCTGTGTAGCTTCCAAAAGCGAGTTTAGTAGCTTCGTTCCTTTGTAGTGAAATCTTGATATGGCATTTAAAAAATTCAAAACTTAAAATTAAAGCACACCAAAATTTACATACGCATAAATTTTTTACAATAGATATCACCACAGTTTAAGAGTATCTCAAATATCATATCTTGAGGAAGATCAAGACTTGGTATTGAATCTTCAGGAATTCGTTCGGGTCGAATGTATGTGATATTCCAATGCCATTGAAACAAAAGAACTAGGATAGAATGAAAACAAAAAAGGGACTTGCCAGAATTGTGTTTAAAAAAAAGTACTGGGTGTTTCAATAAATAACAACTAAGTGACTAACTAAGGATATTTAGGTCAAATTGTTAGAAGGAATGCCACATGGCAACCTTCAATTGGCTGCTTATTCATCACTTGGATTGTGCTTTTCCCAAAGGCCACATGACAACCTCCAATTGGCTATTTATTCATCACTTGGATTGTGCTTTCCCAACTCTAATGTGAGCCATTAGATTCCCTGGATGGTTGTGATTAAACCAGTTTTTCCTTTTAGGTTTTGAGTTCCTCTCTCCCTGAAAATAAGATTATTAGTCATTTAGGCTCTATTAAATTCTAAATGTATTTTTTCTCTCTACTTTTCAACTACACATTCTTCAATAAAATAATATTAAATATATATTCAAAAATTTTCTTTCTTTTTTAACCACACATTCTTCAAAAAGTCACTATTACAAAATACAAATTTTCCCAAAACTAATTATAATTGAGCTGAAATAGGGGGTTAATTGAATTTATTGATTCATAATTAAATTCAAACTTTTACTTTGCTTTTGGAAACCTACGTTATCTACATGACATTTCTTGTCATTAGTGCTCTTTAATGGTGACTGCGTAGCACTGGAGTTCTATCAATTAAATTCCGAGATTGACAAACCTTTTAGGGAGTGAAAAAGAGAACATAAATTTGAATGGAAAGAGAATTGAAATGAGAAATGGCGAATAATCATATTCCAGTAGCTCATCCAGTAGTTGAAGTAGTCGATGAAGACGATATGGTTGATGTGGATTACATAATCCCATCTACGGTGAATACTCAATTCAGCATCAAACATCTGTTTTTCTCTACGCCCTCTTGTATGAGCCTAGAATTGATGAAAATATATTTTTGCTTCTTTAAAAGACCGTGATTGATCCAAAGTTGTTACTTAGAGATCACACAATGTCACAGATTGAGTATTTGTATACTAGCAACAAAATTTATTCAAATTCTATTAAATTTGACAATTTGTGGCCTCAAATTCTATTAATTTTGTCAATGTTAGATAATAAAACATAATATCTTAGCTCATTTAATTGTTTCAAAATTTTTTAAAGATTACCTAGAGTTGATGAGAGTATAATTTAATGACCTTGCTCAATTCAAATTTGTTACCTAGAGGTCATAGAGTGACATGCAATTGAGTATTTGTATTACAGAAGTCCACGCTCAACGTAAAAGCTAAGTGTTACTAAAATCTAGAGCAAGAACTCTCAGTCTTTTGTCTCTTGAACAAGGAAGAAAGTTTATTGGAAAATAAAAAGGTAAAAATATTATCGGATAGATAGTAATGTCAAGGGAATGCAATGCAACAGTTAAATTCAGAAATAAAACATACGTAATTTTTTGTTAATCTAGTATCATGTAATGGAAGATTGTACGAGTAGTTTAACAAAACACGTGATCTTATTCCAACCTAAATTAACAGAACACAAAGCACCATCTTTTTCAATTAACTACATGCTTCACAAAGCTTCCTTCTCTTCAATGGAAGAAGAAGACAAGGAATGATAAAAATAATAATAAGAAATTACAGTGCTCAAATTGTGAATCCTCAATCTTTCACGAGAAGAATACAAGTTCTTCCAATAGTGTTTCTTGAGCTTTCTCATTTTATTGATATAACTATTACAACAAAGTCCAAGTTTTAGGCCATTACATTGATATTTAGGGTGGTGATAAAGTAACTAAGTTCTATTTTTGGACATTGCTACGTGTACGTCAAGTTTTACATAATATGTTACATAATGTCACATGTCACTCTATCTAATCTTGTCACTCCACATAATTTTTTGTAATCCCTCATGTACCCTTTTTATGTACAAGTAATACAATTCTCTATTTTTTTTTTCTAACTAGGACACAAATTATACGCATATGTTATTGAAAGTTGTGAAGTGGAAAATTCTTGTTAGCAATTTCTAAACTGACAATTGTACTTTGTGATTCAGAATTATTAGAAGACATCTCGAAAAGTTCACTCTATTTTATATATTAGTCGTTATACACTTTTCTCTGTCCTTCATAAACACTCATTATCATTTCATCATCCCACCAGCACCAAGTGCCCTTTAACGATAAAACAACCGGAAAGTCAGTTGAATGCCAGCATCCATTGTGCTTATTCTTTACTAAACTATGAGGACAAATTGGAAAGGATCATCTTCTCCCTCAGTGGCACAGTTCTTAAAACCTTCAATTTTGTATATAACACTTTCAGAAAATGTGCATGAAAGTTTTGACAGGGACAATAATAAAAGTGGTTGACATGGTGAGAGATATAATTTTGAACCAGGGAATCAAAGAATTTTGCATGGATCTTTAAATTTGTTAAACAACATTAAATATATCTATTTAAAATTGGTCTTTAACAATGTTAATTATCTTTATTTCGATGTTATGTATTTTCAACACCCATTCTCACGTCTATACCGTCATTCTTGGTTCCCGAAGATCACATTGTGTCAATACAATTTTTTTCCTTCATTAAACAAAACTGACCCAAGAAAACATAAAGAAATAAAAAATAAAATTTAAAAATTTCGTGGTCGGCAGGATTCGAACCTGCGCGGGCAGAGCCCACATGATTTCTAGTCATGCCCGATAACCACTCCGGCACGACCACCGCTATGGTAGAAAATGTATAGAAAACAATTTTCATTAAAAATACAATAGTTTTCAATTGTTTTTTAAAATTGTTTTATTACCCACAGCACCCCCCCCCCCCCGCACCTCTCTCTCTCTCTCTCTCTCTCTCTCAATACATTAGAATAATAAATAGGTCAAATTTTCATACCAATAAACTACTTTTATATTTTAATAGTATCAATTTTTATTTATTTATTTATTTATTTTTTAATTTAGAGTTTCTGAAAATTTGTCAATCAAATAAATAAGCTTAAGGCAGATATTAATTAATACTTGATTTTATTAAAAATTTATTATCATCTTTCAATTTGTTAAATATATATATATTTTTTCAATTATTAATTTTAAACTCCCTCAAGCAATTTTTGCCAAACTCATAAGAATTTATCTTGTGGTACATAATGGTGTACCGAATGGGTACCATAATAAACACATGGCGGCCCCTTATTGGAGAGCGCCTGCAGAACTACTCTTCCGTTCTTTAAAGATTCTCAATCTTTTCACTTATATACTAGTTTTGGCCCGTGCGGTGCATGGGTTGTCTTATTATTAAGGTTATGTTAGCATATAAATATTCAAAAGCAACTTATAAATCTCATAAGCAACTTATAACTTTTTAAAAACTCTGCCAAATAGCCCTCTAGTGTGTCCTAAATTGTATTTGAATCTCAAAATATATTGTGTTTTGTATTAGCATTTTCCTTCAAATACCCTCTTTCATTTCCAAATTTCTCGGGAAATCTTATTCACCATTGCTAATAACCCCAAAACAATATAATTGCTTAAAATTTCGCTCCACAAAAGCTAAATATATGTACTAATGAGCCTCAAACATGCCTCAATTCTAAAATCTTCTTCTTCGTGGATTTAACTATTCCCTCTCCCCTTCACATCTTCAACCAAAATTTAGATTTCCAATTGACATAAAATACACCTCAACCACCTCTTCATCGACTTTGTCCTTGCAAAATCTAGAAACCTTTAATCAAACAATTTCTGTTTGTTCAAACTTTAATTAACAACCTAACATACATGAAAACAAAGGAAATAGACACATCAAAAGAAGAAACATTACCGACATTTTCAATAATAGAATTGAAAGGAATATGTATAAATTAAACATTAACCCCAAAGTTCAAAACCAATTCCATTGAATAAAAGCACAAATATGAACTTTTAAATTTGTATGCGCAAGTACCTGTGTTTTCCTTCTGTCCAAGGTGTTCCTTTCTTCCTTTCTACCTCCTTCGTTCTATGCCCACTGGACCCAAAGGATATCTGACATGGCCTTCTCAATCCAACCTGATTCCACTCAAATGCCTGGAATGAACAAAGAGGAAAAATTATTTCTGAAAGGAGATTACCCAAATGGCTTCTACAGTAACTATTAATAACATTACCTACGGGGAAAGACAAGAATCAAAGCTCAAAAAATTGATTGAATTTCAAGAAATGGCAACACAGATACGAAAATCCTTGCAGCCTTCTTATGTTTGCAGTGGGGAATGCGAACACTGAAAGATGAATTAGTTATTGTAAGCTAAAGCAAGAGAAAGTGTTGGAGAAGTTTTAAACTGTAACTTATGCCTCAATTTTTTTTACAATTTCAATTGCTTTTGTGAGCTTAAAGAAGCAGAGAGTAGTGTTTTTGTAAGCTCAATGAAGATAATTTTTGTATTGGTAGTCGGTAGAGAACTGAAACAAATACAAATGATATACATGGGAAAAAAAGATATTTTACAAAATATCAACTGCAATGCTTCTCTAATACGAAAGCTTCATGATTTAGCAAACTTCAAACCCACTTACCCTCACAATACAATAACCATTTTTACTTGTCCCATAAAGTGGAAACTTCTGGTGTGAGGAGATCATAATTGTTAAACATAATAGAGAACTCAAATCTTACTGTTACAAACTATTGAGGTGTAAAGCGAAAGGATAAGTGCAAAACCGTGGCAGCAGCGATAGAGAAGGAAAAACATCGTACCTTCAAAAGCATCTCGTCACCGTCTGCATCTTCGATTTGAAGGAGAAGTGCAAACCGTGGCAGCAACAATAGAGAAGGAAAAACCTCTGTGAAAAAACCTTTGTGATTTAAAATCTATTTTTCTGAAAGGGGAAAATGGGTATGAGTCTACTTCACCTGCTCTCTGAACTGATCTATTGTTCGAGCAAATGAAAAGGAAGGAGAAGCAATGGGAGGTTGCGTGGGAAAATGGAGGAGGAGTGGGTGGTTGCGTGAGATAATGGAGAAGGAGGAATGGCCGTGGGGAAATTTTTGACGAATTTCAGGGATTTTTTTTTGCCTCTTTTATTTGGTAGTTTGTACAGTGATAATATATTCACTATATTTACATGTGTAGGATATATATCTATATATATATATATATACATGAAATATACTATCTGGGTGCATCTTAACCTGCTAAAATCCTGACTTTAAATCAAACTTACTAAATATCTTACAATCTTGTATCTTATTTATTAATACTGTCTTGTCTGGTATATTATAAGTATCATCTATTGTATTATCATTAAATCTTAAGATAATATAGAAGAGAGTTTAGAAAATTTAGAAATACAAGAAGAAGAGATAGATTTTGAACCCAGAGAATTAATAGATAGTGAAAAAATTTATAATATGTTAATAACAAAACAAGACATAGAAAATTTAATATCTAAATTAGAAAAGATGAAAATTTTAGGAGAAAATGTACTAAAGTATTGGGAAAAAGATAAAATACTATGTGAATTAACCTGTGTACTTCTGTAATATCTTTACTATAATAACCTACTATTTGATTTTCTGAAATATAACCGTCTATTGGCTGACTATATTCTACTAAATATCTCAACCTATTTTTTTTAGTTTTTATTTGTTTTAAAATCATAAACTAAAATTTTTAATTACCAGTCACTACTTCCTATATGCTCTGATACCAAAAGAGGGGGATGCTCTAAAAGAGTTGTATTTTCTGTATTTTCTCAAATGAGTTGTATATGAGGGTTTTTCTCTTGAATAAACTTTTATTATACTTAATACTTTCATTAGTTTTCTATAATTCTTCTTTTTATGCCAATAAATCCCCCCCCCCCCCCCCCCCCCCCCCTTTTTTTTTTGTCTTCACCAATAATTTTTTTTTCTTCTTGTATTTCTAAATTTAGATATAGAAATTTCCATTTTTTCTAAATTTTCTAAAAAGATAAAAGGATATATATATATATTAGCTCTCCCTCGAGCTGTCCTATGGCCTCCATTGCTTCTCCAAGCTCTTGACAACAAAAAAAATAAAATTACTTTCTGCGTATTTAACACTTGGTACTTTTCTTATCTATTTTTCTTGTTACAAGCTTTATGTTCCTTTCCTTCATTTGGGATGGATTTTGATTGTTTTTTTTAGTGTTTTTCCAATAAAAAGGAACAATTGTTTTCTGTGCTTTGTTTAAGTAAATGCTTATTTCACCAAATTGTTTTCGGTTTTGGTTTAAGGTTGCACTAAATTTATGTACCGTTCTTCATTTTGATCCATTTTTTTTTTGTTTGTAATAACGCTGTTTCAACATAATCCTTTCTCTGTTATGAAAATTTATGGGTTTTCTGTTCAATTTTTGTTTAAAGGTACAAGCTTTAGGCACTTTTCAGTATTTGACAGTGTTCTATGCCCGAATAACTCGATTTGATTTCTCTAAACCATTGGATTCAATACTTCTCTGGAAAATTGCTTTCTGGGTATTGAGAAACGTACTGGCTAGATGTTTTTTGTTATATATAATTGTGCACGTGCCAGAAATTAACTGTTAAAGAGATAGTTTTATCCGAGTCAAATGTATGATGAAAACATAATCCGAATACCATGAACAACCTGAAGGTGAATACGATATTCTGTTCTGTATTAAATGAAGTGAGGAAAATGTAAGAAGTTAAACTGGGCTTGATTGGTGAAGTAATGGTGCTGAAGTCCAGTAGTCGAGGCGTGAGCTTGGGAAGATGGGGCTGCTTAATGACTGTAGACAAGTCCAGGTGTAAGAAAGAGATTGTACTGGGAAGGGGAGATGTGAGGTATCTATGCCCATTTTAGAAATGGTGGTGAGGGAAGGGGAAAGATGCTCAAGAAGCCTGAAAGTATGGGGGGGAAAGGTCATTTTTCCTGGATTTTGTGGGAAGAAGACTGAGATGCCTCCAAGAACTGGTATTGAGGGGTATGCAGTAGAATTGTAATTAAAATGGGATTACACAATGTGATAATTAGCACTGAAAAGAGTTGGTTGATGGATATCAAAAGATTAGTGCATAACTAATGATTGTCGTTTTTTTTTGCAATAAACTCCACTCAACCATGCCTTATCCCATATTGGTATGGGGTCGGCTAATCTTGGCCTCTGTGTGCATCCTTTTTTGAATTAGTTTTATTTTAAAGTTATAAGTTTCTTGATCTACTTAATGGACACTGATATTATTTTGACAATTTTTTTTGTTTTGAAGCTTGATATTGAGTGTGGATCAGAGTTGAAGAATTTGCAAGATGGCTTTATCATTCTTTAGAGGGTTACATACCCATTCTTTTCTGATGTACCACCCATCATCATTTTTTTCTAGAAAACATGGTATGCTATATAGTAGAATGAAAAGCATACGAGCGCAAACTGCAACACAAGAGAAACCACAGCCTCAACTGAAAGTATCAACTCGAACCCAATCTAAAATGCATGATGAAATTTTGAAAAACTATGAAGCAATCATAGGCATAGAAACCCACGTGCAGCTTTCCACTCTAACCAAGGCCTTTTGTAACTGTCCATACAATTATGGGGCTCAACCAAACACAAGTGTTTGCCCCGTGTGCATGGGGTTGCCTGGGGCACTGCCAATTCTGAATACGAAGATCATAGAGTGTGCTGTTAAAGTTGGTCTTGCACTCAACTGTAAACTTTCTCTGAGTTCAAAGTTCGATAGGAAGCAGTACTTTTATCCAGACCTTCCCAAAGGGTACCAGATATCACAGTTTGATATCCCAATTGCAACTGGTGGTTACCTGGATGTTGCAATTCCTGTTGAGTTTGGCGGTGGACATAGAAGGTTTGGAATTACCAGAGTTCATATGGAAGAAGATGCTGGGAAGCTAATTCATATGGGCAATGGTAGTTTTTCTCAGGTAAGTCTTCAAGACTTTTCCCCCTTCTTTTTTGCATTCATAATTTTTCCCTCTTATTCTCCAATCCCGGCCTCCCATCTGAGCAGTCAGTTTCTAATATATAGAATGATTTTATGAACTTGAGATATTAATTATTACATTTTATTTTACCAAGGCTTGTAATACGAGCTTACCAGTGATGTCTGCCATGCTATTTTGGAGTCTATTTTTGTTGGTGATTGAAGTTCTACGCATACATGAAATTTGCTGCTACTTCAATCATCAGACTGTGCGATTTGAGTGGTTTTTACATTGTATTTTAAAGTCATGTAGGTTGATTTGAATCGGGCAGGAGTGCCTTTGCTTGAGATTGTCTCAGAACCTGATATGAGAACTGGTATTGAAGCAGCAGAATATGCTGCAGAATTGCAGAGGTTAGTTAGATATTTGGGAGTAAGTAATGGAAATATGCAGGAAGGATCACTTCGTTGTGATGTCAATATCTCCATTCGTCCAATCGGGCAGTTAGAGTTTGGTACTAAGGTAAATAATTCTTTTTCTGTTAATAATATTCTTGTTCCTTGGGACCAGAAAATGATATATGAAATTGAACTTGTTAATTCAAGGATACGTCTCTTTGTGCAAACTTTTAATGACAAACACTAAATTGACATTGAGACATTAACGAAGATCCCTGAAATATTATGTCCTATTTTAGATGAGAGTAGTTTTTCATAGTATGTCACACATGATCTGTCTATGAATTTAGTCAAAACAAAGCAATAGCAAGTTATATGATAATTTAGTTGAATGCTGATACTGTGTCTTTGAAATGAATTGCAGTCTTTGGTTAACCGCTTGACTTTTCAATAAATTGTATCTATTTCGGCTTATATATGCTTTGCTACTGATTATTTAGTTATTTTACGTAGATTATAGTATTTCTTAGATGCTGATATCTTTATAATTAAATGCTAATTAAATAAAATTCTGTATTATTCATTTTCAAACTTGTACCAACAGGTAGAAATAAAGAACTTGAATTCGTTTTCATCAGTGAGTAGGGCTATCGATTTTGAAATATCAAGACAGGCACTTCTTTATAGTCAAGGTCAGGCTGATCAAATTGTACAAGAAACCCGTCTCTGGGAAGAAGGCGCTCAGGTTATATTTCATTTTATTCTCATGATAAAAAGAGAAGTTATAATGTGGCAAATAATTTCTTCTATATTAACTGCTAAGCTACATGTTTGTTCTACTTCTAGAAAACAGTTACAATGAGGAAGAAGGAAGGACTTGCTGACTATCGCTACTTTCCGGAGCCTGATCTTCCAGGAGTTACGCTCACTGAGGAATACATTGATGGGGTCCGTAATTCCTTACCTGAACTTCCGGAAATGAAGCGTCAAAGATATGAAGGAATGGGTCTAAACATGCAGGATGTTCTCTTTCTTACCAATGATATCAATGTATGTCCTGTTGGTCCTTAACTTGTATTTTGGTTCCTATACGTTGGCACAATTAGTATCTGGAAATTCTACACTTAATATGTTGAATAATTGGGTTTGCCTTGCCTTTTAGTCTTCAACATATCTATGCTGCCAATGCATTGTTTATATTATTATATCTAGCACTGCAAAAACTTTCACGATGCTGATTGTTTCTACTTTAACCAATAATTATCTCAGGTTGCAAAATTTTTCGACGCAACTATTGCAGAAGGTGCTGATGTAAAGTTGGCTGCCAATTGGATAATGGGAGATATTGCTGCCTACATGAAAAATGAGAAGTTGTCCATTAGTGAAACGAAACTTAACTCACACGAACTGGTTGAGCTTATATCTTCAATTAAAGGTGGGACCATAAGTGGTAAAATTGGCAAAGAGGTATTCATAAACATATTCTTAGTCAGCTGTAGAGTATAAATTTCTTTTGCTTGGGGTGTAAATATCCAGTTTTGTTGTGTACTTTCTAAGTTGACCCTTCACTTAATTATTGCTTAGTTTGACTTGTAGATCGATGTATTTCTGTTATTCCCTTCCTCCAAGCCATCTTGTTTTCATATCTTCCCTCATGCCTTCCATGTAAGTTGAGGCGTGTGGTAAGAAGAAAATCACTTCGCCCTCATTCTAGTGGCGGTAGGTGACTAGCTACATCCATCCATATCTCAACTCTTAGAGTACGGAATCTATTCGGAAAGATCCATTCAGTGCCATAATACGATTCAGTTCACCATAATAGAGGGTTTATTCCAGAAGGAAATTACGGGTGTGTTTGAGCCCCTTTAATTTTGAAAAATGTATTATGGAATAGTAGATTGATGGAGAATGTGTGATTAAAAAAGAAGGAAAAGTTTTTGATTTACGTGTAATATTATTTTAATGAAAAATGTGTGGTTGAAATGGAGTACCGTAGAAAAAATAATGTTGTAGAATGTAAAACAATGGGTGACATGATGTAGAATCAATTAAGAAGAAGAATCAGGCAGCAACAGAAGAAGGGAGAAGCAGAGAGGAGTAAGAAGAAGAGGAGGGATGGTTAGAGAAGGGATAGGGGGAAGAGAGAAAGTGGGAAGACATGGGAGAGAAAGAGGGGAGCAATTCAACCGACGTGAATAATTTCCATTCATTAACTGCCTTCAGATTGCATTACCAAGCCAAATAAATAGAAAAAAACTAACAACGTACAAAATAAATGGGCTTGGACCAACCCTATACAAACCCAATAAAACATAAAGTCTAAATAACAACTAGAAAATAAATGGCCCAAAGATGATGGCCCAAAGATGTCCGCATCATGACAAAGAGGGCTACATTTTGAGCAGGGAAACCAGTCACACACAATATACATACAAGTGGAGGGGGGGGGGGGGGGGGGGTGGGGGCGGGGACAGCTACATGTACTAGAATATGTTTCTTCTTAGTGAACTGAGGCTCTACTTGTGTTTACAGTGTTTGTGGATAAAATTTGTAGATATTGTTCGAGCTAATGGCCAAGGGTGGAACCGTTAAAGGACTGATAAAAGAGAAGAATTTGGTTCAGGCAAGTTGAATCCTGTTATGTCTACAAATTTGATTATCAATTTTTGGTGCTTTAATTTGGATTTTTTTGAACCTTTAATCTAAATCTTGGATTAGACTTTAGAGCATCTTCAATGACAATTCAAATGCAGCCAGCACAGTTGGTTATCCTGATGATTGCTACATGTCTGCAAACTATCAAATGCATTTCCTAATTCTCATTTCTCCCAAATTGTTATGTTAAATTTGCCATTTTGAGTGCCATGCTATTTCTTTCATATAATAATACCAATTTAGTGAACTTCAAACTAGCTTGTTTTCTTTTTTGAAAAATTTGATTGATAACGAATTATTGTTGGTTGGAAACATATCTACTGTTAGAAATTAATCCCTAATTCTGATGTGAAATAATTAGCAAAGCAAAGTCAGAAACCCGCAAAACACGCACATTTTTATAGTGGTTCAGTCTGAACAAGGAGATGCATCTATTTGCGGCAGCAGGTTTTCACTATAATGAAGAAGCGTGCAAAGGATCTTACACTTCTCGTCTGCTGAAACAGCCTCTTCCTAATATCCTTTATATACAATAAGACATTATGGTGACCCATGTATAGACCACCCAAATATACCCCTAAATAAAGAATTCTCCTTGGGGGCTCCCACCCCCACTTGATCATTTGCAGTGGAGAGCATAAGTGTGTGATTAGTCCCCACACGGCCAACATACAAGGCCGATAGATATGCTTGTGATAGGGACTCCATTTTGTAATGCAAGATGATTCAAGACAAAATTATTTCCGTAAAATAAGCATAAGCATGCTAAGAAGTTTGAGCTCATAGTTTAGTACTTTCTTATGTTGATACGAGAGAATCATGATTATGGGATGTAATATAAGTGCCATCATCGGATTGAAATATATGTGCACACATTTATGACTAACTGATTACATTTTCTTGTAAATCAGATTGCAGACCCTGTTGAGATTGAGAAAATGGTGGATACAGTCCTTGCGGATAATCCAAAGCTGTTAGAGCAATATCGAGGGGGTAAAACTAAGCTACAAGGTTATTTTGCCGGACAGGTACAAATCTCGTACAATTTAAGAGGTCTTTCTCCATTATTCCGGGCTCGAGATTGTTTTTAGTAATACTTGCTTCAGTGGCATGCTTCTTGAATTTTATACTTAAATTAATAGGTAATGAAAGAATCAAAAGGCAAGGCTAATCCTGCGCTTTTGAACAAGATCCTTATGGAGAAATTACATGCCAAAAGCTGATGCTTTTGAGGTAGTTATCTACATGATGAATACATCAAAACTCCTCAAACTTCCATATTCAGACTCTCATCTTATTATCTGGAAATTCATGAGTTTGATAAATGGTGCGACGGCATTTAAGGTGGTGCTGGTCCGTCTTCAATGGTGATAAAGGCACGCAACATATAAATTCACTAGCGGGGCCTTGCTTGGGCAAGAGTCGCCACTGCCCTCAAAGTTTCTGAATACTTACTATTGGCCCATACATTGTCTTCTTTTTCATTTTTTTTCGCGGAAATTGAGATGATGGGTTTTTTGGTTAAATATTTGATAATTTAATCCAATTTTAGCGGTACTACTGTTGAATGATCATAAAGATTATAGTGTTGTCCATAATCTACATAGTGAAATTTACTTTTACATTGTTAGTTTTGGAATTGCACCAATCCAATGTTCGTTTGAACAGTAGCATTATTGGAACAGGGAGTTGCATATCCAGGTGACAGTAGAAAAGTACAAATTAGACTGACAAGAATTCTCTTACAGCATTACTCTAAGAAACCAGACATATTACATGTATATGAGAAAGCCATGAAAGTAAAGAATGCTCTATTTTCCTAACTTGTACCATGATGTCTTTGCCTTAATTCCTCCAGTCTGTGCCCCAAAAGTTTGAATTTTCTCTCCCTGGGAAGACCCTCATTAACAATAGAGGTAATTTGTAAGACACTAGGAAGAAGAATACTTAATTTTTTCCTCAACCTCGCCTTGATTCATAATCATGAGAACAACGATAAATATACCAATTGGAAATTTGGTTTGCAATTTTTGATCGTAGTGGACACTATAAATAGCTTATTATTCTTATTTAATATTGTCCAGAATTATCTAATCATGTCATAACAAAACATGTTTAGTTTGGCGTTGTGTTTATGCTTTCTCAGAAGAATGATCGGCCCGGAGTGGTAGCTGGGCTACGGAACCTGGTTGAGCTCATACTCCTCCCGGGAGGCTTACCACATACGCATTGGCATTCGTACCCACAGATGTCGCCGAAGCATGAGAATAAGCCAATGCTTTTATCAGCTTGCCTTTGGGTTGGCCGGGCACTTGATCTCGACTGGTAGCTACTTGTAGAGAAGCCTCGATCATACACCGGTGGCAGCTCCATTCGCCACCTCTCCAGCTTTGATTTAAGCCCTTCAACACTTTCATCCAAGCTCCAACCATCCAACACAGAGCTCTGATTATCATCCAAATGGTACTTTCTTTTTGCCATCATGGCCGCCACCTCAGATGGTGGGGGCCCAACTTCGGAGTCGGAAATAATTGAATGAGCTTTGAATGGGGCTCTAATAAAAAATTTGCTACCTTTTGGTGCACCACCGTATTCATATCCATTGAACTTTGAAATAGGCTTTCCAATGGCTGGAACTGGTGGTTTCTCTATACTTTGCCCCCCAACTTTCTTACCTGGTTTTTCATCAAGCACCTTCGATTCCAGCCCCGGTTTTTCGTTATTTTTGTCCATATTTTCTTGGCCTTTGTTCTTCAAATCTGGCTTAGTAATCTTTCCATAAACAGAGGTTTCTTTGCTAACAATTGAATCACTTACCACTGAACTTGCCTTTCCTTTCTTACTTTTCTGGTTCGGTTTCTCCCGTAGCTCTGCGCAACTGATAACCGAACTCGCCTTGCCTTTCCTGTTCTTGCTCTTAACGAAAGTCTCCCCAGCATCTGATATACTCAGTATCGACCCCCCATTCCCTCGAGTCCCCATCATTTTTGGGATTGCAACCAGTGAACCGTTGGTGTCGGAACAAATGTCCAAGTGCATGAGTTCGCTACGTTCACTTTTCGAACGGCGCAGTATAGGCTTGAGAGTCTGTGTCTGGTTATTGTCTTGTTCATCGTCTTTGTTCTGAAGATGGTTGTTGAGATTCGGGTCATCCATCAAATCGTGAAATCCAACAGCCGAAGCGCATTGTGCATACAGTGGCATGCTCCTCATTGAACTGTCCAATACGGCCACACCAATGTTCAGTATTCCCTGTGGTCGTCCTGATGGTCGACGTACCTGAGAACGTAAGTAAATCTTATTCTCAATGATTTTGACGAAGGATTCATGATTTGTAATCATTTATAAGCAGAAATGTCATGAAGGCAGGTATAACATCGGATCAAATTGTAAGCCTATAATGTAAGATTATTTGATCACAGATAACATTAATGCATCAAACACAAAAACCATGAAAATGGTTGCATGCATGTGAATATCGGAATCTGAACAAAAGAACGGGTAAAAACCTGAAGTGCAACGAACCGCATTCCATCGTAGCGTTGGCGGCGGTGTTGCGGCTGAGCAGGCGGAGGAATTAGGTTTCCGACGAGAATTCTAACTGTGCCAACAAGGGTGTCTCGGAACCAATGCGCAGTATATATTTCAATCATAACAGCAGATGTATCATGTCGTAGAAATTCCTCATCAACCCTGAATACAAATTTATCATTCCATGTGGGATTCATATTTCCCTCAGAATCGACATGAGACAAAAGCTTTCGATTACGATTCACCCATGCAACTGCATAAGTTTTCATTTTCTTCGAAACAGGCTCCAAATCTTGTGCAGAAATGATGTTTATTTCTAAAAGTTGAAAGGGTTTTAAAATAGCCATTTTTTATTAAGAGAAACAAGAAAATAAGAGTTGGTTGTGGTAGTGGCAGCGGCGGTGGCACACAAGGCGAAGAGAGGAAATTGAAGAGAAATTGGCAGGAGAGGAAGTCCCCTCTCTAGACAACATGAAAGCGCCGAATACAAAGGAAAATACGGACAAAATATCAATGTTCTGGGACCATTATGTGAGGGTTGGTGTTGTTTTGCCTCCTCTGTTTAGATATACTTATAAGAAGGTTACAATTCTATTTTGTATAATTTCTTTAAGAAAAAATATGACATCACAAATATTTTTGCAGAAATGGTATTTAAAGATCACGATTATTTGTTAAATAAGTGTGTCAAATTTATGAGTAGAAGGATCAATCCCGTATATATATATATATTTGTAACTCTTCAAGTAGGATCGTTTTGTTAATATTATTGATAGAGATCTTTCACACATTCTCATATTTCTTTATTTGTTCTCCAACTATATTTAGATTTTTAGTAGGTTTTGAAAAATTGATTAAATGTGTAGTTAAAAAGTTGATTAAAATTGTGAGTCCCATGAATTGTACGGTTTTAACTTAATTTTTTTTATCAATTCTTTTACCTAAATCAAACAGTTCAAATGATATATATATTTTTTAATTATCCATTCTTGACCTTAAGTTTTTCTCTAATCCATCAATTCGAGACCTAAATAGGGTTTTTGTTGTTATTTTTCTATCGATCGGTTATCAACCTTTTTTTTACTCGATTCACCGGATCAATCATTGATTCTTGACTTATGTACGAGGCTTTTTTAAGATTACTTTTGCAATTGAGTTTCATGTAGATGGTCATAAATTTTGGCGGAGCAATGAAATGTGTAGAGATCAACCGAGAGATAAAAATTAGGAGAGTGAATGAAAGTAAATTTCCCAATATTATTCATAAACGATCAATACTAGGCATTATATACCATTGGAAGCAGTCTACCCCCCCCCCCCCCCCCCCCCAAAAAAAAAAAAAAAAAAAAACCATTATACCACCTCGTAAAAGCCAAAATACAAATCAAAATGCTGCACCACATCCGAAAACCACCAACTAAATTGAAACCACCAATAATTCATAAGTCATTAAACTTATAGTTCCGTCAAGCTTTACTTACTAAATTTTTAAATGCTTACTAGTGATCACTGAGTTTTAATACGTTGCATTCTATCACTCACTCACCATGTTTCATTAGTCATTAGATTTTAAGATGCTTTCGACTGGTCATTGCGTAAGGTGCACTCCACCACTCACTATGTTTCATCAATCACTAAATTTTAAAATACTTTCGAGCGGTCATTGCAATTTAATATGTTGCACTTTATCACTCACTCATCATGTTTCATTAGTCATTGAATATATATCTCCATCACATTTTACCCAATGAATTTTAGAATATTTTCAACTGGTCACTAAACTTTACTCATTGAATCCAAATGTTCAAAAATTGAAAATTTTGAGTGTAAAATACTATACATGAAGATGATGACATTCTTTACTCTTAAATTACATTGAGACAACTCTAAAAATTATATTTTGTTAGTCTTCATTAATAATATTGAATCTAAATCGAAAATTTGACTGCAAGTTTGAAATATAATTTTTATTTTCTTGATTTGGGTCTGTGATCTCAATCGAAATAAAGAAATATTTTTTCTATTTTAATTTCTTGACGTATAGGTAGATTATGATCTAAATTAAGATTTATGTTAATTTGAAGTTAGCATTCTTCTTTTCACTTGAACATAGCTTTTGACGACTAGAGTAATTATACCTTTTTAACCAATATCGATATTCTTATCTTAGATTATTTGGTCGATATTTATTTTAATTTATTTTCTTAATCTAGGGCGAATCTCATAGAAAATCAACGTCACTCGAAAACATTGAGAGGTTCAGTGATCACTCTGAAGCTTTTTAAGCTTCAGTAACTAAAGCGTGACGAAAATATAAGTTTAACGACTAATGAAATATGATGAATGGGTGATGGAACATGTTAAAGTTCAGTCAGCACTCGAAATCATTTTAAAATTCAGTGAGTAAAACGTGATGAATGTATAAATTCAATAACTAATGAACATTTAACTCTTTGATTTCAAAAATCGTTTGTTGCTACTGGATTTTTGGGCTAGAAATTGATAGCAGTATATAGGAACATTTAGTGGATTTTGATTACAAAAGTTTGGCTAGAAATTGATAGCAAAGTTGATTTTGATTTCACTAAAAAATCTTCAACCAATGATGTGATCTCAAAAGCATTCTTAATTTAATTCATCACAGATTATAAATCTCATAGACTGGACAATGCATATGGCGAAAGGTTTAACATGTCAAAGTGTGCTGTCAGCACATGGAGCTGGTTTTGGATTTGATTCTGTATATTCGATGAGTTTGGCAATGGTGGAACCAGTGGGCTTATAGGTGGATTTGAATCTTCCATGGGTCAGCAGTGGTTGAGCATAGTGGTGCCGTGGTGGTGGCTGGTGGTTTTGATTTGTCTTCTACTGGAATCGAAGTAAGGGTATAACAATCATTTCAGTTAAAAGAAAAACTTTAAAAAAGTGAAGTTGACAAACAAGTAGGGGGACAATCTGAAGCAGCAGCCTGCCTAAGCCCTTTGGTTTGGCTCTTCTGAAGAAGCCATTAAGCTCCCCATTTATGAAAATAGAGAAAGGAGTGGTGATACATGTCCTGATCCATTGGATGACATTTGAAGGAAAATGAAAGCAATGGGGACCCAAAGTCACGTAGTTACATAAGTTGGGGACCTGGAACCTCACTTTCGAAAGTTCAGGACTCGCATCTACACTAGCTGAAAGGTTGAGGTGCCACCCCTAATTTTTTATTCTCTATTGATAGGAACCCAAAATTGCACAATCCCTTTCACTAGTAACAAAGTAACACAAAAATAACCTCAAGAAAGATGCTGCACTGATTCTTTCTAGCACATCTAATTGACTAGCTTCCCATAAAAGGAAAAAGTTAGGTATGAAGGTGACTATGAAGTTCCAAAATTGCATGTCCAGAAACTATATCCCTGAGCTTCTGAGAGTCATTCGTTCCAAAGAGTTTCTCTTTCTTGTCGAGCAGTCTTACTGTAAAATCCATTTCCTCTTGCTCTGTTGAAGTCACGGTCACTTCCAAAACCTCGACCACCAAACCGTCCCCTTGTCTCTTCCATCGGGCAGCTAAATCTGCCTCTACCCCTTCCTCCTGTTTAGAACAATTCAAAAAATAACAGTGTTCATCAATGATCATCACAAGCAAGAAGCAACCTATGGATCAGAATTGCTTTCTTGCATAAGAAGCTTACAATTTATACTTTTCACGCAAGGCTAACTTGCCAAGAATTTTGTGAAAAGAGCAGAAAATCGAAATAGGCGATACTTCTGAAAAATATTCTTTAAACAAGATGCAGGGTATTGTGTTGATATTTCACTAATAAAAATATACCATGTCACTTCCAACAAGGCATATACTTCCTGATATTAAGAGTCTGAAATACTATGTCTAAGGCGTAAGTGTTGTAACAGAACACAGTTAAGCACATACTTTCTCCACGAGTTTGGTTGCTTCTATTCAGTCGCCGCCCTTCAATATAGAGTTGGTGCCCACCAACCTGAATGGAATATGCCCACAAAATAAACAAATGAAACATATGGGCCAATTTACATGCAAGCCACCCTCATTGCCTAATTAGTGTTTCTCTTATAACATCTAGAAAGCAAAGTAAGGCCATTTTTTTCTGTAAAAATGAAATATTTGTTACTGACCTTGTTCTGTATTCGTATGATATTCATCTACGGTTGAAATGAAGTCAGTGTATGTGAGAAATGTTCCGGCGACGATGGCTGCTTCTAAAATTGCGGAAAAATTCAGGAAATCTTGTAATGGTGCATAGGAACCACAATTGTGTCTTGAGTGTCCACAAGTATTGATAGAGTAGGAAGGTTGTTTTCACAAACTTCAAAACTAAATTTGTTTCTTGAATTTACAATAATCGTTTATAATGTTATGAGGGAAAGGCTCTTTCTGGCCTTGTTTCAAATTAAATACATATTTTGCTCAAATGTCTGCTCTGACTTTACATCATGTGATTTCTTATGTTACTTTAATTTCCTTGAATGGGTAACGAATCGATTAAACTAAATCGACTCGGATTTGTTCAGGTCGATTTGACACAGTTAATCAGTTTGGTTCGATTAATCTTTAACCACTAACAAGTTGGATCTAGTCGGTTATAGGTTAAGACTGCAACCCGCCTGTTAACTGATCCAACCCAACCCAATTACTTTATTTTTTTTTAATTCCAATTTTTTTAAGTTTTTAACTTAAAAGACAAAAAGAAAAAAATCTTATCTAATCTAAAAAAGTCCTTTCAATTTAGTTTATTGCAGACTTCATTAATTAAGATAGTTGTTGATATTTGGAGACACCAGTTAGAGTTCAGACTTGAGAGTGCATCGTACGTTATTCTAAAATATTTTATAAGTACTGTAAAAGTAATATCAGATATCAATTTGTTTGGAGGATTTGCACAAACTAAAAATAAATAAAGTTTAGGATAGAAATTTAAGTGAAGAAAATTGTACTGTGCAAAACTCAACTTCTATCATTCAAATTTTTTGTGATGAAATATTATAAATGAGCAATATTTTTATACTATATTTGGTACATAAGAATTAATTGCTAATAGATGAATTTAAACGCCGATTAAAATTCATAGATATATGAAAAAAAATAAATTTTTCTATAATAACTATAGATTCACGTAAATCAAAATTCATCAAATCAAAATTCATTGAGTTTAGATTAATATATGTTACTTAATTGAGAATTAATAACACGAAATTCATACATGACAAGGATTTGTAGTATTTATTACATATTGAAAAATAAAAAGTAGGGTTAAAATCGTCCAAAAAATGATTCTCACTTGATTTGATATTTAATATATTATAGATAAAATTCTGAAATTTTGCATTGTTCACGGGTTAAAGTGGCTGAATTAGCTGCAATACATGAGAGGAAAACATATATTTTCTTGGCAAATTGGCTGAAATTTGGCATTTGGTCATTGTTCAATTTTCTTTTAATAATTGTGAACATAGAGTGGTTCATCACTTTTTTGTATCACCATAGGCATTTATATGAAGAATACTTTCATGTGCTTTTCTTGCGCCAATTTATTGTTGTTTAACATTTATTCTTTTGTTTATTGACCATGAAGACTGATGTGAAGAGCAGCCAACAAAAGAGGGGGGGGGGGGGGGGGGGGGGGTAGAACTTATGGTGTATACGAATTGGCCCCAAAATCAGACACTTTTTTTTTCCAAAAAAAATTCAGTTTTGGTCAAAACTCAAACCGATTAACCGAGCCGAATCAACTCAAACCGAATCAATTTGGGTTGGAATTGACTTAGTTGGTCTTGGTCTTGGTTTTGGGTTGGGGTCGAAACTGATATGAACCCGAATCGTGTCCAGGCTATGCAAGATTACTACAATTTACATTTTCACTCAACTATAAAAGTTAATATAGTTCTTTGATAAGAAAACAAATTCCGCATGTAAAGGAGGAATGAGAAAATATAAATAATTAATATCCTAGTTAATAGTTTATGAGATCATTTGACCATTTCGAATTTGTGGATATGATGTACGTCTATGATCATAACATCAACCATACTATCACCATGTACTTATTTTCTAGATCATTTTTTTTTTTGTTTTTGTTTTTGAAGTACAAGTTCATGATGGTGAATTATTAAGAAATGTTTCGCATTTCTTTCTAATTTATACATTAAATAGAGTAAATATTCATTGTAATCTCATCATAATATCGTTGGTCCTTATTTTTTAAATAGAGTATCTAAAATTTAAGTAGAATTAAAAAGTAATATTTAATTGTTTACTCCAAAAAAAAAAATAAAATTAAAAAGGTTTTAATATTATCTATTATTTTGTGGGTTTAAATTGAATCTTCAGAGTTCAATGATTTGTGTTTACAAATTAAATTTTATGTGTAGATAGATCAATAGGTAGGTATATTCACATGTGATGAAACATAGGTGGAATACAATTATCATATATCAATTATTTAATTTTAAGAAAATACAAGCACACATACTACGAGTCGGCCAGTGGAACGTATCCCGACTGCAAATTACTAGTGGGCATCAAGAATGAGAAAAAACTGGATGGAAGTTTGAGACAAATGGTGGAGGCATTCAAAGTAGCTGTATGTCGACGGGATCCATTTCCTCGGGTGAGATGCGACGGGGAGGTGGCAGCAACACCGGACGAGTGTCTCAATTCTGGCGGCAGAAGTTGTGGACTGCTCTTACACACAAACACACGGCCGCGACGTTGAGGAAAAAATTAATTTCGCATTTCTTTCTAATTTGCCAAATTAATTTTGTTAATTTTCCCTCCCTTTGTGTCTATATATAAATGTAATTAGAACAGTCTTTGGTATTTGGTATTATACTTGGAGTAGTATATTTTTTTTTGCTTCTTGTCAACGAACAAGTCACTGTAATTTGCACAAATATAAACCACCCTAACTAAAATTGGCATGATCAATATAAATTTAGAAAAATATATACTTCTCATAGATGCAAATCATTCCACTTATGACGGCGTGTACGTTAGACTTAATGGAATGAGATGTTTAACTAAATGAGAAAGACTAATTTCGTGTTGCTCCGTCATTATCATGTAATTTCAATTATCCATAATTGAAAAAACCTGGAGAGTGTTTGCATGATTAATTATCAATAAATTAAACTGTCGTTTATTTCATCTATGTATTTTCTTTGTGTTATTTTCTTGAAGAAGATATTCATTGTTAGTTGTCATTATTGTTATTGTTAACTTTCACATTAGTTTGTTATGCTATTATGACTTTTAGAATAAGCAAAGAGACAATATTGAAACATTATTGTTATGCATAAGTATTGGAAGTTAGATCCCGGATATGGCAGCAAATCTCTTGGGATATTTCAGCATATTTACCTTTTCATATTTTAGCTTTACAATCACTTTGTAATATTTTATTTACGCCATTGCCGTAGACTCTTCCTATATATTTCCCCTATGTGGTCATAATACAATTGAGTATTTTATTGTCTCCCTATAATTTATCATGGTATCAGAGTAAGTTCGATCCTAAAGAAATTAACTTTTGAATTTCGTTTCCAGCGAGAGGCCTTGTGCCGCTCGTCCGGCTAGCAATTTTTTTTCTCTTCAGAATTTCTTTTTGCACGTAACAATTCCGCAAATTTATTCACCGTTTAATACCTAAATTTATATTGTGGATTCATCTTATTGAGCGCCTGCAATTCCTTCTATGGTCGACAGAATATAGATCTTATGCCCTGCCCTTCCATCCAATATCAGGCATTTTATCAATTTCACTTTGCACTTTGTTAAGTAATGCGTAATCCAACCCTTTCACAATTCCGCAAATTTATTCACCGTTTAATACCTAAATTTATATTATGGATTCATCTTATTGAGCGTCTGCAATTCCTTCTATGGTTGAGTTTTCTGTTGTTTTCAACCTAATTCTTGGCAGTCGACGACTGGTAGTATCAACAGAAACAGCCCATACATACACAATACCCAACCTGACCTTAGACACCGCCTGCAATCACGCAGCCATACAAAAAAATCCAACCAAGCCCATCTCCCAAAATCACGCCGGCAACTTTCAATAGACACATACAACCCACAAAACCTCCAATTAACAGCAACCCCACTAGATCGCTTCCTCCAGAACACACGACCTCCACCCGATGTCAATTCAGAAATTTCATAATCCGGATTCTGATCCCCTCTGTGCTCGTTTGTTCGGTCTCTATATTACGGCAGATCAAGCTCTTCCACCTTCTCCTCTTTACTGCAACAACCAATTTTAAGCGACGAGCTATCTTTTCCTTGTGATGACGCTTGTTCGAAGACATTGGTGGCCTCTGACAGCCATTTTCTGGTTATGAATTGCAGCCCTTCGCCACGCCATCTCTGCTGAACTGTCCCTTCAACCCCTCCGCCGGCATCTTTGGGGAGTTATTTGTTTCGGCCTTGGGATTCTTCTTCGCCGGTTTCTTCTTAGCTGCAGGCTTCTTCTCCGGCTTCTTTGCGTGACTACGGCGGCATGGACTGTTTTTTGGAGTAGGGCTTCTATGATTTGCGTTTGTTTTTGGGCACTCTCTACTCTTTGTTTGTGAATCCCATTTTGTGCAGGCTGCATTTGTTTTGTGAAACCCATGTGCGTGGGTTTTTTCTTTTTTTGGGCCAATTTAGTTTGAATTGTTTATTGGGCTGTGAGTTTGGGTATTAACGGGGGAGTTGGCTTATGGCTTATTGGGCTCTGCATCTTGAGGCTCATTTCTCTGTGTGGGTATTATTTTCGAGTGGGCAGCAGTATTTTTATTTTCTTTGGGCTGCTTTATTTTTTTTAAAAAAAAAAAAAAAACTTTGGATGTCGGTACCTTGAATTTTATCGACACTCCCCCTACCTCTTAAATTACCTAGAGGATTTTTAAAATTTTGGAGGGTCGGTACCTTGAATTTTATCGACACTCCCCCTACCTCTTAAATTAACTAGAGGATTTTTACAACTTTGGAGGGTCGGTACCTTGAATTTTATCGACACTCCTCCTACCTCTTAAATTAACTAGAGGATTTTTAAAACTTTGGAGGGTCGGTACTTTGAACTTTACCGGCACTCCCCCTGCCTCTTAACTTAACTAGAGGTTTTTAAAACTTTGGAGGGTCGGTACCTTAAATTTTACCGGCACTCCCCCTGCCTTTTAAATTAACTAGAGTTTTTTTTTAAAACTTTGGAGGATCAGTACCTTAAATTTTACTGGCACTCCCCATGCCTCTTAAATTAATTAGAGATTTTTAAAATTTTGGAGGGTCGGTACCTTGAATTTTATCGGCTCTTCCCCTGCCCCTTAAAAAATTCGGGGTTTTCTTAAACAAAAAAAAAAAAAAAAAAAAAATTGTTAGCATCATTCGTTTTCTGGGTTTTTTTTAAGGTGATGACTCGACAGCGCAGCTCGCTCGTAATGTTAAGTTGGACATTCGTAATCTCCATGCTCCAACTTGAGGGGGCGTATTGGAAGTTAGATCCCGGATATAGCAACAAATCTCTTGGGATATTTTAGCATATTTATCCATATTTTAGCTTTACAATCACTTTGTTATCTTTTATTTACGTCATTACCGTAGACTCTTCCTATATATTTCCCCTATGTGGTCATAATACAATTGAGTCTTTTTTGTCTCCCTATAATTTATCAATAAGTTCTCTTTAAACTCATACTTTTTCATATCATGATTATTTAGATATTTATAATGGTATAGATCATATAAATTTATTTAATTTTGTTAGTGTTATTATAGAACATCAAATTCGAAAGTTGTCGTATCGAGTATTGTACATTTCTTTTGAAGGGGTGTGAATGAAAAAACACACGTAACCAAACTTTGACCCCACATTTCAAATTGGTCACCGGACTTCAATTTATTTTCAACTTGTCATTGGGCTTTAAAATGGTTTCAAATCGGTCAAATAAATTTTCTCATAAGTGGATTCTTAGCATAAACTTCTAGATTATTATTTCTTTTGAAGGGGTGAGAATGAAGAAACATACGTCACCAAACTTTGGATTCGAACGTTTAAGAAGGTTTTTTTTTTTTTTTTTTTTTTTTTTTTTTTTTTTTTTCTTATTTTATGCCACAATGTTCACTCATGTGCATAGTCCATAGACTTTACATTCCCATATTGAACATTAGATTAATGAATTATTAATTTATTTTGGATTGTGAAAGTTGTTGGAAAAACTATCCCAGATGAATACCAGAATCAGCTTTACAAGCAACTACTTAGTTGGAAAATCCCACAAGTTAATATTGAAGAAGAAAAAAGATTTGGGTGAAATTGAGATTTTACTATATATATATATGAAGAATTCAACTACTTGCACAACCCGCAAGTTAGTCCCAAGAATAAAGAAAGGAGCTTTGAATTTATACCCAAGAGAAGACTTGTAAAATTCACTCTTAGCTCTCTTTCGAAATTTCTCTCTTTTTCTCCCTCTTTGCACGCTTAGAAAACAGGTAAAATGCTGGTATATTTATATTCGTGTGAGTGGCGCCATGGCGCCCATGAGTGGCGTCGATTCCTGTAAGCTAGGCGCTTTGGCGCCCAGAGCTTGGTGCCATGACCTCTGGGTGCTGGCGCCCATGACCATGCTCCCACAATTCTCCACCTCGTACATCATTTGATAGACCTCAAATTTTGGACGAACACCAGAAGAAGCTGCAAGCACCAATACCAAACCGGCTGCACCATTCTCACCATGGTTGCCTACGTACCCAGAATAGGGATCAAGCCACGTTAGTTCATACTACCTCCATATAGTCTCCACCTCACTCCAACACCGCCCCGAAAGGCCATGGCCACTTGGGCACATCAACATAGACTGATATGAAGCAAGTTCAAACAATGCTGAAACTTGCTACCTGTTACCACTTTGGTTAACATGTCTGTTGGGTTCTCATTTGTGTGTACCTTCATAAGAGAAACATCACCTTCCTCTATGACATCCCACACAAAATGATACCTGACGTCAATATGCTTGGTACGAGCATGATGAACCTGATTCTTAGCCAAGTGAATCACACTCTGACTATCACACCACAAGTCCACACAATCCTACTTAATCCCCAAATCATCAAGAAGACCCTACAACCACAATGCTTCCTTCACTCCCTCTACCATGGCTATGTACTCGGCCTCTGTAGCAAAGAGTGTCACTGTAGCCTGTAATATCGATCGCTAACTAACTGAAGCACCATGTATACTGAACACATAACCAGTAGTAGATCGTCGTCTATCTAGATCATCTGCATAATTTGAATCCACAAACCTACTAATATGACATGTATCTTCACCAAAACACAAACTCGTATCAGCGGTACCTTTTAAGTACTTCAGGACCCACTTCACAGCTTCCCAATGTGCCTTCCCTGGATTCGCCATGAACCTACTGACTGCTTGTGAAGTATTTGGATGTTTACACACCATGGTGTACATCAAACTACCGATTGCACTAGCATAAGGTACACTTTCCATGGGCACCTTCTCTTCCGCTGTAGTGGGAGATTGTTTACTAGAGAACCTGAAATGTGGAGCCAATGGAGTCACCACTAACTTAGCATCTTGCAACCCGAACTTCGCAATAACCCGCTCAATATAGCCTTTCTGACTCAAGAACATTTGACGGTTCGATCTCTCACTTTTAATCTCCATACCCAGTATTTTCCTAGCAGCCCCATGTCCTTAATCTCGAACTCTTTACCAAGTTGAGATTTCAACCTATCTATTTCTACCTTACTCTTCGAAGAAATAAACATGTCATCCACATACAAAAGAAGATAGATATAATCATCTCCACGAAGTTTTCGAATATATACACAACAGTCATACTCACTTTTGGAGAACTCATGCTTTAGCATGAAGGAGTCATTGCCGAGGAGATTGTTTTAATCCATATAGTGATTTTCTCAAGCGACATACATGACTTTCCTTATCCTCAACCTTGTAGTCCTTAGGTTGATGCATATAGATTTTCTCATCCAAATCTTCGTGCAAGAAGGCTGTTTTGACATCGAGTTGTTCCAGCTCAAGATCACCATAAGCAACAATACTCAATAGCACCCGAATGGAAGTGTGCTTCACCACCGGAGAGAAGATCTCATTGTAATCGTCTCCCTCTCTTTGTGCAAACCCCTTAGCCACTAGTCTTGCCTTGTACCTTGTACCACTGACCTTGGAAGGATCCTCTTTCTTTTTGTACAATCACTTACAACCAATAGCTTTCTTTCCTACAGGTAATGAGACGACCTCCCATGTCTGGTTCTTGCTAAGAGACTCCATCTCTTCTTCCATCGCCGCCAACCAACTCTCACCATTGCTGTTTCGAATAACTTTCGAGAGTGCGTATTCAACCAAATTTGTCTGCCTATAGTGCCTCAGAGGCTGGTCTAACCCCAACTTCTGAACTTGCTTGTATGCTCACCTTGGCCTAGTGGAAGCCAAACTATCTTAGAGCTGCTGTTTTTGTTGTGCCTGTACATTTTCTTACTGAAATGTTTCATGTTCAAGCTCATCATCACTCTCGTCTTGAGTATCTACATGGTACTCCTCTTGAACACGACTAGAACCTAGTTGGGCATTAGGTTCTATCTCAACTACTTGAGACTTTGAAATCCCAACATCATCATCACCGGGCACCGTAGCTTTCGACAAAGCTACCATGGAGTTTTCATCAAAAATAACATCCCTACTGATTATAAACTTAGAATCTTCTACACACCAAAGATGATAGCCTTTTATACCTGCTGAATATCCCAAGAATATTGCCTTCTTGGCTTTCGTATCAAGCTTTCCCTCGTTAACGTGGTAATAGGCTGTGCACCCTAAAATTTTGAGTCTCTCATAATTTGCATGCTCTTTTGACCATACCCTGTAAGGTACATCTCCATCTAACTTCGAATGTAGAGACTAGTTTACTATGTGGCAAACAGTAGCAACCGACTCTGCCCACTATTCTCTGCCCAAACCAGCATATGATTGCATATACATTGATCTCTATCGAAATGTGCGGTTCAGTCTTTCTGCGACCCCATTCTGCTATGATGTTTTCCTAACTGTCCAATGTCGCGCAATACCTTCCTTATCACATAACTCTTTGAAAGCACCATCTGTATACTTTGTACCGTTATCAAATTGCAGTGTCTTCAATTTCTTGCCTGTTCTGTTTTCAACCATTGCTTTCCACTTCTTGAACGTGTCGAATATCTCATTCTTATGCTTTAAGAAATAAATCCAAGCATACCTAGAATAATCATCAGCAAACGTGACAAAGTACCTGGAACTACCTTTGGAAGTGACCGAAGTCGGACCCCAAACATCTCTATGCACATAGTCTAATATACCTTTGCTTCTATGTTTGCTTGACTTGAACTGAACCCGATGTGCTTTACCGTACACGTAATGCTCGTAAAAATTCATACAAGGCTTCTTCAAGTTCTTCAGCAAACCTTCTTTACTGAGCAAATCTAGACCTTTATCTGACATATGCCCAAGTCGCCTATGCCATAGTCGAGTGCACTCACATGGATCTCCACCACTTCCACTTGTGCCAACTGCTACATTTCCTATAACTATAGTACCTAAAAGAATATAAAGATTGCCTTGACGAATATCTTTCATCACTACCAAAGAACCATGAACAACCTTCTTTACTCCATTCCATGTAACTATTTTACAACCACTGGAGTCCAAGGTACCAGCAGAAATAAGATTCTTTCGCATATCAGGAACATGTCTAACATCCATCAATGTTCTAACCACTTCATCATGCATCTCAATTCTAATCGAACCAAGCCCCACCGTTTTACAAGAATGGTTATTCCCTATCAACACAGTTCTACCATCAGTGCTTCTATAGGTAGTAAACCACTTCTTATTTGGTCACATATGATAAGACCAATTAGAATCGAGAATCCACTTACCGGAGATTTCTTCATCACAAGAGATAGAGTAACACTCATCGCTGCCCCCTCCTTCCGATGCATAACTAACCTCTTGCTTGACTTGTGCATTTCCGTTGTTGTTGTTCTTATTATTCTTCTTCCATCCCGCTCTTTTGTTAGTACAATTCACCTTGAAATGCCCAAGCTCACTGCATTTGAAACACGGTCTTTCTGCAAGAGGTCTAGAACTCGATCTAGACCTTCAATAAACTTTTGCTCGCTCGTTGCTTCTACTTCTTACAAACAGCCATAGTGCTTGCTCCTTGTTACCACTAATATTCATGCCACTAGTTGCAATCTTCCGAAGATCATCTGCTAGAAGTGACATTCTAGTTTCATCCATTGTAAGTTTGTCACCCACAAGTATCAATGTTTGTATTAGATTCTCATAAGACTTTAGCAGTGAAAAAAAGTAGTAGAAGTGCTTGATCTTCATCATCTACTTTCACATCAATGTCCTTCAAGTCTGATATGCACCTATCAAACTTGTTGACGTACTCCCAGATTGGTGTACCTTCATCCATCTTGCAAGTATACAATTTGAATTTCAAGTAGATCCGATTTGTTAGAGTCTTCGTCATGAAATTTGTCTCCAACTTTGTCCCCACCTCCAAAATCGTTGCCTCACCATCAACCAAGAAAACAACATCTCTTTCAAGGCATAGAATGATTGACGCTCGAGTTTCAAGATCTAGCTCTTCCCAATCCTCATCAGACATATCTTTGTGCTTCTTTTCTTTACCCGCCAAAGTTTTGTGCAAATTTTTAGAAATCAACAAATTTTTCATTTGCATTCTCCAATAGGAGAAATCATTCTTCCCATTGAATTTCTCTGTCATACTTCCCAACTTTAATTGTTCCACTTGTAGGCGTCATTTATCCACTTGTTTATAGGAATTTCGCCAACCAAGTTCTCTCAAGAATTTCAACAAACACCTTGTGTACAACATCAGACTCAAGCCAACCACCTCAAATCGGAGCTTTACCACCCTGATATGATAAGCAGCTCTGATACCAAATTGTTGGAAAAACTATCCCAGATGAATACTTGAATCAGCTTAACAAGCAACCACTTAGTTGGAAAATCCCACAAGTTAATATTGAAGAAGAAAAAATATTTGGGTGAAATGGAGATTTCAATATATATATGAAGAATTCAACTACTTGCACAACCCGCAAATTAGTCCCAAGAATAAAAAAGGAGCTTTGAATTTATACCTAAGAGAAGACTTGTAAAATTCACTCTTAGCTCTCTTGAAATTTCTCTCTTTTTCTCCCTTTTTTTCCCGCTTAGAAAATAGGTAAAATGCTGGTATATTTATACTCGGGTGAGTGGCGCCTTGGCGCCATGACCTATGGGTGCTGGAGCCTTGGCGTCCATGACCCTGCTCCCACAAAAGTGATTAAAATAACTATCCCTTCTTCAAAAGTTTTGAGTAGTCTCCTAAAAATTATTAATTCTTAAATACGATTAGATCGTGTGGGCATAATTCTTAGTTAAATCAAACTTCTAGATTATTATTCCTTATCTAATGAAGCTTTTTATTTTCTTAATTTAGATAATTATTTGATAATATTTTTTATTTTATATAAATATATATCAAGATAAAGTGATCAACCATTAAGTCCCATATTTTTTAAGTCAAGACTCTAAAGAATATTGAAATTTTAAGCAATATTACTGAAAGTATTAAGAGCATGCAAATAAACTTTTGGTTGCTCTATTTTTTGGGTTATTTAAGGTGAAGGATTAGATCATCATTTTGCACAAACAAGTTGAAGTATAGAGACTCTTTTGAAACACAGGTATAAAGTTTGGTGACCAATTTGAATGACTAACGACTGAGAGGCTCCACATTAGCAAGTCGTTTGACACGTAAACTCCATTAATTTTAACTAATCAAGTGATCGATTCAAGCAATTTTTAAAGTTCAATGACAATTTGAAAACAAATTACCCGTTTTGTAACACAAGTCAAAGTTCGGTGATAGAGGGTGTGTTTTACCCATGAAGAAACAAATAGGAAAGAAAGGGAAACCAATATCGCTAGGAAAATGAAAAATGAATGAATCCCTATAATTCAAATCGTGCAATTATGGAGAGTCAGTGGGTCACCGTATTTTTAGGTTGAAAATTTTAATGCTAACAAGCACGTGTTTCTAACTTTTTTGTTAGCATTTCATTTTCTTACTTTGTTAGCATTAAAGTTTTCAACCTAGCAATACAGTCACATGCGTCTTATTATTTATTTATAAGAAAAAAAACATGTGAGTTTGAGAAAAGTGTGAAGTACAAAGTTTTCACGGAGTATGTGGTGGTAGTTGACCGGTGACCTTTCTCTCTTTTACTCTTCCTTTATTTTCCATTCTGATCCTTATAGTTTTTGATATGTGCATTTTGCTCCTTAAATGGTTTTAAAATAACTATCCAACCCTCGAATAATGTTTCCCCAAAACATATTACAATATGACGTAGGGGTAGACATAATTACAAGAAGTTAACAACTCGTCGAATTTTTTTTATTTTTGGCTAAGAGAAAATAAAAGTAAAAGTAATTCTTTATAAATGATTTGAATTAAATAATTTATTACACACTTTTTGTATTATTGATATATAGAAAACAAATTAATGGCTCTCCCAGTAGCCATTCCATGGATCTCGTATACTACAAATGTAAAGGCAATGAAAAATATCTTCACATTATTGTGATGTACCAACCACAAAAAAATGAAATAAATAAAAGAAAAAGATATTGACCATATTATGAATTATAAAAGAGAAACAAAAAAGGACGGTTGTCCCCAACTGAATCCCTTTGTCTTCAAATTTAGTAGTACATATTTGTGTATTATTCTCACCACACTTTTCATTTATTTGTCGTATTCGACATGGAATTTTCATAATCTTTGTCTCAATCTTTAAAGTTGAAAATGAGATTGTGAAGTCTAATTTTCGTATTATAATCAATAGCTTATCACTAAATAAAATGGCATGCTTGCAGATGATTCCAGTTTCTACAAGAAATTGAATCATAACTTTGTTGAGCGTGGGTTGGTATTTGTAATGCTATTATTTAAAAGGAAAATTACAAATTTCGTCCCTAACATTTAGTCCAAGTACGATATTGTCCTTGACTTTTTTCGCCTGATCGTTGTCCCCAACTTTTGATAAATTAGCAAATTTTTGTCCCATTAAAGTTTTTCTTATAAGTATGTAATAAGAATTGTATAAATAAATGGAGTTATTGCAACATGTGACTTTGAGACTCATTAAAGTTTTTTCTTATAAATAAATAATAAGAATTGGTGTCATGAGAGCGACTGTAATGTTAGATTGAAAACTTTAATGCTAACAAAAAAGAAAAAAAAAACCTATTTGTTAATTACTACAACATGTTTTTGATAGAGATTCATTCAAGTTTCCTCTTACAAATAAATTAAATCTGAATTGGTATGGATAAGCATTGATAGACACATTGATAATTGGTAGACACATGAGTTGTGCTACACGGACAGGGCTTAGAAAAATTCTAGACACATTGATATGCATAAGCACTGCCACTAGTATCAAATTGTGTTATACTTTTCCTATTTGAAGTAATAAACAAATCAAATATATTCAAATTAATTAGTTGTCATAGACCAACCTCCTACTAAACAAATTTACAATGCACGCCGTATAAAGCAATGCCGTAAAAAAAATGCCACTTTTACATTGCACGTTGTTATTAACCATACGGTGTTCACTTATTTGAACGCCATAAAAGGGAAGTATTTTACGGCGTGCAAAAGAACGCCTTAAGTTTTTTACGGCATGCGTGTGAACGCCGTTATTAACCATACGGTGTTCACTTATTTGAATGCCCTAAAAGGGAAGCTTTTTACGGCGTGCAAAAGAACGCATTAAGTTTTTTACGGCATGCGTGTGCAAGCCGTACATGTTCCCATTTACGGCGTGCAACGCACGCCGTATAAAGCAATGCCGTAAAAAAATGTCACTTTTACGGCATGCAATGCACGTTGTTATTAACCATACGGTGTCCACTTATTTGAACGCCATAAAAGGGAATATTTTACGGTGTGCAAAAGAACGCGTTAAGTTTTTTACGGCATGCGTGTGAATGCCGTTATTAACCACACAGTGTTCACTTATTTGAACGCCGTAAAAGATAAGTATTTTACGGTGTGCAAAAGAGTGCATTAAGTTTTTTACGACATGCGTGTGCAAGCCGTATATGTTCCCATTTACGGCGTGCTTTTTTGCACGCCGTAAAAGTTCTTGAGTTTTTTACGGCGTGCTTTTAATTTCATTTTTAAAAAATAGCATCTAAATATTTGATTACGTAGGATCCATGCCATTAATGATCAAATGCCCATAAATTGTATCAAAATGTTGGTGGAATAGGTTTTTGCAACATTTGTAAGGGCATATGACCTTTTCTGGATTCCCCGCATTGGTTTGCACCATATTTGCAAATTTTCTTACACCACGTTGATATGCCTCTGAAACACTATGAAAAAAATGCTAAATAAATCATCTAAAACGCATTTGAAGACATATTTTAAAATATTCTAAATTTAAGAGGACAAGATAATCTTGATAAGTTTACACAATTTTTATCCATGATAATAGACCAACACTATTAAATTATAATCGGTTATAACACAGTAAAAACGATTATATTAGGACATCATAAAAATCAAGTTCCAATTAGGTAAGAATTTTTTTTAACTTAAGCGGAAAATGAATATGTCGTGAAAATCAAATGTGATTGAAAGCTCATATTGATTAGATTAAAAATGTACAGAGAATCAAGCATTGAATGAATAAATAATTAGTTTTATTTGCAATACTTATGAACTTTTTATGAATTGTTAATCAGTTACAATACTTGATGCAAGTTCAACAATGTATCTAATACTTTTATATTCACATTTGTTTCCTTCTACCTTTAGTATATAAGTTTTGCCCAGGACAAACGAGAGTTTAAGTTTGAGGTATTTGATAAGTAAATTTTATGTGCTTATTTGGACTTCTATTTTTATTTATTTATTACTAGATTGAACAAATATCTACATAATTTAGGTTAAATTATGTTAATTGTAGGTAAAATTCCAATTTGAATGCTTTTGGAAGAAATTAGAGTGCAATAGGTCAAATTGGAGCATAATCGGAGTTGATTCAAAGCAATTAAAGATTATCTAGGTGCCTAATATTTTTATACAATTCATTTATGAATTATGAGGAGGATCGTACATATCCAATTTAGTTTCACTTTCACACCGCAAGAATCAAGATCAAATCAAATCTCAAATGAATTAAACCTAATATTTTTTTAATGTTAAATAAACGTCTAAAATTACGAAATGATAATGTAAGATTTTACGTGATTTAAACATGTAACAAAAGTGTGACCAAAACAATGAATAAGCGCGTGAAGATGGGATAAAATGTTAAGTCGTTATCATAACGACTACCAAAGACATGCCACACTCCTAGAGCTACTTGGAGAGGGGTCGTGGTATCACAAGGAACCTATGGACCACAGAAAACTTAAACAAGTTTCATGAATAAACTTTGGGCTAAGCACTAAGTATCAATTTATCATTTACAAAATGTAGAAATTTAAGTAATAGATTGGAAGTCACAAGCTCCCAAAGAACTATAGCAGCGTTGAACACAAATGCTTTATCATAACATCGAAGATTTACTCTATATGAGACAATGACAAACTACATGATATGACTTATCTGTCTTAAGAGACCACCAAGAGCCACTAAAAAAATAGCAATTATATGAGAGCACCATTGTGGGGATTTTACTAGGTTCGAGAATACCTGAATTTTTTTCCTACTAGTAACAATTTAAAAAATATTGTAAAATAATGACACTCGACACATCTATATCAAAGCCTCACATAGAACTCTCTTTTCAACAAAACAAACAAACAAACAAAAATCGCATTCAAGATAAGAAACACGAGCCCAAGATCTATACTGAAACTGTGGATACAAGATGACATAACGAATTTGTAACCCCAAGTCCCTAAATTTGGATGAAAATCAATCATCACAAGCCCAAAATTTTAGTTTATACCCTAAAGTCTAATTTCAAAATTGAGTTGAGTGTATATATATATATATATATATGTCATAGTAGAGAGAGAGAGAGAGAGAGAGAGAGAGAGAGAGATACATACAAGAAGGCAGAAGCTGGAAGTGCGGCAGAAGCGAGAAGCCGGCGAAACAATATATGTATATCGGAGACACAGATAAAGATACAGGGACGCCGACGGAACTAGAAGCCTAGGTCGAAGGTTGTTTCTCCCCTCTAGAATCTCCACTCCACCTTAGGTCGAAGTCGAAGCCTGCGGTTAGCCTTTGTTGAAATTACGGGTTGAGAGAAAAGAAAAATAAAAGGACACAAAGAAAATGAAATCCAACATTTATGTCGTACAAACGCATGCCGTAAAAAGTCAATTTTTTATAATACACAGCGCGCAAAAAAAGCACGCCGTAAATATTTTAAGCGACTGATTTTTAACGGCATACATATAATACATGTCGTAAATAGTCTATTTTTATGGCATGCCGTAGATGCACGCCGTAAATGAATGCCATAAAACTACTTTTGTTGTAGTGTTCGAAGTATGTTGGGTTGTGCTTAAAAATTACGTTCTAAAAAGTAAGTTAAAGTAAGTTAGTATATACTACTGAAAAAAGTAAAATTAAAAATCATTGCTCAAAAGTGTTGACTAAGTATATTAAATATGTCAATAATTCACATGTAGGTGGAGAGGGGAGACCAATAAAATATTCAAATTAAAAAAAAATACATATATATTACCTTTCGAGGGGACAATTGGTAAATGATAAATCAAATTATATGACTATGCATTTACAAAGTTAATAAATTATATGTTGCCAAGAAAAACCCAAAAGCTAATAACACCAACTGAAACTGCTCAACCACTGAGATAGCTCCGGGGACAAATGGAGGTGCATCCTGCTGTGGTGGCACGTTTTGTGGTGGGGGTGCTTGATTCTGCCTGCTCAACTCTTGTACCGCTCGCAATAAATCGCGCATCAAATTCATACGGGTATGTGGTGTCATTTCCTAAAAAAAATTAATATTAAGCCACCCGTCACACATCAGTTCTCAGTCTAACAGATTATAGCTATATTATCGTAATACATATCATAAATTTAGCGAGAAAACAGACTACATAATAGAAGAATTTAAACGTAGGCATTTTAAAAGATTTAAATCATTCAAAAAGTTTAAATAAAATTCTATTCTTACCCTTTTTACATACTTTTTTAAGTCATCGGAAGGTGGTCGTTGAATGCCAAAGGTCTCTCAAATTCTTACATGCATATATTTGTAAATGATCATTTAAAATAATACATTTTATTATTATTATTATTATTATCATTAAAAATTTATCTCTTTATAAAAATATTAATTATCAACAAATAACATGAAAATTTTAGGTTGAACACGTAAGCATTTATTACACATAGCAATTAAAATTAATATAACATTTTTTTCTTCATCATAATTCGTCATCTCCTAAATATATTATATAATGCACATTTTAATGTTGATAAAAATATACTATGTAATGCACATGGACCCTATAAGGAAAATGCTAAATAAATTTTAAAAAAATTCTACTGTTCATGTGACACAAAAATCCGTCTTTTTTTTTTTGGGAAGTAACATATGCAAATTATTATATGATTATCTCTCATACATATATGAAAACTAGCTCCATGATATTTGAATTTAAAATTCCACTTTTTCCCTTTGAATATTCAATCAGACGACAAGCAGTCAAATAAAAAAAAAAAGTGCAGCAACAAACACATGGGTAAAAGGAAAATTCTATAAATACTAGTGAAGGCACGTGCGATGCACGTGCATGCGTTTTGTTCCTTGTGCATATTAGCGTTGGGACTGCATATGTATACTACAACTTCAATATTTCAGATTTAATAGGAAATCTAACCTTCACAAGGTCTCCAAGTTCCTCGCTACATTCCAGCTTATCCTCGGCTAGCCAGTTTTCCAAGAGATTCTTCTTGTTTTGGTTCACGACCAGGCGAGATAATTCCAAAGACTCGAATGCATTGAGCTTCTCTTTCGTTAGAAGGGTTCCAAGACAGTGCAAATACAGAGTAAAAGCGCTATTAAACTAAAAACTTTGAGAAACACAAATATGAGGAAACACCACCACCAATATACAATCAGAAAGGAACTGCCACAAAAAAACACAAAAAATCAAACCCTGAAAAGAATGAGGTGTCTCTAATCTTTGCTAGCCACCACAAGACAGTATGTATATTCGCAAAAGACCAAGCTCAGAATGTTCCCCAGTCTTATCTATCCCTTAAGAATCAGCACCCCACCACCACCTCTCATTTTTTCTTCTCTCCACCCTATACTATTATACTATGAATGAAAAATATTATTTGATTATTTCTATTTTGTCAAATTTTGAAAAAATATTAATTTCAAAAAAATGCTATTAAATTTTCTAAAATTTTTATGTATGTTGATTTTATAATTATCTTTCAATCATTTTGCCAAAGAAAAATCATATTTTAAGGCAAAATAGTTTGCCGCTTCGGGGCTTCGAAACGGGGTTCGACCTGCCCGGTCAGGTCGCGGGGGTCGAGGGGGCAGCGCCCTCGTGGGGGCTCGGGGGCAACGCCCCCGAAAGGAAATTTTAATTTACGTGTATATTTAGTGTGTCAAAATCAATTAATTATATGCATTGACTTTACAAACTGACTTATAAAACATTTCAAATCCAATTAACATAGATTTAAGATGTGAAATTTCAAAGTAGGGCTCGCACCGTGTGCGAGACGCTTCTCGCACGGTGCGAGGCGCACGTCTCGCACCGTGCGAGAAGCGTCTCGCACCGTGTGCGAGAAGCTTCTCGCGCGGTGCGAGATGTGCGCCTTGCACCGTGTGCGAGAAGCTTCTTGCACGGTGCGAGATGTGCGCCTTGCACCGTGTGCGAGACGCTTCTCGCACGGTGCGAGGCGCACGTCTCGCACCGTGTGCGAGAAGCATCTCGCACGCACGGTGCCTTGCGCGGCACCGTGTTCTGTGGTAACCCAACCTGTGGTATATTTGTTTCTAATGAAAGATGGAAAAGATAAGAAAGGGAAGTGAACTTGAAAAAGAAAGAAAGAAGGAGATTCATCTTAAAGAACTCTGAATAAACTCAATAATGGAGAGTGAACTTCCTGGGAAAAATGGAGAGGAAAGTACGTTGAATAGTTGATGTTGCGTGTGGAAAAAATTGATAGTAATCGGCCCACGTGAGAAGAACGATAGTTTCTACAGTGATAAAACCTTCACTCTTTTTATATGTGTTAGATATATATATATATATATATATATATATATATATATATATATATACTACAATAAATATATGGAAATGAAATTGACATGTAAGTGAAGAAGAAATACATGTTAGAAAAAGAAAAAGAAAGCATTTTACTATAGCTACTTAAAACTGAAATTTTTGTAAATAGACGACAAGCGAAATAGGAAACTATTGGTAGAAATAAAAAAAAAAACTTCTATTAAGGTCTAAAAGCTCCTTACTTAGGATGCGATCCGAACAAAGGACAAAGGAAGACCATTTTCTTCATCCTGCAAATTCAACTTCTGAACAAAATTCAAAGTCGAATCGACCATCACACTTCCAATAATTCTAACAGCATTAGAATTTCTAGTAGAGTTATTCGAAAAAAAAAAAAGAAAAAAAAATTCTCATACAATCAGGTGAATTGCTACTTTCTTCAGCTTGGGGGATGATTGATGATTGAAGATTGACGAAAGCTGGAATTTTCTTTTCTCTGGCCTGGCTCTTACGTTTACTCTCACAACAAACTATATACGGTGAATATTTGAATGACTGGAAACAAAATGATATTCTTGTATGAAATTCACATTCCCAGCAATAGGAATCCAAAAAACGAAGCTTGATCAAGAAAATTTCTAGAAGCTTTTTGCAGAAAACAAGTAAGGATCCATCACCCATTCGTTGCCACTTTAGAAGTATCCAAACAAATAACTAAGTTCAACTGATTCCAATACAATGAACTAAAGTATAAACTTTGATCAAATTTGAATAGGCTGTGTGGAAAATCAAGAAATTATGGCTTCAGAGAATTGAAAACCTTAAAACTCAACGAGAAAAAAAAAGCATCAAACTAACTAAAATTGAGGAAAAGATCAACTGAGAAAATATTAATTTTAAAAAATCTTACCTGACATAAACCGCATCGCTACAGTAATGAATTCCACCAGCTAAAAAATAGATGCAAACCATATACACAGGAACAGAAAAATAAAAAATAGTCAGTTGAAGCATACTAAAGATTTGAAGTTCAAATGAAATAAGTAATAAAGCCTGTTTGAGAAAATCATTAAAGGGTTATTCATAGAAAGAAAAGGCAATACATACTTCTGAACAGATGATTCTCCAGGCTTTCATTTCACAAGAATTTTTACACCAACGCCTTTGTCATCCTTAGAACAATAACATATAAGTTTTTACCAGGTTCCTATGATGAAGTTGCCCCAAATAATTGACTTCTGCATGCATATCATTAGCTGGTTGTTAAAACAGGCCATTACAAAATTATATTAATTAATTAATTTAAGTCATACAACAACATAAAAAAAATACATACCAAGCACTCCTTGTGGCTTTGGAAACTCTCAGGCTTCAACTTCTTCACGACAATGACCAGTCAGAATCCCGATTTTACTACAGTAAAAGAGTTCTCATCAATCCATCCTTCGAAAACATAATCAAATCCTCCTTCCCCAAGAAGACCATCATTCAACAAATGCAGGACAAAAATGTAAATGCAAGTCAAGTCTTTAGACTGTAAAAGAACAAGGGCATCTTATTACATTGTACTTTCCAAGAAAACATTAGTTAATACCTATTTAGTACATCAAATGTAGGTACGTATATTCACAAGTGAAAAGAAACTCAACTTACATTTACAGGCCAAGGATAAGAGAAGTGCTTGATAAGCTGAAATCTCTCCATATCAAAGTCTCGTACTCCACAATCATTATTTGTAGCCATGAAATGAACAGCACCATTGATAGTGATTTAAAGCCAATTAGTCCTAGAATACCTTCAAAGATAGATGTTAGAATATTTAAATTATGTGTTTGCATAAAAAAAGGGAAATACATGGATATCATAATCAGTATCCACTTGAATTTACAATCAAGGAGCAGCCATCAGTAACTAACCTGTAGGACCTAACCATTATATCAATTACCTACTATGTAAGCTGAGTATGGCAGAGGCTTCTCATTCCAAGCCAAATTTCATCACATCTTGCCCAATATATCTTCACACCACCCCCAAATCCCCAAAACCCAAAGGAAATATAAGAAATTAGAGTCGAAAAAAACAAGCACAAAGTTTAAGCATATGTTTTTAACAAAGTTATTTATAGAACAAAGCAAACTTCTAAACTTGGGGAAGGAAAGCAAACACAAAATACACTAAAATTTTGCAGACCTAATTTCATCTCACATCCTTTAGAAAATTCTTTTGTAACGACACTATTAAACATTTCAAAAATGCATATGAAATTAAATTTAGCAGCAGGTCCAAATTATATACACAAATATCTTATTCAAAGTAGTTTTCTCTTCATCTATTATTTCACATTATCAACAGTATTTAGAATTGGTTGAATTCATTTGCACAAAATGATAGTATCCTAAGACTACTTATGAACATAGGCAAATTCATATTGGTTACTCGACTCAAAATTGACTGAATTAGTTACATAGAATTAATGATATCCTAAGAATGCTTATGAACACAGGAAATAATTAAAAATTATTAGCAATGTATCGAGGACCGTATGCAAAAAATTAAATCAATTGCAAATATTTTTATCTCAATAGTCAAATTTGGAAGGAATAAAAATAATCATCCCCGTTAAGAAACAAATCAAACTAAAACAAAAATTAAGTAATCAAACCCGATTTGCATTATTGAAGACTGACCTTCAGATATGTTTCAGATACCTTGTATGAATCAGGAGTTATTGATGTCAACCACAATCCAGGAAACAGAGACTGCATGTAAAATTAGATAAGTGAATTGAACAATTCAATAAAAAGAAAAGGGAAAATTTGCAACTCAGAAAAATATGATCAAATCAGAACTTTATAATCCGCAAATGAAAATTTATGTTTTTTTTTAAATAACCATAATCCCAAAACCGTCATCTTCACAAATCCCAAACACCACTTTACCCATATCTAAAGAACAGAGAACTTTAAGACGCTTTACATTTCAGCTTGTGAAACTACTTCCTCTAATATCCTGGCACAATAATTCAGACGAATATAACTGCAGCTTATTTAGTCCTATAGAGAGCATTGCCCATCGAAAGCATCATATTGTCATAAAATTTCACAATCATAATTAATACTTATACGCAAACAAAACAATCAAAACGTCAACAAAATCAAGATGAAACATAAACAGCAATCAATAATACTGTACTAAATAAAAATTTATAGAACTTAAGATAAGAAGCAGTGGTAGTAAAAAATGACAAATAACTCCTTTCTTACCAAGCATATGCATAAAAGAACGATTCTCAGATAAATAAAGTCACCATAATCGATTAAAAAAAACAAGGATCTCATATTTTTTTAACAAAAATGATCAAAGTTTGTTTACTCACAACTTTTCTAAATCAATGACCTTTATGGCAACTTCCTTGTTTAGCTCCTTATCAAACCTACAACAAGAAAATGGTAGAAAGATCTAGTTAATCCAGAAAGAAATATTTACGCTCATATGATTAGTATTTTATAAAGGAAGAGTAAACTGAGATACCAACATAGAAACAGCAAGAAAAGCACTCTGAATTCATTTGTGGCTCTCACTTAGTCTTGAAGTGGGCTTCTCATGTTCCTTATGATGCTTTCAGTTCATTGCACTTTTTTTTTCTCTCTCAATTACTTAAATGTAACAATCCTACATCTTCAAGTGATGATCAGCTAGGGATTCTTGAAATATCGCACCACAAGAATATGCAGCTTGCATGCAGCTAAAGTGTAGATGGAATCAATATTACACCAGCACATTTATTTGAAGAAGCATTAACCCAAAGCAAATTGAAATACGCTTGAAAAGAAAATCAAACAACAAAAAGAATATGCAGCTTGCATGCAGCTAAAGTGTAGATGGAATCAATATTACACCAGCACATTTATTTGAAGAAGCATTAACCCAAAGCAAATTGAAATACGCTTGATAAGAAAATCAAACAACAAATCTCGTTATGACACAACCATTTATATACAGCTACGTATTTGCACAAGATGAGGTTGCAGAACTCAAATGGAAAAGTTAACAAAACCATTAACAATCAGTTAAGCAATCCTATATGATTCACACGTGCAACATTATAAAGCACACATCCCTTTTTTTGCCGCTCCATGTTGCTGAACTCAAATAGAGTGGTAAAAATTGACTCACATAGTTTCTCCAATTTGTGTCGGCTATCAATATTTAATGGTTTTAATTCTCTCAGCTCTATCATTTTTTTTTTCGACTGTAGAAATCATCTCTCAAACATCAATTTGAACACCCATAAAAAACGCGATGTTACACTGTGTGAGAGAGAGAGAGAGAGAGAGAGAGAGAGTATTAATATGGATCTCCACTAAAAAGAAGCATAATTGTTTCTTTAACAACCCTATCATATAATTTGAAATACAACAAAGAAAAGGGCGTAAGAAAATAAATGGAAATGAAAAATAAGTCGGCTACTATACCTACTTTACAACACCGTTAACCAAAATCTTGATATGTAGGATAAAATTACGAAGGAACCATAAAAATTCTTGGAGAAAGCAAGTATATTATACCAAGCACTAAAAGCAAATTGCATTAGGTAGTGAAAGCTCCTCTTTCCCATTCCAAGTCAAAAATCAAGTGTAGTCTAACAAAGCACCAAATGCACAGAAACACGGAGGACGAATAAAATGATCAGCTATCCTCTTTTCCACCTTATACTCTCCTTTACTAATATCAGATTTCAAGTTCTTCACATTTTCAGTGTTGCCTCGGAGTAAGAATATTAAGAAACAATTTCCGTTTAGTTATATATTTTTCACAGCTTTCTCAAATGTGGAGATTCTGCAATTAGTAGAAAGCTCAAAAGTTATTAGGATAGGAAATTACGCCTAGCAAATATTTATTTCCTTTAGTGAAGAGAGCATTCATCGTGAAAAAGCCCCACACAAGTATTACTAACAATTGGAGTTCACGTCAAATTTCAAAAATAGTTTTAAAATGACATGCTTTTCCTGTACAAATTTTCCATTTCATTGGCAGCAATACTCTAAAATCAAACTTAAACAGAAAAGATTCAAAGAATTCACCTGGTTTGCGATATAAGTCCTTTTAGGTATCGTGTCAGAATGCTCTAACCCAAGGTACTATTCCCAAGCACCATAAACATCTCTCCTCTACATGAGAATAAATACACTACAAGTTCTTCAAAATTGAATCATTTAACAAATTTCAACAAATAACATGGGCTATTACAAAATGCAATCATTGTGCTGATATCAAATGATAGAATTGGAGTTTGATTTTGATATGAATTAGAAAACAGAAGAACCAATGAGCTTTTAATTAGCTGGACGCTTAACAGTAATCAGCGTGTTAATCTGAAGGAGTATTCAGAGTGTTCCATTAGAACAATAACACAATTAAATTGAAAGTGTTCATTGGGGAATAAGAAAGTGCACCTTGCCAAAGTCCAAGGTTAACATTGTCCTTCGTTATTTTTTAAGGTGTTGTAGGCCATATATCTGTATGTTAACAAACTAATTTTCACATTATTTAACTAACAATTTGGGACTAAATCAGTAACCATAATTCCATGACCTCACACTTTCTTTAGTCCTTTCTCTTAGCATTAGTGTTAATCAAACAATTAAAACATAAAAACTTGTGAACCTAATACAGCCATACGTATTTTTCACAACATCACAACACCAGAAAAGAAAAGAGAACTGAAATTCAATAAAAAATTGTAAATAAAATGTATAGATCCAACAAGTAACTTCTCAACCGAGCAACATAAATGAAGAAATACAAAGAATGTAAGAGAAAAACTAACCTGCAAAGCATGTATATCATAGACAACTAAATTGGTTGGACCACCCCTTGATATAGGAACACTTGATAGCATCCTAGCCAAGGTAAATGCGGTTGCAACATCCCCTTCCTCTTCCATTCTTTCAAATGAGCCAGTTGGAAAAGAAAGGTAACACCAATGTAAACGAGGCAGTGAACAGCCTTGGAAGTGCATAAATTACTGAAAGCTGTTCAAAGATGACTGCAGGTGAGCTGAAAGATGCTAAAAAGGCAACATGGTGTCCTCGGATATCTTGTGCATTGTTAATGAAAAGATTCGGAAACCCATCATCAAAACTCCTGTTATTTACACCAATCTTCATCATCAGACAAATTATCAACATCAATAATCATTGCAGGCAGTCTACAAAGCTCTTAACGAAATGATTGAGATAAGATAAGCATAGATGACAGAGAATTGCTACTAAAATGTGAGTTAAAAGGAATGAGAGGAAAGATAAGAGAATCAATTGTTATTAAAATCAATAATCACATCTTAATCAACGTAAAAGCAACCAGATTTTAGTCAATTACGCTTCACACCAAACATTGTTTCAATATACTTCAAGAAATTGGTGTCCACCATGATATTTTCCCAACAGCAAGCTAAATAGGTCCAGATGCCTCGGGCACAAATTTGCATAAATTAGTATATAAATGTAACAAAAATTACAGATAGTAACCCAAACACAACTATTACAATTACTCTTCCCAGCATATATGATTAATTTACTTCCATAATATTGGAAACAGAAAAATTATGAATATGAACGTGATCTTTGAAAATTACTTGTTGGAAAACTGTCTCTAAGCATCAAAACGATAAGTTTGTTCATTCTGATGACTTTTTCCCATTCTTTGATTCTTCTTGGTAGCCAGAGAAAGATCTTTCTTGTCGAGGAGCTTGCCTATAGAAACCATTTCCTCTTGGTCTGTTGTAATCGCGGTCATTTCCATCTTAATTTAAAAGTGGAAGGAAGTACAGTAATTGTTAACTTGCTTAAATGTGCAATGTGGAAATAAACAAGAATCATATACTTTCAAATAGAACAAATGGTATATACAAAGAAATAAAATCCGTACTTGCTAGTGCCACCGTGATTCCGCTCCCTGTTCTGCCTAGCAGTCGCAGCCACGCGATCAGTCAGGTGCACAAAATTCCGCTCTACTTCGGCCTCCACCTCCCGTGGTGGCGAAGCATTGATATCCAAAAGCCCCACACTACTACCACTGCCGCCGCCGCCGCCGCCACTTCCACCACTCTTCAGCAAACACCTAAAGCACTTCCACTCCTCTGACGCAGGCCCATTACGTCTCCCGCCCGGAACCCCCTTCTTACAAACTGCGCAGACCAAAATTCCACCTGACGGACCCACCTCAGCTTCGCGGGGCGAGGTAATCGGCGTCTCGTTCAGATCAATAAAAAATGCCATATATTTTCCAGCTCACATCCGGGCTCCCATTATTTTACTATCCAATTCTCAAAAACTTGCAGAAAAATCCCGCCTAAAGCTCTCAATAATGGAGAGTGAACTTCCTGGGAAAAATGGAGAGGAAAGTACGTTGAATAGTTGATGTTGCGTGTGGAAAAAATTGATAGTAATCGGGCCCACGTGAGAAGAACGATAGTTTCTACAGTGATAAAACCTTCACTCTTTTTATATGTGTTAGAAATTACTATCAAATGTCATACATGGTGGCACACTTAATGTAATATGAAAATACATTTTTAAATCTTCATCATTTTTAACTGTTCACTGTCCACATGAATAGTGAACAGTGATGTCACTGTTCACATGAATAGTGAATGTGACGTGCAAAGAATTTTTTTTTTTTTTTTTTTAAAACCTAAATTTTTAAAATACATATGGTCTACAAAAAACTAACCTTGGGCTTTGATACCAAACTGTAACGATCTAAAAATTTTAAGATTTAAATTGCAACCAAAAGTTTTAATACTATTACATAAATTTATAGGTAACTAAATTTAACGATCCAAATTCTTTATAAATTCGGCAACATAAAAAAATCCAATTAATATTTTAATAACCAACAAGTGTAAAAAAGCGTAGTTCATTGGAAAAGGGCATGGCCAATTTACTATTAAAAAAAAAAATCATGCAATAAACTTTTTATGTTTTACCTGCCACATTCTCAAACAACACCTCCAAAAAGTTTCTCCAATCTTGAGATATGGAATTGGGACCCCAAAATTAAATAATGAAAGTTTCCCATAAAGTGACCCTATTCCATGATAACCTATTCTTCCTCAAGGTCCAAATCCTGTGGATAATAGCATGCATTTCCTATTTTATATACTTGATATACAATATAGATACTATAAAATATTTATTTCATCAGTGTAATTTAACACGAACAGAAACTTATAACCAAATAAATTGTGTTCCCAATCCTAAATGATCCACATAACATAATAATAAAAATTAAAACAATTGCTGAAAAAAAAAAATCTTTGATCACATTACATCGGATTATTTATTGAGTTCTATAAATTTTGGTACCACGATTGCACCTCGTCGCTCGCCAATCAACGACCCATTCTAATATGTGAGTAGGAAAAAATGGTGAGTATATAAGAATACTCAGTAGGGCTTAAAGTAGTGGTGCTATCCCGAATAAAAGTTTAGAACATGCGTCGCAAAAATCATATCGTCATTATATCTTTAAAAATCGGTAAAAACTCATATCATGTCATATCATTTGTACTGGAATGGCCATATCATCATATCATAGCATATCATATCATATCTTTAACTTTCATAAGTATAAAAATTCATCAACATGAACAAAAATGATTTAATCAGGATAAATCAAATGCGCCTCTTTTCCAATATTGTTAGATTGCAAAAATTTCTTGAAAGACGAAAATCTCAAAATCAGGTTCTTCTGCCTTTGATTGTGGGTCGTACATAAATATTTTGTGTCCCTTCTATCATGTCATGCATCTATATTCATAGACAAATAATAACCTAGATCCTAAGGAGTTGTTGTATAGTGAAAAAAACGTGGGAGTAGGATAGGGTAATTGGGTAAGAGTTTTTAAAATATGAACTTTGACTTGGTCTTGTCAACTAACCACAAAACATCCCTATCAATTCCTAGAATCAAGACAAATAAATAATATTAAACTAAACCTATCAATTCCCAAAATCAAGGCAACAAATCATTTTAAAACAAAACTACAATTTTTCCCAATTAACTACACCTACTGGTGACCACACGCCTCTTTAAATACAATATTTAATTAAAAACAAAATCAATTAATAACCACTCCTATAAACTATAATATCTTAGGTCTAACTTATCCGATTAAACATTTTCTCGAGCCTAATATACATAATTAATTATGAGCTATCTAATGAGTCCGATATTGATATATTTAACATACTAAATGTGATTCCTTTCATGGTTGTTAAATATATCAAGGGTAAAATGAGGAAAGGGGAAAGTGTTACACACTGTTGAAGGCACATGGATTGTCAGAAAGTTGGTGGGCAACGGTCCAAAAATGTATAAACGGACATAAATAATGGGAAACAAATGGGACCTAAATTTTATAGATAGATTGATAGGTACCTTACATTAACCTCGGATGAAACTTAGGTGGAATATAGCTACCATATGTCAATTATTTAATTTTAAGAAAATACAAGTGCGCACGCGTACACACATTACATGTGATTCCTTTCATGGTTGTTAAATATATCACGGGGTATTGCGCTGATAGCAGCATCACCCTCCCCTACCAATGCTTTCTTCAACCTCTTCTCTTTCTCTGCTAACTCTTCTATTGTTAATTTCCCCTCCCTCTATGTCTATATATAAATGTAATTGGAGCAGTCTTTGGCATTTGGTATTATCCTTGGGAGGAGTATATTTGTTTTTGCTTCTTGTCAACGAACAAGTCACTGTAAGTTGCACAAATATAAACCACCCTAACTAAAATTGCCATGATTAATAGTAATTTAGAAAAATACGTACTTCTCATAAATACAAATCATTCAACTTATGATGGCGTGTATGTTAGATTTAATGGAATCAGATATTTAACTAAATGAGAAAGACTAATGTCGTGTTGCTCCGTCATTATCATGTAATTTCAATTATCCATTAATTGAAAAAACCTGGAGAGTGTTTGCATGATTAATTATCAATAAATTAAACTGTCGTTTAGTTCATATTTTTTAAGTCAAGACTAAAGAATATTGAAATTTCAAGCAATATCACTGAAATTATTAAGTGCATGCAAATAAATTTTTGGTTGCTCTATTTTTTTGGTTATTTAAGGTGAAGGATTGGATCATCATTTTGCACAAACAAATTGAAGTATAGAGACCGTTTTGAAACACGGGTATAAAGTTTGGTGACCAATTTGAATGACTAACAACTGAGAGGCTCCACATTAGCAAGTCGTTCAACACGTAAACTCCATTATTTTTAACTAATCAAGTGATCGATTTCAAGCAATTTTTCAATGACAATTTGAAAACAAATTGAAGTCCACTAACTGTTTTGTAACGTGAGTCGAAGTTCGGTGACAGAGGGTGTCTTTTACCCATGAAGAAACAAATTGGAAAGAAAGGGAAACCTACATCGGTCGGCAAATGAAAAATGAATGAATCGCTATAATTAAAATCGTGCAATTATGGAGAGTCAGTGAGTCACTGTATTGTTAGGTTGGAAAATTTAATGCTAACAAGCACGTGTTTCTAACTTTTTTGTGAGCATTAAAGTTTTCATTTTCTTACTTTGTTAGCATTAAAGTTTTCAACCTAACAATACAATCACACTCTTGTCTTATTATTTATTTATAAGAAAAAAAAAACATGTGAGTTTGAGGAAAGTGTGAAGTACAAAGTTTTCACGGAGTATGTGGTGGTAGTTGGCAGGTGACCTTTCTCTCTTTTACTCTTCCTTTATTTTCCATTCTGATCCTTGTAGTTTTTGACATGTGCATTTTGATCCTTAAATGGTTTAAAAATAACTATCCAACCCTCGAATAAGGTTTCCCCAAAACATATTACAATATGGCGTAGGGGTAGACATAATTATAAGAAGTTAAGAACTCGTCGAATTGGACGGGTCATTTTTTTTATTTTTTTATTTTTGGCTAAGAGAAAATAAAAGTGAAAGTAATTCTTTATAAATGATTTGAATTAAATAATTTATTACACACTTTTTGTATTATTGATATAAAAAAGATAAAGAAAACAAATTAATGGCTCTCCCAGTAGCCATTCCCTGGATTATTGTGATGAAAAATATCTTCACATTATTGTGATGTACCAACCACAAAAAAAGAAATAAATAAAAGAAAAAAGATATTGACCAGACTATGAATTATAAAAGAGAAACAAAAAAGGACGGTTGTCCCCCTTTTGAATCCCTTTGTCTTCAAATTTAGTAGTACATATTTATGTATTATTCTCGTCACACCTTTCATTTATTTGTCGTACATGGAATTTTCATAAAATGATTAAAGTGGTGCTTTCGTTCATAAGAATACTACGATCTCACTACAACTTATCACAAGAAAGTCATAGATCAAAATTTTCATTGTTAGTGGTAGTTAGTTAGAATTACTGAATTAGCCGCACGTCTAAAAAAATTGGTTGAAAAATAAAATGAAGTCAAAAAGCAGCGTAGAGACTTTTTATCTTTAAATTGATTTAGTATAAACCAAATCAAGAGACAAAATCATTTCCATAATCGATTCTAAATTTATTGAAGAAAAGAATTAATATATCTACCACTACGTAGAGTCGTACACTAGAATTACTCATTTTATGCACGTGTTTTCCATTGCAAGACAATAAATCCAACCTATCAAGGCAGTGAATAGGGTATGTTGTCCAGTGAGAGTTTCGATAACCCATTTGAGTTAACATGGACAAAATATGATTTAAGAGATGTAGATGGGCAGATATGAATGGACCGACTACTTGTCTTTTATAACTTACAACTTGCAAGCCACTTGTCTTTTTCATTCTTGAATGCACCTAAGCCCCAGATCAGGATTCAGGGGATTTCGATTTGAATAATTTGATATGAAAATAGGTGGGATTAAAATTAATTTAATAAATTTTGATAAAAGTTAACGAAATATTTCGTTGAAAAGTTATAGATTTAATGAAATATGTGATCATAATTAATTGTTGACTTTTGACTTTAGATTTTTATTCCTATCAAATAAGGGTTAAATCTCGTGTATTCAAACTTCACACGTCTCAATCTTTAAAGTTGACAATGAGATTGTGAAGTCTAATTTTCGTATTATAATCAATAGCTTATCACTAAATAAAATGGCATGCTTGCAGATGATTCCAGTTTCTACAAGAAATTGAATCATAACTTTGTTGAGCGTGGGTTGGTATTTGTAATGCTATTATTTAAAAGGAAAATTACAAATTTCGTCCCTAACATTTAGTCCAAGTACGATATTGTCCTTGACTTTTTTCACCTCATCGTTGTCCCCAACCTTTGATAAATTAGCAAATTTTTGTCCCATTAAAGTTTTTTTTATAAGTACGTAATAAGAATTGTATAAATAAATGGGGTTATTGCAACATGTGAGTTTGAGACTCATTAAAGTTTTTTCTTATAGATAAATAATAAGAATTGGTGTCATGAGAGTGACTGTAATGTTAAATTGAAAATTTTAATGCTAACAAAAAAGAAAAAAAAAAAAAAAACATATTTGTTAATTACTACAACATGTTTTTGATAGAGATTCATTCAAGTTTCCTCTTACAAATAAATTAAATCCGAATCGGTATGGATAAGCATTGATAGACACATTGATAATTGGTAGACACATGAGTTGTGCTACACGGACAGGGCTTGGAAAAATTCTAGTCACATTGATATGCATAAGCACTGCCACTAATATCATATTGTGTTATACTTTTCCTATTTGAAGTAATAAACAAATCAAATATATTCAAATTAATTAGTTGTCATAGACCAACCTCCTACTCAACAAAATTTACAATGCACGCCGTAAAAACCTATTTACGATGTGCAACCACATGCCGTAAAAAAATGTCACTTTTACGGCGTGCAATGCATGTTGTTATTAACCATACGGTGTTCACTTATTTGAACGCCGTAAAAGGGACTATTTTACGGCGTGCAAAAGAACGCGTTAAGTTTTTTACGGCATGCATGTGAACGCCGTTATTAACCATACGGTGTTCACTTATTTGAACGTTGTAAAAGGGATGTATTTTACGACGTGCAAAAGAACGCATTAAGTTTTTTACGGAATGCGTGTGCAAGCCGTATATGTTCCCATTTACGACGTGCTAAAAGCACGCTGTAAAAGTTCTTGAGTTTTTTACGGCGTGCTTTTAATTTCATTTTTAAAAAAATAGCATCTAAATATTTGATTAGGTAGGATCCATGCTATTAATGATCAAATGCTCATACATTGTATCAAAATATTGGTGGAATTGGTTTTTGCAACATTTGTAAGTGCATATGACCTTTTCTGGATTCCCCGCATTGGTTTGCACCATATTTGCAAATTTTCTTGCACCACGTTGATATGCCTCTAAAACACTATGAAAAAATGCTAAATAAATCATCTAAAACGCATTTGAAGACATGTTTTAAAATATTCTAAATTTAAGAGGATAAGATAACATTGATAAGTGTACACAATTTTTATCCATGATAATATACCAACACTATTAAGTTATAATATGTTGTAGCACAGTAAAAACGATTATATTAGGACATCATAAAAATCAAGTTCCAATTAGGTAAGAATTTTTTTTAACTTAAGCGAAAAATGAATGTGTCGTAAAAATCAAATGTGATTGAAAAGCTCATATTGATTAGATTAAAAATGTACAGAGAATCAAGCATTGAATGAATAAATAATTAGTTTTATTTGCAATACTTATGAATTTTTTATGAATTGTTAATTAATTACAATACTTGATGCAAGTTCAACAAATGTATCTAATACTTTTATATTCACATTTGTTTCCTTCTACCTTTAGTATATAAGTTTTGCCCAGGACAAACAAGAGTTTAAGTTTGAGGTATTTGATAAGTAAATTTTAGGTGCTTATTTGGACTTCTATTTTTATTTATTTATTACTAGATTGAACACATATCTACATAATTTAGGTTAAATTATGTTAATTGTAGGTAAAATTCCAATTTGAATGCATTTGGAAGAAAGTAGAGTGAAATAGGTCAAATTGGAGCAGAATCGGAGTTGATTCAAAGCAATTAAAGATTATCTAGGTGTCTAATATTTTTATACAATTCATTTAAGAATTAAGAGGAAGATTGTACAGATCCAATTTAGTTTCACATTTGCACCGCAAGAATCAAGATCAAATCAAATCTCAAACGGATTAAACCTAATATTTTTTTAATGTTAAATAAACGTCTAATATTACGAAATGATAATGTAAGATTTTACGTGATTTAAACATGTAACAAAAATGTGACCAAAATAGTGAATAAGTGATCATCATCTCGAATCTTTTTTCCACATTAAAAAACAAACAGACATTTTCATAGGTAACACATAACAAGGTATTCGCAATTCAAGTGTGTCAGCATGCATATGCAAACCACAATATTAATCTCATCCCTTCTACCATATGAAAAGAAGAGCCAAAGAAACAACAAACGAAGTTGTTACTAGTCTCACTCTGAAGAATAAAGCTACTTGTACACCTTATGGTGTACCAAATAGTTTACACCTCTCTCACATGGAGAGGGGTCCACGAATATTTTATTATGTGTGGACCCCCCTCCATGTGAGGGGGGTGTAAGAGATTATGGAAAGTGTTATGTACATGTAGACAAGTCACACTCTGAATGTGACAATGCATAGGGTATATGTTGTCTCTATTGTTTGTCCTGTAAATAGCACATTTATAATCCGTCATATGAATTTCAAACTGCAAGTGTTCTTTTCCACATGAATTTCCCATGCAAGCTTCTCAAGTTCAAGTATGATATACAAATCAACGAGCACACAAAACAATGATACCGTTCATCCTGTTATATCTAATTTCCAATTTTCTTTTGTTTCAAAAGAAGCTCCCAAATTTGAAAGAATAGTCATGGCAAGACCTTTTTCACTTAAATGCATGACATCAAGTATGAAAATAACCGCATGAAGATGGGATATAATGTTAAGCCGTTATCATAACGACTACCAAAGACATACCTCACTCCTAGAGCTGCTTAGAGATGGGTCATGGTATCACAAGGAACCTATGGACCACAGAAAACTTAAACTAGTTTCATGAATAAACTTTGGGCTAAGCACTAAGTATCAATGTATCATTTACAAAATGTAGAAATTTAAGTAACAGATTGGAAGTCACAAGCTCCCAAGGAACTATAGCTGCACTGAACGCATATGCTTTATCATAACATCGAAGATTTACTTTATGTGGGACAAATGACAAACTACATGATATGACTTATCTATCTTAAGAGACCACCAAGAGCCACTAAAAAAATAGCAATCTATACTTCTATTAATGGCAAATCAAGGAATAACAAGACTCACAAGAGATTGAAATCAATTATATGAGAGCACCATTGTGGGGATTTTACCAGGTTCGGGAATACCTGGATTTTTTTTCCTACTAGTAACAATTTCAAAAATAATGTAAAATAATGACACTCGACACATCTATATCAAAGCCTCACATAGAACTCTCTCTTCAGTAAAACAAACAAACAAAAAAAAAATCAGCATTCAAGATAAGAAACACGAGCCCAAGATCTATATTGAAACCGCGGATACAAGATGACAGAGCAAATTTGCAACCCCAAGTCCCTAAATTTGGACGAAAATCAATCATCACAAGCCCTAAACTTTAGTTTATACCCTAAAATCCAATTTCAAAATTGAGTTGAGTCTATATAATATATAATATATATCATAGCAGAGAGAGAGAGATACATACAAGAAGGCGGGAACTAGAAGTGCAGCAGAAGCGGGAAGCCGTTGAAACAATATATGTATATCAGAGAACAAAGACAGAGATAAAGATACAGGGACGCCGACGGAACTGGAAGCCTAGGTCAACGGTCGTCTCCCCCCTCCAGAATCTCTACTCTACCTTAGGTCGAAGTCGAAGCCTGCAGTTTGCCTTTATTGAAATTATGGGTTGAGAGAAAAGGAAAATAAAAGGACACGAAGAAAACGAAATCTAACATTTACGGCGTACAAACGCACGCCTCAAAAGGTCAATTTTTTTTTATAATACACAGCGTGCACAAAAAACATGTCATAAAGACTTTTAAGCGACTGATTTTTAACGGCACACATATAATGCATGTCGTAAATAGTCTATTTATATGGCATGCTGTAGATGCACGCCGTAAATGAATGCCTTAAAAACTCCTTTTGTTGTAGTGTTCGAAGTATATTGGGTTGTGCTTAAAAGTTACGTTCTAGAAAGTAAGTTAAAGTAAGTTAGTATATACTACTGAAAAAAGTAAAATTAAAAATCATGCTCTCAAAAGTGTTGACCGAGTATATTAAATATGTCAATATTCACATGTAGGTGGAGAGGGGAGACCAATACAATAATCAGATAAAAAAAAAAAAAACATATATATTACCTTTCGAGGGGACAATTGGTAAATGATTTTCTTTTGCAACTCTTTCTTAACAATCACACTGGTTAGAGGATGACCCTGCCCCAACCTGAAGCTCAAATCAAATAGATTACCAATTTTTTTAAAGAGATTTTGCATGGATGTCACTACTATGAAAACTGACCAAAAAGTGTCATGAAGTTTCACAGTTATATACTATAAGTGAATTTTGTAGACAATAATATATTCTAACTATAAATATATATGGTGCTTCACTAATGGAAAGACGAAGTAAAAAAGGTCTAAATTTGGACATAATCATAGGATATGGTTACGTAATTGATCATAATCAGAGTTCCCTTGTTTTCTATCCCAACTGGAACCAGATTTGCTTCAAATGGCATCACATCAAAATTTAATTATCAAACCAGCCAAAACTAAATGAACTTGTCCTGTGTGAATATTTATTATCCAACTACTCAATGATAAAATTTAAGATAAATGAATGATTTGATTCTTGGATATGCTCTTTCCCAATCAGAATTTCCTCAAAATAGGCCAACTTGCACCACTCCAAAGTGTACCTAAGTCTTCATTTATGATAACGGATTGAAATGAAACGTTAATTTTTCCAACTGACACAACAATTTTTCCTTCCATATAATGAAAATTAGATCACAGTGCACTAGATTTGTATTTTCTCAAATTTCTATCTTCGAGTCTATTTTCATCGATAACATGTTATGCCAAGGGTTCAAATGGCACATCATCAAAATTTAATGATCAAGCAAAAGATACGAAACAAACTGGTCCAATGTGAATATTATTATCCAACTACCATGTTGTAAAATTTATGACAGAAGAAATTTCATTATTGCATGTGCCCTTTACTGATCAGAATTCCCTATAAATAGGCTAACTTACACTACTCTGAAGTGCACCAAAATCTTCACTTTTAGCAATGGATGTCCAAAACAACTTGCTGATGATTACTAGCGCCGATGAATCTCCAGTCAATGTTCAGGTGGGCAATTACACCCAATGCAAGATCAAGCGCTCTGATTTTCCCCCTGATTTTGCATTTGGTGCTGCGACTTCAGCTTATCAGGTATATGTGCCACATACATATTTATTTGCTAAGTGTACGAGAATTTGAGTTCTAATATAATGACTCGTAACACTTGCTATACTTTTGTAATTTATTTATAGAAGAACAAGTACTCTTGTAATTTGCTTATGTTCTCGCTTTTGCATAATTTTATTTTTCCGGGTCTTATAATTATGCAGATTGAAGGTGGATGGAATGCGGGAAGTAAAGGCATGAGTAATTGGGATGTTTTCACACAGAAACAACCTGGTCTCTTTCCATTTTTCAATCTTCTCGTGTGTGTATATATATATATATATATATATATATATATATATATATATATAATATAAGATACAAAATCACATATAGATGTGTTTTACATGTCCATTTATTGGATTGGCAGGTGGTATTTCCGATGGTAGCAATGGCACTGTTGCCATTGATCACTATAATATGTTCCAGGTATACTTCAACAATTTTTATTATGGTGTTACACTTGGCACATTGGATTAAATTAAATGACAAAAAAAGTAAATGAAACAGAAATGAAACTAAATTCTATCGTCTATCACCGCGGACAAGTTTAATGAATTAAACTTTTTTTTCGTTGTATTGTCCACTAAAACCTATTCTCACTTTGTACTAAACATGGACAGAAAGGTTATAATGGAAATTAAATACAATTATAATTTTACCTTTATTTTGCTTACTTTAAATGAAATGTTTGCCGCTTGCTAATTTCCATATTCCATTTACTCATAAGACTACACAAGACAATATTTTTTTTTCTACTCTAGAACATTTCCATGCATGTTGTATTGATCATATTTAATGATTTGCAGGAAGATGTGGCATTGATGAAGAAATTGGGTTTCAATTCATACAGATTTTCAATTGCATGGACTAGAATCTTACCAGGCACGTTAGTTCAAACTTAAAAAGATAAAATTTGTGCATCATATTGTGACGTTCTCTATTAAATGCAAATCAAAGTATTATTTTAATTTGCATTCCATCTTGGTGTATTAGGAGGGAGACTATGTACAGGCGTATGCAAAGAAGGAATTCAATTCTATAACGATCTCATTGACGCACTCTTGGCAGCAGGTTAGAGTCAACTACATAATTCTTGTTTTTATTGTTTCTTTAACAAGTTTTAATTGTATAATTCACAATTTGAATTAAGTTTCTATATTTGATATATATGCTTTTCTGCAATCATTTTCATCTTACATATAAATATCCTGAAGATATTATTAACTCTCTCACATTCTTTCAATTTCAATTTTTTGTGTAGGAATTGAGCCATATGCAACTATCTTTCATTGGGATACTCCTCAATGCTTAGAAGAAGAGTATGGTGGCTTCCTAAGTGATCAAATTGTGTATGTAACTCAATCGCGGTTACTATTAAGATATTTAAGAAAGTTGAAGAGTGAATCAGCAAAGCTACTATTTGCCCCAACATTAGTGAAGAGAAAAGAGGAGATTTTTATTTAAAGGAAAAATGGATTGTAGTTTTATTAAGACATCTTTTACAAAGATTAAACTACCAGCTTAATAATTTTAACCATATTTTTTGATATATGTGGCATTTTGTGTATCTATAATATAGGAAGGATTTTTGTGAGTTTGCTGAGATTTGCTTCTGGGAATTCGGTGATCGAGTAAAACATTGGATCACACTGAATGAGCCATGGTCCTATACTGTTTGTGGATATGCGATTGGCAGTTACCCACCTAATCGCGGTAAAGCTCCAACTACTACAGGAGAGGCCAAAAAGCTTTCCATTCTTCATAGATGTGCATTTATATCTCAAATTGCTCGCAAGTATGGAGATCCCGGGAGAGAACCATATATTGTTGCACACAATTTGATCCTTTGTCATGCTTATGCGGTGGATATATATCGGAGAACATATCAGGTTTCCACATAATAATTTCATCAGTAATTTTAAGCATATATACATGTTTATATAGTACTTTTAAATATATTGTTTGTACAAATGGATACTTTTGTACGTACAGGAAAGTCAAGGAGGTACGATAGGGATGACAAATAACATTCAGTGGTATGAGCCTCTTACTGACTCTCAAGAAGATCGAGATGCTGCTACTAGGGGCAATGATTTTATGCTTGGATGGTAACTCAATATCTTGACAACAATCATCCAAATTACTTTCTTCTTAATTCATCGTTGCACCGTTTTTATGATTTTCGTGCTAGTAGTGTTCAATTACTTCATCTAAAAGTTTAAACAATTATAGGGTGAGGACATATTTTTCTATTAAATTCAGCATTCATCAAACACAAACTAAAATAATTCTAAATTTTCTTTTTCAAATTTTCGTCTTTTGAAGGTTTGTAGAACCGTTAGTAACTGGAGACTATCCAGAAAGTATGATAAAAAATGTCGGTAAACGTCTTCCGAAGTTCACAGAAAAAGAGGAGAAGCTAGTGAAAGGATCGTATGACTTTTTAGGCATAAACTATTACACATCTATTTATGCCTACAATGATACATCAAAGCCGACAACTGAAAGTTACATCGCCGATTCACACATTTTGACTTCAGGTAAGTATTAAGACCTTTCATGGGTATAGTTGTGAATTTATTCATCACATGTTAATTAGGCAATATATAGAACATGATACTAATTAATTCCATTGTTTTTTAGTTAATGATTCTAATGGGCTGCCAATTGGTGCAAAGGTATGCCTTTAACTCTTGGCCTTTCCTTAAAAGGAAAATAGATTGGATTATATTCTAACAGCTTATGGGAGTACAACTTAGAAATGCATTGTCGTCATGTCATGTCTAATATAATAGCCATATTATGAATTAGAGCCTGTTTGATACACATTTTTATTCTCATTATCATTCTTCTACTCATTTTCAATCATATATCTTCAATAAAATAATATTTTCCATCACATCAATAAATTTTCCTTCTTTTTCAACCATATATTCACTATCACATCAACTCAAAAATTGCATTCTCTTTAAAATAATGTGTATCAAACAGGCTCTTAAAATACTTCCTATGGCTTAATTTATTGCTTATTTTACTCATAAAACAATATATAAAAGTAAATAGAGCCTTCTTCTTTTGTTCAGGCTGGATCTGATTGGTTGCACATAGTTCCATGGGGAATTCACAAGCTCATGTTGGATATGAAGGAAAGATATAATGATCCGATTATATATATAACGGAAAATGGTAAATAGTCGTGTTAATTTATTAATATGTCAATTATAACTATATAAAAGGCATATATTGTAATGTAGACAAATTTAATTTGGTGAAAATAATATCTCCATGATTCGTGCAGGGGTGAATGAAGAGAACAATAAATCCATAAATTGTACACAGGCTCTCTCAGATGATATAAGGATTCGTTATCACCAAGAACATCTCTACAACCTTAAGAAAGCAATGAAGTAATTAAACAATTTATTTTGATGTCCAAATTAATTAATTATGAATGTATTTACTACATTTTGTTAACTCAATTCATGTTTATGATTTTGCTATTTTTTTTTTCAGGAGCACAAATGGAAAAGATGGAGTAAAGGTGAAGGGTTACTTCATATGGTCTTTGTTTGATAATTTTGAATGGGCCGCGGGATATAGTGTTAGATTTGGTATTATTTATGTAGACTATAATAATGGCCGTTATACAAGGTTGCCAAAAAGATCAGCTGTGTGGTGGAGGAATTTCCTCAGCAAGAAGGCTGAAATTCCATCAAAGAAAGAAGTTGAGAAACCTGAAGAACGTCGTAAAAGGCTTAGAGGCGACTAATTAAGCTTATAAAAATTAGCGCTTCCTTAATGCTATGTTGAATAATGCATTGTTGCAACTGTTGCCTTTAGTTTGGTTCTCTTTTGTCTTTTTTGTGTTTCTTCTTGCACTGTTGTGTTCAAATAAAAGGAGCTGGCCAGCGAGGTTTCGAGCCCAACTCTCGTGTTAATTGTTTTGATTTGTGAAATAAAAGATTTGGGACTGTGGCAGTGTTCCAATTCTATTTAGTGTGTGAATATATTCTTCCAGTTCTTTAATTTTATGAAAAATGTATTGTCTAACGGCTCTAAAAGGGACAGCAAAGAAACTTTAAGACAAATCAAATAAATTATAGATTTCCATGGTGGGCGTGGGTTGAGTCGGGTCGGTTTTTGTCCCAACCAAAACCCAACCCAACATGATCGATGATTAATATTGAACCCAACACAACCCATGTAAAGATTGAAACCCAATCCAACCCAATCAAATATTGGTGGTTGGATTGGGTTGGGTTGGGTTGGTGGGTTCGGGACAACCTGTCAATGTTTCCATTTACTGAAGTAATGTTCCAATATTCAAAGATCAAATAGAAACTATGTTTCAGCAATCTGGGCTTCTCTTGATTTTCCTGGAAAGTTGCTAAGAGTTCTGGAGCTGCAACACACTATAAATACAGCTTCAGGTCTTTTTAGGATATGCTCCAACCACAATTTTTATGCAATAATTTCTCTTTTATGCAATAAATTCTCCAATTTGGTTGATCAATCAAATTATATGACTGTGCATTAACAGAGTTAATAAATTATATGTTGCCAAGAAAAACCCAAAAGCTAATAACACCAACTGTAAGTTGAATGCCCCATATTTTTCCTCACAATCATGTATCTTTTATTGATACTATAAAGCACCAATTGTAATACGTTTTTGGAAGTCAACCGCCAACCAAAATTGCTCTATCTAAATCTAAACATTTTAAAAGTATAAACAAAACCAACTCTTCAATCCCTTCTATTCACCTGTCCCAAAACTCCGTTTTAGAATGAAAAGATATGAAAATAATTTCTGGGCTTCAATAATATATAAATACAATGTAAATAAGAAAATTCCATTGCCCAAAAGTTGAATTTTTTTTAGCAAAATCTTAATGATCAGTATAAAATATGAACTGCCAACAAAACAAAACAAAGACAAACAATCTTGTCACTACAACAAAATATCAAAATTGCGACAAAAAAATGTTGTCGCATAAATAGAGATTTTGTTGTAAAAATAATTTTGCGACAACAATAGATTGGTTGCAAGTGTTGCCGCGCTATATGAGTCACGGAATGTATTTTGTGACATCTTTTGTTAATTCATTGCATTAATAAACTCGCAGTACTATTTGTTTGACGCGGAAAGTACGAAATTGCAACAAGATATTTGTTATCATAATGTTGTTGCAAAGCATATATGTCGCAAAAGATCAAAAGGGCGAGAAGTCTGTTTGTCGCAATGAGTATTTCAATAAAGTTTTTGCAAGAAAAAATGTTTGTTGCAAATATTATGGTAAAGGCATGATTTTTGTTATATATTCTATTTTACAATAATACATGCTCATAGTAATATATTTTTAGTAACAAGCTTGTCGTGAAATATAATTTGCAATACTTTTTATATATTGCATAATATACTTTAAGATATTCCACAATTGTAGTAAAATTTATCATGTAACAAGTGATCTTTGTAATTAAATTTATTTCGCAGCGCAAAGAGTTAGTCACTAGATTACATTTTTAGAAAATAATGTCACCAATATTATATTTAAACATTTTTATATTTAATTAAAAGAATTATAAAGTTAAAATATTTAAAATACACAAACAAACAAATAAGAAATTACAAACATTTCCATTCAATAAATTCACTGTTCAAAATTACATGAATTTAGCTTTCCTTTCAAATCAATACTAACTTCTTCAAATTACATCATTATTATCAAATAGGCAAAATTTGCAATCAAATGAGCCCTTAGTCCTGATCATTCATTCACATGGTTGTACATGTCTTTAACCTGCAAAAATAATACAAATCAAGAACATCTTCCAATCTTCTTACTGTCATGACCCACAATCCAAATATATGCATGTGTTAAAGAGCAAATCTATGCTGGGACTATGTTAGAATGTAACTGTAATAGTATAGAACACTTACATCTCAGAAAATGATTTCTTTGTGTTCTTGTATAAATTTGAAACTCCAATCCTTGCTGCCAACTGCACTATTTTCATCAAACTTATCCCAATCATTTCTCAACACTAATCTCAAATTAATCAAGACAGTAAATTTGCGTGTGGCTTTGCATTTTTGTTGAGATACTCACAGTGAAGAAATCAAAATCAAAATCAAAGTGAAAAATACAAAAAAGGGAATTTATTTATATGCACAAAACGAAGTACAAATGAAAATCAAGTAGCAAAAAACTAAATTTAGGAAAACAAGGTAACATAATACGAAGTAAAACAAATAAACTCATCAAATCCAACTGAAATTAGAAAGACCAAGACTTGTAGCAAAATTTGAAAAAGGATTCAAAAAAAAAAAATTAGAAATTAGTCTATATTATAGAAAAACCATGAAATTTTTTCTTAAACATGTTTATTGGAAAACTCAAAAACTTTGCATTCACTCCCTCCAGCCCTCACCACCCTTCCCCATTCTCGAGTTTTCCAACTTGCATTTTCAGTTCATAAAATAAATCCCAAATTTTATTACAAACCCACAAAGAGTAAGTAATGAAAAAGGGACAACGTTGGGGGTCAAACTCATTAATTATCAAAAAACAGAGAAAATCAAATTGACCCAACTCAAACCACTTCTCCAATCCCTAACTCTCAACTTTTTCTTAGAGAAACAAGAAACAAAGGAAAGCAGATTAAGAGAGTTTGGGCTTCTTCTCTTTTATATTCCTCCCAACCAAACAGTCCCGCACTGAATTATAGAAATAGAGAGCGTCTGCAATGCAAAATGCAAATACTGATTAAATTAAAAGCTATAATACTTATATTTGATTATAATCTTAAATAAATGAACATTTGTTTCTTAACAAACGCAAGAAGCAGAAAGTGGAAAACCATAAACTACATCTAAAAAATGTAAAAATTTTACTTAGGATTCGAGTCATTAAATAAGGATATAAAAAAATCTGCATAAATTTTGGGAGATTTCCTTGCCTTTGCAAGCCAATTTCTGATCCTGACGATTTTTGACGAGATCTAAGAAAAATGTAAATAGTGCAGATGATTGATTTTTGGAGAGGAAGAGTGGCGCAAATGATGATCGACGGGGGAGAGAGAGAGAGAGAGAGAGAGAGAGATTATTATGTTTTCCACGGTTGAATAAAGTTTCGTCTACATTCCATAGATATCATTTGGATGATATTGGGTGCAAATTCAAAAATATTTTGACGAAAAAGTGTGTTAAATTCAAACACTGTAAAATCATGTGTCAACACGTGGCACAATGTCAAACTTAATTTCTAATACAATGTACAAGTAGCATGATTGTTCCACGGTTTTGTACAAAACCAAAATGGGCTTTGTGTGGTGTATAAAGTGAGAATTGTTTGAGAAAGAGGGAAAATGAAATTTTTAGTTTAGTGAAATTTTAAGAGGGAGGAAACGCTTTTAGTTGCTTTTTATTACTTTTAATATCGATTGAATTATTAATAAATATATATTTAACTGATTAATAACATAATTTACTTTATAATTTTTATGTAATAATTTATAATTATTACTGGAAGATTTTTTTAAATTATTATTTGTACATAGCTCATGCAAGAATTAATGGATATGTGTGTCACGCTATCTCAATTTGAAACACTAATGCATAAGTTCGTATAGGGTCAAGTTGGCACATCATCACAACAATCTAAACTAGCAACAATATTCAAAATGCAATTGTCTGTTGATATCATATGAATTATGATCTATTTATTTATTTGCTTCAAGTGTTGAGACATCTATTTTTCTTTATAGATTGGTTCGGCCTAGTAGTTATTTTTTTTTATTTTTTTTTGAAAGTTTAATCATCTAATGAATTTTGTTACTTTTTTTTTTAATTTTTGTTGGAGATAATTTTTTCTAGAAATTTTGTAAAGCTTATAAAACTTTTTCTCTTGGTTAAAAAATTATATTACAAATTAAAATGGCATCTTTAGCTAGACAAAAAAAATAACACGTGTTGCAAATAAAAAAAGGGGGGGTTGCAATAAAAGTTAAGACAACAAGCAAAGAAAATATAATAAAAGAAACAAACAAAATAAATCGCAAAAACTTAACAACAACGTACATTTGAGGCATTTGCAACATGCATTGCATGTTGTAGAATCCTTCATATCTATGACAACATTAGAGCCTAAAATATACGGATGAGCATTGTGAAAGACCTGCGACAACGTTTTTTGTCCATTACAAAAAATAATTTTTCTTGTAGCGATTTTTTCCTTCATATAAAGAATTTTTAGCAACAAATATTTATCGCCACAAAAAGTATACCCTACTGCATCACAAACACTTTATTAGAAGAAATAAATGTTGGTTGCCTTGAGTTTCCCACCAAATATCTATTGGCCTTGCTTCTCTCATGTTTTTGGCGACAATTTAGTATTTCTCGCGCCTTCTCATATTTCACGACAACTTTTAATGTTGCCTTACATTTTTTGGTACTTATTTTTTTCGTATCAATATTTGCGATAAACTTAAAAAACATGTCACAGTAAATCATTTATTGCAACAACCTTTTGTATATCGCATAATATTTTGTCGCAAAATCACATTTCTTGTTGTAGCGTGTGATGAAATAAAAAAGAAAAATTTGTAAAATAAAGAATCGAATTTGAAGGTTGACTTAGTGATGACTTACCATGTAATAAAACGAAGATTGGTCGTCGATGTTGAAGATTGACTGTGGCAAAGGACTAGATCGGGACTAGGGAGGGAGAGCAAGAAATGAAAGAAATAAAATTAGGGCTGCAACTTCTCATAACTCTTTAGTTTATTAATTGAATAATTTTTTTTTACTACCTAGGTTTGGTGGGTTCTATCAGGTTTTATGGGTTAACCCATCACATGACCTGCCTATTTTACTCACAAACCGAACCCGCCTAAAAAATAAAAAATAAAAATCGACCCAACCCGATCGGTTGGGGTCGGTTTGGTCGGGTTCGACAGTTTCGGCCATGTTTTGCCCACCCCACCTAACATGTAATTCTTGACTGGAAAAATCCTTTGTAAATTATACAGTTGTCAACTTTCATGTTAATCATCGTCATCTCAGTCAACGTTTCTGTATTTGATTTGAGCAGCTTAAATGTGGCAGTAGAATTTTAGCCTTGTAAATAGAAAATCAAAGTCGAATGGCTAACCCTGGATGCTTTCTTTCCAAGTTCCAACATATTAAGAAAAAAAAATTAATTTTTGGGATGATCAATTGTAATTGAAAACAAGCTGCAGAAATTAAGCTAAAAAGGCTTTATTACTTTAGTTCATTGGTTCTATATAGGGGTATCCTAACCCCACAGAATATTGGATTTGATGGTCTAAAAACTACCATCCAAGATGGAGTGGATTTTCCATAAATACAAATAACTTATGGTAAAATCATCATATATAGATTTTCTTCCCAACAATAAATTATGCAATATTAGATTATTACTTAATAATGGCTTTATGATCTTATTACTATGGGCAAATTAAGTCCAATACCCTAAAAAATTAACTAATTTGATTAATACCTTGTTAACTAACTAAAAGATTTAACAACGTATTTAATACGTTGAAAAACTATCAAAATCACCCCAAAAATCCAAATCACTCCCAAATTTCAGAAAGCTCCCAAAGAAACCCTCTTACCCAATTAATGTCACCGTTCTGCTACACACGAATCCAATTAACGTCACCGTTCTGCTACACGCGAATTGAAATTCGAACCCAAAGAATTTTGGACTTCATCGCTTGAGGTTTTGGAGGAGAAAGAGTTGTTGATTTGTGAAAGACTTTTTGCTTTCTTCTCCTTATGTATATGTATGTATTCAACTTGCCCAAGACTATTTGCTTTCTTCTTCTTCTACGTCTGCTCAGTTGCTTTGCTCAGTGGATTCGTGAAGTATTTTTGTAAGTTGGCCATTAAAAAACCTTCCACTAAAAAGTTAAACCCAAAAACACTCTGCATTTTGTAATCCTTCGTAGTCCGCGTATCGTTGAAGCAAAAACAATGACAGAACTGCCCCCCGGGGCACATCCAAATGGCAAAGACCGTGTGTGTTGGAGCTTGCCAACCCAGCGTGGGGAATTAGAATCCTGGGAGGAGCAGCCAAGTGATGTAAAACTTTTGGGTGGAGCAGCTTGGTGTTGTAAGACCCATGGAGGAGGGTCTCTTGGGGCAACAAGTAGAAGAGCGCACGAACACTGGCTATGGAAGACATATCCCGCGGTTTACCTCCTCGAGCTGGAGAGGGGCCAAAGGCTCGAAGTCCAGGATTTAGTCTGGCAAAGTTAGGACACCTGGGTATCAAAAAAAAAAAAAAAACAATGGCAGAACCTAAAACCAAGTACGATCGTCAGCTGAGGTAAAGATATATATCTTTATCAACATTTTCCCTTTCTGTTTCTCAATAGTCCCTTCATTTTTCAATTTGAACAATGGTGTTTTCAGAATTTGGGGTGAACAAGGACAAGAAGCACTTGAAAAATCAAGCATATACTTGTTGAACTGCGGGCCTACCGGCTCCGAAACCTTAAAAAATCTTGTTCTCGGTGGTGTCGATAGTGTCATTGTTGTTGATGGCTCTAAACTTGAACTTGGTTACCTGGGGAATAACTTCATGGGTATTGTATTTTGTGTTCTAAATATTTATTACGAACAAGTTCTGATTTTTATGGAGTTAGTACTTCATGAATTTGCATTTTAGCGTGATTAAACCCAGTAATATAAAATTCAGGCCCGATGTGAACAAAAGAGAATGAAAATGAAACCCATGAAAATTGTGGTGGTGAAAATTTGATAACCTGAAAATTGTCACTGTTTTTCAGTGGGTAACTTTTTTTTAAATTGTCACTTTTTTTTGAGTTATGTTAAAAAAAAAATGTGACAATTTATAAAAAGTGACATTCTGTCACTTTTAAATTTACACAATATTTTTTACTTCCAATTTTTATTTTATTTTTTATAGATTTTGTCACTTTTTTTAATATTTGCCACTTTTTTATCTTCTTAAAAATGTAAAATGATATGTGATATTTTCCTAACATAATGTGGATTGTCCTAGACATGCGGATTATGTTAAGAACCATCACAATGCTCACGTGGATTATTTTGGACATGCTAATTATGTTAAAACACGATTATTGGTGTTGCACAAATGGATGGTGTTATTTTGAATTTTTTGTCACCTTTTTTGAGTTGTGTTAAAAAAAAAAGTCACAATTTTTATTAAAAAAAAAAGTGACATTCTTCCACTTTTAAATTTACACAATATTTTTTACTTCCATTTTTTTATTTAGATTTTGTCACTTTTTTATCTTCTTAAAAATGTGAAATGATATGTAATATGTTTCTAACATAATCAGCATGTGGATTGTCTTGGACATGCTGATTATGTTAAGAATCGTCACAATGCTCACATGAATTGTCTTGGACATGCTAATTATGTTAAGAACATCATTATTGGTGTTGCACAAATGAATGTTGTTATTTTGATGTTTATCATTTTTTTTTAGTTTGGTGAAAGCTCTATGAAAGCTAATAATTTAACTAAATATGAAGAAAAAAAATATCTTACTAAAAAAAGTGACACCATGTCACTTTTTATTTAAAAAAAAAAAAAAAAAAAAAGTGACATTGTGTCACTTTTGGAGTGTTTGTCACTTTTTTTGAATTTTGTCACTTTTTTTTTAATTATGTTAAAAAAAAGTGACATTGTATCACTTTTTTTTTTTTTTTTTTTTTTTTTTGTATTTGTCACTTATTTTTTGTTTGTCACTTTTGTTCAATTGCATTCTTGAAATTTTTATCACTTTTTGACACTGTTCTAAATAGCTCGCCTATGCGACGCATTATTTTTGACACTATTCTAAATAGCAACGCATTGGCGTCGCCTAGGCACGATGCGTGGCAAACACGTCAAGCCAAGTGACTTGACGCCTTATTTAGTGGTCAACGGCAATCGTTGACCGCTAATGCGCACCTAGGCGTGATTATTAGCTTCTTTTTTAAAAAAAAAAAAAAAAATATATTTACATTTTTTTAAGCTTAAAATTTAAAGACTGATTTTTTCACTTTGTTTGCCATAAATTCAAAACAACCCCTTGAAACCTTGAACAAAGGAAAACTTCCAAAACTTTCTATCTATTTACCATTTAGTATTTACATTTGAAATTTATCCTCTTACTGGAAACTTTGAAAAAATGTATAAAGTTCCTATAAATCTATTTTAAATGTTTAATAAATATTATTTTTAATTATTATATAATTTTTTGATTGATTAAAATTTTTAAAAATATTAAAATAAAAATACGTCTTTTATGTTTTTTTAAGCATTTGCCTCACCTAAACTCGTCTAGCCCATAGCTTGGCCTCCACACATCACCACGCATTACGTTTTTTAGAACACTGTTTTTTGTGACAAACATCATTTTTAATAAAAGTGAGATTATATGTCATTGTTTGATAATAAAAAGTGACACTAAACTTTTAAATATGACATTGTGTCAAAAAAGCGACAGTGACAAATTTTATTTAAAAAATGATATCGCATCACTTTTTTAAACAATAGTGACATTTTTATTTATAAAAGAATGACATTGTGTCACTTTTTAATTTTGAATAGTATTTTTACTTCCAAAAAAAATTTCATATGATTTTTCAACATCCACAAATTTAAGGATATTCTTGTAAGTAGCCCTGATACTATAACCTTATATGATCCTTTTTAATTATGTAATTTTTAAGTGTTTTTTGTTGATTAAAGATAACGGTGTGTTCGTTTTTTATTCAACTCGAACCATTGTCAAATTCAGTTAAATTATGTCCATTTTACACGAGTTGGTTTGTTACAACCAAGTTTTTCTAATCAAAAGTAAAAAAAATTGACTTGTCAAGGTCAAAGTCAAATAAGGACTAAAATGAAATAAATTATTTTGTTGGGGTTTATTTTATAAATTCGCAATATTTGGGGGTTAAGTTGGGGATTTACCTTTCTAATAATGGAAGTTAAAAGGATCAAATACTATATTAAATTGAAGATGAGGGACTACCATTGCAATTTCCGAGTAAGTGGACTACATGTGGCTCATGTTAACAATTTTTCCCATTTTTCAATTGAATTATACATACACAAGCAGAGAGGAAGGAAAATCAGGAGAAAGACCGAGAAGAGAAGAAAGAAAATGGCACAAGAAGAAAAAAGAAGAGAAAGAAAAGAAGAGAAAGAAAGAAGGAAGTAAGTTTGATTTCTTCATGCTTGGGTCCATTTCTTTAAGAGATTAAGAAGTAAATGATTTATGATATTATGATGTTAAATTTTTAGGGTTTATCTTTGTGGCATAAATTTTCAAATTTATGAGATATGAGTGCATATTGGAGCTCAAGCTTGTAGGTTACTTAATTTCCTTTTGAATCAAGGTAAGAAATACCATTTTTGGCAAACCCTAGATTTTTAATTGGATGCTTGCGAAAATGATTGTGTTGATGGAAATATTCATTTGGAAGAATGATTTTGGGAACAAGATGTATATTAAGTTGGTTGTAGTGTGATTTCTGGTTTTCACTAGATTGAAGAGATATATATTTGTATGAGTGGGATGAAATGTAAATTTGAATATGGTGTATATTTGTGAAGGCACTAGAAGGTGGAATTAACTCCAATTGATTAAAGGAAAATATGGGAAATTTATTCAAGTATGGAGGAATTAAGTTTTAGGAATTTTTATTTTTAATATTAAGGCTACTTATTATGGCGGTTGTTTAATAGATTATTTGTGTCGTATTTTAGGTGGTGACGAGGAAATTAGAAACGCTTATCAGTCAGTCTAGCTTGTAGCTCGTACTTAGTGAGTGGAGAACCTACTTTTCCAAAAAGAAGATTTTTAATTTATAAACTTATAATCATGTTTACTTAATATGAGTGTTGACATGATTCTCTTTTTTTAGAAGCATGTCAATTACATGAAATGTCTTATTTTCAAGAAATTAGTAAATGAGCGTGATTATTTTGAAACCATCAAAAAATACCCGATATAGTTATCTTATTCTAGTGCATTGAGGGGCTATGACCGTGTACTAGAGTCATGTTTTTGACTCCTATACACTGAGGGGCTACGACCGTGTACTAGAGTCGTGTATTTGACTCCTATACACTGAGGGGCTACACCCATGTGTAAATGTAACTCTTATCCACTGAGGGGTTGTGGTCGTGTGTAAGGGTTCCTATTACGTACTGAGGGGTTATGTTGTTTCCACTTTGTGTACTGAGGGGCTACGACTGTGTACAAAAGTGTTGATCAGACAGTTTATGTGCATATGACTTTATAGCTTTCAGATTATCAGCAGATACATGTGGTATATTTTGATATGATTATTTAGTATATAGTGTATTATTAACTGTCAGCTTACATTTCTAGCTTACAGTTCAGCTTATTGATTTCAAATTATGGTTTTAGCTTACTGAATTCGACTAATGTACTTACTCATCTGGTTGTATCAATTATTATCATTTTAGATATCAGCTTGAGTCTAATTTATGATTTAGCACCAGCATTTTGATTTTAAACAATGTTATGATACAGAATTCAAGAATGATGAGTACATCAAGATAAGTGAAATATCAGTTTCATTTATATATATATATAAGACAGTATAACTATTTTTTTAAACACTCCACTCACTGAGATTATCATCGCATATATTTTCTTAACTTTTTCCTTATAGGAGGCAGTTGAGTGAGCAGTGGTGAAGAATATATTATAGTTTTGTAGCCACTACCACCACCAATTGTAGGTTCTTTCGGTTAAACCGTGTAATCATCAAGCGAAACATTTGCATCATATTTGGGGATTTTTGTACTTAAAGGTACCAATGACCACGATGGAATATTGTAAACTAAAATACTTTAATATTATCTTTTGAGAAGCAGTTATGATGCATCGTGATATAGATGTTTTTGGCTGGACGAGTTATTGATATTATGATGTTAGTATATTGGTGTTTGGGAAAATTTTTATGGTTACATGATTGAGAATAGTTCCATTTTTTTGAAAAGAGACTCTGTCAAAATTTGTGAAAAAATTTTATTTGGTCAAAGGAAGCCATATAATCAAAGTATAGTTACAGTCACCTTGTTGATAAGTCCAGTGCCTAGCTGGCACTTATCATCGGCCCACGTCACATCTTGAGTCTAATAAGAAGTTTTGGAATGCTCGTGTTAAGTTGGTATCAGAGCATGGTTCAAGAGTCTCTGGGGTATGCTGTATTTATTTTGATCTTTCAACATGTTATGCATATTATAGGTTAAGGATGCGCAGTAGCAGAGCAGGTAGGCATCGAAACCAACCACCTAAAAATCTAAATGTCTCTATAGGAGAAGATGTCGGTGAGGCATCTATTCATCAGACACAATGACTACCAGTACTGGGTAATGTGGTTGGAAATGATCCCATATTCGAAGACTCGCTACAGCTATTGCCTCTATTCTCCCCAACCCAAATAGAGATACTAGCATCGAGAGAGCAATTAAGCTCCGTGCTAAACATTTTATTGGCACTGCTAACCCTGTTGATGTTGAGGAATGGATGAGGACTTTAGAAAGTATTTTTGATGTTATGGGCTATTCTGAGGAAAAGAAACTACGCCTTGCCACTTTCTTGCTGAAAGACGTAGTAGCTGATTGGTGGTTTGCTTTTCGGAGTACGCATCATAATGCCAATGACATCACATGAGCTATTTTTAGATATGCTTTCTTTGAGACCTTCTATCCTCTTTCATACAAGAATGCCAAGCAAAATGAGTTCTTGAGACTAACTCAAGGTTCAATGACTATTTCTGAATATCAATTCAAGTTTGTGGAGCTCTCGAGGTATGCATTGGTTCTAGTAAATGAGGAGAATGACAAATGCAGACGATTTGAAGAGAACTTGAGGCCTGATATTAGGTTGATGGTAATGGGGACAGGGATATGCCAGATTTGGTCTACTAGTCGAAGCAACATTGAGAGTCAATGTAGTATTACAAGTAGGACAGGGTCAGGGGATTCAGTTGGCTATTCGGGAAAATCAAAGTCAGACAGGAACCTCTAGTGGACAACATAAAAAGAATAGAGGAAGATTTTGGCCTAGTCGAAGCAGCATTGAGAGTCAATGTAGTATTACAAGTAGGACAGGGTCAGGGGATTCAGTTGGTTATTCGGGAAAATTAAAGTCAGACAGGAACCTCTAGTGGACAACATAAAAAGAACAGAGGAAGATTTTGGCCTAGCATTACTCATACTGGGAGTTTCAAGTCGAGATCTCAGGGTTCTGGATCAAGTCAAGAATCCGATCGTAGTCAGAGCTCCATCCACCAACCAGTGCACCATCAGTCTTCCATTTAGAGGGCTATGGCCTCAAGACTTGTTGACGGCCTTAGTAGTACTTGGTATTTGCCTTGTCAGATTTTTGAGAAACTCCAACTTGGTAAGTGTCTTAAGGGTGACAATGGATGCTTTATGTGTAGATAGAAGGGACATTTAAGGAAAGACTGTCCAGCCCGATTTGAGGAGAGAGGCTCAGCATAGGGTACGATTATACAGATAGGAAGTAGTGGTGCCAGATCGAGATAGAATCAAAAGGAAATTTTGACAAGTAATGTGAAGTCTACTAGCAGAGTACAGTCTGATGTAGCCAGTGACAGTGGTTCCAAGCAGAAGGGACAGACAAGACGTACTCAGACTCAGGGCAGAGTGTTTGCGATGACACAACAGAAAAATATGTTCTTACTCTAATTGTTTAAACTTTTAGATGAAGTCATTGAACACAACTAGCACGAAAATCATAAAAAAAAAATGTGCAACAATGAATTAAGAAGGAAGTAATTTGGATGATTGTTGTCAAGGTATTGAGTTACCATCCAAGCATAAAATCATATCCCCTAGTAGCAACATCTTGATCTTCTTGAGAGTCAGTAAGAGGCTCATACCAATGAGAGTTATTTGTCATCCCTATCGTACCTCCTTGACTTTCCTGCATGTACAAAAGTATCCATTTGTGTAAAATATATATTTAAAAGTATTATATAAACATGTATATATGTTTAAAATTACTGATGAAATTATTATGTGGAAACCTGATATTTTCTCCTATATATATCCACCGCATAAGCATGACAAATGATCAAATTATGTGCAAGAATATATGGTTCTTTCCCGGGATCTCCATTCTTGAGAGCAATAAGAGATCTAAATGCATATCTATGAAGAGTGGAAAGCTTTTTGGCCTCTGCTGTAGTAGTTGGAGCTTTACCGCGATTAGGTGGGAAAATGCCATTTGCATATCCATTAACACTAAAGGACCATGGCTCATTTAATGTGATCCAATATTTTACTCGATCACCGAATTCCCAGAAGCAAATCTCAGCAAACTCACAAAAATCCTTCTTATATTATAGATACACAAAATGGCACAATATATCAAAAAAATATGGTAAAAATTGTTAATCTCATAGTTTAATCTTTGTAAAAGATGTTTTAATAAAACTACAATCCATTTTTCCTTTAAATAAAAATTTCATCTTTACTCATTATTAGTGTTAGATCATTGTAATTGGCTATTCTGTGAACAAAATGATCAACTTGAATATTTTAGAAGTTTAGAGACTTAATTGTAAAGGTTCATAGTTGGTTGTATAGTGTAGAGTTCGGGATCCAAATTTGGAACACGAAGAAAATTTGCCGCATTTTCGCTAGCTGCTTGCGGGAGTCATGCTTGAGCGGATGAAGCAGAACATCCAGCGCTCGACCTTCGCCCACCTGTCGCTCAAGCGAACATGCTCCTCACTCGAGCGACCATTTTACGGCCTGACCTAATTCGTGATTTCATGAGATTTTTATTGGCCAAAATTTTCATATTCGTCCAACATATAAAAGGGGGCGCTACGCATTCGGGAAAGGTGTGTTGAACATTATCCATTCAAGAAAAAAATAATTATTCTCTCAAGAGCCAAAAATTCAACAGTTCAATCACCCCATCTATATGCGCCATTCGGATTGAAAATATCAAAACTTTCAATCAATATACTGGTGCTATTCTTCACTTGGATCTGTCAGGAAGATTGTGTCGTCAACTTAGTTGACTACGAAGATCAAGGAAGAAACTTAAGAACGAGAAGTTTTTGATGGATCTACGGAGATAAACTGCGTGAAGAGTCAGGAGGGAGTTCGTGTGCTTACTTCAGGAGGACTGCTTTACAACGAAGAGTTAGGATTGGTTTTCGTGTGCACATTCCAGTAGAGCTGCTTCAAACTTCAGACATGAGATCAGAAAGCTTGTGTCGTTAAATTTGCTGGTGGTCTGTAAGTTTATAATACAGTTTATAATGGATCTTTGACTGGCAAAGCGCCTAGAATTTTTCCCACGTTGGGTTTCTCCGTGAACAATTTTTGTGTTGTTTACTGCTTTAGTTATTGTTTTCATATTACTGCGGTAGTTCAAGATAAGATAAATTGAATTGACTGATTAATCATCTAGAAACTAATTAAAGTGACTTGTTACTTTGGTTAGATTAATTCCGCACATAAGGTCAAACTAAAAACGGGTAATTAGTAACGGTCTATTGCTATCCCGTAACTTTCACTCTTCACTAATGTTGGGGCAAATAATAGCATTGTCGCATTCACTCTTCAAATTTCTTAAATATCTTAATAGTAATTGTGCCATGTGATGCAAGATTGAGTTACTTAACACAATTTGATCACGACATAGGAAGCCACCATACTCTTCTTCCAAACATTGGGGAATATCTCAATGAAAGATAGTTACATATGGCTCAATGCCTACACAAAAAAATGAAATTGAAAGAATGTGAGAAAATAATATCTTCAGGATATTTATATGTAAAATGAAAATGATTGCAGAAAAGCATATATATCAAATATAGAAAATTACAAATTGTGAATTATGCAAGTAAAACTTGTTAAAGAAACAAAAAATACAAGTATAATGTAGTTGACTCTAACTTGCTACCAATAGTGCATCAATGAGATCGTTACAGAATTGAATTCCTTCTTTGCATACGCCAGTACATAGTCTCCCTCCTAATGCACCAAGATGGAATGCAAATTAAAATATTACTTTGATTTGCATTTAATAGAATGTCACAATATGATGCACAAATTTTATCTTTCTAAGTTTGAACTAACGTGCCTGGTAAGATTCTAGTCCTTGCAATTGAAAATCTGTATGATTTGAAACCCATTTTCTTCATCAATGCCACATCTTCCTGCAAATTATTATATCTGATCAATACAACATGCATGGAAATGTTTAGAGTAGAAAAAATATTGTCTGTGTAGTCTTATGAGTAAATGGAATATGGAAATTAACAAGCGACAAACTTTTCATTTAAAGTAAGCAAAATGAAGGTAAAGTTAGAATTGTATTTAATTTCCTTTATAACCTTCGTGTCCATTTTAGTACAAAGTGACAATAGGTTTTAGTGGACAATAAAACGAAAGAAATTTAATTCATTAAACTTGTCCATGGCGATAGACGATAGAATTTAGTTTCATTTACTTTTTTTGTCATTTAATTTAATCCAATGTGCCAAGCGTAACACCATAATAAAAATTGTTGAAGTATCCCCGGAACATATTAAAGTGATCAATAGCAACGCAGCCATTGCTAACGTCGGAAATACCACCTGCCAATCCAATAAATTGACATGTAAAACACAGATATACGTGATTTTGTGTCTTATATTATATATACACAACCGAGAAGACTGAAAAATGGGAAGAGACCAGGTTGTTTCTGTGTGAAAACATCCCAATTACTCATGCCTTTACTTCCTGCATTCCATCCACCTTCAATCTGCATAATTATAAGACCCATAAAAAATATTATGCAAAAGCGAGAACAGAAGAAAATTACAAGAGTACTTGTTCTTCTATAAATGAAATTACAAAAGTATAGTAAGTGTTACGAGTCATTATATTAGAACTCAAATACTCGTAAACTTAGCAAATAAATATGTATGTGGCACATATACCTGATAAGCTGAAGTCGCAGCACCAAATGCAAAATCAGGTGGAAAATCAGAGCGCGTGATCTTGCATTGGGTGTAATTGCCCACCTGAACATTGACTGGAGATTCATCAGCGCTAGTAATCATCAGCAAGTCGTTTTGGACATCCATTGCTAAAAGTGAAGATTTAGGTGTACTTCAGACTTCAGAGTAGTGTAAGTTAGCCTATTTATAGGGAATTCTGATCAGTAAAGGGCACATGCAATAATGAAATTTCTTCTTTGTCATAAATTTTACACCATGGAGTAGTTGGATAATAATATTCACATTGGACCAGTTTATTTTGTATCTTTTGCTTGATCATTAAATTTTGCTGATGTGACATTTGAACACTTGGCATAACATGTTATCGATGAAAATAGACTCGAAGATAGAAATTTGAGAAAATACAAATCTAGTACACAGTGATCTAATTTTCACTATATGGTAGGAGAAATTACTGTATCAGTTGGAAATGCAACGTTTCATTTCAATCCTCAAACTTCAACTGGGATATCATAAATGAAGACTTAGGTACACTTTGGAGTAGTGTAAGTTGGCATATTTAGAGGGAATTCTGATTGGGAAAGAGCACATGCCAGAATCAAATTATTCATTTATCTTAAATTTTACCATTGAGTAGTTGGCTAGTTGCATAATAATTATTCACGTAGGACAAGTTCATTTAGTTTTGGTTGGATGCCATTTGAAGCAAATCTGGTTCCAGTTGGGATAGAAAACAAGGGAACTCTGATCATGATCAATTACGTAACCATATCCTATGATTATGTCCAAATTTAGACCTTTTTTACTTCGTCTTTCCATTAGTGAAGCACCATATTTATAGTTAGAATAGATTATTGTCTACAAAATTCACTTATTGTAAATAACTGTGAAACTCCATGACACTTTAAAAACATGGATTAAAGTGGATTTTCTAGAAGAGAATGGTTTCCCACCAATTTTCTGTTATAAGCGGCAATGCTTATGCATATCAATGTGTCTATCCAGTTTTGTAAAATCCATTCATTCTTAAATCCATAATAGTAGAACGAACTAATCAAAATTGTCTTGAAAATAATTGACATATGATAGCTACATTCCACCTAAGTTTCTTCACAGGTCTATTTAGCTATCTATATCTATAATTCACTGCCTATTATTTTTATTTTTTTAATTAAATCCACATGTACGTAGTGGCATGTTTTATTAATGGAAAAAAAATAAAAATAAAGAGTACAACTTAGGAGGGAGGCAATACCTGATCTTCAATAATGGATAATAATATAAAATAAATACTTTTCCCAAACTAGTGTGGGCAATATATGGTATAATTCGAGTAGAATATTATGGTCGAATTTAATGTGAACACTGATATTCATGTATCTTCATTTGTTTTAAAATACATTTGTAATAATCGTAAGCAAGAGTTAAATTCACTAGGGAAATGGGACTTAGGAAGGTGTATTCAATTGAAACTTTTAATGACTTTTTGGGATTTAAAAAGTTTAGGTGTACTCAATGTAGACTTTTAGAGACTCTCTAAAAGTTATGGTGTATTCAATTGAGACTTTTATAAATTTTTAAAAAATCTCTAAAAATCTCGGTGTATTCAATTAAAACTTCTTAGAAGTTTCTATAAGTTTTGGGGTATTCAAATTTTAATGACTTCGGGAGACTTTTATAAAAGTCTCTGAAGTATTAACTTTTAAGCAGAAAGTACTCATATAAAATCTTAAAAATTGTCTCTCATTAATCACAAGATTTTGAGAGACTTTTACAAAAAAAAAAAAAAAAAATCAATATTTCTTTCCTTTTTCTTTCTACAAACATTAGATGTATGATTAAAATTAATTTTTTTCTATTGATTCTCTCTCCCTCTCTCTTATCGTTTATCTCCATTTTCTATGAAAAAATTAAATTGAATTCTTGTAACTTTTTTCATTCATTTTTTTTTTTTTTTTTTTGAAAAATATCTATTTTTTTATTAAATTATAAATTTTTATATGACAAATTTATAATTAAATGTAAATATATTGATTTTTATTTATTTTTAAAAGTATATTATATTAATAATATTGAATATTAAATTTATTAATTACCATATATATGTATACTTTTTATTATTATTTATTTAATTAAGATCTTAAATTTTTATTATTTTTAAAATATTTTTTAATTATATGAGGAGAGGAGGGAAAGTAGAAGGAAAATTGTGGAAACTACAGGATCCATATGAATTCTACTTCAAATGAAAGTCTTTAAAAGTCTTTTGAATTCTACAGAAGTCTACAAAAGTTTTAAAATGAAAGTCTACAGAAGTCTACGAAAGACTTCCATTAATTCTATGCAAATCTATGAAAAATCCACGAAATCCACGAAAGTCATCACTTAAAAAAAATCCACCAAAGTTTTCAAAAGTCTCAATTGAATACACTCCTCTTAGGGTTGAAAAAGTGTAAAACTGAAAAATGACATTTTTTAGCACATTTTAAACAAAGTAACTTTTTGGTCAAAGGAAAAGTGACTGTATCTTGATCTTCGGCGGATAGCAGGAATCGAACCCGCATCTTATCCTTGGCAAAGAGAAATTTTACCATTCGACCATATCTGCAATTTTTGTTCTTAATACATAATATATCCACACACACACACACACACATGGATCGTATTTGTGCGGTGTCCGGCCAGAGACTCTCTTCGGGGCAATTTATATTATTAATATAATAAATTGAAATTGTAGTGACATCTATGCAAAATCTCTTTAAAAAAGTTGGTGATCTATTTGATTTGAGCTTCAGATTGGGGCACGATCATCATCCAACCATTGTGATTGTTAAGAAAGAGTTGCAAAGGAAATCATTTACCAATTGTCCCCTCGAAAGGTAATATATGTGCTTTTTTTTTTTTTTTTTTTATTTGAATATTGTATTGGTCTCCCCTCTCCACCTACATGTGAATATTGACATATTTAAAGCGTGTTTGGTGGATATTTAAATTAGATTTTGATTAAAAAACTAATCGTTACTGGATCCCATACGTGAGATGAAAGTCAAACATAGCGACTATATTTTCAATTAAAATTGAATTAAAATTTCTACCGAACAAGGTCTTAATATACTCGGTCAACACCTTTGAGCAACGATTTTTAATTTTACTTTTTTCAGTAGTATATGCTAACTTACTTTCTAGAATGTATCTTTTAAGTACAACCCAACATACTTCGAAGGTTGGTCAATTACAACTAATTAATTTGAATACATTTGATTTGTTTATTACTTCAAATAGGAAAAGTATAACAGGATTTGATACTAGTGGCAGTGCTTATGCATATCAATGTGTCTAGAATTTTTCTAAGCGCTGTCCGTGCAGCACAGCTCATGTGTCTATCAATGCTTATCCATACCAATTCTGATTTAATTTATTTGTAACAAGAAACTTGAATGAATCTCTATCAAACACGTGTTGTAGTAATTAACAAATATTTTTTTTTTTTTTTTTTAACTTTTTTGCTAACATTAAAGTTTTTAATCTAACATTACAGTCACTCTCATGATACCAATTCTTATTATTTATTTATAAGAAAAAAAATTAATGGGTCTCAAACTCATATGTTGCAATAACCCCGTTTGAGCTCCATTTATTTATACAATTCTTATTATTTACTTATAAGAAAAACTTTAATGGGTCTCAAACTCACATGTTACAACAACCCCGTTTGAGTATATTGCAACATTTGAGTTTGAGACTCATTAAAAAAAATTCTTATAAATAAATAATAAGATAAGAGAGTGATTGTATTGTTAGGTTGAAAACTTTAATGCCAACAAAGTAAGAAAATGAAAACTTTAATGCTAACAAAAAAGTTAGAAACACATGTTTGTTAGTAAAGGTTAAAACAAAAAAAGTTAGAAACACGTGTTTGTTAGCATTAAAGTTTTCAACATAACAATACAGTGACTCTCCAGTCTACAATCTCCGTTTATTTTAAAATCACCTTTGATGAAATGAATAAAAGTTTCAATTAAAATTAAGTGCCCTCCATAACTAAATCTAATTACACAATTTGAATTATAGGGATTCATTCATTTTTCATTAGCTGCCCGATGTATGTTTCCCTTCTTCTTTCCAATTTTTTTCTTCATCGCCCCATGGCCGTCACAACATGTGAACTAATTTGGTTGAAGCAGCTTCTCCATGACATTGGCATCTCACACAAAGACCAAATGACCCTCTACTGTGACAATCAATCTGCCCTTCACATTGATCAGAATCCAGTTTTCCATGGACGAACAAAGCATATTGAGATAGACGGCCACATTGTTTGTAACAAACTTCGTTCTGGTCTCTTCACCACTGCTCATCTTCCATCTACCGAGCAGATTGCCGACATCTTCACCAAAGCATTGGGATTTGACCTCTTTCGTCACTTATCTCGCAAGTTGTGCATTATGAATTTTCATGCACCAACTTGAGAGGGAGTATTACAGCATATAGAAATCCCACAACTTTAGCTCCCATGATTCTAGTAACATCACAGCTTTAGCTAAACTTTAACTCCCATTATTTTGTACAGATTCTTTTATTTCCATGTAAATCATGGTCATGTACAGCTATATAAAGCATACTGATCAATGAGAAAGATAACACAATTATTTCTACCATTTTACTTCTTAACAGATTGTGTGGTAGGATAGGACACAATAGAAAAAGCTGCACCGGAAGAAAACCACCAGCTGCAAATTGATTTGATGAATTTTGTTTTTCGGATATATTGTAATGGACAGATTTTAGTTGTATTTTGTGGAATGTCTTCTTCGACATATTGTAGTTGGCAGATTCAAACAGTTTGTAAGTTTAGTAGGCTTTTTTTTTTGTACAATTTTTGGTTTTATTCAGATTCTGCTGGTTATTCTGATTCTATTAGTATTTGAATAGAATGTATTTGCTGGTTTTTTAACAAATTATCCACAAAAGATTTCAAACTCAGGGCTAATTTACATTCAAAAGTTTTAACAATTCACCATGTCTTTTACGTCCTCAATACAGGTACACGTTCAATTTCAAACTAACGGCAAAATTTGAAAAACTTCAACTTATATTACATTAGAACACTTCATCATTCAACTACAAGGAAAATCGAATATATTAGATCAATACGATAATTGCTACAACGCAATCGCGATAACTTACATCCAACTTGCCTAAAGACAAAATTAGTAGTCTAATTTCCACAATTCACTATTTATATTACAACAAAACCACAAAATAATCTAAAAACTGAGCCTTTAAACTCAAAAGAATTATACTATTACTACCTCTACAATTCCAAAACTTGTTGTTCGTGTACATTCTTGAATCTTAACAGACTAGGTATTATCTATTCATGACAAATCCAACAAAAAAATTCATCAAATGGTGCAGCTTCTTCTGTCGTGCCCTGTCCTATCCTACCACACAATCTGCACTTCATCTACCCTTTCTTAAGAGTGGTGAGATTGAGAAGAAAAACTCCTTGGTAATTTTATTCTTAAGAGTGGTGGATTTTGCACTAAGATAAAAGGTTAAGAGAATATTTTCGCAAAACCAATAAATATTAGGAGTGTTGCATCAATTATCCTAAATTGTTACTCCCTTCGTCTCATCTATATAGGCTTGTTTTTTTTTTTTTTTTTACACGGACTAAGAAATCTTATTTAATGTTATTAAAAAAATAATTTTTGTCAATAATTTTTCTAATTTATTCTTATTTATATTTGTACAATTTCAAGATTAAATGAAAATTTTGATTATAGTTAGACAAATTAAATAAAAGTATATTAATAAAAGAACCAAAATAAAAAAAATAAATAAATAAAACTCAATGAAAAAAATTATATAATTGAAATAAGAAAATAAGGAAAGTAGTTGAGTATAAATGTGACGGAAGGAGTACTAAATATTAGCCCGGGGACTGGAATTTACCCATTTATTTATATTTATGCAAGGAAAATATATAAATGTTGCCAGCTCCAGGCACGAGTCATAAAGTGCTCATCCTTTGTTCTCCGTAATTCGTCTTCACTCAAAAGCTCTCCAATGGCGGCAGCAGCAGCTGCTTCATCTTCTAACTCCGTTTCAAATTTCGTGTCTTCTGTCACTCCTCCTCCTTTACCCAAACAAGAACAACAGGTGCGGTTGCGTTTCTTCATTTTCCTATGCACAAACATCTGGGCCCCATTTAAGCTTTTATTTTTTTCTTAATCATTATTTTGGGCATCTCTGTTCCTAAATTTTTGAATTTCGAAGGGTATTTTGAGTGTAAATAAGGGTTCTGATGAGCAAAACAAAGGATCCATCAAAGACCCATTTGAGTGAGTTTACCTGAAACCTATGTATAAATATATTTTTTTTCTGTGCATAATGAATTGATCGAATTTTTGTTAAATCGTTGTTTATAAGCACTTTTATGGGGTGTGCGTGCACGCACCTTCACAAATTCTTATGCCTTTAGGGGATTTAGATGTTGAATGGGGGACTTTGAACTTAAAATATCATGATCTTTTTTACGATTAGTTTTCCGCACAGGGAATAAGGTTGTTCATGCTGAGAGCCATCTACTATAGAAATGCAGATAAAAAGTGGGAACAATGAACTGAATGAACTATATGGATTAGTGACTTTAATCCAAGAAATGGTAAATGATCAAATTTTCTCAAGGGACAATAGAAAAATGTCTTAAATGTTCACTGAAAATTCATATCAATGTGGTAAGATTTAACTTGATGCATGCCATGTATGTCGTATAGTGCACTTATAATTTTTTACCTCTGATTAACTCAAAAAAAAAAAAATTTCTTTTTTTGGGCAACACTATGGTTAGTTATGGAATCTTGTAACATCAGCTCATTGATTGTTCCCATACCGATTAGATAAGATGTATACACTGGATGGTTTCTATTTTTTAACCAGCTTGCCATATTTGAATGCAAGTGATTTTTCTGGGATCATAAGTAATTTACTTAAATGGTCATATAATATCTTTGTGGGTGTTTTGCATTGGCATTATTTGTAAAGAGAAAGATTGTTTAAGTAATTCACTTAAATGGTCACATAGTTTTCGTCCTGGAATTGTAAAGTACTAACAAGTACCTGATTATGCTTCACAATGTTTCAATGTCTCCCAAACTAAACAATTTCGACATAGACTAGGAACAAAATCTGAACTGCTTCTCTCTTTTTTGAAAATTGAAAGACTACTTGAAGTACATTTTTCTCTGGAGCACAAACTTTTCAAAACCACCTTTGAACTTGTTTTCGTTTCTAATTCTCCTTTATAAGCTTCTCGCGATAAAATTTATCCAAAAAAAAAAAAGTAAAGGAAAGAAAGAAAGATCAATGAACAGCTCAGTGGATAACGCTGATCACCAGGAAACACGAGTTTTGAAGGCAAGTTGTTACACAATGTGAGCTGTTTCTTTTTTCTTTCTTTGTTAAACATCCCACTACTATTTGGGTGTATGGTCTTAGTTATAGTTCTCATACTGGACGTTCTTGTTATATATACATAAGTAATATAAATATTAGGAATTGAGGATGAGGTTTCTTATGAGATTTGTAAGTTCTAATGTTCTCAGTTCTTCCTTAATTTAGTTGCTTCACATCCAATCAAAATCTGTCTTAGCTATTTACAGTGAGAAAAATAGAAATACAAAAATGTGCCACTGCATCTGTAATTATTGAAAATGAGTCATAACAGATATTAACAGATATTACTGAATATGAATCCTCAGTCCTATATCTACACAAATGAATATTCTCTGTTGGCCACACAAAGGACTCGAAGTGGTAATGTTATAGGCATCAGGCAATAATGTGAAAGGCTTTCTGTTTTCACCAGCGTTTTTGGGATGATAGTTGAATTACCGTGGTTATGATTGGGTAATTGGTTTAGATAAATCCTTCTTGGATTGGATATTACTGGTACGGTAGATGCTATCACACATACAAGCATGCTCAATACGATGGAATTGTTCTTTCTATATTTGTTTTATCAGCTACTGGCCTGGTCAGAATTTTAGTTTTGAGGCATTACCATCCACCCTTGGGTAAAAACTGTACCTTTATTGCTTCAAGAAGATGAGGACATTTGGAATTTTTTTTAACACGTATATCTATACTTCATGCCTTTATCATATTCACACATATGTTGATATGTAAAGTGAAACAATGATTCAAATTCATGTTATTCTAGATAGTGGTACAAATGGCTTTACTCAAGATTTTATAGGATGTGTAGTCGTAAAATGAAGGATCAAGGATTAATCATTTAACTTACCTCTTTTCATGAAGAACTAGGGAACATAAGACAATGTTCTGGCTAGTCCAATGCCTGTTCGGTATCTGGCTATTTTGTACTACATATCTATCTAGGCTAAAAGCCTAGATGCAATTAATTTTTATGACAGAAAATAAACAGATTTTCTTTTTGCACTGGTGAGGAAATCCAAACTTTTATTGTTTACCAACCAAATAATAATGTTCATTTTCTCTTGGGGTGCTCATTTTGTTGCTGCAAAATTTCATGTTGTAGCCATTTCATTGTAAATTTTTGTGTCTCCTGTATCTTTCTTTTTATAAGTTGGCTGGTGTAATATTTTTAGTTCATGTCTCTGCACTAAATTCTTATGTGGAATTATTTAGTTATTCTTGTCTTGTTCGTATAGGGATATTGATGACAAGGAACAAATTGATAAATTCCAAAAGTACGAGGCTGATTATAAACGTTACCTGATGTCAAAATACTTCTCAGACAAAACTATTTTTGGAGGTAAATTACTTTCCTTGCATATAACAAGCATTAAATTTGTTCACGAGACTGAAAATGAGGAGTGAACTGTTGCCATGGACCAATTCTATATAAAACTTGTTGGGGTTAGAAGTAAGGTTATATTTACCCAGGAGTAATGCAGGCACATCTAATGGCTTAGGACTATTATCTTCACATGAGCCCCTCCTATTATTTATTATTTTTCCCTAACCAATTATGATTGCTAGAAATCTCAAGCAAGTGTGTTCTACATGGTTATTTTGCATTATGGGGAAATTTATTTGCCATTCTTGCAGGCAATATATTTGATGTGAAAATGAATATAGATGGCCAGACCATAACGGCAAGCAGGTACAAAGGCGTCTTAACATTTTCTGAAAATTATGTTATCGTTTTATGAATTATGCTACTTGCACATAATGGAGTTACATAATGGTTTCCATACATATGAATTGTCAAAAAGAGATTGATTTTATTTATTTATTTATTTTTTATTTTTAAAAGAAATTATGACTCAATCATAGCTCACCACATCATGTGTATGTAAACCATTATACACCCGTCATTTTATATGCCATGCAACAGCTAAGTTTGTCGTTTGCTTTCCAGGTTGCCTCCGTACCAGTCCTACTTAGATCCAGTAAGTTTTGATGAATTGAACAACAAAGGTCCAACTGCAGCAACAGCTGAGACCCCAACAGATAGCACTTCAAATGGGAAGCCCTCAACAAACACAAGTGGGAACTCCTAGATGTGTGTGCTTCAATCCATTTTGAGTCTTGTGTGAAAATGAATAGTGAATACTGAAGACTAACATGTTTACCTGAACACCTGTCTTTTTTTGAATTTATGACTGTTGCATGTACTAGTGGGTTATCTTTGCTGTTATGCTGCTAAGCGTCATATTTCTGATATATGTAGCGTTTGTAAGTACAATTTTATTTAGGCTTTTGTGGAGAAATTAATATATGCATGGTGCTGGATTGAAGAGATAGAAAGTGCCCAATGGACATATTGCAATCATTTTAACATCTGTAATGATTTTTTGGTACAGACACGGATAAAAAAGTTAGTTAAAAACAATGTTTGTCAGCCAAGTTAATGCTACATTTTGATCTTCTAACATTTTCTTTATTACAAATTAGTCTCCAAAACTTCATTGTTGTTTCCTTTTAGGAACTTCGTCTACTAAATTAATGAAACATAAGACTTGTTTAACCCATCCCTACCATCACGTGAGTGTCATGTGATTATTTAACATTCAGATAAACATTTTTATTAGTTGGCAACAAGGGTGCCACATTTACGAAAGGTTGGGGGCAGCTAGTGGCCAGCTAGGGCTGGATTCCCCGAAAAGTTTGAAATGCTTACATGTTAAACGGAGAAGCAATTTTACCTGTTGATTGATGCTGGGCTTCGTGATAGCAGAAATTAGAAGCCTCCTGGAGAGTCAGCTAGTATATACACACACATAATGGAATAGAAAAAGGTATATACTTGTACTTCTTGGAGAAAACATATTTGTGTAGAAGACAAAAAAAGAGAGAGAAAGAGCGGTACAGCCCAAGCGTTGGCCTTTGATCGTAAACATTGTCAAATCAGCCATCGAATTCGAAGCAAATTCTTGTACTTACTATACTTCTCTCGGCCGAAATCATCGATCAAATCACGAAAGCTAAATTTTCAAGCTCAACTGATTCTTCAAGCACCGAGCAACCTCTTGGTATCTTGCCTCCTCAGATTCGAGGCTACCTCTCTCAATTTTCTCAGATGACACTTGTGGGTCATGGGTCAACTAGTTGCACAGCATGTAGCTCCGTTGTAAGTATCAGCCCTAGCTCATGCACTTAAAGCAGCAGTGAAATAATTTTGCCAATCTTGTTTCGGGTCATTCTCTTGGTTATGGAGCTGATTTAGATATTACACTCCCGCATATCGATCCTTCTTCTTTCTTCTTTATAGGTTTCTCTTGTCGTTTTGTTTTGAAATGTTATGGATTCTGAAACATGTTTTGACAAAAGTCCTGCTGGAAATTGCTATGTTGAAGTCTCGTCTTTCATTTCTTTCGATTGGGTAAGCAATAATATTTGTGAAATTTAATGTTGTTCAGGTGGTATCGGAGTATCAGAGAGGGATGGAGTTCATACTTGAAGCCATTAATCATCCTACATATCTGGAGGACATAACTAGATTAACAGAGCTGATTAAATCAGCTGGCACTTTTGAATTGGACTGGGATAATGAGAAGGATAAAATCACGTGTATAGATTTTTTTTTTACGGACAATTTACAGATAACTCACATGGAGGTGGGCTTCATGTGAATAAAATAATACAAAAAAAAACCCACCCCTGTGGGCCCCATGTTGTTGTGTCTGTTCTGTAAAATATCTGTATGAAATTTTTCTGTAAAACCAGCATAACTCGAGCAGATTGATGAGTGCGTTGAAATCTAATTATTCTTTCATTTGGTTTTTAAAACTTGGCCCTAAATCTAATGATGGTTTTTAATATCTGATTGATCATAGCATCTACTACTTGAGGCTTTCAAACATTGGCCCTAAATCTTTAAAAAAATATATATATATATATATATATTAATAAACGACCGGTCGGATCAGGTTATTATGATTATTGATTGTCGACGATCAACTGTCAAAGTCAACTTCTGTCCTAGTTGAACATTCATACTGGATTCGCCTCTACTTGCGGTATTCGTGCTCCTTTTCTAGTCAATAAACACATTCGAAAAATATCATTAAGGGAAAGGAGGAAGATTGACATAGTATTCATTAATTAGTCTATGTCAAATAAAAAAATTATAAAGAATTTAATGGAAAATACTATGTCATTGAAGAAATAAATTGCAAGCATATAGATGTATAGATATCTTCGGCCCATATTTTGCAGAAATAGGTACAGTAGCACATCTAGGAAGCTTGTAAAAGTTCTTCTCCATGAGCTCCTGACCATTGTTCTTCAACCTTTCAAATGGTGAGTCAACAACGCCAAGTGAGTAGGTGGCAATTAAGTTCGAGTACAGACTCTATGTACTTAGATAGAATTAAACTACTTGTACAGAACTATTTATTATCACCTGGATGACATCCACTCACATATAGTGGGACCCGGGTGAATAAACAATGCAAAATGTGTGTGCCTTTCTAGTACAATATAAAGCATTTTTAAACTAACATTCAGGGAAAGGAAGAAGATTAACACAATGTTTATTGATTAATATATTTTGATAAATTTGTAATAAATACTACCAAATAAAGAAATACGAGAAAAGAAATGAAAAATTCTATGTCATCAAAGAAATACAGAGCAAGACACACATGTATACATAGCGCACAATGTGTGCTCATATAAAAAGCCCTATCGATTCATGAAAAAATGTGTTATATGCAGATATAAGTTCAAAATGTAAAATGTAAAATGATAAGAAATTAAGGGTGCGTTCTTTTTGTCGTTTTGGGGTCATTTTTTGTTTTCAATTTTTCAAAACGATCAAAACGCGTTCTCTTTACTGTTTTGAAAAATGAATTTTGCAAAACAGAAAAAAAAAATTAACACACAAAATGGAAAACGGTATTTCTTCGTTTTGGACGTTTTGTCCTTTATTTTACAAAACACGCGAAACAAAAACAAAACGCAACCCGGCCCAAAAAATCCGTCACTCTCATCTCACTCGCCCTCACAGATCTCTCTCTTCGCTCTCGCTCTCTCTCTCTCTTCACTCTCTCTTCGCTCTCTCTCCTCCGTCTACTATCGTATTTCCACCGGCCGCGTTCTCTTTAGCTGTGTGCCATTTCCATCGTGCTCCTAACGTCGAAGAATCCCACTGTCTGTCTCTCCGTTGGCTGAAATCCAACTACTTCCGCCGTAGCTGAAGCGACTGAAATTGAACGACAACGGTATTTTTTATTCATCTAGCTTGCTGTGTATTTCATATGCTTAGACTTGTAATCGATTATTATGTTCTCGATTGATGAAGAATTACAAAAACTGAAATGAAATGCCAAATTAATAGACGGGGATTTAGGGCTTTTTTTCTCTTCTGTTTGATTTTTTGGGCAAAACAAATGTCGGCTGTAAATTTAAGCCTAAGGGTTTATGTCTGGGGCAATTGTTGTTGGAAAGACGAATTTGGATGAGTTTGGTATGGGGAGTACTTATTGTTAAAGGCTCTGCTTATCAAGTTAGAATCTTTTTATTCTGCAATGTTCTTTTTGAAATAAATGAGTTTAATATTGGTGTGTAATTTGTTTGATAAGTAAGATGTAAGTTTCAATAAGTGAATTGAACACTGAAATGCTTGACTGTGGAGTAATTGGAATTGAATCAGATGAGTATTTAGAGGTTTCTGGTAAGTGAATTTCTGGTATGTTAAAACTTGTCAAGTGCTAGTACCATCAGACATCCTTTATTCAATCTTACTTTTTTAGTCGACCATCTTCTGGTTGCTATTCTGCATCATATAATGCATGTTGCATCTTTCCTAAAATGAGCATAATATTGGTACATTGGGATTTTTACTTTGTTGAATTACTCTTTCTTAGTGTTCATAAACATTAAAGAAGAAAATTAATAATCAGCCTTAAAGTTTATGACTTGTTACTGAATATGGTTTACTCAGGTGATAATCTTCGTATTCATTAGGTGACAGCAAATCCTTTCAAGTGGACTGCATGTAAGATTGAGTGCTTGCTTGGCTAACATTGTTAGTTCTTATATTGTGGACTTCCTGTTGCACACAAAATTATAAAAAAGAAAGTTCATTGTTACTGTATTAGAGTTTCATAAGGACAGTTATCAAATCTTTTAGTCTGATGTCTTCAAATTTAACAAGAATTTTAGGAAATAAATTTGTGTGGCAACCGAAAATAAGAGATTGATAAGGCAAAGATTGTGATAGGTCTACAGATAATTTTCTTTCTCCAGAATTTAGCCCCACAAACTCCCATGAATATGTTAATTCATTTTTTGATTAATTTGATGTTTTTCATGGATTTTGATATAATAAACATTATTATCTGCTTTTTCTATTATTCAACGAAGATTTTAGGATTAATGATATTTCGATGAAGAGTTGAAAGCAGTTCTTGATTGTTTTGATGTTTTTCATTGATTTTGATATAATAAGACACTAATGTCTACTTCTTCTAATATTCAGTAAAGAAGTTAAAGATTACTGATATTTTGATGAAAGGTTGAATTCCTCCTTGGGATTTCTTTATTATTTTTCTATTTTTCGATTTTGATAGAGTAAGACATTAATATTCACTTCCTTTGTTGTTCAATGAAGATGTTAAGATTACTGATTTTCGATGAAGGTTCGAATGCAGTTTTTGGAATCTTTTGATTATTTTGATGTGTTTTTTTTTTTTTTTTTTTTTTGTCAATTTTGATATAATAAGACATTTCTATTATTTAATGAAGTTGTTAGGATTGCTGATATTTCGATGAAGAGTTGAATGCAGTTTTTGGGATTTCTTGGCTAAATGTAAAATGCTTAAAAATTCATAAATATCTAGTTAAAAAGTAGATAAAAATTGTGAATCTCATAAATGTGTGATAGAAAATGAGTTTAGAGAAAAAAAAAAATTAGAAAATGGAAGTCAAACAACTTCTACTTTTATGATGACGTTCAATCATACAAATAAGAATAATATTAGCTAGAGTTGTTACTAATAGTATCATTTATTGTTAGATTTTATATCAATAAGTTATCCTTAAACAGCGGGGAATCAAAATCCCCCATTAGGTCTAGGTAGAGTCACAAACACCCCGCCTAGGCATTAATACTGTTTTGTTCAAGGAAAAAGGTAATCCTTAATGTTATTATGCAAATAATATTTTAAGAATGATAGAATTCAGGAGGATAAAAATTCCATAGACAACACGGAAACCAATTATCTCCTTCACAAAAATCCTTCCCCAAGATTTTCCTTTCTAGCAAGGTAGGAAAATACCTGGAAATATTTTGAATGTGTATCCAGATTCAATAAATGCCCTTTTATCTCTTCAGCAACTAATATTTAGTCTCTATATATCTTGAACATCTTAAAATATAGACATTCCTGTGTGTTCCAATAAATTGCCTTAAGAAACTTTCAAACTCAACTACCATACTTAACATAAAATAAACCACTAACTACTTAAACCTCCTCTAGTAAATATGGGTAACTGCTCTAACATCTCTAAAACTCAGTTCAAATATACCCTGCAACAAATAATCAAATTAAGTTTATCAGCCCGGAAATATTCTTAAAGAAATAAATTGACACAACCAACTAACTACTTAATTGATAGCAGAGATATCATCTACACATGCATTATAAACATCATCCCCGTTATGGAGTTTCACAATCATATTTCTTGAATAAAATTTGCATGTGCGACCATTCAATGTTATTGTTAAATATTTTCAAATATATTTCTTGATCATTTCACTTATATTCAATATAATTTCAACATGGGTGGTCACAGAGTGAGGAATAACGTCCCAATGTCATGGTCGGATGATAATGAACGTATTTTTATCGACATTCTTTACGAGAATCAAATATCATCTGCGTGACTATATTGGGCAGGGAAGACTACGTGGAAAGGAAGAGTTATTCAACTATAAACATTCCTTGTGCCGTAACATTATAGAACGTAGCATTGGAGTTTTAAAGGCGAGATTTCCTATTTTAAAGTTAATTACCAATTATCCACTAACTAGGCAAAGACAAATCCCTACTGCATGTTATGCAATAAACAATTTTATTCGTCAAGAGCACACTTTAGATAGGTTGTTCGCTGAGTATTCAGAGGAGAATATGATATTTCATGATATACCGGAGTCAAGTCAAGATCAAGAAGTCATACATTTTGATGCTAGTCAAACAGCTCAAATGGGACAAGTCAGAGATCAAATTGTTACACAAATGTGGAATGACTATTCGAGACGTTGTACATGAGTCATGAGATTTATATTATATTTTATGTAGTGTTTATTTGTTTTGTCATGAAACGTAAACTTGTAATTGTATCTTTTCAAATGTATTGCTAAATTTAATTTAGCAAGTGTTTTTATATTTTAAAACAAAAAATATCAACATATGCAAACTTCAAAATGTATATATTATTTAATCATATTAATAGTAAATTATTACAATTAATTGAATAATCGAATTTATTGAATACAATATTATACAAGTGTTTATTATCGAAATATATATGTTATTTTATTAAAAGTGAATTTTTTTTTTTTTAAAATGCATACATATTTCACATTTATATATTATTTTATACTACATTAACATTAAATTATTAAAATTTATTGAATATTCAAATTTATTGAATATTCAAATTTCTAGAATAAAATCATATTACTAAAAATTTAAAAAATAATATATGTTCACACCCCTATATGGGAAGATATTTCATAATTGAAAGATATTTCAAAACTTAAAGAAATTGCAGGTTTATTTTCATATTTAATAATATATTAACATTAAACAATTAAAGTTAATTAAATAATCATATTTTTTGAATAAAATATTATCAAATAATATTCTAAAAAAAGTACAAAGAGAACAAGTTTTCTGTTTTGAGAAACTGTTTTTCAAAATGACAAAAAGAACGCATTTTCTTTAATTTCAAAATAGACACCCAAAACACAAAACGAATTTCAAAACACAAAACACAAAACAGAAACACGAAGAGAGCGCACCCTAACTTTCTCTGAATAATATCACCTGCAATAGTAGTGAAAAATGGGATGCTGGTGGTTGTTCCAATTTCATTTTCACCTTATTCTATTGCAAACTCCATATCATCAGGCAAAATTCTACATTATCCATGCATTTATCTATAAGAAAATAAAGATAGGCATGGCAGTAAATTTTACTACACCCCATATATCCTCCCAACACACGCTTCTTCAATTATGCTATGAACACAGTACAGTCTAACACGCAATTTACACAATTTTCTATAAATATTCTTCTTGCAGAAATATCAAAATCCCATTACTGTCATAAACTGTGCTAATGCCTCAACTGGTAAACTATAAAGGAGATGGCTTTACAATTGGAAGCGAGTGAGATAAATGAAAAGTGCAAAAAGGGCGTGGAAAGGTTAACTAATGTTATGCTTAAATACAAATTAAATTCTAAATGCATTGTAGACAAAATAAAAATAAAAATAAATAAAAAGAATAACGTTAAAATGACAAGTACTGCTATACTGCAAGTCCGTCTCAAATCGACGCCACAGAGAACGCCAAAAGTGGCTCAGGAAGATGGTATCACGATCAAAGAATGGATTTGGGCACCCCGTGTAAACGGACAACTTCTTTGACGAACAAGTGTGCAATGTGGCTAACATCTGATGTCTTCCAACAGGGAATGAAGTGTGAAATCTTGGAGAACCTGTCAATCACTACAAGAGCAGAATCCATACCTCGTTGAGTTCGGGGCAGACCAAGAATGAAATCCATAGATAATGCTTCCCATGGAGCATCAAGCACAGGTAATGGGGTATACAACCCGGAATTCTGCGCCTATCCTTTAGCAGTTTGGCAGATGTAATAGCGCTGCACATATTTCTCTACGTCCCGCTTCAAGTGTGGCCAATAATATTGAGACTCCACCAAAGAGATGGTTTTGTCCCATCCAAGATGACCTCCCAATCTACCCGCATGTACTTCTTGGATGAGAAGTTCCCATAGTGATCCACGAGGATTGCATAAGCGATCATCATAAAATAGGTAGCCATCCTGAACCTGAAAATTCGAAAAAGTAGGGAAACTAGAATTAACTCGACTCCAGATTTCCCTAAAATCCTCATTTGTGGCATAGAGGTCTTTCAGGTATTCAAACCCTATAATCTCAGCCCATACAACTGTCAGCAAATGAGCTCTCCTGCTTAAGGTGTCTGCAACCTTGTTAAGTGTTCCAGATTTGTGCTTCAAGCGATCCACCTAGCATGCATGCGATTATGCTTGGCTGAATTCTACAAGTATTTCAAGGCTTGGTGATCACTATGAAGGATGAATTCACGCTGTATCAAATATGGTTCCCAATGCTGTAAAGTTCGCACCACGGCATATAATTCTTGCTCATAAGTACTCCACTTTGATCTGGGTCGCTAAGTTTTTCACTGAAGAAAGAAACTGGCCTCCTTTCTTGGGACAGCACTGCTCCAATACCCACACCAGAAGCATCATTGTCAACTTCAAACAGCTTCTCAAAACTCGGAAGGGCCAGAACACGAGTTGTAGACAACATCTCTTTCAAAAAAGCAAAACTCTTCTCTGCTTTATCACTCCAATGTAACTGTTTTTGCTTCAAACAGTTCGTGAGAGGTGCTGCTATGGTGCTGAAGTTCCTCACAAACCACCTATAGAAGGTAGCCAACCCGTGGAAGCTGCGTACATAACTGATTGTTTTGGGAACCGGCCATTCCCTAATGGCCTTAATCTTAGCTTCATCAACCTTGATTCCCTCTGCACTAACTACAAACCCTAGGAAGACTAAGTTGCTACTGATAAAGCTACACTTTTTTAGGATAACATACAGCTGATTCTGTTTTAAAACACTTAGAATATCTGGCAAGTGCTCTAAATGAGCAGCTTCATCGCGGCTGTAGATTAGGATATCATCAAAATAAAAAACCATAAACTTTCCATTGAAGGGTTGGAATACCTGATTCATCGGTTGCATGAAGGTGCTAGGTACATTCGATAACCCGAATAGCATAACCAGCCACTCGTATAGTCCCTCTCAGGTCTTGAACGTTGTCTTCCACTCATCCCGTGGCCGAATCCGAATTTGGTGATACCCACTCCTTAAATTAATTTTTGATAACACCTTAGCCGGTTAGCCCCCTCTAACATGTCCAAAATATAGTCTAGGCATGGGATAGGGAACCTGTACTTCACTGTAATTCTGTTGATAGCACGACTATCAATGTACATTCTCCACGACCCATCTTTCTTTGGAGTGAGCAATGCAGGAACTATACAGGGACTCATGCTCTCTCTGATCAACCCTTTCTGCAACAATTCTGTCACTTAGTTCTATAAAATCTCGAACTCCTTAGGACTCATCCGGTAATGGGGCAGGTTAGAGAAACTGGCTCCTGGAACCAAGTCGATTTCATGATGTATTGTCTGCATTGGATGAAGTCCCGCGGGTAGGTCAGCAGGAATGACGTCTCGAAACTCTGCTAATAGTGGACGGACAGAATCTGGAAGGCTCACTTGACCCTCATCTGTGCTTCCCCTTCCTTTAACAACAAGGGCGAAGACCTACCTTGTCTCCTTCATCTCTAGTAGTATGTTAGGCACAATCAGGAAGTTTTGGCCCTTCTCCACTGATTTAATAGGGACTGGTTCTCGTTGCTTCGGCGCTAGTATCACTTTATCTTTGACAAACGAGTAAGTGTTCTCCTTACCTTTGTGCACAGCATCCCTGTCATACTGTCATGGTCTACCAAAACGCATGTGGAACGCATCCATGTCTAACAAATCACAAAGTACCTCATCTTGATAGTGCTTCCCAATAGATAACGATACCCAGCATCGATCAGTAATTTCCACTGTACTATCAATGTCCTTAATACAGCCGATCCTTGTAAGGCGTTGGATGCTTCTCTGTAGGTAACCTCAGCTTGTCGATCATGGTTCTAGAGATAATGTTCTCACTGCCGCCATTATCAATGATCAAATCACACACCCGTTGTTTCATAGTACACCGTGTTGCGAAGATCCTGTGTCGCTGCTCATCTTCCTTTTCGTAGGGTATACATTAGACGCGGAACTACAAGAGACGTCCCTTCATCCTTATGGGTCATTGTCGCGGGTTCCTCCTCTTCGTCAGGAATTGTGTGCGGCAGAAGGATTAGGAGTCACTGTCCTGGCTGGCTGTACCGGTGACCTCAGTTGTGCAACCCACGATTATTACCAGTAGGTGACTTTGATGCTGTTTTTCCCCTATGATCTATTGTTACCTGCCCTGGGGTGGGTTAAATCTGTTCCCACTGCCTATGTTAAAAGTCCGAGTACTTCGCCAATTGATCAGCACTTCTGTCTGAGTAGCCAATTGTATTGCATCCTGCAGCGTATTTGTTGGTTGTATCATAACAAGATCCTGAATATTAGCATGCAAGCCCTCCACAAACCTAGCAATCAGTTGACCCTCGGTCTCCGGAAGGTCATTATTGGCAAAAAGTCGCTGGAATTCAGAAACGTAGTCGTGCACTGTTCGGTTATCGTATCTGCACCTTTGATACTGCTGAAACGGAACCTGGTTGTAATATGTAGGCAGAAAATGGGACTTCATCAACTGCTTCATCCTGTGCCATGTTCGGATTTTTTGGGAAGCCGTTTAAGAATTTTTTCCTGTGCAATGCTCATTTTTAATAAATAAAATGAATACGGTATGAATATCTTATTGATGAAACTAATTCTATTTAAATAAATCGTTTATTATTTTGACAGTACTAATAATATGTATCAAACCAGAATGCTGAATTAGGCCCAATGACATGATTTAATACCTAAAAAGCTATTGATGGTACCTACAACACTAGACTCACTACCTTTCGAGAGAGTATATACTTTAATGGGTAGTCGAAGAAATATATATAAATATGCACACCTTCCTTCAGTGCGATAGGTTCCACTATCACTTCCATGCTTGGCCTTGTGTATGTTATAAATGAAAATCAACAAAGAAATGAGAAGGTGGATCCTAAAAGAATGAAATAATAAGTATACCTAGGATGATTCAAATGGACAACTACGTAGGATCAAGACACCTTTTTCTTATTTATGAGATCCCAGTTGGGGGAATCGCATGAAACTCACAGAATTGATTTGGAAACGCCGGGAAAGTCCAAATTCAGATTGTAGACGATAGGATCTCGACCCGAAAATTATTAAACCAAGCAACCAAACAAGAACGGAGCTTGAAAGACCTCTTGATCATTAAACCAACGAACCTCGATTTACGAACGCTAAAAATGTTGTCTAATCCTTTGATAAGTTCTAGATTTTGGACTTGAACTCAACGAGGTGAACAAAAAAATTCAACGATAACAAAGATGTGTTGAACCCCTTGATTACACAATGAAGAACCCACGATCCGATATTTGAACGCCACAAATATAATTAAATATTTGATAAGTTTGATTTATGTTCATTCAAGAACATTGGAAAGAAAAATCTCAATTTAATTCATATCAAAGTTAATTGTTCACAATGGAGAATAAAACATATTTATACTAAACCAATAAATCCTATGAAATATGAAAAATACGAAATCAAGAGTCCTAAAATATAAAAAGTTTCCAAAAAAGAATTTTAGCCAAAATAAAATACTTCATGAAAAAGGAAAGTTTCTTCCAATTATGGCATATGTCAGATCAAATCATCATCTCTCTCTTTGAAAGGATTCGTCCTCGAATCCATGTCTTGTGATCGCGTAGGGGATAACCAATCTTTATCACTGTACCACCTGGATCAAATGAAAAACTTTTCATTTCATGCCAGAGGATCAATACATGACACCCATCAAATTTGTAGATATGTATATATTGCAACAGAAACTCAACTAGATTATTTTTGTTGCTCAAACCCTCGCATATGAAGTCCTTCCATGACAGCTTCTTCACCTCTTAAGGAATCACAAAATCAATCTTTGATAATAAAGAATTCTCCAAATTGAGGTAAGGCTGATTAATTTCATGGATCAAGTCTTTAGAAACCTGCAATATAGAAATAGATAAACTAGGGAGGGAATTGTTAGTTCTCACTAAAACTCTTTCAACCTCATTCGCATCTTCTTGCAAGCTCACTTCTGACTTTTTTTTCTCTCTTTCCTTCTTGTGGTTCTTCTTTTCTTTTTACCATCTCTCCACTCTCATTTTTACTCTCCAGATCTTTTCTCTCTTGTGGCTTTTCTCTTTTTTTTTCTCACACTTGGCCACCTCATTATTTTCTCTCAAGCTTAACAACTTATTGTTTTCTTTCTTACTTTCACTTTCTCTCAATCCCTTTTCTCTCTCACTCCTTAATTTGAGTCGATCATTATACGCATGTTGTGGTGTCAACGACGCAAGAATAATAGGCTTCTCATCCTAGTAAAATTGTACCTATTTTTGAATCCATCATGTTTTGTCTTCCTATCATGTTGACATTGACTACCCAACAGCATATATCCCGCATACGTAGGAACTACATCGCATAACACCTCATCGTGGTACCTCCCAATTGAGAAACTCATCAACACCTGTCTACATACCCTAACCTCCTCACATTCATCTAACCGTCGTAGTTTATAAGGTGTTAGATGTTTCACTGTGATCAACTCAAGTTTCTTGACAAGCATAGCACTAACGATATTAATACAACTACTTTTATCAATAATCAAACTACATACCTTGTTGTTGACATGACATCTAATTTGAAAGAGCATCTCTCGTAGCCGCTCAACATCATCCACATTGATGGGCGCATGGAGATCACGCATCACCACACAAGTTTCCTCCACTACCGATTTCACGACTCCATTACATTCTCCACGATACTCTACCATCTCCCTTTTACACCTATTACTCCTATGAACACCATTTCCAACAAGATGTTTACTCCTTCGTTCAAACCTATCCATTCTATGACTTATACCCTCAAACAATCTTTCAAACCGTCGGATCACATCATTCGACATTGATATTTGTAATCAACGAGACTCAAGAAAGAAGAAAAAATATTTAATAAAATTTTGAGTGAAAATTGTTTTTAATTCAAGAAAATGGTTCTTGAATTTTTGAATTGGAATGAACACAACAGATTTTTGGATTTCGACAAGATAGTATGATATTGGTAATTTCAGAATTAACAAATTTTTTTTATACTCAAAATTGAAAACTGATATTACTTGAAATTCCCGTAACAATAATAACGATTTTATTTTTGTTTTCGGATTTTTTTTGACTTTTTTTTTATTTCTCACTTGGGAATTTGACTAAGAAACCAGCAAAATAAATGAAAATGGATTTGAACTTTTAAATAATCTGAAAAACAACTTTGAAAATTTTTTGGATCAAAGACTCAAAAATATTATTGGATACAAGAACAATAACAAAAAACTCAAAACAAAATAAAAAGGATAGAACCTGAATCTGGAGCCCAAGCTTTGATACCACTTGATGAGATCTCGGTTGGAGGAATCGCATGAAACTCGCGGAATTGATTTGAAAACGCTGCGAAAGTCCAAATTCAGGTTTTAGACGATAGGATCTTGACCCGGAGATTATTGAACCAAGCAACCAAACAAGAACGGAGCTTGAAAGACCTCTTGATCACAAAACCAACGAACCTCGATTTACGAACGCCACAAAGGTTGTCTAATCTTTTGATAAGTTCTAGGTTTTGGACTTGAACTCAACGAGGTGAACAAAAAAACTCAATAATAAAAAAGATGCGTTGAACCCCTTGATTACACAATGAAGAACCCACGATCCGATATTTGAACGTCAAAAATATAATTAAATATTTGATAAGTTCGATTTGTGTTCATTCAAGAACATTGGAGAGAAAAATCTCAATTTAATTCATATCAATTAATTGTTTACAATGGAGAATAAAACCTATTTATACTAAACCAATAAATCCTAAGAAATATGGAAAATACGAAATCAAGAGTCCTAAATTATAAAATATTTCCAAAAACAAGAATTCTAGTCAAAATGAAATATTTCATGAAAAATGAAAGTTTCTTCTGATTATGGCATATGTCAGATCAGATCACTTATCCTCTCCTTGAGAACTTCAATAGTAATTGTGTTTTGAGCAATGCTACATGTTCACGGAAATGCACTGATGGGTTTACAGAATGCTACATGGCAACATTTCATTGAATTTTAGACCAATATATATATAGTTAAAACAGTCAATCAGGTGCTGCCATATTAGCATTTATAAAATTGTCTGTGCATTTCCCCGTAGAAGTATCATTTCTCTTGTGTTCTAACATCTTGAAAAGTTTTGAGTATTGGTATAAAGGCTCAGTAACTTACAGGAAGTGTTGGGTAGCTCAATGCCACCTTAATGACAATCGCTATTATAGACGCAATTGTGTAGAACCCGATTTGACGAAGTCCTGTGAAAAAATCAAAGAATTTGCAAAGATAGAAAAAGTATGCAAGCAGGGTTCGCCTATACCACCATTATATAGAGTAATGTATTACCAACAAAAAGTTTTCCACGGATAAACGATTCCATTGTCATCTTGATCGGAGAAAGCTACGTGTCGTTGAAGAACATTGTTGTTATGCACATGGCCTGGTGTTCCTGTGGGAACCACATATCAGACGCATCCAATCCTCTTGGCATATCTTAATTCTCGTATGGCAGAGAAAAGAGCAAGATTGTTAATGTGTAGCAAAGACACATGTTAACAATGCATATCACAATTTTATAGCATTAGAACTATACAAGTTTTGCAAATCCCAGTTTTAGATAAAATTCAGTCTTTTCTATGTTATGTTGAAAATTAGATTTAAATATGAAAAAAATAGATTTAAATAAGAAAATTCAAAAAAAAAAAAAAAAGACTATGATAGACCTGTCGTGACAAATGTTTATATGTTGTAGGATTAAAATCTAAATTTTAATCTAAATCAAAATCAGCAATAAATTTTAATTATGGGATCCATAACTTTTTAAGTATATATTTCATCAATTTTATTCAATTTTATTAAAAATCTTATTTTAATTCTCGACAAATGGAGGCTATTGTTTATAATTGGACCTACAAGTTTAAAACTTGTAATTAAGTGTATACAAGATACAAGAAAAAAAAATGGACGAGAACTTACAGTGCTTTGGTATGGATGTTTCTGAGTCTGTACGGACTGGCCGCTCTACCGTCACCGGCTCTAGTTGCGCCTTCGGTGACAGTGTAGGGTTTCTCTCCACCACACCAATTGTTGCCATCTCTCTCTCTCTCTCTCTCTCTCTCTCTCTCTCTCATACACACACACACAATAGAATACTTCAAAGATTTCACTAAGTGCAGAGACAGATAGATGGAGGGACTGGGTTGGGCTGTAACCCGGTCCCTTCCCCAACCCATTTAATATTTTTAAGGCAAAAAAGAAATAATGTAAAAAAAATTATGTGTAGAATTTTTTTTTCGCGTATTAATTCAATCATAAATTTTGCAGTCCGATCTCAGATCCAATCCTGGATCCGTACCTGACTAAGTATATAGAATATACATATAGATAGAGAAAATGATTTGGAAATAATTTATATAGCAATTCCAAACAGCGTGGATGACATGTATAGGCCATTTACTTTTGATACGTATACCGGCCATGTGTCAATTACCTCCTCTTTATCTATTTCTATTTGAAAAATATTATTGATGCCACTTTGTAAATTAGAATGTGTACTATAGGATATTATCAACCAAAGGTAAAATATGAGAGCTATTAAATTACTGATTTATGAGGCAGCACTTGTATTATTAATTATAAATTTAATTAAAGTATACGAATTTATGATTTATTTAAAAGATCCTATAATATGCTTTATGCCTTGATCTCATTTTTACTTTTGATATTGTTTGTTAAATTTTTTTTTGAGAAAAATATGCAGCGGAATTGACCTTCCTACGTACCAACAAGAAAAAATTAATTTTGATCGAGTAGTCTAGACTCGAGACAACCAATCTTATTAAAACACTTGGACCGAAATCATCTTGGCCTAGTGATATAGGACTAGTTCGATCTACTAAAATTTAACACGACGTTTATAAATTTTTTTATATGGCTTCATTTAAACTGACAAAAAAAAGCCCCGGCTAGTTAGACTGATTTGGAGTGTGTTTGAAGTGGTTTCGATCATGTTTGGAATGGCTTCTATTGTACTAGTGGTTATGCGGGCAATCCATTACACAATGTTGGAACAAGTTCATTAAGACAACTCTAGATCTAGTTAGAGGCAGACCTCTAGATCGATCCGTCCATCCATTTGGACACCTCCATGCAAAAGGTGTTAAAAATTGTTGAAATCGTTTTGAAAGTAAAAAATGGAAACATTGACTAATTCATAAAAGCTTACATGAATTATGTGAGAAATGAAGACATCGATAAATTTGTTTCTCAATATATCTTTGAACTCTCTTGTTTTTATTGGATTTTATTGATTCAAAAGCTTTATGATTAAAGCTTGATTCAAAGTTGGTTTTTTTGATATCAAGGAGGAGGAGGAAACATGATTTAACTTACAGGTTTCAAACAAAAACTCTACTATTTTGGAAGAACAAACAGAGGAGAAGAAAAAAAGTTATTCAACAATTTCATTCTACATTTTCGATATTACATGGCTCTATATAGCCAAACTTACAAGATATTCCTACCAACTATTCTATCAACAACCATACTACTCTTACACATACAAATACTACACCATACTAACTTGTATAATAAACTACTTGTCTAACTTTACATCATTTCATAGTTAGACATTAAACCAAAAACATATAACTAAATAGAAACCAAAAATACAATAGTTACAGTTTTAAAGACACATTTTCAAATTCTAAATTATGAAAACTGGTAGTTGTCGCTTTGGAAAGACAGAAGCTTGGTTTCTAATTTCAGAATTTCCATGAACTGAAGTGGACTTGGTCTGATGGGATGCTTCACTCACGGTAGTTCTAAATAGAATGGAATAACGAAAAAGAATTCACGTAGTTGATCCACAGTTTGTCTGTAATAAGAGTTATTGTTGCTGTTTAAAAGGCATGTTGTAAATTATGATCTTATTGGACTAGTAATGATTGGTATTCTGTTAGATATGAATTGTCTTCAATGAATGAATAATAATACAAAAAAAAAAATGGATTGTATAAATAGCTTTTATCCTTGAAGTAAACATGAAGAGAATGAGCGACTATAACGATCAACAAGAAGTGTTGACAGTCTCATACTTTTCGTTTTCGCCTGTGTCTTCTTCAACAGGCCGAAATGCATACTATGCGCATCCTTTTTTCCAGACGTCTGGAGTTAAATGTCTAAATGTACCGGTTTCCCTACTTGCTATTCTTGATAGAGCTGGCATGAAGATGAAGTGGGAAGATGATGATTGCTTGTTAGAGAAGGTGAACTTTACATTACTTGATATTGTTTAAAATGAAAACAACATTAAAGTATTGTCTAATGTACCGTGCAATCGTGTTTAAATGCGTACAAGACATTCCCTATGCATTGGGGTGTAGAGAATCAAGTTACTATCACTGAAATCAAGCATAAAGATCAGACTGTCAATGACGAAGATTAGACTGAAATCAAGGATGAGGATGAAGATCAGGCTGAAATCAAGGATGAAGATCAGAAATCACAGCAACAGAATTTCCAGCATACAGGGAGCCTAAATTGAGGAAGACACGATCCTGTAATCTTACCAAATTATAGAGTACAACTGTAATAGAATTCCAATGTAATTGTCATGCTATATAAGATGTATGTATGCTGAATATTAATTGTGAGAAAATAAATATTATTCAAAACTTCCATTACCTTGAATTCTCTTATAGGGTATCAGAAAAGCCACAGAAGACCAACATCTAAACATGTCTTCCTCAAATTCCTTCAACACCAATTCTGAAACACAAACTCTCAACCACCCTTCTATCATCTCCATGCGCCTAACATTGTCACTGTTAAGCTTAACCAAGACAATTATCTCCTCTGGAAAGCACAAATGGTACCGTATTTCAAAGGTCAAGATCTTTTGGGTATATTGATGGTACCACCCAAACCACCTAAAATCATTTTTGTTCCTCACCCTGAAACTGATGTTGTCTCTAAAAGACTAAATCCAACTTACTCTCAATGGGTTCGTCAAGACAACCTTATTCTAAGCGCACTAATGACATCCCTATCTGAATCCGTACTTGCTCAAGTTGTTAACTACACAACTTCAGTTGCTAAATCATCACGATCTAGTGCACGTATAGTGCAAATTCGCACTCAACTAGCAACTGCAACGAAAGGCAGTAAGTCTGCCACCGAGTATTTTCACTTCATCAAAAGGCTCGTCGACAATTTAGCAACTGCCGGCCAACCAATGACTCGCGATGATATTATAACATATGTCCGTGCAGGTCTCGGCCATGAATATGACAGTTTTGTGGCTTCACTCTCAGCATGCACAAATAGTGCCACTCTCGAAGAAATCTATTCCCTTTTGCTGACAACTGAAGCTCGCCTTTCCCGGCATCAACTCACTCCTACCATCCAGCAACCTCCTTCTATCCAACAACCTTCTGCAAATGTTGCTCAACGACAGCCACAACCTTTTCAACGAAATGATCGTGGCTACTACCGAGGAAAGGACGTAGCAATCATGGTGGCTACAATTCAGCCAACCGAAACAATGATCAAACTCCTATCATTTGCCAAGTTTGTGGTAAACCCGGACACTCTGCTAGATATTGTTATTTTCGATTTGATCTGTCTTATCAGGCTGCCCCACAAATGCCATCAAAACAAGCAATGGTAGCAATGACAAATGGTCACAACAGCACTTGGGACACTGAATGGAATGCAGATACAGGAGCCACCCATCATCTCACAAATGATGTTGCTAATTCGAACCTAAAGAAAGATGACTATAATGGTTTAGATACTATGCAAGTCAGAAATGGGCAAGGTTTGCAAATTTCAAAAACTGAATCCTCTAAATTTTCAACTCTTTCGTCTACATTTGTTCTTAATCAAGTCCTTCTTGTTCAAGAAATACAAAAAAAAAAAAAAAAATTAATATCTGTGCAACAATTTTGTGTTGACAATGCGGTTTATTTTGAATTTCACTTGCATAATTTTCTTGTGAAGGATTATTCGAGGAAGGTCCTTCATCGAGGACATCTCAATAATGGACTCTATCAGTTCACAAGCAAAACAAGTCTACCTCAAGCTTTTTCTAGTGTTCGTGTTCCTTTTCGAAAGTGGCATCGTAGACTTGGCCACGCATCTGATCATGTCATCAATAAAGTTCTGTCCACCATTTCTTTTCCAGTAGAGAAAAATAAAATGCAAAATGTGTGCCCTGAATGTCAAATGGTAAAAAGCCATGATTTGCCTTTTAGATCTTCTACTTTTGTTTCTTCAAAACCTTTGGATTTAATTTTCACTGATGTATGGGGACCCGCTTCTATGATCTTCACATCTGGTGCTAAATATTATGTCAGCTTTCTTGATGATTATTTAAAGTTTCTCTGGTTATTTCCTATCAAGCTGAAATATGATGTTGAACAAGTCTTTCTAAACTTCCAAACGTATGTGGAAAATCTTTTTGAAAGGAAAATAAAAAGCAATCCAATTAGACTGAGGTGGGGAGTATATGCGCCTAAACACATATTTTAAACAAATTGGAATTAACCATCGCCTAGCTTGCCCTCACACGCATCAACAAAATAGTTCAATCGAGCGCAAACATCGACATATTGTCGAAGTTGATTTAAGCATGCTAGCTTATTCGAATTTTCCTATGATATATTGGGATGATGCTTTCCAAGCTGCTACCTATGTCATAAACAGGCTTCCAACACTTGTCTTAAAACACAAGTCACCTTTTGAAATGATTTATAATAGAGTACCTGACTATCACTTTATGCGTGTGTTCGATTGTGCTTGCTGGACGAACTTAAGACCTTATAACAGCAATAAACTCAATTTTAGATCTAAAACCTGCATTTTCATTGGCTATAGTCTTTGTCATCAAGGGTACGAATGTCTCGATCTCTCTACTGGTAAAATATATGTTTCTAGACACGTTATCTTTCATGAAACACTCTTCCCTTACTCAAAAGAATCTGGTTCCTTGAACAACATAAATCATGTATCTGATTCCGTGTCTCTTCCTCTTCAAATAAATGTCCCTCGATCCATAGGTTCAACAAGTTTGCAACCTAACGAGATTTCTACATGCACACAATCTACACTCTTTGTATCTATTACTGTAGGAACAGATCAGGCCGCATCTACAGAGATTCCTCAGGCTGAAACTCCACCATCACATGCTACTACACAATCTGCTCCTACCAACCGTCACATGATGGTCACAAGATCAAAGAATAATGTCCATCGACCTCGGCAATCAAGTGATGATTTTATTCGGTATCCATTATCAAGAGCACTAATAGCAGAATCTGTTCCAACGGTAGAAGAACCCACTTCATACAGCCAGACATCAAAATCAATTCATTGGAGAGAAGCCATGAATAGAGAATTTTCGGCTTTGATGCACAATGGCACTTGGTCATGGGTCTCACCTCCAACAACAGCCAATATTGTTGGATGTCGATGGATATACAAAATCAAAAGAAAGGCCGATGGGACTATTGAGCGATACAAAACTCGCTTAGTCACTAAAGGGTTTCATCAGCAAGAAGGAATTGATTTCTATGAAACATTTAGTCCAGTCATTAAACACGCGACTACTCAGTTAGTAATCTCTATTGATATCTCGTATAATTGGCCTATCAAACAATTAGATGTGCAAAATGCATTTTTACACGATGATTTGCAAGAAAATGTGTTTGTGACTCAACCACGAGGCTATGTTCATACTCAATATCCAAACCATGTGTAAATTACACAAATCACTTTATGGCTTACGACAAGCTCCAAGAGCCTGGTTCTCAAAGCTCTCAGAAAAACTCAAGTCCCTTGGGTTCCATGAAAGTAAGGCTAATACATCTCTCTTTGTGTTTGACACGTCAAAATCTGTTATATACATTCTTATATATGTTGATGATATTTTGATAATGGGTTCAAGTGCTTCTGACATTACCAATGTAATTACTTCTTTTCAAGCCACCTTTGCTGTCAAAAACTTAGGAGATCTGCATTACTTTCTTGGCATTGAAGCACTTCGGTGCTCAGAAGGACTTTATTTGACTCAGCGAAAATATATTGTTGATTTGCTTAAGAGAAGCAAGATGGACAAAGCCAAGCCTTGCAACAGCCCGATGGCGCCAAATTGTCATCTTAATTCTACGTATGGCAATCCATTTGAAGATATCAGCCTTTTACCGAAGTATAGTCGATAACTTACAATATTTGGCATGTACGAGACCTAATCTGGCATTTTCTGTCCACAAAGTCAGCAAATTTATGCATAATCCACTTGATACTCATTGGCTTGCAGTCAAGCGTATATTGCGCTATCTCAAACACTCGATTTTGACAGGTTTGTTCTTCAAAAATGTTGATTTCAAACTGCAGGCATATTCAGACTCCGACTAGGCAGCTGATAGAGATGACAGGAGATCAGTACGCGCCCACTGCATTTACATGGGTTCCAACTTAATTTCTTGGAGTTGCAAGCAACAACCTATAGTAGCTAGAAGCAGAGTATAAAGCACTAGCAAATGCAGCCTCGGAACTCACTTGGATAAAATCAATACTAAATGAACTTGGTCTGCCACCGAAACATGGCCCGATTTTATGGTGTGATAATATTGGCACTACCTAGCTCACATCCAATCCTATATTTCATGCAAGAACAAAACACATCAAAATTGATTTTCACTTTGTTCGAGATCAGGTCTACAACAAAGAACTCGTGGTAAAATTCATCTCAAGTAAAGATCAGCTAGCTGATGTACTTACGAAACCATTACCACCAATCAAATTCAGACAAGTTCAAGTCAATCTGAACGTCCGTGACCTACCCTCTAGATTGAGGGACGTGTAGAGAATCAAGTTACTGTCACTGAAATCAAGCATAAAGATCAGACTGTCAATGATGAAGATCAGACTGAAATCAAGGATGAGGATGAAGATCAGACTGAAATCAAGGATGAAGATCAGAAATCACAGCAACAGAATTTCCAGCATACAAGGAGCCTAAATTGAGGAAGACACGATCCTGTAATCTTGCCAAATTATAGAGTACAGCTATAATAGAATTCCAATGTAATTGTCATGCTATATAAGATGTATGTATGCTGAATATTAATTGTGAGAAAATAAATATTATTCAAAACTTCCATTACCTTGAATTTTCTTATATGGGACTACCGGCATGAGACAATTTTTTTATCGTTTCTTATTGTCGCGGCCTTCTACAAGTATAATTAAGTTAAAAAAAAAAAAAAATTGTACATTCAAAACCATCTGTTCATTTTGCTGCTTCTTCTATAGAAGACCGTGAATTGTTTCTTACTTTTTTTCCTAAATTTTGAGCCTTGATGACATATTTGGTGGGATTGATTAGACAATAGCGAAAAGTATTAAGAAAAAAATGAACTTAAAATCTTGTTTGTTATAGTGCCTCGTCCTGTCCAATCTCGTGTACCAAACACACCCTTACGGTTTTATATGTACAAGGCAGCTTGTACTTGAATGATCGTTGCAATGCAGGTCTTTCTTTTCCCCTGATTATTTGAGGATGATTCTACAATGGAAAGATCAGCAAGAATGTGTGAAGATCTCTGTGCATTATGTTGTAGATCGGGCTTGATATCGAGCGGAAAGGTTGTTTGTAAGAATAAAATAAACGGGTATAAGTTTAACTCGCAAGAGCGTAGTTAAACCTCTAATAAATGGATGAAAACCGTGAAGTATAACAACTCCACAACTCCACAAAACCAGAAAATAAAAAATTGAGAAGAAGAAGAAATGGCAATCCGAGGCAAGTGATGATACTTTCTTATTAAGACAATATTGCCCCGCTATAGTGCTCACGGTGTACAGCACTTGTCTCTCAAGATACAACGGATTCTTCTTGTGGTACAGCACTTCAAACCACAAGAAACAATGAACTTTCGACGGAGTTTCCCTCTCTACAAGGAAATGACATGAAATGAAGAAGGAAGATGATTTGCAAGAGATAGAATGATTCTCAATGCAAAGTATGAGACGGCGTACTCAAATGGTCGTGCATAGGGTCTTTTATATAGAGGATGAAGAGGTGTGGGTGAAAGATTGCGAACAAAATCATGCAACTTTACGAAAAAAAAAGCATCGGTTCATTTCACTAGTTGTTCACACTAGATTCTCGCTCGAGCGTCACTTTCAGAGAATTGGTCGCTCGAGCGAAACATACTGTCACTCGAGCAACAGTGTTATATGACTTCTTCTAAATTTCCTCTAACTTTGGACCGCAATTTCTCATTCATCTGAAATTGGTTTCGATATGCCAAATATGTTGACCCACGCGACTTGACCAGGCAGGTTGATCCCCGTTTCGAAGTCCTGAAGCAGCGGAGCAACAAACTATTTTGCATAAACATATCGGGTCAAATATTTGGGCAACGTAGACACGATGTTGGGATTTTGGATCTAAAGCTCCACATTTAGAGCTCTAAAATATTTGTTAAATTCATGGTCGATGGGAGGAGGTGAAAATAGATTTTACATAACAAAAAATAAGAGTATAAACCCTGGTTTTCTAAGGAGGAAATCAGAGGAGAAGAAGAACTTTGAAGGCTATATCTTGATATATTTTCTTCTTGATTTTTGAGTTATACAATGCTCCCATATATAGAGCAACTTGCAAGACTTCTATCAACTATTCTACCCACTAGTCATAATCTACATACTAGACAATACACTTACATATAGAACAATACATTACTAGTACATTTTGACAGCATACTCTACTATTTAGCATATAATATAGGCCTAACTTTCATCATTCAAAGTAGTTAGATATCAACCAAATATGCAACTAAATTAAAACCGAAAATTACAATAATTTGTGACAACAAAAATGTCACAATTTCAAAACACGAAGTCTAACCAATTTCCAACACATTATATTATCAGTTTGAACAATTTTCAACTGCAAACTAATCACAAGCCAATCGTTCGTGCTGTCATATTCCGGTCATGAATATTTCCGGTAATTTGATTGATTTCAATCTTGGGTTTTTTCTCATCTAACAACTTTTAGACTCGTTCAGTATGCTAAGTTTGACAAGACAACACATCAATATCTCACATCTCGTCCAATATTCTAAACATATAATTATAGTTTACCTTAGAACATTTTGATAAAAATTGGTTTAATCAATCTACTAATTGATAAATTGGAAGAACGAAGCTGTACAATATGAAATGAACAAGGACAATCTAAATATATATCTCATTTTCAAAGACAAGCTTAAATAAAGTAGTACATTTTCTTGATGTTCTTAATACATAATCTACTACGTATCTTTCCGGGACAAACAAAGTACATTAAAATGACAAAATAATGATATCCAATCATGCAAGAAATCCAAGTCTTTCTCCGTTTTTCTTTGCTAGTCGAATAAGTCCTTGCCTTTGTTTAGAATCTGCTCCTATTGATTTGCAAAATTCAGTAATTACCTACACATTTCAATGCAAATGGAAGTGCTAATTAGCATTCACAAATGGTACTTCAAACCTTGTATGAGCACGGAGAAATTAACGATCCTTGCTCGATTCATCATTATCTTTATATATTATCTTTCGATCCCTAAAAACTGTATTTTTTTTATCGTATTTAGTATTGCGTACTATTAATAAGTTGTTACAAGTACCTGTGAGTGTAAAGCAATGGCTTTGCCTCTGAGTTGATTGAACCTCTTCTTGCCTATAATATTCCTAGTGATTACAACAATTGGAGCAAACAGACCTTTTCCTTCATTAACATTTTTCATCATAGGCCGCAATCGGACCGGACGCGCAACCTGAACGTTGGTTGGCGGTGCCACCGCCACCACAGCGTCACCGACAATTGAAGTTCCCCAACTTCCATGGAAAGAAGAAGAAAGGCCCCCTTTGAATCCAGTAGCAGAAATTGAAGTAGCCATTGAAACTTTTTGTGTTTGATGAAAATATTTTTGAGGTTATTGTAGAGTTGTTAGAATTTGTGTTTAAGATTTGATTTTCTTTTGTTTTGTGGTGTATGGAAGAGTGGTGTGTAAGAGTGGTATGAGGAGGCATGTTGAGAGCCACACATCACTTGGTTGGCTTTGGATTTTTGATGTGATTTTTCTCATCACGTCGTGTTGGTTCAAATTTATATAAGGGTCCTCGTGTTCACACGAGATTTTATGAAATGTTTGACATATACTAAAAAATAAAATAAAATAAAATAAACACATAAGTATTGTGGCTATAACCTTTTATAGATCTAAATAAACAAATTGCGGGTCTAATGCAAATAGTTGTAACTCCTACTTTATTTACCTTTTTCCAAACAAAACAACCTTTGGTATGACTAAGCAAGCAAGTAGAAGTGTTAATAGCATCGATAGAATTGAGTAGGGGCACATCGAGAGGCTCGGGACGCTTGCTTACAAGCCTGGCCTGAGCTGAGTTTTGTGGTGGCTACATTTTTACGTAGCCGGCCTTGATCCCTAATCCTATCTCTTGATATACGTCGACTTGAATTTATGATTGTGTTGAAATTTTTTCCAATTGAGAAAATTGCAACATGATCCCTAACATTTTGAAAAAGTGTAAATAAGTTCAAATCTTTATTTTTTGCACTTTTGTCCCAAATGTAACACGTCAGGATAAAATGTGCAGCATAGAGATTTTTGGATGAAATATGCTTAAAAATCGTAAATTGAACTTTCTCACTTTTTGAAGGGCAAAATTAATAAGGCAAATTTAGCAAAAATGGTCCTAAACATTTCTCCTTCTTGTATTTTGGTCTAAATCTTTGCATTTTTGGCTCAACTCATACTTTTTGATGGATTTCGGTCATTAGGACTGTTAGTTTTGTGTGTGAAATGTAATTGATCTTATTTTATATTTATTTGAAGGAGTAAATATGTCAAACCAAGAATGAGAAAAGAAAAAAGAAAATGATAAAAATATATATAGAACCTAATGACCTTTTTCCACCCCACCCCACAACACAACACCACCGCCATGACACACAACACCACACCACACCACACCGCACTGCACAATTGTAGGTGTGGAAATTAGAGAAGCAAAAAAATTAGGATGAGACTCGTGACGCTAGGTGGAGAAGTTTAATTTTTAGTGTTTTGGATTGATCATTCTATTATATCATAGCTGTTCTATTTCAAAATGACATGTAAGGCCTATGTTAAGGCCTTAATAGGAATTTGTACAAGTCTTGCATGTATATAGCAAACATCTTCCTTTTTGTTTTGTATTTTCCCCTTCTGGTGGGATTCTACATTATGAATGGAAAACAGAGAAAAACATGGAAACAAAATGACTAGAAAGAGCACTACCATTAGGAACACCGGAGTGAATGTCGCTCACTGTGCATTAAGCTTATTTAATATAGCGTCGTTCAACTCTATCATCTAGCTATTCTTGAATTGGAAGCACAAAAACCTTAAGCCACAACCTAACAGATCTTATTAACACATAGTTGTTAGTGGCTCATCAACAATGATAAAATAGACTTTTATCAAGAAAAGTACATTTTCCGTAGCACGATTATTATAATTAACGATTTAGCTTTAAATTTATCAAATAGACACTTCTCATCTTCGTAACTTTTGTTTGCTTACAATGGCACAAGTGAGTAGATAACAAGGATTAGATTCTTAGATTCATAGAATAATGTAGACACACTTGTTAGGCCATTGTCCTAATATCTCTCTTGGGTAAGTCGATGCTAATCTTAATTCAATCTTGTACACAATGAATTTGAAGAGAGAGCTGCGAAATGACAATTTGCTGCCTGTTGGACCCTTGTCTTTTTGTGAGTTGACTTTCTTGTTTTAAATTAAGATCATATTTGAGCCTTATTTTAAAAAAAAATAAAAAAAATAAAAATAAAAAACTCATTTTTTCAAAAGTTGTTTTCAATCACATGTTCTTTAATAAAATAATTTTACACGTAAACCAAAAAAAATTCTTATTATTTAACCACACATTCTTCAAAAATATTATTTCAAAATACGTTTTTCTCCAAAATGAGACTCAAAAAGGGGCTAAGTATATCGTGTCTAGAATTAGTTTGAGGTGTCTTTGTATGTGAAACTTCAAACTTCTATTTTTGTGTCTTTTAGAAAATCACTAACTTCGGTGCTTGAGTCAGTGATAAAAGGGCTTCTTTTTTTATTTTTATTTTTATGGAATAATGTCATCTATTACTAGTACTACAACACCAATTTAAGTGATTTAATGTAATTGACTCAATGAAAAGTAGAAATTGTATATATCATTTAGTGTCATATTAGTGCCACATAAACTGTTATTTTCATATCAATGGTACTAAAAAATATTATTCTTTTTTATGTGCTTCCTGTTGAGACCAGACTTGAAATATATGCGTGAAAGGGTTGTTTGTGTAAGGAACAAATCATGATAAGTTTAACTCACAAGAGCGTGATTTAACACCACAAATGTGAGAGTAAAAGTATAGTATATGAACTACAACAAAACCAAAATAATATAAGAAAAGGTAGAAGAATATAGAGAAATCTGAGGCAAGCGATAACACTTTTTCCTTAAAACAATATTGTCCTGCAATGATACTTACGGTTCACGGCATTTGTCTTCCAAGATACAAATGATTCAATTTGTGATAGTAGCACTTCAAACCATGATTTATACATTGCCTAATCTATTTCTCCTCTTTCGAATGGATAAAATAAACTACCACAAACTCTGCTTTCACATGCATAATAATTGTAGACTCAAATTAATGCATATAAATTATTCATCAATCCAAAACGTATTTTAATGTTAAAAATATAAAACTAGAAATTGAAATATCATATTACATAGTTTATCATTCACCTAGCACAGTAAAATCTAGTTTAGCATGAAAAAACTAAGAAAACTAAGAAATTCAATTGAAGAAGACATCACCCTTTCAATTCTAAAGGTAAATCTTGAATCTTGAAGTAATCTTCTCGTTTTTCACATTCTTCTTGTTCTTCAATATGTCAAATTTTATAAATCAAAACTTATTTAATTTCACAAAATATCAAATTAATTGATCATAAATTATCTATTTCATTGTTCACATATTATTTATTGATCAAACATTAACTAATATTGGTCACAATTAACCAAATAATTTGTGATTACCACCTCACAATTGCCTCCAACAGCAATGTCGCCTACACCATTGTCACCAGAACACTACCACCGACAATCGATAGTAACACCACCATCTTAAAAAAATTTAACACCTACCACCAAAAACCACCACTATTTCACAACCATCGCTACGACAGCGACAACGACAACCACCGCAAAAATAGATCCAAAATTAGAGTCACAATGGCAACAGCCACCACCACTATTTGCAGAACACCAACCACCATAAAAAACTCAAACTAAACAAATATAATAATAAAAAAAAATTGCAACACCATTGAGGGTGACTCATTGCTAAATAGCAAGGCACACTGTAGCGCACAATGCCTCGCCGCCATGCGCAGTTGGGTAGTAAAGCATTGCGCACAACGACATTGTCGAATTAGAGAAGGGTTATGGCGTCTTGAGTAGTGGTGGTTTATAGAGTGAGTGAGAAGATAGAAAGATGGAGAAGGGAGTGAAAATGATCTTTAGAGTTTGGGAAGAAATTGGATTGGGGTTGGCGTGGGGAGTAGGGTGGAATGGATTAGTTTAATTTTATAATATTATTATTAATATTTGAAAGTTCAATTATCTGATTTTTCAAAACAAAAACTTGTAAATCTTAATTTTAAATTTGAAAGTTTAATCATTTATTTGGTACCGATTAAAATCTAAATTTTAATCTAAATCAAAATCAAAAATTTATTTTAACACATTTTATTGATTTCACAAAATTTCAACTACACATTTCATCAACTTTTATCAAAATTTACTAAAAATCTGATTTTAATTCTCACCAAACATGATCTAAAACTCGGGTTTTATGTAATTTTCACATATTTTATGGTGTAAATATGTGATTAAAAAAAATTAAAAATACAAAATTTTAAAATAAAGAAGATTTTTGCTAAAATAACAACCAGCCTCCCTGTTTTTGCTAACAAAACTCAATAAATAAATACAATAATAATGCTACAAGTACATTCTTGTTGACGTGGAGTTTGACACTCCACTCACATTTGAAGTGGTGGAGCCTACAATTAAAATAATTATGAACCCCATACATGTGAGAGGAGTGTCAACAATCATATTCAAATATAGTGTATTTGAGGCTTAATTCTAAATACAAATAGGGGCAGCATACAATTATAGGAAGTAGGAAGTAGTACTAAAAGAATCTTGTTGTTCATATCCTGACAAACTCTCACATTTGGGGGTCTCACCTTTCTTTTTTTAATTAAATCTCAAGTACACTTTATTTTGACATGATTATTGACACTCCTCTCATATATGTGAGGTTCATAATTATTTTAATTGTGAGCTTCACCACTCCACATGTGAGTGAAGTGTTAAATTTTATGTCAATAAAAATGTACTTATAGCATCATTGTTCTTTTTTTTGTATTGTTTATTCACACAGGTCCATGATATCAATCAAGTGGTAATGAATAATTTTATACAAATAGATTTATTTGTAGTAAAATGGTAACTGTAACATCGAACACTTCCTCACCTAAAATATCCACCCATCAAATGTCAGCCGTCAATTCTCCATCCCTATGTAACCCATCAAATCCAAACCCTTGATACTACACACATAAAACTTTGTCTCCCTATCCCGACCCAGGTCCGCCGTCTGCACACACACTCTCTCAAACCCTCAATATTTTCACACGGAGAGTGAGAGAAACGCTCAACCTATACATACATATACATATATTTATACATGGATTCAGATCAAGGAAAGCTTTTTATTGGAGGGATATCATGGGAGACAAATGAGGAAAAGCTCAAGGAGTATTTCCAAGGCTATGGTGAGGTTTTGCAGACTGTAGTTATGAGAGATAAGATCACTGGCAAACCCAGAGGATTTGGGTTTGTTGTATTTGCAGATCCAAACATTCTTGACACGGTTCTTCAAGAGAGACATGTTATTGATGGCCGCACGGTGAGATTTAAAGTGAATAACGATGATAAATAATGTTTCGTCATTTTTGTGTTTTTTGCTTTAAATTTGGGGGTTTGGGGATTTTTTGAATTCAATATGGCATCTAGGTTTTTATTCGTATGGCTGCTTTTGCCTGTATTTATGCTTCTTTAGTCATTTAGATTTAGGTATCTGGGATATGACTTATTTTCTGCGATTTTTACTGGTTCGTCATTTAATTTTTTTCCTCTGTGCATTCATGGCTATGGGTTTTTTGTTATTTTTGTACGATTTCAAATAGTTAGCTGAATATTATTTCTGTTGTGGTCTTCATTTGACATGTGGATGTCTGATCTAGTCAAGTGATTTTTTATGAGATTTATGAAGGCTATAAGCTTTGCGATTCTAATATGGCACCTCAATCTCTGTTAGCTTTTGTAAAATGTTTTTAATGATTGCCGATATTATGAATACACCCTTTTTGTTTTCTTGGAGAATTTGGCCTCAATCAGGGGCGGAGCCACGATTGATTGGATCCGATACTGGCTGCAAAATTTCAAGCTGTGCTAATACGTGAAAAAAAAAAATTACACATAAAAAAACAGTTTTTACAAAAAAAAAGAAGGAAAAAACTACCTAATTTTTTTTTTTTTTGGGCCTTGGAGGGGGGACTACAGCCTAGCAAGTCCCCCCCTACCTCCACCCCTGGCATCAATTTCGGTCTCTCTCCACATATAAATCTTTTTATATTGGTGGTCTGCTGGTTGCTATTGTTGAGTATTTTTCCTAGCTTATAATGGGTATGCATGCTTGTTGCAATTATTTCTGGCTGTTGTAGTTGTTATCATGTTAATACTATGTACCTTTACATACAGAAAGATGTAAGGTTTTTGGTTTAAGCCTTGATATCGGTACTCAAGTTTTTCATCTTTCTGTCGTATCAAATAGTGATCTTACATTTTTTATGCCATCTTCATGTAATGTATAGAGCCAATTCTCCTGTTGTAATGTAATTCAACAGATTCTATATTGCGTTGTTTTATGTTTGGCCTTTAATATTAGTCTTATTTACTTGAATAGTAGATATAAACATTCCAAGCTTTTTCTTGTATGATCATGTATTTTGCTTATTTTTCTTTGTATGTCTCTTTGATACTGGGTGTCGTTTAGTTCACCATCAAAATAAGAATGGATTATCCCTGGAAATAGATTCGAAATGAAAAATATGCCAACACCATGGGGTGCAAAAAGGATTTGGAATCAAAATTGTAAAAATGTTATTTGGTTTGAATCAGAATTGGAATGAAAGTTATCTACACTTACGCAGTATACCTCTGGATAATATAATTGAGTAGTTTCTTTTTTCTTATTTGAAGTACATACACCTTTTTATTAAAGAAGGAAGAATATAACGAGGAAATAAAATAAGAACAATGAGGCAGGTAAGAAAATACTTCCTCTCTGCAGCTTTTTTTTAAATACCCGCCCTCAACCCCTCTCAGTCCCATGCCAACACTTTCTCTTTCACTCACCGTGCATCAGCCTCTATGCACAGGTCGGTGCAGGCAAAGACGTGCACACGCACAAAAAATAGTGGACATACAAGTGTGACAGTGCACATATATAGAGTTAGGACTTGAAACTCAAGCAGGTGTGCAAATTTGGATCCTTGCACACAAATTCACCTTCCAGATTCCGATTCTGTATCATTGTTCCCTCCATCTGGTCTCATCTCTTTTTTTAGGCATTAGGCTTAGTTGTTTATACTATAGTTTATTTTTCATGGGTAGACTTGTTATTTAATCTCTGGTCGTGTAAGTATCATTTTCTATTTGTTGCTAAGATGTTGAGTTGCATCAAATTGATTATTTTTGGGCCATATGACTTTCTGTTTTGTATTCTTGTGTTTCTACTGGTTACCGGCATGGTTTAAAAAAGCGTGGTGAGGCGTGCCTCAAGGCGCGCCTCACCATGAGGCGTATGGTCCATGCCTCGAGGCGGTCTTGTGAGGCTAAATTACATGAGGCTCACGCCTCTGCGGCTGAGGCGCACACCTCAAGGCTCGCACCTCACGGAGCATGAGGCGTGCGCCTCATTTAAAATTTGGATTTTCAATTGATTGTGTTTAATTTGTTAAGATTTTGTTGGTGAAAGGGGATTTAAGAATTGGAGAGTGAACCAGCACTGGAAGAAGAAACAAGTCAGAACCTCTGACCTTGTGTGAAGAAGAAGACCGGACCTGTGTGAAGAAGAAAGAGATGACCGAGAGAGAAGAAATGAAGAAAGTGAGCCCAAGAAGAAGACCGAACCTGTGGTTGTATATAATATAAAATTATAAATATCTTTTTATTGAGCCCAATAACATCTTTGACTAAAAAATGAAAAGTGTATAATTTCTGAGAATTAAATATATGTTGTATTTTAATTTGCGTAATAATCTCTTTTGTATAATTTTACAAAAAAATTAAATATATGCTGTATTTTGTAAAATTTCTTTTACAGCATATATTTAATTTTTTTCCCAGCTTTATTCTTTAACCAAAAAAAAATGTAAAATTTTATGTAAATTAATTATTTTACCATTTCACACTCCATTAAAAAACCAAACTTACTTATATATGTGATGCAATAATTTTTTGTATTTCTTTATAACTCTTTTACTTATAGCCTGTTTGATTCCCATTTTTAAGAAAATACATTTTTCTCTTTCTTCTTTTCAACCACACATTCTTCATTAAAATAATATTCACATAAATCAAAAATTTTTCCTTATTTTTCAACCACATATTCTCCATCAATCTACTATTCTAAAATGCATTTTTCCATAAAAATGAGAATCAAACGGGCTCTTAAATTCTTTTACATAAATTAATTTAATTTAATTTTTTTGTATTATTTTATAATTTTTTTACTTCATTTTTTTTTTTTTTATGAGGCTTACGCCTCAATCCGCCTCGAGGCTTACGCCTCGCCTCATAACGAAAAACCGCCTCAGTACTAAGTTTCGCCTTTTTAAACTTTGGTTACCGGCACTCATGTTAGGTCCATGTCACAGATAGAAATAGTACTATTCTCCAACAACTGAATATGCTTACCCATTGAAAATTTTAAATTTCTCGCTTTATTGATAATTTAATGTAATATCTCACCATGAGAAATTTACACCTGAATGTGCTTTTGATTTCAATCTCGTTCTAGAATTATATTGTATGTTTTGTTGTTTTTATCCTACATCATGACCAGAAGATAGTTTTTGTCCTAAATCCTAATAGGTCGAGGCAAAGAGAGCCTTATCAAGAGAGGAACAACAAGTTTCAAAAGGTGGAAACCCTAATACTTCTAGGAACTTTGGAGGTGTTGGGAATACTAGGACCAAGAAGATATTTGTTGGGGGACTGCCACCAATTCTTTCTGAAGATGGATTCCGTGATTATTTTGAAGCTTATGGCACTGTAACTGATGTAGTAATAATGTATGACCAGCAGACAAACAGACCTCGTGGATTTGGGTTTATTTCATTTGATTCTGAGGACGCAGTAGATAGGGTTTTACACAAGACTTTTCATGAGCTAAATGGTAAGCAAGTGGAAGTGAAGCGTGCTCTTCCTAAAGATGCCAATCCTGGTGGGAGTGGCCGTTCTATGGGTGGTGGGACAGGTGGCGGCAGTGTTGGAGGTTATCAGGGGTATGGTTCTTCTGTTGGAGATAGTCGAATGGATTCCTCCAGGTACATGCAATCTCAAAATGCTGGAGCTGGGTATCCACCTTATGGTCCATCTGGGTATAATACTTCCGCTTATGGGTATGGTCCTGGCAATAATGGCATGGGTTATGGTGGCTATGGAAATTATGGGAGTTCTGGTTCAGGCTATGGAAATCCTAATGCTCCAAATGCCCAAAGAAGTTCATGGGGTTCACAGGCTCCCTCTGGATATGGAAATATGAGCTATGGAAATTCTCAGTGGGGTAGCCCTAATCCTAGTGCTGGCAGTGGCCTTGGAAGTGGTGGGGTAACTGCTGGTCAGTCATCAAGCGGAGCTGCTGGATATGGTAATCAAGGTTATGGTTATGGTGTATATGGTGGCAATGATGGAACTTATGGGAACCAAGCTGCTGCTTATGGGGCTGTTGGTGGCCGCACAGGAAGTGGCCCAAATGGCAGTGCACCTACAGGAGAGCTGCAAGCAGGTCCTGGGGGTTATATGGGAGGTGGCTACAGTGATGCTGGCGGTAATTTCGGTTATGGTAACTCAGGCTGGCGATCTGACCCTTCACAAGCTTCTGGTAACTATGGGCAACAATCAAATGGACCTCATGGTGGCCAAGCTGGGTATGGTGGTGGATATGGCAGTGCTCCAACTAGACCGGCTCAGCAGCAGTGATTTTACTACTTGATTCAATCAATCCTTGGTTGAAGGTTTATACCATCAATGCTTTCCCATTTCAAGTGCAGGTTAGGTGGCTCTTGCAAGATGTCACTGGCATATTGGGGCTTGTTGGATTGCTTGAATACCAGTATTTTACTGTACTTATTTTGCTAAGTCTATAATAAGTAGTTCTTCTTGTGGATCAGAGTTTATTTTACTTTCTATTTGCTTTTAAGTGTAGTTTAAATTCCGGCTTGCTTATAGCTATTTTGATAGCTGCTCTGGAGGCTTTTCTTATCGTAATGTTTGAGATATAGCTTATGTGGAATTCTTATGTGAGTTAAGACAAGTTATTTGGTAATCTTATGAAGTTAGTTTTTAATTTCTGGCCTTCTTTAGCAGATTTTAGCTGATATGGAAGCTTCATGGTAATTACATGACAAGTAGGATTCCATCACTATGGCTATTATGATGTTGTATATGAATTGCGTTGCTGTTACTTTGCAATGAAGTTACTTATTATAATGTCATTAGACAGAAAATTTTGTAAACTGACCTCTTATTGATAGGGAATCCAATCTTGGGTACTTCAATTTGTTATAGGTGGTGAAACTCTTGGTGTTAGATGGACTTTTTCTGCTGGAGAGTATCCTATTTATCTATAGAAGTAGAGCCACTGCAATCTCGGGTAGATCAGATTCGTAATGGGTAGCGATAATCTTAGTGGTAGTTAAAATTTTGACGATGTCATAATCATTTCCCCCTGTATTTGCCCTTGTGTTGTACAGGAGGAGAGATGCTCGAGAACTAAGGTGGGTGAACTGAGGTGTCCACTCAAGCTAAACACAAGCTTCATGCAGGGTGGACGTGTTTAGCATGGAAATGGAACTTAAAAAGTGGGCTTGGTTTATATGACGCAAAGTGGGCTTGGTTTATATGACGCATTACCCTGAAACTGGTGCTGAAGCAGCTTTCAAACTGGAATCTCTCAATCTTCATCGAGGTTTTTAGTACGATGAAGATTCATGTCATACATGTTTGGTATGTTGATCTCAGAGAGCAGTTGGTTTAGTAATGACAACATGAACTGTCTGGTGATCTTCTGATAGCATTATAGATTAGAGTTTAAAATTAGTTCTTAGATACTGTCCTAACAGGCTAAAAATCAATCTAATATCAGTAAGCAAGTTTCTTTTTAGTCAAAGAACTAACTTCATTACTTCTTGTTCATTTATGTTGTCTTTTGCTCTTCCTTTTTCTGAATAACAGTAGTCTTCCTAATTCATTTAAAATTAGAATAATTTGTTCTGAATAGAATAGATTCATTTGAAGTTCTACTGTTATTTAGCACAACCAATTTATGACATTCTAAATTGTGATTCAATATTTCCTAGGACTAATCTAACTGTACTGCATGCAAATAAGAATGTGCTGTTTTGAATATCTTGGAGTTGGAAGTTAGATTATTAGCAATACTTCAGTATGGTCCTTAGAAATTTTGTGGTACTGTGGATGATAGAAAGTGGGTTTAAAACTGGATCAACTTGTTTCTGTTTACGGTTTAAACTTGGTGTTATGCCTGTTGATCGCATTTTTAGTGACGTGGTTGTACAGAAGACATCTTTATTGCTCTCTAGTTGATAACTGTTGTTAACGTATTCATTCAAATGACAATTTCGAGCAGGCTGTTCAATTGCGTCAGTGTATTTGAACTTGAACTTGGGAGTTCATTTGAGAGTAGAAATGGGTTGGTCGAAGAGAAGTTAAGAAATTGGGTTATCATCATTTGCCATTTGATGTATTTTGGCAAGATCATGCTCTAGGTTTGGTACTCCCTTTACATTATTTGTTATATTTGTATCCATATAGCAGGAGAGGCTTTAATATTCTAAATTTTCTAAAATTCACATTCAGGCAGTACTATTTCAATCTACTTTACCGAGGGTATGTAGATGTTCCTTCTTGGAATCAAAATAAAAAGAATAAAGCTATTTGTACACAATCTCCTACACAATTTCCTACACCCCCCTCATATGGAGGGGGGTCCACACATAATAAAATATGTGGGCCCCCCTCCATGTGAGGGAGGTGTAGGGGATTGTGTAGGGAATTGTGTGTACATGTAGCATAGTCCAAATAAAAATGAAGTAGAAGAAAACTAATACGAGTTAGGTGATTATGCCTCGACGTAGTGCTGTGCATAAGCAACTAGCTTATTATTCACGTTGGGACTAATTAATCGTCGTCCTCATAAAGGTATTAAATGATAGGTGAAATTAAATGAGTCAGTGAAACAATCAATAACAATGAATTCACACAACAATTTGTAACTAATACATAATCAGTGTGATAGTTACCAAGAATTGCAACTTTTGTCATGCTCCTAAAAGCATTCAAAATAATGAATTAACAAATTATTATGGAATATTTCTTGAGAAAGTACTGTTAATATGCAGAAGGCACACCCTTGTATGGATCACCAAATGCAGCAATATTGCCGGGTCGTGAGAAGACAATCTGTAGAAAATGTAAGAAATATTAAAGCATCGAAATTTTCAGCAACGAGAAAGGTCTAGCTAAGTGTGTACTTAACATAAAACTTGGTCACGTCTTATAACAAGAATAAGTAATCAAAAGAAAAGGAGGGGGGGGGGGGGGGGGGGGTGAAGGTAGATGGAGAGGGGCAATATTTTAGGGATAAATCTTGGTGTACATGATTTTGTACATAAGGATGTCTATACACTCACATAGGAGTGGGGCCCGAAAGGATAGATAGACAAGCAATATTTTAGGATAAATCTTGGTGTACATGATTTTGCCAAGCACAACCCATATTTTAGTCTCTCTTATAAAAGGCATTTGGGAAGTTAAGATAGAGTTGTACCTGATAATTTCCAAGCGTGCAAGATTTAAATCCAGCAGCACAATAATCAAAATAATATTCCCATGTTCGAATGAACTTCTCATTGAATCCCAATGAAAGGATTTGGCTGAAAAGGCACATATGTTAATATCCAAGTACCAAGAATTTGAATTCAAATAAAGTTAAAATCTTGTGCATTACACTGTCCCGACGTATGTTATACTCCATACCAGACACTTTCTTAGAGTCAGACAATATTAAGCAAACTTCTTGTATGGTTGTGGTTGTTAATACACACACCAAACTATGGCTATTTCTCACCTCTCCTTCTTGAGAAAGTTTTCCCTCCAACATCTGAGTGTTTGATAATAATGAATTCCAATGTCTTCGAGGTGCTCGACACTGCATTTGAAAAGGTTTCCATTGAGTTTTTACATATTATTTTAAGAAAGCATTTGGGAAAAAGGATCAAAGAATTTGATTTTACCAAAGTCTGGATGCAGCAGCCATGGCGGATGTTACTTGACTTAGTGAAGGCAAGCATCCACCCGGAAATATATATTCCTTGATAAAGTCTGAGCTCCGCCGGTATTCATCATATCTTTCATCCGGTATTGATATGAACTATGTTAAAACCAACCATTTTAACAATGTTAAGATATGTTAATTCACCTTATCAAAGGCTGCAAATTTCATAGATTCCTGATCAACTAGCTTGATCGCCTAGTTTCCCTCCAGAACTATAAAAGAATTTAAAGCTTCGTAATTACAAGTCTTTTCTTAGAACCAGTAAAGTTGAGCATGTTAAGACTTTAGATTCCATCTTAAAAAGTCAACATTTTTAAAAAGAGTAGTCCAAATCTTTATAAACTGGTCTATATTTTTATTTTTATTCGATGTAGGATTTTATCCCTTAACATGCTCCCGCAAGATGGTAGCTCGTTTGAGCAGACCAATCTTGAAATTCGTATGCTCATTTTTTTTTTAGCCTTAATCAAATTGAATTGCTCGTTAGAGTGTTTGATACCATGTTAAGATTGAAGTTCCATCTTAAAAGGTCAACCTTATTAAGAGAAGTGGTATAAATCCTCATAAATTATTCTATATTTTCATCTTTATTCGATGTAGGATTTTATCCCTTAACAGAACGATATAGTAAATTGGAAACACGAGACAAGAAATATTAAATGCAGAAAACCCTTAAAACAAAATGTCCCATGTCAGTTCTGTTGCATGAATGAAAGAACGTTAAGATGGAAAAACTTGTTGCCATTTAGCAGAATCTCATGACAAAAACAGTGAAAATCTTGGAAACTAAGCCGCTAGAACTGGACTTGTTGCAGTACATACCTGTAGAACGAGAATTCCGTCTTCTGCTAATACTGATTCACAGCAACGAAAAAAGTCCTCCATAAATTCATGCCCTACAGCTTCTAACATCTCACTGCAAATTTATCAACCGGATTATTATTGTACATTGCATGCAGCAATTTGACAAAATAAATTGATTTGCTATGGAAGAAGTTAAATTAATCTGAATAAAGGCTCACCATGATATAATTCTGTCATACTTTTCCATGTCAGGCAACTGGCGATAGTCACATAGATGGAAACTTATGCGGTCCTGAAATTAAGTTCGCTAGTAGATAAGAAACTTGAAGAACCCATTCAATTAGTCACAACTCAAATCGTTACTCAAAAGAAACTGTTGGGTTTTTTGATACCCAATAATCCGGGCGATGATGTAAAACCGATGTTGGATAAATTATATAGACACCTTAGTAATAGCTCGACCCGGAAACAACTTGGGGCCACTAGAAGCAACTTAATTGAGTTAAGGGAACACCACACAAACCCTACATTTAAAAATTACTTTTCAAAACTAAAAAATTTGTTAAATTATTTCAAAAATCAGGTGTTAAATAAATTTATTAAATATTAAATTATAATATAATATATATTAATTATTTCCACCTCATACCACCTCACCCACCCCATTCTATCACCCAACTACACCACCTTCCCTCCACCTCTCCATCGACTCCGACGATTGCTCCGACGATCGCTCCGACGGGTACTTCGGCGACTGCTCCGATCCGACGATTTTTTTTTTTTTTTTTTTTTACCAGTGATTAGTTCTATTGGATTTGTAACTTGTGCACATTGTGACATTATTTTTTACCAGTGACCGTGATCTATTAATTGATTTGCGCCAAGAAAAATTAATGATATGAGACAAATTATTAAATTAACTGATTACAAGTCATTGTGTGGTAATAAATCATCAAGTTAATTTATCACAACTTATTTATTAGCCACGAGACACAAATTGTATGTCATAATTACAAATATATTTATAATCACATATTTGTATTCAGTGTGACTGACTGTGACCAAATTTGCGTTTAATGTGACTCTCTGTGACCAATTCAATTTTAACTGTGACCGTATGTGATCAAGTCACAGTAGGTCACAATTAGCACAGAATTGGTCACAACCAGTCACAATTAACATATATTTGAGCAAGACAAAAATCGCTAAAAGACCTTTATATAGGCGTTACAATAAACTCTAAAAACAGAAAATATTAAAACACGCCAAAAATAGCGAAAAATTAAAACGAATTATACTAAAAATAACAATTTAAAGGCTTAAATGAAGGAATTTGGCTAAAATCCCGAGATCTCGGGCTTTGTCCCGAGTCCAATTTTTCGGGCCGTTTCCAATCAACCTACCAAATTTCAGCCCATTCCAACGTCGTCATGATAAATTATCAAAATGCCCCCAACGCGGGCTGGACTCGTCTTGCATTCACCAGCATAACCTTTAATGCACCACCACTACCACTTTCAATTCAAATCCATGACCACAAATACTACAATCACTGCTGTATTATATGTGACTAATTGTGACCAAATTTGTCTTCAGTGTAACCGTCTGTGACTCAGTTTAATTTGTGACTCACTGTTAATCTGGTCACAGACGGTCACAATCTGGTCACAGACGGTCACACTTAGACACAATAAATACATACTTGGTCACATAAGGTCACCACAAACAAATCTGCATACACCACAATCTACGACAACTCAAATCCCAATCTCAATCTCAATCCACTACCAATACTTGGTCACAAATCAAACAAATAGTTGGTGACAAACCCCACACTCACCCCCACCACAACACCACCAAAATCACGACCAACAACAACAAAAAACGACGACCACCACAACTACCACCAGCTACCAGAACTACCACCAACGTCAGCACCATGACCAAGACCACCACCAACAGATTCAACAAAAGTCGCCCCAACTGCCAGATCCACCACGATTGCCACCAACAAAATTAGTCACCACAAGATCCAACAAAACCAACGCCTCAAAACCACCCACCGCACCATTACCACAACTTGAAAATATCTCATGCTTAACTGTTTCTGGTGCTGTAGCCTGCGTAAGGTGTTCGCAGGAGTAGAATGGGAAGAGAGAATGAGATGACACTGCAGCGTCCATCGCTGCCTCCATCTCCACAGTCAAACCACCAACACCACCTCACCACCAACACCACAAAAACTACTACTCAGATCGCCACTACAACACTCAAATCGCCGAATGCTAGGGTCGCCACCGAGCAACGCTCTGAGCGCCATCACAAACACCGCCAACACCACCACAAAATCACCGCAAAATAAACTCAAAAATCATCTAAAAAATTACCTCAAAGACCACCACAAACCGCCGCTACTCCAACGACGAGAGAGCTCAGATCGTTTTCACACCATTTCAGTGCTGGCGGCGTGCAGGCATCGCCGCTACTTCGTGCATAGCAACGACGCCGCAGCTTTGACGAATTTCAGGTGGCAATCGAAGAATTGAAAAATTGAAGAATATAGAGAGAGAAAGAGAGAGAGGGGGGCAAAATTAGGGGAACGAGAGAGAGAGAATTTGGGGGTTTGGTGAGTGGGAGTTAGGGGGTGAGTAGGTTGAATTATTAGGAATATATTTATTTAATAATTCTAATTATCACTTGAATTATGAAATTAAACTTAACCCCCCTTATTTGTGAAAACAGAATTTTAAACCCATGTTTCTAGGTAATTTTCCCTTGAGTTAATGTTGCTCGTGGCCCAACACTTTTGGACGGCCCAAGTTTTGGTTTCCATTGTGGTGATATATTAGTTATTGGTTGTTAGCCCATTCTTGGCCCAACTTGAGATAACCTAATTAACATATATATATATATATATATATATATATATATATATATATATATATATATATCCCATCCCATTGCTTAAGCCGGGTTATTGGTTTTGTGTGAGAAAGAGAGAAATACGTGAGTTTTGGTGGCTTTGCTTCTTCTTCTTCGAGATTCAAATTACTACTCTATTTCTCTTCCTTTGTGGCTTACAAACCAATCACCAAGAGTCTCCTTTGTGGGGTAAAAACGTGTGGCAACCAAGTGTTAAGTTGTAGGTCGAGCTATTCTCGGTTGGGGTCCTTTTGAAGGTGAAAACTGAGCCCGAATCCTTATTTTTGGAGAAGAATTTCTCTACAATTGCTATCAGAGCGAGGTTGGGGTGGATTTGAGGCCAAAAACCGATCAGAAATCAACCCAGAAATCGACAGAAACGCAGTAGAAACAGAAGCAGGAAACTGTCCAGAAAACTGTGCGAAAATCGGACCTGAAAACGCGATTTCCGGCCAATCCAGAACGAATTTGGGGAAACGGACACCCGGGTTGTGTCGTGCAGGCGGAGGCGCTCCTGGGTGTGGGCGCGTCTGAGCTCCGGCGATCGGCGGTGGCGCGTGAGGCCCACGCCGACCGATTCAGGCGGAGGTTCCTTGAGACAGAATCTTCATTTTGATATTTCTAACATTTTGGTGTTGTTAGTTTTCGATTTCAGGTACTGTAGAAAAATTTGGATGATTTTGCCCTTGGTGGAGCGTCGGTCAGAACTTTTGAATATTTACTGAGTTACTTTAGACCAAGATTGCGGTCCTAAAGCAGTAAATTCGCATCTTTCCGATTTACGGACCTCAGAAGTGGTCCGCTCTGGTAAATTGGCTGAAACCCTTACTCTATTTCTCTTCCTTTGTGGCTTGCAAACCAATCACCAAGAGTCTCCTTTGTGGGGTAAAAACGTGTGGCAACCAAGTGTTAAGCTGTGGGTCGAGCTATTCTCGGTTGGTGTCCTTTTGAAGGTGAAAACTGAACCCGAATTCTTATTTTGGAGAAGAATTTCTCTACAGAAACAAGCATTTGCGTGTTCTCGAATATTCAAGTTGTTGCGTTGCATGACAATCCTTATTACCACACAAATGTAAAATAAATATATATATTTTTAGAAGACAGTCTTTTCGAATTCCACCAAAAAGAACACGTAGTATACCTGCAGGCTAGCTTCCTTCACTTCTAGTTCAGCGTATCTAAGTTGCTGCTCTGACAGGGTGATCCCGGTATATTTGCATCCAGTTCGTTTGACAACTTCAATTGCTAAACTTCCCCAGCCACATCCAATCTCTAGAATATGATGGTTCTTATTAACTTGTGCCTGAAATAGAAAAAATAATCAGTTCAAGCAATAAATTATTTCAAAAACTGAAGTGATGTGGGTATGAAGGCTTGCCTTTTCAATTAAAAGAGAAATTTTCCTCATCTGCGCGACTTTCAAGTCTTCATTTTGAGCCTTGCAAGTAGATAAAATGGGGGGGGGGGGGGGGGGGGGGGTGTCATTACTATGGGGGAAATATGGAAATGGTAGTTTATAACTTGTGTGAAAGCTACGGATCGAAAATTCAAATCCTAACCTTAAATATGGCACAAGAGTATGTCATTGTTTCATCCAGAAACAGGGAAAAGAGTTCATTACTCTGGAAACAACAGACAATAAAGTTTCAGCAATGAACAACAAGGTTTCAGCTATTTATCTCTAAATATGACTGAAGTAAGTAACGTCACAGAATATACAAATCAAGAAGTATATAATCAGAGACAAGCTTTCTTTTTTGCTTCGTCCACCCTAGATGAAATGAAACAAGGACCTGATGCAAATAATCAGGGAAACTTTTTAAGAGATTATCATAATCTCTGGTCCTCGAATGAAAACTAAAAAATTGAAAAGTTCACTGCACATTGAAAAAAATTCTTTGCATCTTCATGCACATGTTATGAATACTCTAATTCACATCTTACCAACTGCATAGAAAAGATACTTTTATCTTAATGACATCTTCATCAACTCGTCACAAAGAAACAAATCACTTACTAGATCATAATGACGGGAGATGTTCCTGCGAGCCTGAGTTAGGGTGTTTTGTCTCGAAACATGTTGAAAGAAGTATTTTGCAGATGCTATGCCAGCAGTGAAGAGCAATGGTGTCCACCATCCCCTATAGGTGTAGAAGGTATATATTCTCAAGGAAAATTTGAGGAGATAATTTGATAGCACTTGTACAAGGTGAACCCAACATTACTTTTTGTTGTTTGACATTGAGGCAGAAGTATTTAAATCTCTATTGGCAATAAATATCTGCAAAACAGGAATTAGGATCACTATTATTATAAAATGAAAAAACTGTTGACGATGAAATTCGATCAATTTACTTACCCTAAAAAGATTGATAAGACCTTCATTTTTATCAACGAAAGAAAAATCCCCATTAATATAGGCATCAGCGAGGCCTAAATCAGCTTCAGTTGCAATCTGTGACAGGAATATTTAATGAGAACATGTTAACAAGAACTTGTTTCAGTCAAAAGTAGTCCATAATGTTTGCTCTAATAATACTCTAATCTGATGCCTTGTAAACACGGAAAATATCTAAAACTATGAGATGAATGCTAGTGTATTACCTTCCAGTAAAATTGGGGATGATGAACTCTCAGAGAGACTTTCAGTAAACTCTTTCTGGTTCCTTCAAAGGTGAAAATCGTACCCCCTTCTTCAAGCAAACTGTTGCAAAGCCAGTTTTATAATATTTATACATAAGTTGTTTGTGTTTGTCTGCGTGTCCAGTGAACTTTCTTATGAATTTAGAGATCATATTCCAATAAAGAGTATTGACATTGAAGAACTGGTGCATATGGATTTAGGTCTGGGATGGGGAAATGAAAGCAAAGAGTAGGCTCTGAGCACATCATGATCAGAGACGAAGAGGTTAATAGAAAGAACTCTCCGCCAGGATTGTAAAGTTCACATTTCCTTTAGACACATGAGGCAATGGTAGCCTAGTTAACATATAACAGAGCATACCATCAAGCATAATATGAGTTTAAAACACGTTTCCATAAGACACATTAGGGAATGGTAACCCAGTTAAAATTTAAAGAGAATATCCAAGAACAGAATTTGAGTTTAAGAATATATATAATAGTGCTCGAACTGCATAATGCATGGCATTAGAACAATATACTAGAAAACCCAGCATCTGAAGGAGTAGAAGGGGTCCATTCTTTCGATAAATTAAATGTAAAAAACCAATCGACAATAAATTTATCATAAACTCACATTAAGCAACCAATAGCAATGAAACTCTTGAGAAACCTAGTCACGAGAAGACGTGCCCCTGTTTCTAGCCAGGAGGGTACCATGTGCTTTGGGTTGTTCAGAATAGTAGAATTTTTCCTGAGCATGTCATTTGCTGCTAGAATACCTGCCTGTAAGGGTACAAAAATCAATTATTGTGCATTTAAAACCATCTCCATATCTATTATCTTTAGTCAAATGACACATGAAAAAACTTAACCAAAATTATTTCCGAAGGCAATCTCCATCAGCTTTTATTTATTTATTTATTTTTTCCTTAATTCAACATTACACAGCCTTGTTTTTTCCCCCTCTTGCTTAATTTTTGTATTATTTCTCGACTTCTGTAAGCAATGAAAAATGCAATGAAAGAGCAAATTTGTTTGGCCATGAGAATACCTTTAGTCCATCCTCGTGGAAGCCATATCCTGAAAGAAATGCAGTAAAGAGAAACGAGAATTTCAGCATATAATGAGGTATCCTGGAATTTTGAAAAAAGATACTAAGGCTCTGTAAATGCACCTTGATAAGCTCCGCTAAACCATATTCTCCTCTTCCCTTGGATGAGATTCAACTCATGTGAAGCTTTTGATGCAGCAACTGATGGGATTGGGTGGCCAGTTGACCATTTAAGCAAGGTATGTTCAGGTGTGTGAGGTGGATTTAGAGTAACCAAAAAAGGCTGTCCCGTCCCACTAATGTTCTGCATGCTCAGAAAAGATTACAAAATTAAACAACAAAATAGCTAGAGAAAAACGAGAAGTTTTTTATGCTCTGTATTGCTTTATCCAAGTGCATGATTGGAAATTTGGCAAGAATATTTCCGAAGCGTGTTTGAGTAGTAAAGGATAATTATGTCTTGTTTTGTGAATCAAGCACTTCAAAAATTTTAGTGGTCAATGGTGAATTCTGATCCCTTGTGATGATTATAGAGGTCATCTGTCTACTGCAGTTTTGCGGTAGTGATGAATAAAGTTTCTATATTTGTAATTATATATAATGTTTTGACAAATTTTGCTAACATCAGCCTCAATTTGAGCAGTTGAACTGATGTAGAAAAGATAGAAACCAATTTACAAACCTGGAGGATATTGAGCCAATATGTCACACAAACTTTGTTATCAATGGTTTCAAGAAAATTCCATGCGCTCCATGCTGCTGGGTTTTGGGGCATTAAATTTTTGTCACGATGAAGAAATATATCACTGCCATAAAGGGTTAAAGAATGATTGTGCATTGTAAGGTTATAATGCATGAAGTATCTATGATCAAACACAGCAACATACTCCCACAAAATCAAGCAGAACCGAAAGCGAGTTGAATTTTGTATCAAGACACAATCTCTTTCAAGAAAGGATTTATATTTCTCATATAGTTCACTAAGCAAAGAAATAATTTTTACTTGTTTCGAGTGTATAATTGACACATTTATCCTCCTTATTTGAAGTTGAAATAATCTCTCATAAAACATTATCTGCCTGTTTAACTTGAATATTCAGGTGCAGAATTCATATGACAAACACATGTTCGTAGGAGAGGATCGTCTATGTTCAAACACATGAAGTGAATCATGTTAATGAAACCAACCCTAGAAGGAACTCATTGAAAAAAAATACTGAGGAACCAAGAAAAGCACCTATAAGCATATTGAAATGCACCGAGGATTCTTAATTCATCATGTGTTGCCTGTTTGCCTATCAGCTTCAGAGCATCTGGAGCATGTGCAGCGATTATACATCCATCACATCTTTCTTCCGAACCATCCGCACAACTTATAACACATCCTGCAAAAGCTTTTTTTTAGATTTACTTGGAAGAAGAGTCACATATCAATATAATACAAAAGAAACAGACAAATCTCTTAAAGCAGAAAAAACAAGATCTCCAGTGCCTCAGTTAGTGAACTAGGTATAAGTTCCGTTCCTATGGAGTTAAATCAGGCATTCATTGGAAAATGAATCTCAGATGTCCATCCATCCCATTCTATGGCATCTTATCTTATTCTGTTTCATTTGCTTCTGTTCACGACTCTGCTCACTTAAGGACTCGGTTAGCATTGACTGGTTACTTGATTGATTGCTTGAATTTACAATACCACTATTGAAGTAAAGTAATGTAAAAAAAGGAGGAAAAGCCTTCATGGAAGAGCAAGATCAGGGAAGATGATGGTTCAATGATATTTCCAATGTTTGTCATGTACTGTATAAATGTTAAGATTCAATTCTTCGATCACAAAGATTTTTATATTGAATCAAACAAGGAGCATGCAAGGTTCGAGAAGTGAGATAGCAGTAGAAACATAAGAGTGAAAGTACCTTAGTACATCAATGCTAATACTGCTAATGGAATTCTTAACTTGATAAAGGAAGACATAAAAAGCATTAAACTATGAGAAAAACTTTCCGATTTTTAACCTCAAGAATTACAATGAACATTAGCGAAAACAAAAATGATAAATGACCACTCACCCTCATCGTTTGTCGAAACAGAACATACTTCCCAATTGGTTCTTATTTGACAGCCTCTACTTTCCAGCTCTTTCCTAACCTGTTTTTGATTCCATGAAAGGAGAAGCCATAAGAATAAAAATTTAATAGAAATCAGATGCTCTTATCATGTAAATTAATATTCTCCAGAGAACTCTTGCTAGATAATAATCAATGAAAACTAAGGAAGCTCAAATCAAATCAATTTACCGTATTGACATAATTTTGTGAACGCCATCTTACGGTGAGCCATTGAGGGCGACCAAAGAGCTGAAGAGAAAATCATTATACAGAAAATGATGCATGTATAAACAAATGGAGCTGGATTGAGCGATCTGGACAAAATCATCAACTAAGGGATACAAAAACTTACCTGAAGTAGGTGGTGATTGCGACAGAACGAAAGTATGGAATAAGCAGAAAAGCTCAATACTCCTTCTGAAGAGCATGACCAGATTGAAGCACAAATGGGAACCTGGTGAAAACACAAACACATGGGCATGTCAAAGTACTGCAGAATAGAATGAACAAGATTTTAACTCATTTTCTACTTAAATCTATCAAGTGCGACACCAAAACATGTAACTAGTGCATTTTCTGCTATATGACAGGTGAAATATAAGACTTATGAGCTTGCACTTGTGATAGAATACAATTTTTTGGCAGTCTCACAAGATAAGCCTTCTGAAATAACTCGGAGTAACCTCGCGACTGGACAAACTGCCCCAGGGTTTCATTACGATCAATATCTGGATTCCGATCAAGATCTTCAAGGTAACTGCAATAAGTGAAGTATTATTAGTTCATCATTCATTAAGAAAAGTTTCACCTAATCCACGAACAATTAATCAAACTTGTTTCCATATACGAAATATCAGAAATGCTATGGAGTTACTAAGTAAATTAGTTAAATACTGAACCATTTGAATAAGTAGCTCCTAATCAAACTTCATGAACTTCACTTCTAAATATATATTTAGGATAAAACAGACAGAACACAAAACAAAGTCTAGTCCCTAATAAATTTGGGATTCGCTGCATGAATTCTTTTCCGCCACTGCATTCAGTTCATTGCTAGAATTACTGGAGAATTACATCCTAAGCAACTACAACAGGCCATGTAAGCACTGGAGAAGCCAGGAAATTTAGGTAGTGGGCCAAAAAGATTTTGAGGGACAAAATGTATATGTATTGTGTATATATTAATTTTTTTTCGAAGTTTCCTGTAAATCAGATATTTTGAATATGTTGCCAGGAGATCGCCACTCTCAGCCCTCCCTCAGCTGCACCCCCTCCCACAGTCCCACTTCTAGCTTGTTTAACAACTCTTATGAATGGGAGACTCTTAAGGTCTACCCTGACTATTTCCCGACCACCAAAATTTCTCTTTAAGTCATCCTCAATCTTCGCCACGTCCACTTGTTGGTGTATATTCAGTATAACTATATATCCATCTTAGCATCCTCATTTTGGCATGATTATTATATGGATATTTTGTTCATGCATAAAAGAGGTATCTTTTAGTGCTTACATTATGGTATCATCCTTGAACTTAATGATTTCTCTAATCATTTGCCAAAAGTGTAAATTCAACACATTCTTCTTTTGTGCAAACAAACTGGATAAACCATTCCTGCTGCCCCATTCGCATCCTCGACCTTTGTCTAAGCTCACGGCGAATGACATATCAGAGAGCTCCATATCAACTCCCAGACTCTCAAAGAATTCCATCATGTTTGGATATGTTACCTGTCCAATATCCCAACATCAAATCAGTCAACATTCACATGATCAAATAATGATCTCCATCAAAATCTACTTATACAGAAACACCAAAAGTACAAAAATCACATATTGTTTAGGAAAACTTAGGTTCAAGTAAATCATTATTATACAACTGGAGAAGTTTCAACAATATAATTTTTGCCTACATGCTCGAAGACTATGATACTGAAGGGGGGGAATTTCAATGATTTCTTCACACCCACTGTCATGTGCAAAGCATAAGACCAGATATTGAATTTGCAAATGCCAATTTATGTGAGTATCCATCACAATATTTGGAGTTAATTTAATCAATAGTCATTGAACTTTAGTATAGGTTACTACTCACTCACCGAAATTTAAAAGATTAGTCTTTGCTCATTAAACTTTATTATAAGTTACCACTTGCTCTTCAAAATTTAAAAGGTTACTTATTGCTCACCCAAATTTAAACAAAGTTACCAATCAATCATCCATATCATTTCCATGAGTGTTACCTATTGTAAAGTTTAGTGAGTGACAAGTAACTTTATTCAAATTTAGGTGAACAACGAGTATTAACCTTTTAAATTTCAATAAGTAGTAATCAATAGCAAAGTTGAGTGAGTAACGAGTAACTTTTTAAAGATCAGTGAGCAAATAATTATCTATAGTAAACTTCAGGGAATATTCATTAAATTATCTCCAATATTTGTTAACTCCATTTAGTTGCTAACGAACCAATCAAAACCCTAATTTGACTCTGCAAAAAAAAAAAAAAAACTGAAGGAGAAGAGCACAGCTTCACAGGTAAATGGGCAGGGAAGGGAATCTATTGCACTAGTAACAAACAATTCTCCAATTTTTTAATAGAATAGTAGCAAACAATTCTCCAATTTTTTTAATAGAATGTTACGTGTAAATAATATTGTACACACAAATTTACATTCTCTTCACATGGAGGGGGCCCACATGCAATAAAATATTTGTGGATCCATCTCCATGTGAGGAGGATGTAACCCCGAGTCCACCCCCTCCATAAGAAAGATAGTATTTTTTTATTTTTTATTTTTCGAAAGATAGTCATTTCATTTTCACTATCAATAATATCATCGCTATAATATAATAAAGATGTTGGAGATGGATATGGGCCAAATAAGATATTTTTAGGTAAAAAAAAAAAAAAAGTGATTTTTAAGACCTTAAAAGTAAAAATATCTGCCACAAGACATCAATGGACATAGACGCGAGAAAATGATATGGTCCTAAACCAACCAAACCATAAAACATGAAAATTTGTTAGCACCATAAATTTGTCCCAACAAAACATAACTTTGCTCCTACAACTTAGCCAAGGCTTGCTCAATGATTACTTCGTTTGGATATGATGGGGGTTGCTTATTTGAGAAAGTAAATTGTGGTTGATGATGGTTTGAATAGTTGTGACTTTTATGGGTCAATTGTTTAGATTGTTTTGATGTTTTGTCCCATACAGTATTCCTTCGCTATAAGTGAGGACATCGATAAAGTCTGGTTTAGAAAAGAAAAAAAAAAAACTTGGCCAAAATTTCAATTTCATCTTTATATTTATTGAAAAAAAAAAACAAAAAAAGGGGATTAAAATATGGTAACAACTTGTAAAAAAGATGAAGAATAATCATCTCGAAAAACAACTTTTTTTTTCTTTAGTATACTTATCATTGAAATTTATTTAGGATCCGTTTGATATGTTTTATTTGTCATAGAACTAGGAAAATATTTTCCTAATTTCTACTTTTGACTGTTTGATTAGCCAAATTTACCATGGAAAATGTTTGCTAGGTACAAATTGTTGATACACAAAAGCTGAAAAATATTTTTTCACCAAAATGGTGGAAAAATATTTTTCAACTTTTTGACCAATATATATATATATATATATATATATTTATTTATTTATTTATTTATTTATTTATAGCAATTGGAACACATTCCAAAGTCAATGGTAAAAAAAATTATCAATTTAATTGACAATTTGAGTAAAAAATAAAGTCAAACGAAAAATTTCTCTGATGAAAAATTATACCAATCAAACACCTTTACCTCTCAAACAAATTCCAAGCAAATCACTTCCATGCCAAATATTTTATTTGTCATCAATTTTTCATCTTTCTATTAAACGGACCCTTAGTCCCTGTTTGATCCAATAAAATTGTCATGGAAAAGAGAAAATGTTTTCCTAGTTCTCACTTTTTATTGTTTGATTGTCTTTTTTTGCCATGAAATTCTAGGTACAACCCCTTGAAACACAAAAGTAGGAAAATAATTTCTTCTGATTTTGGTGGGAATTTGTTTCCACATTGTTGGATGGTTTTTTTTTTTAACAATGGAAACATATTCTAAATCTAATGGTAAAAATTTTATCCAATTAATTGACAATTTGAATGAAAAACGAAATCAAACAAACATTAAAAATTTATGAAAATATTTTTTTTATTTTTTATTTTATTTTTTGGCAATCCAAATAAATTTTAATACAAATTGTAAAAAAAAAAAAAAAAACTTATCCCAAAAAGTAACAATTTGCTTGAAAAATAAAGTCAAATGGATTAGATGAAAATTATACCAATCAAACACCATTAATTACAATTCTCAGACAAACGAATTCTAGGCAAATCAATTCCCTGCCATTCATTTTTTTTCCATCCATTTTTCACCCTTGCAATTAAACGGATCCTTAGTCTATAATCAATACAAGTTAGACATAACCATCGAATCTCAGAAATACAGAACCCCAATGAGAATATGTCATGGAGACCCACATTTTATAGTTCTCATTGGCTTGGTCTTCATTTACCCTAATTATGTCATGATATTTACTCATATAATATTTAGCATAGAGCTAACAACAGTTGATAAATCTATGAGATTACAAACCCACCATTATTATGCCACCAAATTGTGTAAGTGTCCCACTTGTTGACAAAGAGCCAATCAATACGATATAAAATTTCTTGCTATATGCATTAAAAAAGATCATTATGCCCCTGTTTGATTCACATTTATTCCAAAATTTATTTTTTTATTTCTTCTTTTCAATCACATATTCTTTATTAAAATAATATTACACGCAAATCGAAAATTTTTCCTTCATTTTTAACAATATTCTCCATCAATCTACTATTTCAAAATACATTATTTAAAAAGAATGTGGATCAAACTATATAACAAATCTTTGACCGACTAAAAGGTGTATAAATTGCCACAAAATAAAATAAAATTATGCTGTTCGAATTCCATTCGAACAAATGGCACTATATTCTCAAGTGAAATTAACACAAGTACTAGATGTCAAAAATTATAAGTTTCAGACGAAATGTCACTTTCCTCTTTTTGTTGTTGTTGTTGTCAATATATTTTCATGCCCCTTAGACGCTACAAATAATTATGTAAGTGTTACCGGCTGAATTATCTTACACCTTATTTTTAGTCGGAAAATGCGAGATAATTCTTTTTAAGAAACCGAGAGTAAAAAAAATAAAAAAAAATAAAAATGGCAAGGAGAAGGAGTACTATCTACCCAAATGCTGAAGGTTTTTGAAATGAGATATTGTTGCTTAAGATTGAGTAAATGTAAATCCAGATGAAAATGAAGAGAGAAAAAAGGTACTTACTCGATTGAAGACCATGAATCCAAGGTCAAGATTGGTGCCATCAACATTAACAGTCTTGGCATGGCCTCCCAAATAATCTTCCTTCTCAAACAGCACCACCTCGACACCAGCTTTAGCCAATACATATGCTGAAACCAGTCCACTTATTCCGGCACCGACCACCGCCACTTTCGTCATCTTCGACCACCCCCTTTCAGTCACTTCAAATTTCAAACACTGCATTAACCTAAAATGTTAGGTAGAGATGAATATGCCAAAATATCACACGTATTAACAGTGAGAAGTTAATGCCATAAAGATAAGGTTTCTTGAACATTTGGTAGATTGAGTTGGACTGTATCAAGTTTAGAAAGAAATGGTCCAAAGTCGTCCAGCACTGCAGACTATAAATACCTTACAAGTACATATAAATTGAAAATACAAGACACTTCTTTTTCTTCTTTAATACTCGACTTTCTGGTATGCTAACAAGTGTGAATTTTCAAGAACGAGTGATCTCATCGACTTCAATTCCCATTCTACCAATGAACTAATGCAGAAGAAGGAGGGTGGGATTAGTGGGGGTTTACCACGTACCTATGACAGCAGAAGGAGTCTTCAACAAATGCGTTCACAGAAGAAATTTAGTTCTTTAATTAGTCTTTGGATTATGAAAATTATAACTGATTATCCATTTATCTATACATTTTCTGTCTTCTATTCTATTGGAGGCAGGAATGGGGCAATATTGATTGAATTTGTCAGATAGTGAAGGGACAGAAGATTTTAAATTTTGTAAAGGGTTGGGAATAGCAGTGACCACAACCAAGTGGGTGAATATAACGCCATGTTTGATTTCCATTATTTCAAAGTTAAATTTTCCTACTTATTTTTAATCATACATTCTCAAAATATATTTTACATGTAAATCTAAAAAAAATTCTTAATTTTTAACCATATGTTCTCCAACAATTCAATATTACAAAACTCATTTTATGAAATAATGGACATCGACCAAATTAAATCTGTCCATTTCTTCTCGTCTCGTCCCGTTCTATACCATCCAATTAAAGGAAGATTTTCATCCATAATGAAACTAAAATTTAATTATTCCCATCGAAATGAAATGTCCTATTCTATGCTAGCTTAATTTGGCTTCTTAATTTGCGATTATTGTTTCAACAACGTGGTATACAGAGGACCATTAACAATTGTTTGTCACTTTGTTGGGTAATAAATCTACTTAATATATAAATTTAATGTGTTTTTTTTTTTTTTTTTACTTAATTTCCATGTATTTATATAATATTTACTAGAATTGGACTGATTTGTGAGCACGTTGAACTTGGACTACCACAATTTTCACTCCAATGAATGAATGACAAATCCATGAGATATTATTGGGACATGAGTCCAAGATTCAATTTGAACCAATATTTATGATTTCAATATATCATATATGTTTTGAATTTTGATTAAAAACCAATAATTAAGCCCCCCCCCCCCCCCCCCCCATTTTATCCACTTAAAATAGGTTTTTTTTGACTTGTAATTATATATTTGGAAGCCAGTTATCTTGATTTGGCTCGGAAGGTCAAGAGTTATGATAGAAGAGGAGAGTGAGTTAGAAGAAACGAGCTAAGAAGAACGTGATGGTGATTTTGGGAAAGAGGTTATACGTTTAGGTAACTGTGAGAAATTGGAGAAAAAGTACTTGAATGGTGAGTGAAGAATGTTATCTTGCAACACATCGTGATGGTCATGGTCGAGGGGAGAGGCAGTGGAGAAAGTTGTGAACAAGATGGTTGGATAAATTTCAGTGATGTTTCAATTGAGTCACTAGACTTTAACATGTATTAATTGGGTCAATAACTTCAATTTAACACGTGTTTGATTAGGGCTGGGTATATCTCCCTAACTGAACTGAATCGAATCGGACCCGAATCGAATCGAGCGGTTCTTCATAACTGAAATACCCGAACGGGTATCTGAATCGAGAACCGACGGGTTCAGTTCGTTTCTCAATTCTAGACCCAGAACCAAATAACCGAATAAGAACCGAATTTTTTAAAATTATATAATGTAAGCTTCATCACCTATTGCAACTTGCTTACGTAATTATGATTTTGAGACTTTTTTTTTTCGTTGAAAACTACGAAAGTATGTATGAAATTCCTATAAATCTGTTAAGCAGGACTCGTCTATTTGAAAGTTGAAACTATAAAAAATAATCTAACTTCTGTATTTCCAAAACCTGAAAATTGTATAATTGATTAATTGTAAAAATTATTAAGACCTTATTTGATCCACATTATTTCAAAATACATTTTTTTTCAACTATACATTCTTCAATAAAATATTATTACAAGTAAATTCAAATTTTTTTTTTTCAATCATACATTCTCCATCAATCTATTATTTCAAAATATATTATTAAGAAAAAAATGGGGCTCAAACAGAATTTAAGTAAATATAGTAATTTATAATTTTAATTGTTTGATGTGTATCATTTTAATTATTAAATGATTTTTAGAATGAGAAATAAGTAACTTTTTTACGCCTAGGTTTGTAAAGATTGAACATTGGCCTCCACGCCTAAACAATACCTTATAAATGAAAATGAAAAAGTCACAATGATTAAGATTTGTTGTGATACGAAACAATATTGAATTTCGATGATCCCATTGAGGCAAATTAATGTTTAAGGATCCAATTGAAATTTCAGTGAATTTATCCCGGGATTCTGATTATGTTCCTAGAAGATGGTGATAGAGGTGCGATATAGGTTTGTTTCTTCATTTTTAATATATATATAACTGAAATTCAAGTAAGAATTATTTCTTTAATGAATCACATTGACTGTTCATTCCCATTATCAAAATTGAAATTAAAAAGAAAATAACAAAGAAACAAAATATAAAAACTAGAGTTGCAAGATATAACGTTTCGAGGTGTCAAAATGGATCGGGTTAACTACAGCTCGGGTGGCTCGACCTAGTAAAGTAGTGTCGCAGGCCGACTATAGAATTGAAAACGTATTTTTTTTTCCTTCTGCGAAACAATATGCAATTTTTCATTGGAAGATTACGAAAAAATATAGGCCAGGCCACAACTCTACAAACACATGGCATGACCAATTATACTGGTGGAGGATCCCAATTCATATTAGCAAAATAACTGTCAAATCACAAATTCCTCCAATGCAGGGATGAACAATCACTACACAAAAAAAGGGCTTTTGCAACATTTAAAATGCAATATTTGTGAATTAAGTGTTGTTAAAAGAGTCTATCGCAACATTTTAATAAGTGAATGTTGCAATTGATTAATGTAATTGAGCTATGGCAACATTTTTTAAGTAAATGTTGCTAATATTGCCCTTTTGCAACGTTTTGTAAACATTGCGATAGACTTAACTTTTTGCAACGTTTTTTAAACGTTGCGATAGTCTTTCCTTTTCGCAACATTAAAAAAAGTTGCGATTGTCCTTTTTTTTTATTTAACAATGCAAACGGACCCGACATCACATATTAACCGTTGAAGGTGACATTTAGCGACCGATCAAGTGTTGTCGTTGAAAGTTTTTGAAAAAAGTAAATTATGCGTGATTTTATTCCGTTTTAATTTATTTGCTTCCATCCTTATCATATTTCCTTAATTCAAATATATATTTTGTCGACAAAAATATTTGACATATTTGTAAGCTAATAATCTAACAATTTTTTTTTTTTTTTCAATTACTATTTCAATATTTCTAATTTTAATCCCCACAAAATATATATTTGAATTTAAAAGATAAGCAAAAACAAAAAGAGAAAAATCCTTCTTTTCTTTCTGTTAAGAAACTCCAAAAGTCAAAACCCTCACTGCACCACCTCATTACGTTTTCCACTCTCTTTGCCTCCAAAGTTTTTCCCCAAAATTTTAATTCCCTCTCTTTGCCGTCTTCTTTGCCTCCAAAATTTTTTCCCCGAAATTATTCATTCCCTTCCTTTGTTACATTTGCTTAATTGGGTCAAACCTAATTCAAATTCTTCAATTGATGGACAGTATATCATCAACAAATGTCGGCTTAATCTATAGATTTCTGCGATATTCTTCAATCAGTCTTCCAGGTATGCCCATTCCAATTTTATATCAAATATCAAAGTTTGTAGTTCATTCCATTAATATATGTCATCGTCCATACACAGACCACAGGTTGTTTGCTGCCAAAACTCATTGTTTTGATTTTTGATTGTTGATAATGTTTGGTTTTAGGTTTCCATTTTTGGGCATTTTCTTGTGCAGACAGCTTTTTGCATAATGTTTGATAAATGTTTGGTTAATAGCATATAAAATACGTTAAGGTGTAATTTGGAATCTTCATTTCAGACCCTATGTTTTATATTGAGTTTTCAAAAGCCCCTTCATTTCAAAATGGTCGCATGTAATGTCTTTTATTGTCCTCATCGTCGTGAAATTTGGTTAATAGTTCTATTATGTTTTAATCAGACTCTCTCTGGACCAGTAACTGATCCTTCCCAAGTGGAACTATGATGGATCTAGCACAGGTCAAGCCCCTGGTGAGGACAGTGAAGTCATTCTGTAGTAAGCTTTCTTCACCTGCCCTTTGTATTCATAAGTATAATTTCTTCGAAGGAACTTTCTTTTCCATGAATTATTTGTTTCCTAAGTGGAGTAATATTAGTTTTCTCAATGTGTATTTAGTCCTCAGGAAATATTCCCTAATCCATTCAGGAGAGGAAACCACATACTTGTGAGTGCTTTTCTGTCTATTAAAATTTTTTAATCCTTCTTATTTTCATTCAAATATCATTTTTTCTTTCGATATGTATACATAGGTGATGTGTGATACTTACACTCTGGTTGGAGAATCGATGTGCCTTCTCAAATGGCAGGGGATGAAGTGGCAGTAAAAGTTTTGAAGGTACATGTACTATACAGAGCTGAATAGGGAATATCAAGCAGGATACTACAACGTTAATCAGATTTAAAGGGAAGAAGAGAGAAGCCAAAAAGTAAAAGATAAAACAAGACGTAAAATAAAAGCTTTCTAAACATAAGAACTACTACTTAATGTTAAGGTGGACTCAACTTCAACTGCTGGTGGTAACTTAATTATCGTTTAGAACCTCAGCTTTACGAAAAAATTTTCTCACTCAGTCCAAATTATCATATTTTTCGCTTTTCCATATGAGATCAAACGTTTATACCTCAGTACATAATTATTTTGGTTGGTTGTTGATTAGAAGATGCTGTAACCTTGGTATTTACCCCAGATGAAAAATACGAATTTAACTAATATTTCAGATTTCATGGAATACATATTGCCTCTGTCAGTATTCATTAAAATAATAGAAGCTGTATTTTTTTATTCTTACGTTTCTAACCTTTTTTTTAGGTGGATAAAGAGAGAAACCGAATATCTTTTGGGATGAAGAATTCATATTTTGAAGATGACAAAGCTGTGCAAACACCTTCTAGAGAAAGCCATGATAATGAAAAAAATGATTCTCTTGTAATCACTGAGTCTACAGTGTTGCCACAGAATGAAATTGAAAATGGGCTGCATCCCATACTCGCTGATGTTGAAGCTAGAGCCTTCATTCAACCACTCGAGGTTCCTCTTGATGATATTGAAAGCTTGGACATCGAGGATGATGCTAGTCAAAGTATGGCCAATGCTACTAATTCAGATACCATTGGCGAGAAAAACAAGAAGGAAAAAAAGAAAGCAAGGGAAGAAAGGTACGTGCTCTTCAAAATTTATTATTCTTCCATTTTATATTGATGACATCACTGTAGAGATTAGTTGCTTCCAAATTTTCTGATGCAAGTGGTGCTATTTGTTTTGAATTATTCTGCCCAGGGAACGGGAAATAAGGGTTGCCGAGGAAAGACTGCTGGAAAAAGACATCCCAAGGAATGCTGATGAATTTGAGAAACTTATTAGAAGTTCCCCAAATAGCAGCTTTATTTGGATAAAATACATGGCACATATGCTATCTTTGGCAGATGTTGAGAAGGCACGATCCATTGCTGAGAAGTACATAATTTTCTGATGTTGTTGCCGAAGAACCTTAGTACAATCTCATCCATTTGGCTCTTATAGTAGTTTTTGGTTAATTGTATCAAAACTCTTTATTGAATACAACTAAATTTGATCGAATAATTGAAATACACTAATTGTCCAATTCTTCTCGGTTCACAGCACAATGGGAATACCAAGATGGTCCATCAGTCGGCATCTCTGTAGGAGATCAAGTATGGGTGTCCCCCTACATTCTTGAGGTACTTCCATTAGTCTGTCCAAATATTTATCGCTTTTTTGGAGTCGGAATCACTTAAACTTTGTATACCCTTTGACTTTCAAATGCAACTTACGACATGTTTATTTGAATTGCTCAACTCTACACTCATATGGCATTCCCTAAACAATTCATTGTTTATTTGATTTTTCGAGATTATTAACTTATAAGTTTACTTACTTGTACGTGTAAATGTCTTTGTCAGGCAAGAGTTTCTGTTTGCAAAGAAAACAATGGTCAAGGAATCCAGAATTTGGAAGAGTATTTCTTCTTGAAAACCTACAAGGAGATGAAGGAGTAGTTGGAGAAGAATTAAGTGGTTTAATTATTTTTCCTTTCCTTCGTGGGAACTAGTATTTAGGTGGCGTTGTATCACATTCTAATATTCAAGTGTATGGATTCAAATATTTATAATGAAATTATCAATTTTTATGCAATACCAAAATTTGTTCAGAATGAGTTATTTTAATTTTGCAAGTCAATTTACATATATTGCTATAATAAAATAAAAAAAAAAATAAAAAAAAAAAACGATAGATACGGCAACGTTTATAAAACGTTGCAATATTTTCCTTTTTGCAACTTTTTTAAAACGTTGCAAAAAATCCTCTTTTGGCAACGTTTTAAAAACGTTGCAAAAAGTCCCCCACTCTACTACAACACTGAGATTTGCAACATATGAAAAAACGTTGCAAAAGCCTTTTAGCAACGTTTTTTGAACGTTGCAAAATGCCTTTTTTCTTGTAGTGAATGTAGTCGTCAAACCACAAATTCGAACAAATTACCTGTTAACATTTCGGTTTTGAATCAAACCAAATTGCTTAGAAATGATTCAATTTATGTTTCAATAATTGCAAATCATTTGAAACATAAACAAACTGTTTATACAATAAAAAAATTAAAACCTCACAAAACTTCTTTGAAAAATAAACTTGTCGATCCAATTCAATACAAATTGCTTAGTGCAACCACCAAATAAATAGCAAAAAACTGAATATAACAAATATATATATATATATATATGTGTGTGTGTGTGTGTGTGTGTGTGTGTGTGTGTTATTCCAGAGACGGAGGCAGGGGGACTGGGCGGTCCCTCCCCAACCCATTTAATTTTTTTACAGCAAAAAAAAACAAAAAAAAAACAAAAATTATGTAAATTTTTTTCATTTTGCGTAGAATTTTTTTTTTTCGCGTATTAGTCCGATTTGAAATTTTGCAGCCTGATTTTAGATTCAATTTTGAATCCGTCCCTGTGTTATTGTTTAACATTTATGTCTAAACTTTATATTGAGACTATAGACTAAAATACTTATGTTTAACTTGTTTGAGAATCGTTAGTCTTACGTTGCTCAATAAACCGTGATTCGAAATCAAAATCGAAATAATCTTTGTACTTCACGAACGTTTGAAACTTGACTTGCCAATGATGTCTCGATCAAATCAAAATATTATTTTCAACCACTAGTGTCCTAAAATGTTAGTCCATTTGATAGAAAGATGAAAAATGGGTGGCAAATAAAATATTTGGCAGGAAATTGATTTGTCTGGAATTTATTTGAGAGGAAAGGTGTTTGATTGATATAATTTTTTACCTGGCAAATTTTTCGTTTGACTTTGTTTTTTAAGCAAATTGTCAAGATAAATTTTTTTACCATTGACTTTGAAATATGTTTCAATTGCTATAAAAAAAAAAAATTTGGTCAAAAAGCTGAAAAATATTTTTCCATCAAAATAGTGAAAAAATATTTTTCAACTTTTGTGCATCAACAACTTGTACCTAGCAAATATTTTTCATGGCAAATAAAACGTATCAAACAGCAAAAAATAGGAACTAGAAAAATATTTTCCTAATTCCATAACAAATAAATGGTATCAAACGGACCCTTTATTGTTAATTTGTTATTATTATTATAATAATAATAATTATTATTATTATTATTATTATTCTTCTTATTAGAAATTCCAATCAGAATTAGCTGGAACACCTCTCGGCACCACCTTTGCATTGTCGCTTTTTTCGCACAACCTATACATAAACAAAAACCACCAATTCCTTTCTTTCTCTCTCTCTAATTTTTCTCTCCATTTACTCTCTCTCATCGAAATGCTAATGTTCGCCACCTTCTCTATCCCGTTTCAACCAACCGGACTTCCGACATTTCTTGTCGTTTTCGCCGGAGTTTGATTCCCTAACAAACTAAAACAACCAGTTTTCTGTGTCATGACCCAGATGGAGCAAGCTGCAGACCTTTCATCGCCTTTCGGAAAAATTGATGGCCTCAATCGTGACGACTTCCGAGAGGCCGCATATGAAATATTCTTCACAGCGTGTCGGTCATCGCCGGGGTTCGGTGGTAGGAGCAATATCTCGTATTATAACCCTTCCGATGAAAGTGGAACTGGGTCGGGACCAGGGTCTCCGAACTCGAAGAAGACGCCGGGGGTGGGAATGGCGGTGACTAGCCGGGTGAAGACGGCGTTAGGATTGAAGATGTTAAGAAGGTCTCCGTCTCGTCGTGCTAGCTCGTGTGGGTCGAACCCGTCGTCTCCGAGTTGGAGTGGAAATGGGTCGAGCCCCAGAATGTCATTAACGGTGCCACTGCAGACGAGGATGAAGCGGCCAATGACGGCGGCGGAGATCATGAGGCAGCAAATGAGGGTGACGGAGCAGAGTGATAACAGGCTACGTAAAACTCTCATGAGGACCCTTGTTGGCCAAGTACGTAATTTTCATACATTTTTTCAAACATTTCGTAAATTCGTATAAACTCTATTTCTTTTCCTTTTTTTTTTTTTTTGGTAACGTTCCATACATTAATATCTTGCATTTTTGTTACACTTGTTAGCATTTTTACTCAGATTCAATTATGTAATTATACATTAATTTGTTCTTAGCATGTAAGTACAATTAAGATAACTCCGACTCTCTAGGTGACGGAATTGGATGAAGATACCTTAATTCAAACCAAATTAAAGTATAATTCGAGTGAACAAAATTGATATATAATCATATGATTGGCATTTGGGTGAAAGTACAATTACCGCGAATATAGCCCCTGTTTAATGCACATTATTTTTTTTAAAAAAAATGCAATTTTCTTGGTGATATAATGGTGAATATGTGGTTGAAAAAAGAAAGAAAAATTATTGATGTGATGGAAAATATTATTTTATTGGAAAATGTGTGGCTGAAAATAAGTAGATGAATGAAAATGAAAATTATAATATGTATTAGGGGCTATAATGTAGCCATAAATTGTTTGATCAAAGATTGTAAGGTAACAAAAAAAATAAAAAATGGCGTTTTGACTTGTGAGATTGAACCAAATACTGAACACGATTACGGAAGAAAAAATTTAAAAATTTTGTTTATTGTAGCATGCAGTGTTGTTCATTATTGCATACCAAACTGTATTATTTGTTGCGGAATCATGAACTTATAGTGAGGTTATGGTGATTATGAAGTTTGATCAATGGTTTCCCAGGCTGAATGTTTAACTAATCCTAGACATGTGTTTATTTATCAGATGGGAAGGCGAGCAGAGACGATAATCCTTCCTCTAGAGCTACTACGTCACTTAAAACCGTCGGAATTCAACAATTCTCACGAGTACCATATTTGGCAAAAGCGTCAGCTTAAAATCCTCGAGGCAGGACTTTTGCTTCACTCATGTATTCCAGTCGAGAAGTCGAATTCATTTGCCATAAAGTTCAGAGACATCATTCAGGCCTCCGAGGCAAAGGCAATGGACACTGGAAAAAATTCAGAGAGCATGAAAACGCTATGCAATTGCGTCATGTCCTTGGCTTGGCGAAGCCCCGATGGTTCCCCTACTGATGTTTGCCATTGGGCTGATGGATACTCCCTTAATGTTCATATCTACAATTCTCTCCTTTATTCGGTTTTTGACTTAAAAGACGAGACTTTGGTCCTTGATGGAATTGATGAGCTTCTCGAGCTTATTAAAAAGACATGGTCGACATTGGGAATTAGTAGATCTATACACAACTTGTGTTTCACTTGGGTGTTATTTGAGCAATATGTGAGTACGGGAGAAGTGGAGCCGGATCTTCTTGGTGCATCGCTTACTATGTTGACAGAAGTAGCGAGCGATGCTAAGAAAATGGATAGAGAGCCTATATATGTCCAGATGTTGGGATCTGTTTTGATCGCGATTAAAAGATGGTCGGAGAAGAGATTGCTTGATTACCATGGAAATTTCGATAGGGGAACAGTTGGATTAATGGAAAATATTCTTCCTTTAGTATTCTCAGCTACAAAGATACTAGAAGAAGATGTCCCCAGTTACTATTCAACAGCCCAAGGAAATGCAGAAGTGACAGATGATCCGGCTGGGAATCGGGTGGATCACTATATTCGGTCGTCACTGAGAAATGCATTCGCAAAGGTTCGTGCATATCATATTTTTTGCACGCTTTATTCTATTTTGCAGAACAGTTCTTCTGTAGTTGCTGATTATAATGTCTTCTTATGACTAAAAGATTCTGGAAGAACACAATGTGAACGGTGCGAGTCTTGATGTCCAAGATGTGAGTGAGATTCTCATTAAATTGGCTGAAGAAACTGAAGAATTGGCTGCGAAGGAAAAGGATATCTTTAGTCCGGTTTTCAAGAAATGGCATCCGATTCCATCTGGAGTAGCAGCTGTAACCCTGCATACTTGCTGTGCAACTCTGCTGAAACAATACTTAACGAGCACATCCTCACTCACGAAGAGAACAATCTTGGTATTGCAGAGTGCTGGGAAACTCGAAAATGTGTTGGTCCAGATGGTGGTTGAGGACTCTGTCGACTGTGAAGACGGAGGGAAAACGATTGTCAGAGAGATGGTTCCATACGAAGTTGATTCAATTATATTGAACCTATTGAAGCAATGGATTCGAGAAAAGCTGAAGAAAGGAACAGACCTTCTCCAGAGAGCAAAAGAGACAGAAGTAAGCTTATTAGTAACTTATGATATGTAAATTTACGTTTAAACCGAAGAATAATTTTGAAAACTTTCGTCGTAGACCTGGAATCCGAAGTCCAAAACTGATCCATATGCAAATTCAGCAGTTGACCTAATCAAATTTGCCAAGGAAGCTGTGGAGAACTTCTTCGAAATCCCAGTGAACATATCGGAGAATTTAGTGTATGAACTTGCTGATGGCTTAGAGCATCTCATTCGAGATTACATTACCTTCGTTGCATCATGCGGTGAGGATAACTCGCAGTTATACGTCAAATTTTAGGATTTTATATTCTCCTATCGCGATAGTTGCTTCTTTTTCAGGATCGAAACAGAGCTATCTTCCAACGCTTCCTCCTCTAACGCGGTGCAGTGGGGACTCAAAGTTTCTAAAGCTGTGGAAAAGAGCTGCGTGCAGTGTTGGAGTAGATCATCCAATGCAAAATGTATTAGACGAAATCAATAACCGTGCACGTCCTTCAACAAGTCGAGGAACACAACGCCTTTACATTAGGCTTAACACGCTGCATTACTTTCTCTCGCAGCTTCACTTTCTTGACAAAATGTTGTCTTCCTCTCAGAAGATCAATCCGCGTAGTCGATTCAGTAACAGAAAACTTGGGAGTTCCTATTTTGAACATAGTAGGTCGGCCATACAAATAGCGTGTCAACATGTATCAGAAGTTGCTGCCTATCGGTTAATATTCCTCGACTCAAAGTCTATATTCTACGGAAGTTTATATGTTGGGGATGTAACGAATGCACGCATTACACCAGCATTGAAAACACTTAAGCAGAATCTTACACTATTATGTGTGATTGTCACTGATAGTGCTCAACCAATTGCTCTAAAAGAAGTAATGAAGGCTTCTTTTGAGGCCTATCTTATGGTTTTACTAGCCGGGGGTTGCTCGAGAACATATTCCAGGTCAGATCATCCGATGATTGAGGAAGATCTCGACCAATTAAAACGCTTATTCTGTACGTGCGGAGAAGGGCTCATTGCCGAGGATGTTGTTGAAAAGGAATCCGAGATAGTCGAAGGGGTGTTGTCTTTGATGACTGAGACGACCGAGCAATTAGTAGAGGATTTCAGCATTGTGGCTTGTGAATCTAGTGGGATTGGTGTTGGTGGTATAGGCCAGAAGATACCGATGCCACCAACGACTGGACGATGGAATCAATCCGATCCGAACACCATATTGAGGGTTCTGTGTCATAGGAATGATAAAGTTGCTAATAACTTCTTGAAGAAAACATTCCAATTAGCAAGGAGATTGGGATGAGACTGCCAAAGCATAGATGGAGATTGGGAGAGCATTTGTACTAAAACTTTTTCTTCATTTTTCTTATGCCTAAGGCAATATTTGGTATGTAATTATAATAGTGGTACATGAAAATCAGAGTTTTATCTGTTCTTTGTACAACTTGGGAGATCAAATGTTCAGAAAGATACTTAAAATTGTTATATAAATGAAGGAATAAATTTGACATTAGGTTGTGCTTGCAGGCTGAGCCGGAACCTCGTTTTTCGTGGCTCGGTCCATTCTAGGCCTGTCCTACAGTCCAATCCAACCCATTTTACACCACTAGTTGAATGTCAACAGTCGCCAATTCCCCATCTTGCTCAAAGTGAAACATAACAATCAAAATTGCCAAGAATTCCTTACTTGGCATTCCAGATTCTGCTTTGCAATGTTTCTTTTAGTTCTGTAAAGACTCAATCAAAAATCAGCCAACTTCAAGCACAATAAATCATGAAAAACCGAACTCAAAAAACGAAAATACAACAAGAAAGTAAGTAAAGAACACAAGATTTTCGCCCTAAGGCAAGAGGTTCGAGATAAATCTCTAATCCCCTTTTGAGCTTCCGCCAAACCGGAAGAAATCACTATATTAGCCAAGAACAAAGTCTCCAACACCGGTTACACCACCAAGAGCCACACGAATCACTCAAGATTCGGTTCAAACAAGAAGCCCTAACTGAAATCTCACCAAAACCGAGTACAACATCCACACAAGGATTTAACAAGCTTTAATAGATCACACAAGAAATATACTAAGCCTATTACAAATGATTTCACAAGAGATCTCAAGAGAAGAACTCAAAATAGGCGGCGGTTTAGAGGAGGCGAGAGAGTCGCGAGAAAGGAGAGAGAGAGAGAGAGCAGCCGTGTTCTGATTGAGAGAATGAGAGAATAAGCCCAAATATCTCAAGCCCTAGGTCGGTTTTAATGGAAGACTCGAGAAGCACTAGATCCAACCATCCATTTGGTATCTTGATCTATCATCTTGGCCATCCATTTAAAGGTTGAAATCGTGTTTTAGCAAACATCACCTATGACCCGGTTTTTGCTCATTAAATGGGCCTCCATTTGATGTTAAATCTTCAGCCCACTGCTGCCTTTAAATTTCCAGAATATGGGCCAGGTTCACTTACTTGTTAAGCCCAATTGTACCACCAATTTCTTCACAATCTCCACCTTGGTACAATGATCTCAGCTGCATTTATAGTGATTTCCCCATTATTGGCATCATTTGCTCGGTACCTGCAAAACACAATTAACAGGAATTAATATTCAGTTGACTTAAACAGTCAAGAAATTTATTTAAAGGAAGTACTTTAGTGCCAGCATCAGCAGGATTACAATGGGTAGAAATCTTTTCCAGTTTTACAACTCCTTGAGAGATTACATCTCTTATAAAATGAAATTTTACATCAACATGCTTAGACCTGTTGTGAAAGACTGGATTTCTACTCAAGTATATTGCAGATTGACTATCAGAATGTAAGACAACATCATTAATAAACCCAAATTCATTCAGCAACCCTTTTAGCCAGATGCCCTCTTTTATAGCATCGGTTGCAGCTATGTATTCAGCTTCAGTAGAGGGTAGAGCTACAATCTTTTGTAATTGAGATTTTCAGCTTATACAAGAATTACATAAAGTGTATACATAGGCAGAAGTTGATTTTCTGTTGTCCCTATCACCTGCATAGTCTGAATCTGTGTAACCCCTCAGAATAACACCCTCAGATTGTTTTCTATACACAATGCCTAAGTTACAAGTTCCTTTTATGTACCTAAGAAGCCATTTCATGGCTTCCCAATGGACTTCCCCAGGGTTAGACATGTATCTACTCAAAACACTTATTGAAAACGCCAAATCAGGCCTAGTGCATATCATTAGATACATAACAGACCCTACAGCATTAGAGTATGACACTTTTGCCATTCTTTTAAACTCCTCTTCAGTTTTGGGACATTGATCATTTGAAAGTTTGAAATGATTTGCTAATGGTAAACTTACACTATTTGCATCAAGCATAGCAAACTTTTCAAGTAGTTTTAAAACATAAGTTTGTTGATTGAGACTTAGTGTGCCTTCTCTTCTATTTCTTTTAATTTCAATACCTAAAATCTTTCTTACAGGACCTAAATCCTTCATTTCAAATTCTGATTTCAGTTTGTTTTTTATTAACTCTATTTTCTTTATGTCATGACTTGCCAAAAGCATGTCATCCACATAGAGAAGGAGATAGAGTGAATTCTCACCACCACTACCCTTACAATAGAGGCAGGTATCAAAAAATGCTTCTTTGAAAACCAAGTCCAAGTACAAAGGTGTCAAACCTCTTGTACCATTGTCTTGGAACTTGTTTTAAACCATATAAAGATTTTTTGAGAAGGCATACCAAGTCAGCATTTTTATTCACTTCAAAACCTTTTAGTTGTTCCATAAAAATGGTCTCTTCCAGATCCCCATTTAAAAAGGCAGTTTTAACATCCAATTGATCCAATTCCCAATTAAACTGGGCTGCTAAGGCTAGAATAACTCTAACAGTTGTGAACTTTACAACTGGAGAGAAGATTTCATTGAAATCTACTCCCTCTTTTTGAGCAAAGCCCTTAGCAACAAGTCTTGCTTTGTATCTAATGTCACTTTCATTTTTTTCACCTCTTTTTATTTTGAAAATCCATTTACAGTCTATAACCCTTTTATCTCTAGGTCTTTTAACCAAAGTCCAAGTTTTATTTTTCTTAAGAGATTCCATCTCATCTTGCATTGCATCACACCAATGCTTGGAATCTTGGCTACTCATAGCCTCATTATAAGAACTAGGTTCATTTTCAATAAAACTTTGAACAGTGAGCAAAGACACTTCATCATCAAACCTCACAGGTGGTCTAATTTGTCTTCTTTGCCTATCACGAGCTAGTTGATAATCATTTAAGGTCTGATTTGTCTCTAAATCAGTTTCAGATTGCTCAATCTCATTATTACTATGTGTTTCAACATCAGTTTCAGTTTCAAGCTCTCCAATCTGAATATTAGGCATATGATTATCATTTTCAACTTGCTCCACCTCAATTTCAGCCTCTCTCTCTATGCTATCAGTTTGATTTATAGGATCAGAGTTGCTGTTAACTTTTAAACAAGGCAGATCAGATTCATTAAAGATCACATTTCTACTTATTATGATCCTATGACCCTTGGTTTCCCTTACCCATAGTCTATACCCTTTTACCCCTTCACCATAACCTAAGAAGACACACTTAAGAGCTCTAGGTTCAAGTTTCCCCTCATATTGATGTGCAAAGGCTGCACATCCAAATACTCTTAAATTGCTAAGGTCAATAGGTTTATTTCTCCACTTTTCTTCGAGGGTCTTAAAATGTATAGCACTAGCGGGACTCCTATTAATAAGATAACTAGCAGTTTTTGTAGCTTCCCCCCAAAATAGCTTAGGAAGACCAGAACCTAAAAGCATGCATCTAACCTTTTCAAGCAAAGTTCTATTCATTCTTTCAGTTAAGCCATTTTGTTGTGGAGTGTGTGTTACAGTTCGGTGTCTTAAAATACCATGCATTTTACACAACTCATCAAACTCATAATTGCAGAATTCAAGCCCATTATCTGTTCGTAAAACTTTTATTCTTTTATCTGTCTGATTTTCAATCAGATTTTTCCATTCTTTAAAGGCAATAAAAGTTTCAGATTTTGTTTTCAACAGAAATACCCAATTCTTTCTTGAAAAATCATCAATGATTAACAAGAAATATTTAAAACCAGTATGAGTAGGCACATTGGCTGGTCCCCAAAGATCAGCATGCAAGTATTCAAGAATAGACACAGATTTATGCATTCCAGGCAGAAATGGTAGTCTATTATGCTTTCCTAGAATGCAATAGTCACAAAAATTGAGTTTTTCAATATTATCTTTACCAAAGACACCTTGTTTTTTCAAAATCTGCAACCCTTTATCACTAATATGACCCAATCTCTTGTACCATATTTGTGATTTATCATTAGAAACAGTAAGTGCTGCTGAAGTGGATTCAAAAGTGTTTTTAGTTTGCAAAATGTAAAGTCCATGTCTCTTGGGAGCTTCCACAATTAATTGTGAATTCCTCAAGATTTTAATGTATCCCGAATTAATCATAATGTCATAGTTTAGGTCATCTAACACACCTAAAGAGATCAGATTTCTTTGAAGGTCAGGAACAAATCTGGTCTTTTCTAGGACAAGGACACTATTATCATTTACTCTTAAGGTGATAGTTCCTATGCCCTTAACTTGACATGGCATATGATTACCCATTAAAACTTGACCACCATTTACATTTTCAAAATCAGCAAACCACTCTTTATTAGGACACATGTGAAAAGTACAACCGGAGTCTAAAATCCACTCTTGACAAGGCTGGTGAGTAACAGCAACATAGACCTCATCTATATCAGTTTCATTATTGCAGGCCAGAGCTGCATCACCATCAAATTTAGACCTATTCCTATTGTCACTAAGCCTCTTAGGACAATCTTTGATAAAATGACCTTCCTCTTGACAGTAAAAACATTTTTTACCTTTGATTTTCACTTTATCCTTTTGAAAAACCTTTTTCTTTTGACCAAACTTCTTATTGGGGTGATTAGTCTTAGTAGTAAACCTAGGCCTTACCATCAGATTAACACCACTAACAGATTCTCTCCTATCAGATTTTAACTCTAACTCTTTATTCCTTAAGGCATTTATTATCACCTCGGTGGTTAGAGTTTCTCTACCATATTCAATAGCATTTTTGACATCCTTGTATTTGTCACCAATTGAATTTAACAAAACCACAGCCAACTGATCTTTTGAGAGTTTCTCATCACAGTTGGCAAGGTCACGGGATAATCTATTGAATCTGTCAAAGTTTGTATCAAGATCAAGAGAAGAATCAATTTTAAAACCAAAAAACTGTTTTAGAAGATACACTTTATTTGGAATAGTTTTTGTCAGATATGTATCTTCAAGTTTTTTCCACAATTCAGCAGCAGTTTTTGTTTCACCAATTTCTCTCAAAACATTATCAGACAAATGCAAGAAAATAGAACTCCAAGCAGTTTCATCAAGTTCTGTTTTCTTGTTTTCATCTAGACCTTCAGGCCATGACTCATCAAGTGCTTTAGCACATTTTTGTTGCATTAAAAGAGCTCGCATTTTCTGACGCCAGAGACTGAAGTCTCCTTTGCCATTAAAAACTTCCATTTCAAATTTTGAAGCAGGCATTATTTTTCAAAAGATTTGAGTGAAAAAATTAATGAATGCAATTTGAAAAAGTCTTATAACAAAACTTATACCCAGCAAGTTATAAAACCAGAATGTCAGCACTCAAGAGACACACAATTAGGAATTATACAAATGTCAGACAGGATATCCACTTTTCACAGATTCACAAAAAACAGTTTCAAGTAAGATCTATTGCATAAATCATCACAAATGCAATATACCAAATTAAAGTGCACATGCAGGGGTTTTGAATCACGATTTTTTTTTTTTGACTCGAAATCAAGAAAACCCTCAGATTCCAGACAACTCACGGTCTCTGGACAAAGGTATTGCCAAGAAGAGTCTTAAACCGAGGTTTTTGAAAAACACAATGTACAATACCCTCTAATGTATAAACACTATATGCAATGAATCATTACAGTAAGCTCAATGTGGAAAGATCTCACCAAAACCCCCTTGATGGGTTACAGAACAGAAAACCGTATACTGTGAATTGCAAAATTATTTTCAGCCGTACAGTAACTCGACCAATCGGACCGGACGGGAACGGTCTGCACGGAACCCCAAGCACCTCGGCCTGAAGCTCTGATACCACTGTAAAGACTCAATCAAAAATCAGCCAACTTCAAGCACAATAAATCATGAAAAACCGAACTCAAAAAACGAAAATACAACAAGAAAGTAAGTAAAGAACACAAAATTTTCGCCCTAAGGCAAGAGGTTCGAGATAAATCTCTAATCCCCTTTTGAGCTTCCGCCAAACCGGAAGAAATCACTATATTAGCAAAGAACAAAGTCTCCAACACCGGTTACACCACCAAGAGCCACACGAATCACTCAAGATTCGGTTCAAACAAGAAGCCCTAACTGAAATCTCACCAAAACCGAGTACAACATCCACACAAGGATTTAACAAGTTTTAATAGATCACACAAAAAATATACTAAGCCTATTACAAATGATTTCACAAGAGATCTCAAGAGAAGAACTCAAAATAGGCGGCGGTTTAGAGGAGGCGAGAGAGTCGCGAGAAAGGAGAGAGAGAGAGCAGCCGTGTTCTGTTTGAGAGAATGAGAGAATAAGCCCAAATATCTCAAGCCCTAGGTCGGTTTTAATGGAAGACTCGAGAAGCACTAGATCCAACCATCCATTTGGTATCTTGATCTATCATCTTGGCCATCCATTTAAAGGTTGAAATCGTGTTTTAGCAAACAACACCTATGACCCGGTTTTTGCTCATTAAATGGGCCTCCATTTGATGTTAAATCTTCAGCCCACTGCTGCCTTTAAATTTCCAGAATATGGGCCAGGTTCACTTACTTGTTAAGCCCAATTGTACCACCAATTTCTTCACAAGTTCTAAACTCAAAGATGACAAATAAACTGAGCGTTGTGTTCCACCAATGAGGAGGAGGAGGAGGAGGAGGAGGAGGAGGAGGGGGGGGGGGGGTAGGAATGCTCGCAACATTCAAGATCGGGAGAAAATATAGTGATAATAATCGATAATACTGATCATTATTTCTAGATTAAAATCTGATTTTAATCTACGTCAAAGTCAAACAATCAATATTAACCATATCTTTTATGGATCCCACAACTTTTCAACCACACATTTCAAAAACTTCTATCACAAGCTGCTTAAAAATCTAATTTTAATCCCCGCTAAAGTATTAATACATATTTAAAATGAGAAAAAAATGAAAAATGAAAAATGAAAGAAAAGTGAACAAATGTCAATCGATTGTTCAACGAACTTAAAAGAACTGTGTATGTTGCAAGTATGAAACTGTGTCCATAAAGTGCTCGAAAGGTTACAACTATCCTCAGAGGTGAACCAAAAAATTTCTAGGCTTCAACTGCCTTCAGCGTCTTGTTCATTTTCTTCTTTCTTTCTTAGTCGAATCACCAGCATTTTTTGCTTCAGTCTCAAGTTCAATCCTACCGAAAACAGGATTTGGTTGAGCCATGACCTGACCGCACTTCAGCCCACCCCATTTTGTATCATTCTGTAACAAATGACGACGATAAATCATGAGGCTATACGTACAATCGTGTGTGTGCATCTGCATCTGAGAGAGAGAGAGAGAGCAACCCAAGAAACAGCATTGAACTGGTCTTCGGAATAACCAAGCTGAGTGTATATTCTCAAACTTAAACTTGGAGTGACTGGGGACAAAGCAATTGCTATGATCCTTGATGCTTCCAATACAATCACTAGATCCTATTGGAAGAACAGAAGTTTATTATCAGTGCAGAAACAAATAATAAAGAAATTCTAGTTAACACGTTCCGAATTTTAACGAGAAAGGAACACACACACAAAAACATACACATATATATATACACACAAACACACTTGGGTATGTACCAACAACCCACCATCATGCAATGCATATTTACTCATGCACGTGTGTAGCTGCCATGAAAGATACAAGTAAAGTATAAAGAAGAAACCTTTGCAGCAGTTTCGAAGGCTGAACCCCCTTCCTTAAAAAGAAACCATGGCGCTTGTGCATCGATATATACATTCCCGGCATTACCGATCTCCAGAACTGCCTCACAAGCTGATGACAGCTCTAGGTTTTCATAATGTTGTCTGGCTTTCTCGACCTACCATAAAACGCTTGTGAAACAGAATCACAGTGCTTGCTTGGGCTGGAATCATTGGCAGCTGCTGCGCTAGCAATCTTTTCTCCATGCTCATCTGTGCCATTTATAAATATAACCCTCTTCCTGAGAAGTCTCTGCCATTATAAAAAAGAGACATACAAAATAGCCCATGTAAGATTCATTCAGCCATGTCAATAAAGAACCACCCAGCAATTAAAATTTTCAATTTATACTTGAATTATGCTCAAAATAGAAAGCAAATTCACAGCCGTATTACCTGAAAACGTGCAATGGCATCAGCAGCTATGGTGGTGTAGGCGCTACCCATGTGAGGAGGGGCATTTACATAATAAAGAGGAGTGGTGACTACAAATGCCTCTGCATTTGAATTATTGATATCGGCATCAATATTGCTAGTCATAGCACTGCAACTGAAATAGCGAACTCCTTTCGAGAAAGAAGAAGTCAAGAGCAAATTCTTGCAAAAATACTTTTGGTTTCTGGAATGGACTCTTTGGGATTGTATTTTACTATAGAAACGAGACGATGATAAGAACCAGAGGCTGTTTTGCATAGAGTATTGAACTCTACATGCCATTTTCTTCGAACAAGGTACCAAAGCCTGTCACAACTTGGAGGACTAAGTCTGTGTTACAGGTCAGTTCACAGAGACCTTAATTCTTTAGCTGGTTGTGAGCAGATTGTGTCGGGTTATGGGTGGAGAGGAACCAAGTATAGAGATCTAAGGATAATGAACTAGTTTTGAGCAGCAGCACCTTATAAGTTTGTCAATTGGCTATAGAGAATGCCAGAACAAGTTCTTGAGTTATACTAACAAGATCAAAGAAAGTCAAAATTTCGACTTGTTTGGTTAACCAATAAGAAAAGTAATTTACGAATGAGGATTATATTTTTGTTTGATTCCTGGGGGGAAAAAATACAAAAATAGAAGAAGAAGAAATGAATGAAAATGTAAGTGAAAAAGTGAAGACAATCAAGGTGTTAATTGCTGCCATTGTCTTCCTTGTATTTGCAAAACCTTCAACTTATTTTTATTAAAATTACAGAAATAAGTACCCAATAACTGCAATCTCATGTGTTATTTTGTCAGTAAATCACAAGAATACTGAATAAACTAGCAAATAGACTATTAAAACGAAAATACGTAAAAATTTAACATATAAAAATACCATCTTTCCCGTCATTGCGCTAAAACATTTTCATAAATAAAACTATATTATTCCCCGAAATCTGATAATAAAATCCATAGAAACTATATCTATTTCACCAAAATACAACCATCCATTTTCTTTGACTCCCCTAAATGATTGCTAAGAGAGAAAAAAAAAAATGAATCTTTACCAGTGGTCTGTGGAACAGAGCAAGTGACAGATGAAAATTTGCTTAGTACGAGAGTGAAGTGTCAAATACCGCAAGAGTCAGCTTCGCCATATCCAGAACTGGTTTATGTGTTTTCTTGAGGTCCTTAGCGGACTCTGGGCCGTTAAGTAATTCTGGATTTAATCTGTACTGTCCAAAGTAGGGATTGAGAAATGTGGAAATTGCAGGATTAAATGTTTTTAATATCTTAATTCATAATTAAGAGTTACAATTTTTTTTTTTCAAAAATCAAATATAATTATAATTATAAATATTAATAATAATATTATAAAATTAAATTAAACCATTCCACCCACCTAACCCAAAAGTGTTAATTAAACCACTCATCATAAACATTTGCCTCTGGTCACCATTTGTTCATCCAAATATAAAGAGTTACTCGCCCTCCAAGCCACATCCCCAAGTAGGAAAAGAGGAGGGTGGAGAAATTCATCTTTGCTTGAGATTATCGCGTCAAGAGTTCAAATCCTGAAATATGAATTTGACTTTTGAATAAATGCAAGTGTACAAGTAGCCTTCTGCCTTATACTCTTGGAGGCATAATCTGCAATTTATCTTCCTCACGATGCTCCAGGACAGGGATGGTGTGGGATCTTCAAAGTTGGGGTTCAATCTTTAAATATAAAGAGTTACTCATTACTCATCAACTTTTTAAAAAAACTACCCATCCATTACTCATTTTATTTCCATCGATATCTATTATTTAGATATGTTGTTGATAAAGAATTATCATCCAATTAGGCAAAAATGTCTATGTGAAGGATGAAAATTAACTCAACCCAAAATCGATTTGGGAAATGTCACTCAGCCCGGCTCAATGCCAAGACAAGTGACGGGGGGACAAATGCTTCCCCCCCACCCCCTATTGGAGGGGGAGGGGGCTGTTGGCAATGCCAGGCCCAGAGCAAGATTGAATCAATTTCTTCCCTATCCCCAAAAACTATTTCCGATCTCTTTTCCATCTTTTAATCTATCTTGTCACTCTCTCTACCAACCCCACCACTCACGACGTTGCTGTCCCTTTTTAATTCGACAACGTCGCTCTCATACCTCGTTGTTGACTAACACTTAATGTAATAAAAGTGAGCTTCCCGTGTCCGTAAATGCGGAGTGTAAAGTAAGGAAAAAACTAAGACTAAACCTAAACTTGTAAGGCCTTATCCCAAATTTAGTGATCATACTTCACGTCAAATATCTTGACTCTGGATCCTCTATAATCGTTAATTGAGGTAGATTGCTATGACCAATTATTTTAAAAATAAAACTATTTGTATAAATTAAAATTATATAAAACATTACTAATGATGAGACAGCAACATTGCATCAGCTGATTTTAATATATATATATATTTTTGTCTAATGTCTAATGAATGTTTATCAGCTGGTACAATATATCAAAAAAATTTATGTATGTAGCATTTTTCATTATTTCATTCTCAAACAAAGCATGTCCAAATCTTCCTCATATATGTAGATTGAAAGTCACATCTACATACTTTCTATTTTCTTTTCATACACATTGAGTTTGAAAAATAACTTAATAATTAAATTCTTTTAATTAATGCATTATCAAAATTCAATGTATAAATAATTTATAAATTGTTTAAATTATAAACAAACAAAAATGAATAATGAATAATGAATAAATTAAGAGCATATTTGAGCCCCATTTTTTTATTGAGTTTTGCTACACAAACACCCTCATTGACCGCATGAATGACCGCATGTGAGTGTAGAAAAAATATTATTTTATTCACGCGGGACTCGCACCACTCATATGCGGTCATCCATGTGATCAATCAGGGTGTTCGTTTAGATTTTTCCTTTTTTATTTTATTTTTTTTTTGTCTAAAATCAATTTTGGAATAGTATTACAGAGAATGTGTATTTAAAAAATAAGAATTTTTTTGAGTTTTTGTGTAATATTATTTTATTGAAAAATATGTAATTGAAAATAAGAGAGAAAAATGTGTTTTAAAAATAATGGGGACCCAACAAAGATTAATAGTACTTATAGATATCTCAGAAAAAAAAAAAAAAAAAAAAAAAAAAGAAGTGGTTTTAACGTTTATAAACAACATTCCTGTTTCCTGCGCGCCACACGCAGGAGAACAGTATCAGCTTTGCCTTGCCAAAAGGCAAGGCAAAAGCCTTGTAAATAAATAATTATTTGGTTGTCAGTCACTGTGTTTTTAATTTTTTTTTTTTTGTCTTTTGTAATTTTTTTTATCCTTCAATTATTTTATTTAATATTTTTTATATTTTGATTTTTTTTGTAATGTATTATTTTTGTCTTTTATTTTATATTAATAATTTTTAATATACATATATTACACTTTTTTTATATTAATAATAACACCGCAAATTTCATATGATATTTGTACTAACATTGCAACACATTCAGACAAAATAAAATAGACATTGCATAAATTAGATAAATTTTCTTCAAATTTAATTCAAACTACGTCGAACGAGTACAACAATAAGTGGTTTAATTAAATTTACACTAAAGCTCATTAATTTAATTAAAGCACATCATTTAATTAAACCACTCATTTAAATTAATGAGCTTTAGTGTAAATTTAATTATACCACTTATTATTGTACTCGTTCGACGTAATTTGAATTAAATTTGAAGAAAATTTATCTAATTTATGCAATGTTTATTTTATTTTATCTGAATGTGTTGCAATATTAGTACAAATATCATATGAAATTTGCGGTGTTATTACTAATATAAAAAAATGGAATATACGTATATTGAAAATTATTAATACGAAAAAAATGACTATCAAATAGGGGTTAAACAAAACAATTGAAAAAAAAAACAAAAATAAAAAGACGAAAAAAAAAATATATATATATATATATATATTCAAATGTTGTCAGCCGCAAATTGCGGCTGACGACATTTGAAATACACGCAAGGCCTACCAAAGTCAAGCCTTGCATGTATTTGCTTTGCGCGGTTTCGTTCTCCTGCGCGCGGTGTGCAGGAGAAAGAAACTGTTATAAACAATATAAAAGTCAACTATATGTTTAATTTTGGTATGAGTGGTGACTAGTTATGGATAAATGAGGTTGCCTATGTCATATTGTCAGCATTGACAAATTTTCAATCCTTGGGATTTATTTGATTGACTTTATTTTGTTTTCGAGAATGTCCATTTTTCATCCAAGTTTCTATTTTTGGAGTGTTTGATTGATTTTTTTTTATTATTAGAAATATTTTACAGAAGTTGGTCAAATGACTTTATTTTTCTCAAAAACAAGAAAAATATTTATGCCGGATTATATTTTTATTTTTAAAACAATTCACACACACTCTCTGTCATCTACGTTAAATTGCGGCTATCAACCAAAGCCCTCAACACCATAGAGAGGAATGAGCTTGATGCAGTGGCTAAGAAGGCTGGAATTGATCTTAGTAAAAGGTAAATTGTAATGTTCCTTCTTTGTTCTGAATTATTGAGTTTAATGTTTTATGCAAGGTTTTTGTCTTTCATATGTTGTAACTTCTTTCTCGTTTATTGTTCATTATCTATTTCTTTGCAAAGGGCTCACATGTTAAGTCATAATCTAGTTAAAATCCTTCATTTCCGTCACTCTTTTGAATGTATATAAAGATGTGAATCTGAATGAAAAATGTACGCCATTATTCACTCATATTAACTTTAAAAAACGCGCCCCAACGAAAGAAAAAATAAACAAGAATAAAAAAATACTCTTCATAAAACAGTTCTTTGAATCGCATAAACTAAAAGGTTCGACCAGGGCAGATTCTTGGAGAAGGGCTGCAGCCTCAAAGCACTCTGCGGCTTCCATTGCTGAACTACCCTCAATCTTGTACAGTAGCCCAACTAACTTCCCAAGATTGTACCATGCTGAAGGGTTAGTTCTTTCAAGCCTCAATGCATCAGTTAGAAAGCTTTTGGCAACTGCCAGTGATTGGTCAGTTAGTTGCCTAAGAACAACAGCTGTAGATATCAAGCTCGGAACATGGTTTAGTTCAAGATCTAGGGCCTTCCCAAAAGACTAGAGAGCCTCCTTGTGGAGACCTTTTGCTTCATAAAATAAACCTGGCAAAATGAGAAAAGAAACCCTTCACATGGATCATCGAGTTCATAGCTCAAATCTTTCAAAATTTAAATAGATATGATACTCAGTTTTATGGGCGCTGAAATAGCAATACCTGATTTATTGTTTTAACTATATATATTTTTTCAAAATCTAATGAAATGTTGTCATGTGGCATTCTGTAAACCTCGTTTGTGCATTGTCCCTATACATGTAGCATTGCTCTAATTTAAATGCCTTAAGCTGAATCCCAAAGGAAAATATGTTATGGATTAAGTCATAATGCTGGTTGCAAAAGCAAAAAAAAAAAAAGAACAAGCAGAAATCAGGTAAAACAAAAATTGAGATTTATAGTTATTCACCTCAATGTGGAGTCATGTCGACTTGCTGCAGTAGATTTACTAAAATCAAGTTCACAATGAAGATCTCATGCCTCTTAATTTGTGTATCTACCAAAAGCGACCCCGTCAACTTCCTTTATACGTAAAAATTTAGGGCCTAGTACAAAATATGAATAAACTATATTATCCTATAGTAAAATGCTCCTAAATGAACATGTTTATCCGTAGTCGACGAGACAAGTGAACAATATAACTACGCTCCACACAGTCCTACACTATGAATATTCTAACGCGTGAATATAAAGAAAAAAATGAGATTCGAAAGTGTCCTCTAACAAGAATGTTTGTTGCTATTGATTTCGACATTTTACAATTTTGCTACATCCACTTCAAAAGAAGAAAAATAAAAGCAAAAAAAGGAAATTGACCAGCCATGTATAGAAATTGTTCTATGCATGGTTCTTGCATTTCCATGCTCGTTCTCAAGAGTGGACTAAATTCTACCCACTGATTCTCCACACTAATACTCAACAATATGGCAGTGAACTCCAGGAAACAGATGGCAAATTAATAATCCCGTTGTTCATTATAGCAGAAGCAGTCCATGAGGACAATCACGAACGTTTGTCAATCACTCCAACGTGGAAACTGCTGATAATTGAACATAAAGTGTCTTAAAGACGTAAAACGTAAGGGGGAACGAAAAAAAAAAAAAAAAACCTGTGGAATGCCATCTAGAAGCAGAATGAGAACTGATGGCCTCAGATTTTGAAAGACAAATGACTTATCTACGCCATTAAAATAGGATATTTTATATTATTTTTGATAAATAATAGCTTAGTCTCGTGTATTTATTGTTTGTTAGGAAAAACTTAGTGATTACGTGAAATTGGAAGAAAAGAACTAAAAAAGCTCAAATGAAAGAAATCTAACGTTCGAGAACCAAAGTGCAAGTTTTAATTGTTGATTCGGACCACAAAAGGATAATTGAAGATCACATATCATCAATTGAATGCAATTAGAAATCAAAAGGGTAAAATATAGTAAAAGTAATTTCACTAATCAAATTTTAACACTAGATTGAGACTATTTTTCGCATGGTAAAAGTTCGAATTTGCAATAATTTTAATTCCCCCCTCTCATCTGTTATGATTTTGACGAAAAGTAATTATATACCTTCATTCGAGTAATCAAAAGTCAAACCTTACGGGGTTAGTACGAGTAAAGTTTCAAAAGAACTAAGGACTTGTTTGATATGCAACATTTTTCATGAAAGATGGAAATTAAAATCTATTTTTCACAATTTTTGACTGTTTGATAGTCAAAATTGTCTTGACAATTGATTTCCACTCTCCCCCACCCCATGTGACCCCCTTTTTCTTGTTTTTGAGGAATTTATTTTCTCATGAATTAGGTGATTTTCGGTTTTCCAGACTTTTTTTTTGACAATTGCAACAAATTTTATCCTCAATTGTAACAAATTATATCACTTTAATTGACAATTCCATGAAAAACAAAATCAAACGAACACCAAAATATAGAAAATTTCAACATTTTTCAGATAAAAATTATATCAATCAAATACAATTAATTGACAAATTCCAGTAAAAACAAGTTCTAGATAATTCAATTCCCTGAAATTCATTTTCTTTCTACCTAAATTTTATTCTTGCAATCAAAGGGACCCTAGCATATTTTCACTGGAACTCAAAAGTAAGAAAAAAAGTATGTTATTGTAGTGCAAAAAAAGTATTTTAAGTTGAAATTTTTATTGACATACAAAATCAACTCAAAAATCTTGATGATCTCCAGACATTCTAGTATATTCAAGAATTCTAGCAATACCTTTTCTAGCCATACAAATTGGATTCAATTATAACATGCAAACACAGCATTTAAAATTTTCCACGTACAATTTTTTTTTAAAAATTGAACTATTTTTTTTTTTCAAACTCTCACAAATTCATTAATTTATTTACATAAGAGGGCCAGACTAAATTGTACTGTCAGCCCGGGAACTTTTTGCTCCTCTTCTGGGAAGTCTTGGCAAGGGCATCACAAATCTCTCTTTCTTTTGTTATTGTTGTTTTGGTTATCCTCATTGATGTTTGATGAATTCTTCCCCTGTCCTTGTAGTGCATCTTTTATGAAAAACTTCAACTTCCACAAGGTCGACTCACTCTGAATCACATAAACAAATCAGTTACTCAACTATCTCCGAAACAAGAAGTGCATGTACAGTATTGTCCAATCCTCCCTAACAGAATGCCATAAAAACAAGTTGTGAAAGAGTAGAAACAGGCTTTATAACCTGAACGTCCATGTTAATTTCCACGTCTTCCCTGGCTGCTTGAAAGTCCGGGTTACTCAGGGCAACGATTTCCACTGCCTTGTTGATATCCTCAGGAGATAACTTGGCAATAGCACTGCTAAGTCTTCTCTTCTCTTCAATCGACATCTTTCTGGAAAGCAAACTTCAAAATTAAGCACCAGGTATGCATCTAAACTAGGAGATTGAACAACATTGCATTCCTAATTACTCTCTATAAAGAAATAAGTTCCAGCCATGTCATTCAATTAATTAATCTGCAGTAGTGATGGGTTGATGAAGGGGAAACACTGCATTTAATCATGTGCCATAATCATAACCAACTACATAGTATTTTGGCTGGCACTTAAGACGAGGTTCACATTGTTTTTAATGATAATGTTAGGTGAACATCTCATTTATTAAATTTTGCGACTGAGATTTCCTCAACAGCAAGAGATATTTAGCAGTGAATGCAATAGATGAGATTTTGGTGTAGATAAAAAGAAAACTAGTTTACTTTTTCACTTATTGTAAGAAAGATTTCACATTGTTTATTAGAAATTAACGATGAAATCATGGAAAATACAATCTCACTTTCACAACTGTTGATATTTATTTAGCAAATATAACGAGTATTAAGAGAGTTTTATTGGAAATAATGCTAGTATTTTTATTATTTGTTTGTTTGTGAGAGTTAACAAGATATAAGCTTTATTAAGTAAATAATAAATATGACAACTGAGATCTCAGCATGGCATACAAAAAAATGGCACGTTAAATTAACGAGAAAATGGTCCTCGTGAAAAGTACTGTTAGTGCTCCAAAATCCCATTAATATCACTTTCTTGTTTTTCTGTCCTTGTACCAATTCTCTCATCACCCTACTAAGGGAATCACATATTTTTCCCGATTTACTTATAAAGTGGACCCTGTCTTCCATATTCTGAAATATTCTAAAACGGTCTCACATAGCTGTTGATGGGGTCCTTCGACCGGCTCCGTGTCCGGTTTGGGTCTAATAACATGCTTGAGACTTAATTTAAACAAAATATATTATGATTTTATCACGATAAGCAGGGAAGATTAAAATGTTAGACTATCTTGTGTCAAAGTGTCCTCAGTTCCTGCAGATGACACGTTTTGTGCATTCAATATTTCCCCTTAAATTCCTAAAGAGCTTGGGGAAGCATGGCCTGGCCGTGATGTGCATCATAAGATAAATTATGATACATAAATTCCCATATAATTATTCATAGCAAACGAAATCAATATTTCACCACCATTTAGCATGTGATAAATATCCAACAGAAGGTATTTATGACGGGTATGGCAAGGATGTTAAAACTAAACGAATTGAGCACATTTGATAGTTAAGAAAATTCATCCAAGTTAAACCAAAAATATATGAACATTTTCGCTGACATGGAAACCGAATAAAGTGCAGAATTATCACCAAGTATAGATATAAATTTAATCAAACGTTGCAAACATAATTTCACAAAAAAGTTAAGATCTAGAGCTATGTTCTATCTATAAGTGAATAAATGACAAACCTGCAGTTCTTAAGTACCATATCTCTGAGTTCTTCCAGATGCATCTCAACCTGGTCCAACTGTAAAAGATTTAAATAGTTTTCAGGCTTCCTAGATTTTCTTAAATAGAGTGGAATACCAATGGGAACACCCAGATGTAATAATGCAGGATGAAATTTAGTAATTCTAAAAGTTCTAGTTTTTTTCTTGGATATATTATCTTCATAGACAGTGTTTTATTATTAACTACCTCTCCACTTAAATCTTTGGCCATTTTGGCATGAGCAACATCTTGAGAGAGCTGCATATCTAGCTGCATATCTGCTTCTTCCTCTTTCCGTCTTTTTTCCTACAAGTACATAGTTTTAAATATCAGCCAGTGACGCAGAAATAAATTATCAAATAATTTTAATATGTACCCTTGGCAAGGGATTCCCGAGATGCAATGAAGTTAATGGTAGAGTATCTAACTTCTCTAGAAAAGGTACCAAAGATCCAAAGAGGTTCAATAATTCAGCTAATCATTATGGCCTAATTCTTACTCTTTATTACTTATCCAACAAATAAAGAAACTAATAAGTACCTCTTCATCAACTTTAGGCAAAAGTTGAAGCCACTTTGTCTCAAACTTCTCTAACAAAGTTTTGGCCATCACATGGACATCGTCCTTTTCCTCGTTATATTTCATTGCATTCTTAAATATCAACCTCACGTCTGCACAAATCTCTCGAACATTCTTATATTCGTTACAATCCTTAGCCTCCATTTTGCTTTTAATAGTACTGAAGTCCATGGGCTTCTCAATAACCTAGTATATATCATACACAACATATTATAAGAAGCCACGAGCCAAAATAGCAAAATAAGAGGGGGGGGGGGGGGGGGGGGTGAAGGAAGGAAAGAAGCAGCTTAATAACCGAAAGACACTCTAACAAGTGATTCAACAGAAGATAAACTGACAATGTCCTCATGGCTTTCATTCTTTACGTCTCTCCAAGATATAACCAGCTCCCTGAGGACTGCAACTTTTATAAAATCCTCCCAAGTTTACATGTGTGCCGTGATTTTTCTTTTAGTTGATGGGCGTGGGGGAAAGTATGGATGGATTAATAAATAAACTCCATATTTTGATTGCCAACATGGTCAATGTGCATTAAGGAAATTAACACAAAGTTAATGGTTTTACCTCATAGTTAAATGGTCCTGCCCATTTGTGCTGAGTTATCTGCCAAGTATAAAATCAAGTAGGAGTAAGTAAACAAGCAAAAGCAGATATTATACTTCAATGGAAATAAAATGTAGGGAACTGATGGGATCAGCAGGAATTGTCAAGTTTTAATATCATATCCCCACACACCAAGATTGAGAATGATTCAAAATGAGAGTATGAACACTTTAATTAATTGCGTAGGAGAAAGGGATGAACCACACTGCACTCAGCAACTTTTTGATATATATATTTTTGATATTTTATCAACACAAAACTAAGGTTTACGGAATTATGAGAGAGACAAATTCCCTCCATTTATTTATCCAGTAAAATGTAACAAACAATAAACATCAACGAACACCTGAAAGTTATAATTATTTGATCACATTAAAGTTTGTGTTTTGGCAAAGAATACCACATGAATAAAGAATAAAGCCAAACAAATGCTTCAAAAAATTAATGGAGGGACCCACTTCAAATAATTGAATAATAAATGCAAGAAGAAACTGATGTTAGTTGGAGCTTCATAAACTACCTAAAAGATGTCCAATAAAAACATGGCCTGAAAGATGCTAAACACCATAAAACTTTAACAGGGCCCCCATGTGTAAGCAGCCACAATAGAAGGCTATAAACAATATTGCAAGGATAAATGCAGCATTTATGATTACCTGGCGTAATATCGTTCCAAATTGGCGCATTAGCTCTTGCATTCTCTTACCAGCAGCCACTTCCCTACTGGCTGCATCTTGTTGCCTCCTCTTAAAGCTGGCAAACAGCTTCTCCCTATCTTTGTCCTTCAGAACTGAGCTACCTTTCAGAGTCTTTGGCTGCTTTTTATTGGCAGATGAATAAAATTGCTCAACCTCATTTAAGTTTTTCTCTAGCTGTAAGTACGAAGAGATTATAATTATATTATTACATGTACAGTTGTCAAAACTACTCCTGGAATCAAAATAGCATTTCCCACTTGGGGAATACAGTAGTTGGTATCAAATTGTAAAGTAGAAAGAATGAACTCTAAAATAATAACAGGGATCTTGAATAAACTCTACACAAATAATCAGATTATTTCTACAATCTCAACGCAATATTTTTAAGACAAAATATAATACATTGAATCAATACAAGAGACAAAATATGGCTGCTTTTTATTGGCAGATGAATAAAATTGCTCAACCTCATTTAAGTTTTTCTCTAGCTGTAAGTACGAAGAGATTATAATTATATTATTACATGTACAGTTGTCAAAACTACTCCTGGAATCAGAATAGCATTTCCCACTTGGGGAATACAGTAGTTGGTATCAAATTGTAAAGTAGAAAGAAAGAACTCTAAAATAATAACAGGGATCTTGAATAAACTCTACACAAATAATCAGATTATTTCTACAATCTCAATGCAATAATTTTAAGACAAAATATAATACATTGAATCAATACAAGAGACAAAATATGGCAGAAACAGAATCAAAATCAAATACAAAAGATTAAATTTGATGTTCATATCTATATTCTACCTGATTAACTTTTTTGAAAATCTCATCCACCCGTTGATTATAACTCTCCACATCGGATAAATTGACCATGGTTTCTTGTGGCACCACAGCAAGTGCATCACCATTCACTGTTTCCATCTGTTACTCAACAATTTGGGTCATGAGAAAATAAAATTAAAAATATATTTTTTTATCAAAGAAACACCAGAATTTCACATTTAAAATATCAAAGATCATTTTCCCCCTTTTTTACTCCAGAAACCCAAAAATAAAACGCTCATTTTTTTTATAAAGCAACAACGCATAGGTATCCAATCCATAAACACAAATTAGCTCACGAACACGTATAATTCCTTGCGTGGGGGTGCGCGCATCTTCGTGTCTAGAAAATTCAGCATAAAATCAATAGATGCCTAAACGTTTATTATAAAATTCATATATGCACTTACAACAATTCGAATTTCAAAATTAATTGAAAAAAAAATTAAAGCATTTGATTACCTGGGTTTTGGGAAAATCCACGAAGTAGAAGAGAAACCAAAGTCTATGTACTGAATATTAATGCGTCTGTGCTGCCTATTTGTAGGTTGCAAAGTAGCACTTTTTTACTCTTTGCCCGATTTCTTAATGGGAAAAAATCATTAATTACCTCAGATTCGTGTGGAAAAAGAGAGAGGAGAGAATGAAATGCTGATATAATTGTGCTAGATAACAATTTATCGATGAACAGATAACGTGACCACATATCTAGTCAAAATTTCACAAACCAACTACAAAAATAAATCAGAAATGCTAGATGTACTGAAAAATGTTTTTGACAGAAATTTTCCGGACAACACATATTGGTGGGGTGGGTGATGAATTGACATTTTTTATCTACACATGGACCCCACCTCTATTTCACATCTGTAACAATTCTGTGAATTGTTTTCTGTACAAGAAGATTATTCCAAAATCAAATTTCTCCACTTAATTTTTGCTACCTCATCAATCTGTACAAAAAAAAAAATTTAAATAGTGACGTGTAACAAGCATTTACCTAAATCTTAATATGTAATGATATATCATCAATCTATAAATCAATTCGTAAATAATTATGTACAAACAGTATTACTCATATTACATTTGCAAAAATATCAAAATTCACGAATTTTTAAAAATAAAATTGATATTAATTGATTTACATGATAATTAATATGACCTAAATCAGTGAATATAGAAGGACGATAAGTTGGTGAATATCTAAGGACAACGTGATATACATAGACTAAAAAAATTCTCACCACAGTCCACGTTTAACTAGCACCGCAAATAAGTTCGTGGGCTCGGACTGCTGGGGTTCGGCTCGCAAAAAGCCCGAGTCGGCTTGACTCGCGGCTTGCTAGAACCGAGCTTAGCTCGGGCCGAGTCTCTTTTAGGGGGTTAGGGCCGAGCCGGCCCGCGAGCTCGAAAATATTTTTAAAAAATGAAAAAAAAAAAACCTGGAATGTAGATAGGAAAACTGCTAGTCCGGCTCGAAAAAAGCCCTAGCCAAAGTTCGGGTCGAGCAAAAGCTCAACTCAGGGCAGCAAAAAGCCCGATTTATCGAGCCCGAGCCTTGATTTTGGATTCACGAGCCGACCCGACCCTACTCGTTGACATCCCTACGTTTAACCTCAATATCCAACAAGGTAGTTATTGTATCTCCATATTCCTCCATATGACCATCTATGAAGATGAACGAAATGGAATTATGGTTCCACTGATTACAATTCTCAGTGACCTCTTTCTTGTCACAACAAATTATTTGCATCCAGTTATGGACGGTCACAACCAACAAATTACATTAAACGTTTGGAATTATGTTACACAAGGATGCTCTCTCTGTAACTTCATTTCTTTCTAAAGTTACAATGAATATGTTTGAAGTAGACATACTCTGCCATATGTCTCTCAAAATTGTGTTAAATGTATAAAAATTGCATTTAAGCTTCTCAAACAGAGTTAAAATCTAGGGAAAAAACAGGGGTTTAAATTCTAAGACTGTGGATTGGCAAACTCAAGTGTTTAATTTTTTATTCTTTAATATTTGTGTTTAAAATTGTGTCACGTCAGTCGGAATTTAAAACCTGAGTTTATTCCCTGTTTTTGTAGCGGGATTGTAAAAATTGTGATATTGAACACACTGGACCGATGTTATATGTGTTGACTATATTTGTAATTTCAATTGTATATAACGTTATGTGATATGACATTCTTATTTTTGTGACTTTTTTGTTAATTTGAAAGTTGTGTGAAGAATGTTATTTGTGACTCTTTCCCTCGTCACACCAGATACATAAAGATTTTGTCCCAAATTTCAGAGAGAAGAATGAAAAATATGGATGAAATTTCTCTTACAACTCAGAGCAAATATGGTAAAGACAGAATTTATTCTCTCCAAGGAAAGACATGAAATTAGTAATTTTCAAATTTTGAATGATAAACTCAAGACAATAATCCCTAAATAATAGAAATTTGTAACAAATGGAAAATCAAATACTAAAAATATATTTAATTATAATACGTTATTTATGAAAAATAAATGTATTATCTGATTTTTTCATGAGGAAAACTTAAAAGCATGGTATTCTAATTTTATCTTTTTGAATAATAAGAAATTTAGTTTGAAATATGGCTGTTTAGAGTCGAAATAAAGAGAGAAGTTTCATTGTTAGAGGAATTGTGAAAAGATTAAAATTCACAATTAAAAAAAAATAAAAATAAAAATAAACCTTACTTAGACGATGCTCATTGACGGGTTCTAAAGGATGATCGATTGTATGGTAACTGAAACACAACTCAGGCTGTTATGGAATTTAGAAGTGGAGAGTTTCATATAGTTGGGTGTTTGAGTGCTGAAATTTCTATGACGATATATACAACTGCACAAGCAGGGACGGATCCAGAAATTTTTTTAGCATGGGCTAATACGGGAAAAAAAAAATTTATAATTTTTTTTTTTTTTTTGTAAAATATATATATATTTTTATTAGTATTTTGGCTGGAAGGCTAGGCTGTAGCTCAGCCCTAAATTCGCCCTTGTACACAAGTCATTGTCGCGTGTTACATAAGGGAGAATACCACGTCTCTCTTATTTAATCCTACTACGTCTGTGTTAATTAATCCAAATGTCATTTCTATGCAAACTAGCAAATTGCACGTACATTGCACGTAAGTTGGCCATAATTGTTCTAGTTGTGTTAAATTAATTTTGAATGCTAGTTGCGAAACTGTGTAAATTAAGACTATATTAAAATCACTACAAAAACTGCGGTATCAGAGGCAGAATTTTCCGATAACTGGTGCCATGAGTCAACAAATAAATATAAAGACCGGTTTGCAGAGGAAAATCAAGTAAACACGACAGAGACATTCATCAAAACTCAACCTCATACAAAAATGAATTCACTCAATAATTTGCGCGACGCTGCTCAGCAATATAATACCATAGACAAGAATAAATCTATGTTTCTGAAGTCCCTTACTATTGAGGCCAATGATAGAGTCGAACCATCATTCCAGAATTTGAAGTCGGATACATTTTTATTATATTACCTAGTCAAACCCCCCATTTCGTGTGCCAAACTCAAACGGTAGTTCTTCCATCTCCACTCCCTCTTTTTCTACATATGCGACGGTGGGTTACTAGGGGAGTGTTTCAAAATGTTGAGTAAATGAGTGATTTTTGTGTAGATGTGTAGATTATTGATTAACATAACAAATATAAATAATATAATTCAATAATAAACATATAACTTAGAATAACATAGACATGAGAAGAGATTTTTAAAAAAAAATCTTAAGGAGTCACATCAAAAAAGTTGTCATAAAGTCGTGTTGTCTTCTCTTCATGTATGTATTTTCGATACTACACGACTCTAAAATAAAACTTATGTGGCTCATAGCTGGTTCTCCTTCTATGAATATAATCATAGGTAGATAAGTGAACGAACCTTTATCGAGTTATCAAAATTATAAAAAATATAGTATGAAATATAGAGAGTATTTTGTTTTTCAGTTGTTTCTCAACTTGTGATTTTCATATTATATACATCAAACAATGAAAATTTCATCCCTTTTATAGTAGAAATTTAACCCCCATATTCATGTAAAACTAAGTCCATTAGAATGTATGTTACTCTAAAATTATTAGTTATAATTATGGATTAAAATAGAAATTAAAATTAAAAAACTGTAATATTAAAATATGACTTTAATTTTGAAGGTTTAAGACTTTTATGTTACTAGACAAACAAGCAACAAGAATGAGATAAACCATGCCCAAATTTTAGTTTAAATTGATGGCGAGTTTAAATTTTGGGTTTGTGATTGTGATCTTCACCGACCCCATCGGTGAAGCAACCAACTGTAAGGGCCAATGATGATTCAATCCAAATCGATTGTAAAAGGTCGGTGAGTATTCAATCCTCACCAACCCCATATGGGCGTTTAGGCACTTCATTTTACAAGCTCTATTTAACTGACCCTACGTTCAAAATTTTCTTATTTAAATTACTAAAATTCATCTGTTATTGTCGGATGGAGTGCACCATTGACAGTAGTATTAGTGGATTTCCGAGGAAGATGATCTCTACCTATAACCTTAGAAACATGAGAACGGAATTAGGTGTTACTGACGATGATCATAAGTGTAGTTGAGTTGTTCATGCCTACATAAAATTCTTCCACATAAGGTGCATGTAGTTCTATGCCTGGATCATCGATAGATTGTTGCATCGACTGCTTAAGTCACTCAATATTGACGAACGATGGTTTCAATTAAGAGACACAAGCTAAAATCTGCATTAATGACGCTTATTAATCTATATGGACATGGATAATGCCATTTGTACAACGATTTTTGACAACATTGTTGACAATATATTTGTCAAAAACTTGTTGGTTGAAAAGATAAATTACTTTTTAAACTATCCAATGAGAACGTGTCATGTGGCATGTTATCACTAGTGTTATATAAAATATTGTACACCAAACATGATTGATAGTGACATAAGAAAAACATCCTATTTTCCAAAATATCAATTTGTATATAATCTAAAAATTCTTTATGGTTAACATGACATATCTTTTTCTTAATTTTTATTTTTATTTTATTTTTCAATCGTTATTGCACAATAATACAATTTAGAAATAAATTTGAAGGCAAGAAAATGATCATTGATATTTCATATGTTTTATGATTAATACGATACAAATAATTATTAAATAAATTTTAACTAATAGGATTTATATATATAAAAAATTGTGGCATAGAAATTTAATTAAAATATTTGATTTTATAGATATAATATAAGGGAAAAAAAAATACTATTTAGTCAAATAATTATGCATTATCTACGATTGATTATTCGAAAACACTTTTGTAGTTATACTGCCAAGCAATCAATTTAGTCTTTGTTTGACCCCCTATCTCTATCATATTTTTTTTTCTTCTACTTTCAACCACACAATTTTTCATAAAATAATAATATACGTAAATCGAAAATTTTTCCTTTTTTTTCAATCACACATTCTCCAAAAAACACTATTCTAAATACTAAATTTGAATGAAAGAGGAATGTTCTCAATACTTTTTCTTTTTGCTGACAACCAAACTGTCACAAGGTTTTTTTGTAACAAATCTTGTAAAAAATTTAATAATAAAAGTTCTAGTTACAATAGCCATACCAAATAGATCCATAATCGTTTTTCACAAAAAATGCGAAAAGCAAAACCAAAGTAACTTTTACGAGGAAAAGAAGAAGCTTACTTTTATAACCATATCCTACCAGGTTGACTCCAAATTTCTAGTTATATGAATATAAAATGCTGCTTGCACTCCAAAAACATACGCTTGAGACTATAAGCAATCTGCTACTATGGTAAGACCAGCTCGAGCCCAGAGGATCGCACCAAAAATTAAGGTTCCTTTTAAGCCTTTTTTGCAGCGACCGATCTTGCTTTCAGATTGAGAAAGATGGCCCTGTAGTCGCAAGTCCAACACGAAAAAGTTAGCATTTTGTTGTACGGTATGCGTGGAAAGTAGACACTAAACAATCGTGTAATTTACTAGATATTTGAAACTAGTAAAATGGAAATGAACACATAAAGAAAATAATAGGAGCACATACAAAAAAGTTCCGCGTGATTATGGCCTTGTAAGTTCAGAATACTAGTCTAATTTTGGCAAAGGCAAACAACATGAAGATTGAAGAAACATCTACACTTAAATCGCCCAAGAGAAAGAGGGCGAGAGATCAAATAAGAAGCATGGCACACCAAGCTTAGAATAGGACACTGGAGATGAAAATTTTAGGGTGCATTCGGTTCATAATGTTGCTGCGAATTCATTAACATCTGGAGTGGAAAAGAAACACATATTATGAATTTATGAGAACCATATCAATGTCACTTTGAACGATTAGCTGTATTGAAGTCCATGGTCATGATTTATCCCGAGCTCGTTTTCTTGATTTACATATTGTTAAGCTGAGTATGAGTATAGCAGATTCCCATCACTATAAAGAGCATAACTCATGTATGTAGGGATTCCGATGGAAAAGAAGCATGTTTATAATGTAATGAGAAAATAGGCCTATTTCACTCTCTCTTCAAACAGGTACTTCCCAGACAATTTTCTCATAAAAATTATACTTAGTGGGGGTTCCTATGCATCCCTAACAAACTGCAATATGTGATTCACGGAAAGAAAAGAGGAGACAAGTAAGAAAAGCTAAGAGAAAAAAAGCTTGCTTACCAGCACGAGGCCATAAAGCTGTGGAACAAAACACGAAACTGCAAAGGCATATACTGGTAGTTGATCCATCCGACTATTGGCCAAAACTGCAAATCAATAGCATTATGGTATGACATTAGAACTGCAAATTTCGGTACCATCCACTATTTCAGAATGTTATTGTGAGAAGAAGATGGACCATGTAGCTATACCTTCCATGCAGTCAACTGTACTATGGGGAAGTCATTCCTGATTTTATTTCTGACTAGACCCCATGGTCTTCCTGAAAACACACATTTTAGATGTGACTACTAACCAACAGAGTGGATTACATAGAAATATAAATCTGATTTAGTGCATGATCGGTCCACAGTATTCAACAACACTGAATAATTTAATGAACAAGAGTTTAAGCTTTTTTTCTTCCTTAATACTGCCCAATCCACTCCACCAAATATGCATTTAGTTGATTAACTTTTGCAGTGGTGCATATCCAACCCAGTGTTTTTGGGCCTAAGCATTCCTCATTAAGTGAAGAATCCACTCATGCAAGTGAGATCCGTGGAAAGAAAGATAAGTAACAACTATGATCATTTTCCTGATTTTCTTTATTTTCAAATTATAGTTTTACAAAGGAATCAATTCCTGCAGATGAAAACAAAGGTAAATGAGCGAATACAAGATTTGAGAATGATTTTGTAAATTCATGTAATGCGTTGAATGGGAGCAACAAAATCATAGTAGACTCTGGGAGTACAGTTAGTGCACTTGTACATTTCCATAATTAAAACTATAATATAGCAAATAGACATAACTTGATCTACATGGAGTGTATTGCAGAATGCAAGGGAGTTGAGAAATACGTTTAGTAGCATGTTTGGGCAAAGCTTCAAAAGAGGCTCAAAAGCACCTTTTTGAGAAGTACCATTTAGAGAAACAAACAACAGAGTATATTTAGCACAACAAGGTGACGGTGACTTAATTATGCACTTATATTGTGCCAGAATGTAAAATTTTAAAATGTTAAGTTGCAAATAGTCAAGGCTTTGAGTTTTGATTGCAGATGACGCAAGGTTTACAGGCTAATTCTCTTGATTCATTTCTTAGTCTCAACTTGGAAGGATGGGGTATGTGCATTTGCCTTAGGATATATATGGGGAGATATTGCTATCCACATGTGGACCATAATTCTCTTGATTCTTTTCTACATCTCAACTTCCTTATTTTTTTCTTCGACCTTTACCCTATACTAAGCCAAAACACCACTTGATCTCTTAAAACTCAAAACCACTCTGATAATTTTGACAGTTAAACCGAACTGTTATTTATTATGACCAAATGCCTAGATACTAACAAAAATCATACATTTTCTCCTCTTTCCCTAACATGATCCATAAATTCTTATTTCATGCAGTAAGGAAAAAATTGTGTTTTGAACTCCCAAAATTATATAGCACCCAAAGGTCTTCATTTCCTTGGGCCAATGAAAAGATATGCCAATCAAAAATCTGTTGGAAGAATAAACCTTGATATATGTGTTTGAGTTATTTTATGCATTTGCCGTTTAAATTACTTATTTATTGTTTCAACAAATGAATCCTACTTATTAAATACATATTGAATTCATATACTTTCAATATACACTAATCATCTCCGGGGGATGTATGTAGTAAATGTTGATACACATAATATGTTTTACAGAACATATAACCTTGTTTGGCCCCCATTTTTCAAAACTCGTTTTTCCCCAAACCCATACACTTTATGGGACCCCAATTTTTATTAACTTTTCAACCACACATTTCATCAACTTTTATCAAAATCTACTGATTTCTAGCAAAACCAAACAAAGACAAAATTTAGTTACACTAGGCATATTATGTAAGTCAGTCCAAGAAATGAAAGTTTTCTCTCGAGTTATCCTTGCCTCTATAAAAAATTAGTCTTCTCCAAGTTTCCAACAAAATCATTGAATAAACTAAAATTCAACCAATTTAACTATTCTACGTTTCTGATGTGCTCATTCAATTTAGAAGATAACATGAGTTTCCAATCTTCGCCCTAGCTAGTGATATTGCATAGGAACAGAATCATAATATATATCATTGTGATATCTACGAGAGTTCTAATTCTGATTATAGAATCTAATTTTCTAGGAGCAAATTAAAAAATATGAACAGTAGGAGAAATACCTTCAACTACCAATCCATAGTACATCATGAACAAGAAGTTGTTCCAAGGAGAGGAAGTCAATTGTTCCAACACAACCTACAGATAGGAGAAATAATCTAACATATCAGGTTACACAGTAAAGAAATTATTTTGCAGCTTACCTTTTTAGCAACAGTTTTACTGCCCTTCTTTCCTCTGAATATGAGATCCATCAATTTGTGCAAAAAGTGCCCAAATGGTCCAGAATATGCAAAGCCATATAGCTGCAGCATAGAACTTGAATTTACCCTTCTAAATTTCAATAATAATCATACAGAAAATTAAAGATAATTTAAATAAATAAATTCGTCCCCTCTCTTAGATAAGCAACGAAAAACCGGTGGTCGAAGCCCAAGTATATCAGTGAGTGATCATATTAATTGATTCAAGAACAAATCATATTTAGTAATCACCCAAAGAAATATAAAGTTAAGATACCATCAAAAGAAGTATTCTTCTCAATTGAAGCTTTTTCACCCCAGAAATCTTCTGAGCAACTACATCACTAGTCCCAATCAAGACTCCAGCCGTGATTGCCTAACAAAAAACATTAAATCAAAACCATGATCATTCGAAAACACGATTCAACAATGTCAAAAACCATCATTTATGCATATTATTTCACATACCTTGGTTCTCAAAGGATGGACCTGCAGTGCAACCAAATACTTCTTCCAAGCTTCGTTTACAATCTCAGACATGATTTTTTCTCTCAAAATCTTAAGAATGTAAAGGGAAAAAATTTCAACGTTGAAGATGGTCGTCGTTCTTCAACATTAATATAGTCCGTAAATTCCCCACCCAATTTCCACTTTTCTTTATTCTGTAAATTTCCATGAATCCTCCTGGCTTCTTCACCCTCTTTCTAAACTCTGAGTTGCCTGCCCCCCCACCTTTGAATCCAAAATAAATATTGAGTAATTAAAAATCAAAATTTCATTAGTAGTCCTTAACCTATACTCCTTTTGTACTTGTATCCACAATTTTTGTTTCTTTACGTATTTAGTAGTTCTAGGAATGCGTGTACCATAAGTGAATAGTAAATCTTGAGTCCTATAAAATGTATGAATAAAAATTACATTTAACTAATATAAATTATAATTTAAGCTTTACCAAAACTACATTTACAGATTAAATATGATTCGTGAACTAACTACTTCAAGGGTAAGGGCAAATGTGATCAGTCATGTTGTGTTGAGGCCACCAACATACTAGTCGATGATTCAATCTTTTCCCTCGTCACTTTCCTTTCTCAAAAGATACACAGACTATCCTTAGGAGCAACTATATCAAAATTCTATTGTCTTCAAGTTTTAGTACTCAGGCGATTTTGTTGAATTTTTTTTTTTTTTTTTTTTTTTTTTCCAAAACATTAGTTAGGTTGGCAGAAAGATAAATTTACATTCATATTTAATTAAAACTGAGGACAAGTTCATCTTTTCTACCAATTAAAAAGGATTTTTCCAGTATAAACATTTCATATAGATTAAAGTCGCCTAAAAAGAGATATTTGGGGATAATAGTGCCAAGAAAACAAAATTGAGGATAAAAATGTGAAATGTAAAAGGTCAATGATCCAAACGAGGATTACTAATTTACTACTAATTAATTTCAATAATTTAATATGAGAGTGGTTGATGAATAGCATTATTTGACTATTCAACTCCTTTTTAATGAATTCGAAGTCAATATTAACTACAAGTGGGTTGGTTTTCATATACATGTGTTTTTGCGCAATCAGTAATTTGTCATGCAGCATGTAACACGTCCATTGCTGATTTTGTAACCACAGTTGTGTGATTTTTTTATTTAAATATTTAAATAATTATATACAGTTCGATGAAATTGCTATTAAAGTTACAAGAAGCTGACACTTTGTAGATATGATGCAATTGCATTAAACCATCACAATAACTACGTCTTGAATCGTTTTAAATACATGAATTTCTCTCATTATACTGTGTAAGATCAAACTACACTATTTAATGGAAAATTGACCTAACAAATCACGAGATTTTAGAAATTGTTGAGTGCTTACCTACTCATTTACTTTTGTACTTCTTCATACCCCACCTTTCCCCATAAGGAGTAGAAATTTAAATTGAAAAAAAAAAAAAAAAAACTTCGTAAAACTAGTAAGAATTACATGAATATTAGAGAGTATAATAAAAAAATCACGAAGGAATAAAAAATATATTCAAAATCCATGATGCGTGGACAAAAGATTGAAAATGGGGAGCATTCGAGCACCATTTAAAGAGTATTGCTTAGATTGATAGGATCCATTTAGGAACGAGATTTACTAGTAGTTTGGCGGCCAAAATTATACGCAATGAATACATGAAAATCCTCGATTAGATGAAAAAAAGTTTCCATATTATACATGCATATTATTGTGCTTATGTTTTTACATAGTGTGCAAGAATATATGGATAATCATCTAATTGCAAAACTTGGTGTACAATTCATTATTCTTCCGTCTCTAACCACTGCCTTTACATCTTGCCAACAACCATCCTCATCGTTGACAACTACGTCGACTCCTCAATGGTGCTTCGAAAATGGCACCATCGTATGAAGTTGCACTGCGCAATGACTCTTCATGAACGAGATAGCGTCACTCGACAGCGTGCCTAAGATTGCGCACAGCCTTGTCACCACCATCCGTCGTTGCAAAGGAAAACTGGGGGAAAAAAAAGGGGTTTATTTGCAAGCAATGTGGATAAAAGGGGGTGGAATTAGGGTTTGATGATTTGGGAGTGGGTGCCTCTAGTACAATTTATGAAATTGCAGTTTCTTGCTTGAAATTAAGGTTTTGTAAACAATGACTTTAGTGTGACCAATTTTCTGTTAGTTGTGACTATTCGTCACCTTTTATGTGTTAACTATGATTATCTGTTACCAAATTTGTGTTATTTGTGACTACAAATTTATTTTCACTTTGAATATTTGTGATGTGTAATGCGTTCGTTGAGACTTATTGTTGTTTTACTGTGGCATATTGTTGTGCAACTTATATTGAACAATTCCTATTTTCTAGATTACAACCTATTTCTCGATCACACATCATAAATTTTATAGGTTACAACTTATTTTATGGTTACAAATTATCAAATTAATTGGTCACGTGTGACTGTCTGTGGCCACATCTTTCTTAAATGTAACCGTTTGTGATTGGATCTCTCCTAACCTTGACTATACGTGACTAACGTCATCTTAACTGTGATTGTATGTAGCCATATCTATGTTAACAATGTTTTGTGATTTATTATGTAAACAATGACTTTAATATGACGAATTTTGTAATAATTGTGACTCTCTATGATCAAATTTGTGTTATTTGTATTTGTCTGTGATAATGTCTATTTTATCAATCACAAAATTAATTAATTTATTGATTACAATAACCTAAATAATTGATCACAAATACTGTTCATCTCATTACATCCCACTCACTCACCCACCCTCCACCACACAACATCACTACACCCTGCATCACCACCACTATCGACACCACCACAACTCTACCACTACCAATTTTGGTCATCACCAGTGCCACCACCGCTAGCCTCACCACCATGGCAAGCACCATTACCCCAACCTATACCACCACCATTAGCACCTCACCATCACATCAAGCATCACCACTAACTGCAAACACTACCAACAACAAAAATCATCCAAAAAATTTCGACATCCAACAACTCCAGATTTTTCCCAGATCGCACAGTGACATCATTTACCGTTGTAGTGGCGTCATGTCGTGCACAATGGCGAGCTCTACTACAGCAGTGTCCCTGCATGAATCAATCAGCGTTGCTACTATAGCGACGTGCATTGCGATGACGTCTCTGCTGCAGCAACACGCACATCAGAGGCATCATCGTCGCGATCGCAAGGTTGTGGTGATAGCAAGCGAATTTATAGATGGAAAGAGGAAATAGGAGGAGAGAGAGAATAGGCAGCCATATTGGATCTTGAAATAGGAGAGAGAAGAATATATTGTATTAATTAATTTAATTAATCTTAATTATCACTTGTAAATTTGAAACTATACTACCTTACTTTTGAATTGTATAGTTTATATATATATATAGAGTCTAGGCTAATTTTCCATTTGAAAAATCTACATCAAACATTCCTTAAAATAGATGCCTATTTGCTTCAGTTAGTGCTATTTGTCATAGTTTCTCTTATAATTTTTGTTATCATAATGTAAATAGATATTAAATGAACAATTACTCCTCCTTGTGACTAATGGGCCCTTTGGTTTTTTAAGTTGTTACACGTGGGCCTTTTTAATTCCAGGACCAGAAGACAGTCTGGGCTGGGCCACCTCGAAGAGGTAAGGGCTCGGGCTCCTAACGTTGGATATTAATCCAAATTTATACAAATCTGCAGAGATTCCAAAGATATCTCTTGAGAAAATTAGAGCAATCATGTTTTTAAAATTTTCTTTTCAAATCAGGTAACCTAATTAATAGTTCACAAATAGGCAATTATTTGGAAAATTTACTCAGCAAACTTTTCTCTCAGAAATAAATCAATCGAAACTATTTTATAAATACATGTGACCTTTATTATAATGTCACGATTTTGACAACTCGTAAACAATGTTATCATTTGTCATCAGTTTGTATATGCACGTGACCTCTGTTAAGGTATCTGTGACACTGATAAGCATGCATGTGACATTTGTTAAGATATTTGTGATTGAATTAGAAATTATCTCATGGAAATTTAAGATCCAGTCGAGGAAAATAAAGAATCAATGAAAAAAATGAATATTCCTACATTGTTCATCACAAATGTTTGAATGGAGAGAGAATACGGCTTCACTTAATTTTAGGATGAATTACGGTAAGAGAGAAATTCTAACTATATATATCACACTATCTTTTTATAACCACAAATTATTATCATTTTTTTTTTAAATATAGTTAATTATGACCTGATTTATGAAAAGTTTCTCAAAGTTTGTTTTCTGTGAAATCATATATAATCTTAAATTATGGTAGTTATGATTTTTTCCTTTTTGGCATTTCAAACAAAGAAATTTGAATCAAGATTTAGATATGTTAAATATCGAATTATTTGTGTTTAAAATAACAGTCGTAATTATTTTCTTATTGGGTCAGATCAAAGACCATTTTTTCACAAAAAGAAGGAAAAAAAAAAAAAAAAAACAAAAGATTAATGACCTAGACAAAATGACAGATTTCTATTAATATTTTTTCGTGGAATTGTAGAAGGCTAGCTACTCGAATGACAAAGATTGAGATGAATATTAAAGTCGAACAACTTTTGGTTCTATCAATTTAGTAAAATTTTAAAAATAGCAAGTCGAAAGTTCGAGGCCATCTGCATCAACTCGACCATCTGCATCAACTCGAACAAAAAGAAAGCCCACTGAACAAAAAGAAGAAAGGAAAAAAAAAACACGAAATTTCTTTTGTTCATGTTGGTGGTGGGGGTGCGGAGAAGAGGGCGGGGGGGGGGGGGGGGGGGGGGGAGGGGGGGGTCATCTACTGTTCATCTTGAACTAGAAGTGCACTCCATTGATCATTTGGCGCTTCATTACTTTGTTGGGTAAAAAACTTCAATCTACTGCCTTGTTTGGTTAAGCCTGAAAAAAAGTAAATTTTATTAAGTAAATTTACTCAAAATTAAACTTGTTATGCCTAGCCAAACGTGCTCTTAAACTAGCTTTGTATGATCTAATTGATTCAGTGCTCTACACTGTGACACTTTTGTTGTTGAATCTGTGTGTTGGAACACTAAAATTATGGTGTGTTTGATTATGAAATTTGTATGTGCTTATTCTCTTATATTTTTCTATTAATCCAATGTACTAACCTAGTAATTGGTCCATATATACCATGGCGTGGACCCATTGAAACTTAATTTATTGTTCTTATGTAGCATGAACAGTAGATTATTCTTTTTAGTCGGATTATGTTAGGATGTTAGGTCTTGAGAACAAAGTGCATTATCAGACCCACCCAATAATGCCCATTTTTGTATATTTTTCTTTGAAACATAATTATTTCTTAAGTGGTACTAATTTTTCCATTACGTCACCCACTTTTGCTTAAAAGGTTGTTATTTACCGTTTAAACATACTGATGATGAAAGATTCATCGACAGCTCAAATGTTCTGAAGCTTCTGTGTATAGATATTATGCAATTAAGAAGCAGCAAGAAACTGGAAAAATAACACACTTTTTAAGTGAAGTTGGAGTTGCTCAATGGAAGCGTTTTTACACTCAAATGATTTTATCATTTTGATTCCACCAAATACTTGGAAAATTTATGCACGTTATCATTCTTGTCGTGATTTTTATATATAATATTCTTTAAACATTTAAATGACATTATCTATGTATTTATTTTTAATTGACATTATATCTTTTTCGATCTTTGGTTGTGTGGTAACATCTCTTTCACTCTTTGACAAAAGTCTCTATTCAATAATATTTAGTGCCTCTAGCTTTTGCTTTAGTTTAGGCTAAATTACCAATCTAATCAATTTCAAAGTAATTTCCCCACTCAAAAGGGAGGACTCGTCTATACATATGAGCACAAAACAAGCTGAATTTTTCTCATTGGCTGTGATAAAATCAGTAATAGGAAATAGCCTAGTATGATTGCCCCTACGGACCCCATTGGCACTTCTTCTTGTCCCTCCATTTTTGTAGGTCAAATAGCATACTTTCAAATCTCTTCCACTGAATCCCTTTGAGCATGTCAATGTGGAGAGAAGCTTCGAGAGGATGATCGTATTGTACATTTGATAGAATTATTCATTCAAATCACTACACCTCGTATCTTAAGTCGCTCAAAACATGACATCTCATCATCGTACACCCATTTTGCTTCTATTCCTTATAACCTTAGATACTGAGATGTCTTCATTTGAATGGCTCGAGGTCAAAAACGCTTTAAGTGAACGGTCCTACTAAATTTGCATATAAGACCATCTCATTGAAATTTTTCTCATCAATATGGAAGGAATTCAAGAGGCAGCAGGGACTTGTATTTGACCTTAATAAAGCCGCACCAAATGGCGTGTTTTACATACTGTTTTTTTATTCTATTGTAAATTATAACATGCAAGATAATTTTACCAATTTTTTTTTTTTTATTTTATTCTAGGGAGAATTGCAGTCGGGGTTCCAAATCGTTCAAATTGTTGCAGATTATACTCAAATCTTTTATTCTTTGCAATTGGGGTTCCAAACCTTTCATCTCTATTGTAGCTGGAGGACATGTTACTGGAATTTATCCACTCGCATCTAAGTTCTCTTATTAGTGCATGTTTAGTACTTTAATAAATACTAATGATAAATAAGATTTTAACTTCTTCTTTTAATTTTTGACTATATCTAATCCATTTTGTCGAATATTTCATTACTGTATAAAAATAATAGACGTCTCCCATAAACATCTCCAACAAGTCGTTATATATCTACATGGCAATGTCGACGCCTGCGAGTGGTAGCCCTTAAAAAAACTAGCTAGAGTTCGACTGTTAGAAAGAGATTTGATAAGACATGGGCGAGTCTCCATAAATTTTGGTGTAAAGGCCAGTAAGGTTTGTTTCCAGTTAGTTCCAAATTGTCGATCAAGATTGCAAGTGGAACCATGCACGAGAGAAATATAGATTGAGACATTCTTGGTGGAATTTCTATTCTACTTGTCAATTCTTGAGGAAGAAACAAAACTTTCCTAAAAAAATTCCATCTAGTAAGTTTTCACATTCATATAAATTTTTTTTAGTAACAAAAATACATCTATATATAGAAGTGGACGGTCCAATTCGGTCCGGTTCCGAAGGAAATTGAACCGAATAGAGTGCCAATGGAAATCTTAGAAGTTGAACCAATTGGTTCCATAGCTAACTATAGAATCGAGTCACAATCGAATCAACTGATTCTGATCCGACTCATTTCTTTATATAAATTTATAAAATAAAGTATGAAACTACTTGTTAGATTAACAATAAATAAAATTTTTGAGTTGAAACCACTTATCATTCTTGTATCCTAATAATATAAAAATTAATTAAATAACAAACAAAAATATATTCCAAAGCTCAGGATCAATTAATAAGTGCATAAAAAAGGATGAACTATTAAACACAATATAAACTGTAAAATTTGGATAAAAAAATTAATTCTTAAAAAAATTCATACAACGATATATATTAAATAATGTAAGTAGTATATATAACCAGATTATATTCAATAATTTTCAAGGAGAAGATCTTAATTTTGACGATTGACCATTTTGAGAACAATGAAAAATTTGAGTTATTATAAAAGATTGAACTGTATATGGGTTGGATTAAAGCTATGAATTTGCGAAGTGTTAATAAAATTATTTAGATTTGAATTTTTATTATCCATTAGATTTTGCTGCAAAAGAAAATAGAAGAAGTGTATGGAAAGAGAATTTTTGGCGTGAGATAATTTTAGGGTTTAGTATTAAAATATCTGATGCATATTTATGCAATACACCAACAAAAAAGAAATTAGGGAGAACTGAATTTACTATTGATTTTTAAGACAGTACCAAGAATCGGACCAGATTGATCGATTCTCGATGCATGGTTCCAAATCAATCTATTTAATAAAGGAATCGGAGCCAAACTAATCGGTTCTATCCGATACCCAAAAAAATGCCCACCCGTATCTATATATATATATGCCATGTATACTTCATATTGAGCTCATGGAAAGTATGAAAAAATGTATTGCACAATTGGGAAATGCGATAGGAAATGTTGTAAATTTAGTCCCAAACAAACGTGGAAAACAAAAATTTCTTTAATTTGGGGGTAATTATTCATTTTTTTAATTACTGCATGGTGCATATCAATAATAGTGAAATACTCTTGTGATTAATTCATATGAGTTGAATAATTTAAATATCCAACTTTAATCAACGATCTTGATTTTCTTGAACTTCTTGAATTACCTTCAACTCTTGAATCTTCTTTAGCCTTCTTCAAGATTAGATTACGTCTGATTAGTAGGCTTCGAGATCTGATCAAGAATCCCAAACTAAAGACCTACTCAAGAAATTAAAAAAATAATGCTCAAGTCTTCAAATAGACTTGAAGTCTTGATCCTATCCAAGAAGTGCTGGGTGAAATTCACCGTTATACCTAGTAATTATTTTCTCACTTGAGCTGACATTTTCCTCAACAATTTCTTTAAGATCAAATTGCAATAACAATTTGGCCTTCGCCAACTAAGCTCATATAAACCTGATTGGAAGAAAATACTTAAGCAAACTCTTTTATTCATTTGAACAGATCTTGAATAATTATCCATAAACTTCACTTACTTTTGATTTTCAACATCTCGAGAAATTAAATCCGATAATTTGATCACACATATTGGTTCATCAAAGACCTTAGAATTTGCGAATAACAACTCTTATTCCGGAAAGGGTCAAGGTAAATCATAAAGTAGTCAACGTGAAGTTTAATTCTTCATAGCATGATCATGTATTAAAATTAACTCTTACAAAATATAATATGTCCAATATACTTCCGGGTATACCGAGTGTACTAGTGTCACCTCTCGCCACGATGAATCGAAGTCAAACTGTATATCTCAATTAGTAGAATAGCAACTATTACAATCTTAACACAACAGATTGTCAACTTCTGATTTACAATCGTTGAAAAGAAAAAATTTCGATCTACATACATAATAGTGTCTTCTATCCTAACCATCCCATTTTGTATTTTACTCATTAATCGAAGGAACTTATACACATGCTGAAAATAATACAACTTCCTTTTATAAAAATAAATAAAACAGTGTTATTTATTCAATAAAAATGGAAACATTTATCTCATTAAAATGAAGTCCTAATAATTTTGGGAGCATATCCGAATATATGTAAATAAAGTATGCAATATAAGTTTAAGAATTCTGTATGTTGAAAATATAATTTAAAATAATATTTTTTTTCTTTCATTAGACGAGATGGTTTAATATAGTATCATAAAAAATGAACTTCGTTGTAATTTATTTATAAAAATCGTGCAAGTCTTTAGTCTGTTTGCAATAAATAAATAAATAAATAAAGTAAAGTCTGGCCTGCACATGAAAATGAAAACGTGTTGAATCAAAGAAGTTAATTATAGCCTTCCACTTACATTTGAATGGTCATATTTGTTTTTCAATTCCCAGAAAAAGTGGAATATATTTATAAAAGTGAAAATCAAAATCATTATTAATTAATAATTTATTAATAGTTTCACCCATGATTGTAACATTGGTATATTATTATATATTCTGTGGCCACCGGAGGATCACGTTACATTCTTATTTTAAACTCAAAGAAAGATTTCGAGAAATGACAAACCTATTCATATCGAGAAGCTTCTTGAAATTAATCTTTACATTACTATTAAATCCACTGTTGCCTTTAAACATGGAAAAATGTTTACATAACCCTATGTCCAGCTACCCAAAGTAAATATAACATCTTTTGTTTATTTCAATGTTAGTTTGTTTAGGGCAAAAAAGGAGTAACAAGTGACATTTGTTGAACAAAATTGATGAAGAACGAAAATAAACTAAGCATCAAGAAATCGTAAAAATGGAATGATTGAACACGATTATTAATCGCTGTCCTCAAACGATATTTGTCGTAATCAGGGTAAGTGTTTGAAGATTTTATGACAAATAGTTTATAAAAGTAAACAAACCGTAATTCAAGTTTGAATAAAGCAAACAAAACTTGAAAAAAAAAAAGAATTAAAGAACAAAATTATAAAAACTGGTTTGACATTTGATTTTGAATGTTGATGAATAAATTTTATGTTTGTGATATGTTTTCAATTATGAAAATCACTCATATATATAGAATTATAATCATCATGCACAAAAATGTTCAAAAACCAAGTCAAAATAGCATGAAACAGTTCAAAATACACCAAATTCAAACAGTCAACGATTAGATTTTTTGTACTGCGGGCTCGCCCATTACAAAACCAGGTGTCCGCCCAGTTCAACAAAATGGCCACTGTAATTGCAACACAAGGCCAAGACCAGGTGGCTATCTAGACTATTTTTCGACCTTCATTGTTTTTTGTTCTCGTTTTGTTTTCGTTTGTTTTTCTCATGGTTAATTACTTCCATCACTTCTAAAATCATTCCTCATTGTCATTTGGACAACATTCCAATAATTTCCCACTTGTTCAATTGTAAAATGAGTTTAGACTTAAGTTTAACGACATTTATGCATAGAGTATGTATATCTTTCAATTTGAATCCAATCTTAATATAAATCTCATAAAGTAATCATCGAAATCCTAGCTAACATGAAAACTCTGAACCTATTGTTTCTTATTATGATACCAGTAAAATCACACACACAAGTATCAAGTGTCCAAAATTTCACACAATCTCGTTTTGCGCTTTTATGACCTTATGCTTCTCCTATTCATAAACTTTTAAAAGAGAAACACGAACTTTCTATTGAAGTAACACCACCTTGAAGTTTGTATAGGTAAAGTTCTTGTAGTAGCTTTGTCACTTTTAGAGATACTTAGTCCATTGATCTGATCTTTATTAAGAGTTATAGAAACTTAACCCTCATATTCGTGATAACTAGTACTTGTAACTTAGGATAGGGTTTTAAAAGAAAAAAAAAATTGCTGAATCTATCCACTTATCGAATGAGTTGTAGTTACCCTTTGAACCTGAAATATTCTTGTTAGTATAGTCAGGTAGGGTTGCTATCATTGGTGAATTTAATTACGAATTTTTAACCACATCCTACTTCTTGTTGTTTGCACTAATTTCCATGTGAGCGATTTAGTGAACGGATAAGCCAAATTCTGATTTGACTTCACATAAGTAAGTGAAATTATTCAATCTTTGATTAATTTTCTTACATAGTCATGTCTTAGACTCATATATCTAGACTTACTATTATACACTTCATTGTATGCTCTACCTAAAGTGGCTTGACTATCACACAAGATAGATATATAACTATTATTCTTTTCTCCCAATGAAATTTCATACATTAAATCCTTAAGCCATTCAACTTCTTTTCCGATTTTAGTCAATGTCACAAATTCGGATTCCATAGTTGGATGAGTAATACATGTTTGTTTCTTGGATTTTCAAAAGATTGTGTACCTCCTCCGAGGATAAATACCAATCCAGAGGTTGATTTATCTCATCAACACTAGATATCCAACTATTATCGGTAAATCCTTCTAATATTGTCGGAAACTTGGAATATTGGAGATATAAATCTTTGGTTTTCTTCAAATAATCAAGTATCCTCCTGATACCCTTCCAATGTTCTTTACTTGAATTGCTAGTAAACCGACTATGTTTACTAATTGCAAAAGCTATGTCGGGTCTTGTACATTTCACAACATACATTAGACTCCCGATAGCACTTGCATATTCAAGTTGTGATATAGTTCTTCCATCATTGTTTATAAGTTTCAAACTTGGATCAAATGAAATATTAGACTCTTTAATGTTTAAATGTTTGAACTTATTAATCACATTCTTAGTATAATGTGATTGGTTTAACATATAACCCCCACTAGTCTTGGTGACTTGATACCTAGTATGGTATCCACTTGATCAAGGTCTTTCATTTTAAATGTGGAAGATAGAAGCTTCTTTGTTCCTTTTATACCTTGCATTTGATTGCTCACAATCAATATATCATTCACGTATAAACAAATGAGCACAACGTGATTATCACATACTTTTGAATATAAACACTTATCAACACTATTATGTTTAAATCCAAAATATATTATTGTTAAATCAAACTTTTCATACCATTTCTTTGTGCTTGTTTTAATCTATATAATGATTTTATTAGCTTGCATACTTTATCCTCATTTTCGGGTAGAAAAAATCCTTTTGATGGTTCAATATAGACTTCCTCATAGAGATCCCCATTTACGAACATCATTTTAACATCCATTTGATATATAAGCAAAATCATAGATTGAAACTAAAGCGAATATAATCCTAATTGATGTTATTCGCACAATTGGTGCATAAGTGTGAAAGTAATCTATTCATTCTTTTTATCGATATCCTTTAGCCACTAACCTAACTTTAAGAGTATTAAGAGTACCATCCGCATTGTACTTTCTCCTAAATACCCATTTGCAGCATATAGGTTTTGATCCAAGTGGTAAATTGACTAATTTCTAAGTATCGTTTGACATTATTAAATTAATTTCATCATTTATAGCATCATTCCAAAATGTTCTATCTCTAGATGACATTGCTTCTTGATAAGTTTTAAGATCATTTTTCACTTGAAGAACATACGGAGTAGTTCTTGTGACACTCCTTTCATTTTCCTCAACTAAATAGAAAGAAATAAGTTAAGAGTCTAATTCATCCGGTCCTAACACTTTCTCCTTTCGAGCTCTTTTGCTTATGCGAAGTTCACTTGTTTCAACATCCTCGAAAGATGTTTCTACTTGTGAATTTCCACTAGAGATTCTCTTAGAGAATTATTATATGAAAATAACACATTCTCAAAGAACTCTATTTCACGGGATTCAATAATAACATTGGTTTCCAAGTTTAACAAACGATATGCTTTGCTATTTTGGGCATATTCTACAAAAGCGCATTTAATCCCTCTAGGACTCAACTTAGTCCTTTTAGGATCCGTGTTATTATGATAAGCAAGATACCCCCACACTTTGAAATAACCAATGTCCGATTTTCTCATTTTCCACAATTCATATGGAGAAACCTTAAATCTTTTAGAAGGAATTATATTAATTATGACACACACTTGATAAAGCTTCACTCCATAAGTTAGATGACAACTTAGTATTTAATAACATAGCATTTATTATTTCAACTAGTGTCATATTCTTTTTCTCAATCAAACCATTTTGTTCGGGTATTCTAGGTGTACTATATTGATGTATTATGCCATGTTGTTAACAAAAATAAAAAAAAAAATTTATAGAGAAATATTCACCTCCCCTTTCACTTCTGAGAATTTTGATCTTTCTATTTAATTGATTTTTTTGCTTCCACTATGTATATCTTAAACATGTTGAAGAATTCATCCTTATGTTTCATCAAGTAGATATAGCAAAATCTAGAATGATCATCAATGAATGTTATGAATTATCTATTATCTCCTCAAGTTAACTTTCCATTTAATTCACATATATCAAAATGAATTATATCTAGCAAATTTTTTTTCCTCTTAACACTATGAAAACGTTTCTCAATCATTTTAGATTTAACACATAATTCACATTTATTACATTCTATGTTTTCACATAAAGTATTCCGATTTTAATCATTCTTTTTAAAGTAGAAAAACCAACATGTCATAGTCTATCATGTCATAAAAAAATAGATTCAACAACATTATTTAAATTTGTAGTTTTATTGATACTATTGTCAATTGTAAAAAGTTAGACCATTTAATCACCAGAATAATCTTTTTCAACAAATACACCATTCCGAAAAAGTATAAGTTTGTTTGACTCATATGTGGATTTTATTCTTAGTTTTCTTAACAAATCACCATTTACAAGATTTTCATTCATATCCGGTACATGCAATACATTTATTAATGTGATATTCTTGCCGGATGTAAATTGTAAGTCTATACTTTATTTGCCAACAACCTTTGATTGAACTTCATTTCCCATTTGACTGTGTTCGTGATCCATTTCTTGATAGATTTTGAAAGGGGATCTATCCTACCATACATGTATGGTGACACAAGTATCATATCACCATCCTTGAATATTTCCTTTGACTGAACTTACAATACTCATAGTAGTAATGATGTAGTCAATAGAGTTCACTTTGCCTTCTTACATTGGTTGTTTGCGATGTTTACAATCTCAAGCATAATTCCGAGTTTGCCATACACATTACAAGAATTTTAAATTTCTTCTTGTTCTTGTTATCTTTGTTGGGATTTGTGGATTTCTACTTCTTGGAATCTTTGTTGTATTTGTTTTGTTGATCCACAGCATGGGCGTTGGAAGCGCCCTCATGAAAATGTTCATTCCTATCTCATGCCCTTGACTCTTACTCAATTCGAATATTTTTTGAATTTCTTCCAAAGAATAATCCTGGAAATTGTGAATGATTTTCTTTCTATAACCTTTCCATGAAGATGGAAATTTCGAAATGATTGCACCAACTTGAAAAGTTTTGAGAAAATTTATCTTCATGGCCTTCATTTTATTGATAATTATTTGCAACTCACGGACTTGTCCTAACAAGGGCAAGTTATCTAAAAACTTAAAATCAAAATACATAAAAATAAGAAACTTTTTGGTACCTTCTTCCTCGGCCTTGTATTTAGTTTCCAATGATTTCCATATCTTCTTTGCCGATGCATTATTTGTGTAGAGACCATAGAGACAATTTCCACCATTGTTTCATCAATGTCATTTGGTGTTGGTTCCAGTAATGGCGCCAAGTCTGGATCCAAGATTTAATATATTTTTGAGGTTGTAAGAAGAAACTTCAACTTGTTATTGCATCTTGTAAAGTTCAATCTGTCGAATCTGTCAAGCCTTACGAGGTCTTGATTCATCATCTTTATCAAAGCCATGGTTATATTGTTTTCTCCATGTTGAAAATATCGATTGAGATTGTTGAACAAAGTTGACAAAGAACGAAAATAAACCCAGCAACAAGAAATCGTCAAAATGAAATGTTTGAACACGATTATTAATCGCTGTCTTCAAATGATATTTTCCGCCACCGAGGTAAGTGCTTGAAGGCTTTATGAAAAATAGTTTGTAGGAGTAAACAAAACCTTAATCCAAGTTTGAATCAAACAAACAAAACTTGAAAAAAGGAACTAAAGATTAAAATTATAAAAACTGGTTTGATTTATGATTTTGGATGTTGATGAATGAATTTGATGTTTGTGATATATTTTCAATTATGAACACCACTCATATATATAGTATTACAATCACCATGTACAAAAAGATGCAAAAACTAAGCCAAAAGGTCATGAAACACTTCAAAACGACACCGAAATTCTAACAGCCAATGGTCAGAGTTTTTGCCCAGTACAAAACCTGGCGCCTGCCCAGTTCAACAAAATGGCTATTGTAATTGTAAGACAAGGCCGGGCAGAAAATGGCAACTATAATTGCAACAGCCTGGCCTTAAGCCTGTGCAGCATTTTTCGACCTTCAACTTTTTTTGTTCTCATTTTATTTTCGCTTGTTTTTCTCATGGTTAATCACTTTCATCACTTCCAAAAGTCATTCCTCATTGTCATTTGGACAATATTCAAACAACATCAAGTGTACTGAAGAGTAGTAACAGGTGGTTCAATAATGTAGAAGAGTAGGAAAAGTTCTCGTTCTAATGTGGGTGTGTGTGTGTATACAAGTAATAAAGACGAACTAAAAATATTAACTGAAATTATGGTTTGAAGGTTGCATGTTTGAAATGTATAACGGGACAGCCCATATTAAAAAAAATTGAGATCCTTATGGATATATAGTCAAGGAAGAAACTGTCATTTGCAGTATTAAAAGCCTACACAGGGAAACATTTCCTCATAATTTGGTTCAAAATGGATGCTAGTACCATTCAAATTAACCAGTGGCGGATCCAGCACTTGGTGAGCACCGACAACCGCGCGTGCTGGATTCGCTGGGAACAATTTTTTTTTGTTGACGGTAGATCAAAGTGTTAGGTTATATATATGGTAATTCAATCTGTTTTCAAACATCTCTTATAGATCGGTTGGTTAGAGCTTCCACATATAAATTGGAAGTCCAGGATCAAATCTCTTCCAAACCAATTTATTGTGCAATTTTTGTAGTTCTATAATTTTTTTACCAAAACTAATACAATAGAGAGGGAATTCGAATTTGCGACCCCTCTTTAAGATTATTGGAAGCTTGACCATTATGACACTTGTTAAAATTTGAGACTAAATGTAACAGAATCTAGTGGTTTTAATGCAATTACAAGGTTTCAAACCTACGCTCTTCCTTTGAATTATAAAAAACCTAACCACTATGTCATTTGGTGAATATTATTATTATGTCTAACAAAATTATATATGTTCAATTTTAGAAAAATAATAATTATATTTAATTTTTAATATTTTATTACGGTCGATGCTCAACGGCCAACGGCCTCTTGTGCTCACTCAAAATTCTGGATCCGTAACTGGGATTGACCATGCCTTTCCAATGTACTTGGCATTATTTTCCAAAACACTAAGGAATTCTTATTTTTCTCTCTTCTTGCATGAATCTTGTTTATGCCTCAAAATCAAGGCTCAAGAAGAAGCCTCAACACTATCTAAGTGGCTAAAACTCTGAAGCCAAAGCACTATCCAAGTGGCTGAAGCTCTAAAGCCGAAGCACTATATAAGAAGTTAAAGAAGAAGCCAAAGCTCTCTGTGCCGAAGCTCTTCACACTGTGGACCTCCAATAAGAAGCTCTCTTTGGCCGAAGCTCTCGCTCCAATCCGAAGTTCCCTTAGGCTGAAGCCCTGCTGTCTTTTAGAGGATCTGCAGGCAATTTTTAGAAATGATTGATGAGACCTTTGTAATAAGTATAAATATCAAGTCTTGTTAATAAGGTGGCTGCTCTGTGTAAGTATTAAATGCACCACAGGCTAGGGAAGTCAAATTGATGAATACAATTAGATGCTTCAACTAAAGAGATTAAGCCACGTGTACTTTCATCTAAGGGCCACCATTTCATTTGTAATATTATAAATACCCCTCCATGTGCCATTTGAAGTCTAAGGAAAATCTACATACTTGAAGCTACTATTTTTTTTTTCTCTCATGTTGAATATACACCCGTCTTAACTTACTTTAAGATGGCTTTGCTTTCTTCAAATCAATAATGATCGGTTATTATCTTACAATCGTTTCGCAAATCTACCGCCGGAGCTCGAACACATTTGCCTTATGTCATTGAGCTTATCCCACATCCCCATTTTCGGAGTGTTGACGACCAGCAATCTGTCTGTACGTGTTGGAATTAGCCCACGCGGGTGAGCCCAACATCTGTTGGCGCATTTTTTGAGATCAACAAATCTAATTAAATGTTTGCAAAAAAAAACACACACACACACACACAAAATATGGTCTCGGTGCTTCTTTGCTGGGAGAAGATATATATTACAATGCATTAGGGGGAGAAATGATGAGAGATTTACGATTTGTTTGAGCCCTTTTTTTTAGGGTTAATAGATTTTGTAATAGTGATTTTTTTGGAGAATATGATTAAAAAGTTAGGAAAAAGTTTTAAACTTACATGTAAAATGATTTTATTAGAAAAATGTGTGGTTAAAAATGAATTTGGAGAAAAATGAGTTTTTAGAAAATGGGGCTCAATTAGGGGCTTAAAATGATTACGAATAAATAATTTTTTTCGTATTCATTTCTAGTTTTTGGCCTACTTAAAGAAATATTTTTGGTGTGGTAGGTGAAGGTGGTGATGGTTCTTAGCTAGCAATAGTAGACATTCTTAAATAATATTCTACTTTTTAAACGATAATTTAGAAGAGAAAATCTATATGATTTAGTTGGAGGGATTTAGAGTTATATTATCTATGTACATAGCAACCTTGATGCCTGCGAGTAACAATACTAAAGGTGGCAACCCTTTATGAAAATACCAAACTAGATGTCCACCATAGTAAGATAGAGGTTTGGCCCATATTTGGTTTGACTAAAAATCAGATATTTAATAGATTTTAATTAAAAAAATGAAGCGTCGGTTGAAAAATTGATAAAATTTTTCAATCCCATAAAATGTGTGGTTAGATTTGAGTTTAAGAAAATATGAGTTTATTGAGAGCCAAATAGGGGCTGCTATGGTTCCAATTAGTGCCTAGTTGTTGATCAAGATTGCAAGTGGAACTATGAACTAGTGAATTGTAAATTGAGACACTCATGGTGGATGTTTTATTGTTACTTATCATATATCAATGCTTGAGGAAGAAACACAATTTTTCCAAAAACAAAGATGAATCTTATAATGTTCACATTGAAATTAGTTTCTTTTTCGTAACCAAACATATGTCAATGTATATATCATTGTCTACTTCTATAGGTTTACTTGTGCTTCTTGAGCTCATGAAGAGAATGAAACAGTACTGCACTAATGGGAGATATGTTAGGAGATAAATATACAGAGTACATGACATCAATGTAAGGGCCTTGAATGTACTTGAAGACAAAATTTAAATGTCTGTGGTGTGAAAAGACAAAAATTTACATATTGATAAGGATGTTGAGATCTCCACCATGATTGTCCCAAAGGTGATGTTCACACATATTGGACGATACTAACATTCGAACTATGTCCATCAAGTACTATTCTATCAACATTTCCCAAAGTATATGACATTATTTTCCAATAGCCTAGGGGATTCTTTTTCTTTTGTTAAATTCAATTAAGTAATACTGAATATCCATCACTCTCTACTTTTAGAAGTGCGAAGAGTGAGGATTAAGATTTTGGTGCTTCTTTTCCCATGGAGATGATATAACAGTGCAATAGTGGGAAGAAAATGATGGGAGATGTAAATAATTGAACAAAAACATATTTTATCATATTCATTTTCAATGTTTAGTCAATTTAGACTAATATATTTTGGTGTGGGAGGTGGTGGTGGTGGTGGCGGCGGCGGCGGCGGCTGCTCTCAAGGAGTAACTGTGAGCTTTGTGATTATATTAATATATAAGTGAATGTGATTAATCACAAAATAATAATAATAATAATAATAATAATAATAATAATAATAATGACTTACATAATTTCAAAATGAAAATTTAATGACTTAATTAAGTTAAATATTGTACCATAACACAATAATTAATACCTTACAATTCATTGATTGCGGGGTAGTGGCGTGTGCAACATATTAGCGGTAAGCTATGCACTTAGTGATTTTTTAAGTTTCATTTTTTTTATCTGATTATTAAAGTAGCATATTATTCGCTTGAGTCATTATTTAAGTTTCATTATTTTTTATCTAATGAATAAAATAGGTTAAATAATCACTTCTTAATGCAACATTCAATTAACACTCGTGACATTTTCAATAGAAAATAATTTAAGAAAATGTGTTTATATTATAGATCAGGTGCGTCATCATCTCAAGTTATGTTATATCATATATGCAATATCGCTTAAAGGGGTTTTTTTTTGGGGGGAAACTTTTCGCGGCTTGAAACAAGCAAATACAAATATAAACAATTTATTAATGTTCGTATTTCTAATATATTTTGTGAACAAGGCCCCTGTTAGTTTCCAATACTTTGAAGAAGAAAATGAATTTTTTGACCCTTTTTTTTGTCAGCAGTGGGACCCAACATGAGAGACAAAATTCACAATATCGTCTGAAGACCCCCCTAACGATCCAAAAATGACTTTAAAATTGGGGGGAAATGGGAAACAATCAGTCCCCTTGATATCATATTGGCTTGTCAATCAAGATTCAAGACCTTAGAACAAAGCATTATGGTGAGTTATATCAACTTGATTTCCCTTTAGAAGTTAGAGCTATCATCAAGTACGAGCACCAAAATATTTCGCCTATAATTATAAGGTAGAGTTATTTTATTTCTTTAGCACTCCTCCCTTCTATGCATAATCTATCTAATTGTTATGGAAGTACTTCCAATTTTACAAGCGCTAAAGTTTATGTCCCACTCTTCTATGAGGATCACACTCGTGTAGGGGAGTTGGGTTTACCTTTTATGAGACACCCACAACCCTATGAAAATTAGAATGGCAGTACCTTTTGATTTATTTATTTATTATTATTATTAATAACACAAGGTCTAGGTTAAGGCATAAAAATCAGGCCCAGACTTTGTAACGGACAGTTTAAGAGTCTATGGATCAACAATGTAGTCTTATGATGTTGATATTAAACCCTTGTTTGGTCATCATTATTTTTAAAATGCAATTCTTTTTTTTTAATCATACATTCTTCAATTAAGTAATATTACACCTTGTTTAAGATTTCCGGTCCATCTTAAAAGGTCCATCTTATTAAGAGGAGTAGCTCAAAACTTTATAAGTTTATCTATGTTTTCATCTTTATTCGATGTGAAATTTTATCCCTTAACATGCCCGCAAGATGGTGACTAGTTTGAGTAGATCAATCTTGAAATCCGTATGCTCATTTTTTAAGTCTTAATCAAGAATCATTAGCCGGAGATTAATGGGCTCTGATACCATGTAGAATTCAATAAATCAAAAAAGAACACAAAAAATTACGTGGTTTGGCGCCAGTGTAGCAACCTACGTCTACGAGAGAAGAGATAGCTTATATACTATTCACTTATGTTTGGCGCTTACAATGAAACATATATAGTCACATTACATCAAGATTGCCTTATTAAGGATGAAACAATCATGAAAAGAAAATAATAAATTATGGAAATCTTCTAAATCGTGATTGAGCCATAATATTCTCCAACATAAACTTTCAAAAGCAGAATGTTGTTGCACGCTCTAGTGCTGAAACTAAATATCGGACAATGGCTTCTACTACAAGTGAAATTATTTGGCTTCGCTCTTTGCTAAGAGATTTGGGATTTGGCTCGTCGCAAGCCACACAGATGTATTGCGATAATCAATCTGCTATTCATATTGTTTCAAATCAAAATTTTTATGAACGGACAAAACACATTGAAGTTGATTGTCATTTTATACGAGAACGAGTCCAAGCCAATGTTATTTGCATTCCCTTCGTTCGTAGTAGTGAACAATTAGTTGACATTTTCACCAAAGGCTTGTCCAGTGCCAGATTTTATGAGATATTGTCCAAATCCCAAATATCTTAGCAAAGAGCGAAGCCAAATAATTTCACTTGTAGTAGAAGTCATTGCCTGATATTCAGTTTCAACACTAGAGCGTGCAACAACATATGTGAATAACGTTATTTTCTTTCCATGATTGCCTCATCCTTAATAACACAACCTTAATGTAATGCGACTATATATGTTTCATTGTTAGCTTCAAACATAAGTGAATAATATACAAGCTCTCTTGTAAGTTGCTACACTGACGCCGAACCACGTAATTTTTTGTATTCTTTTTAGTTTTATTGAATTCTTCACACGTAAACCCAAAATTTTTCATATTTTTTAATCACATATTCTCCACCAATTTACTATTCCAAAATATATTTTTACAATAAAATAGGGTTCAAACATGCTATAAATATACATTTGCCAATTATGATTGCTCTACACGAAATAAGTGAGGAAATATTAATAATTTATTTTCTCTGAAGCAACTATATATCTATATCCCTTATCAATCCACACATCGATAAATTAAAAATATCACATCATTGACCATTAGCATAGTAGAATCCCTGACCATTAGCATATATATATATATATATATATATATATATATATTAATATTACGGTCTAACAATGAGACATCGATTGAACAATCGATGCATCGATTGAACTATTAACCTGATGACCTGATGATTTTTCAAGACGAGTATGAAAACTATGAATTCTTGCATAAGCCAACCACACAAAACATTAGATGTTAGTCAAACACGTGCTATGCTCTCTCTTATACTCTTTATTATGGTATTTTTCTTCGTAGACAATCCCCACCTATTTTGCATGCTTTCTCTGGTTCTGATTGAGTTGAGATATTAATCACTATTCGTATACCACTGCCCATATTGTATTTCTTGATGAAAATCCAATTGCTCGGTTGTCTATAAAGCAAAGAATTGCTCCTCGATCTTCCACTACAGCCGAATATAAAATTATTGCTACTATTGCTTGTGAAGTCCTTTGGATAAAAGCTCTACTCCAGGAGCTTAAGGGATCTCCAAAACTAACACCAAATCACCAAAATGCACCAAATTTTGGAGTAAAAGCTCTCTAATGTAGCTCCAAAGTTTGCACAATTTTGCACCACACGGTGCAAAGTCAAATTTACCATTTTTTTCCGTTTGCCTAAATAATTGATGAAGAGTATTTGTGTCATATATTTTTGATACAATAAATTATTATTATTATTGCATTTAAAATAAATTATAATAATGTTATAAATAATAATTAATGAATTAATTTAAATTGCAGCACAAAAAAACTTAAAATATAACAAACACGATTAATTTAACCTAATTATTTATTCAATAAATTTATGTATTTGTAAAATAAATAAAGAAATAACTTTTCAAATAAGAAAATGATTAAATTATATTTATTTGGTGTAAATTTTGATGTAATGGTGGGATATAATTTTTAGTTGGTGCAAGATTTGGTGTAAAATGGTGAAAAAGTTACCTTAAATTTTGGTGCAGGGTTGAAGATGGTGCAAAGAACCCATTATTTCTACTCCTATCATCTACTATGATATTGTTGGCACTTCATATCTTTGTACTAAGCCGGTGTTACATTACCGAATGAAACATGCTTAGGTTTACGTTCGTTTTGTCCAGGACAAGGTTCAGTTTGGAGCATTTCGTACATCCATGTTGCTTATGCTCATCAATTGGCATACTCACTCACTAAGCCTTCATCTACGTCTCAGTTTTAGCTGTTACGGTCTATGATAGGTGTTACCAATGATATCACAATTTTGGCAGAGGCGTGCTAGAAATAAAATTCTGTCATCATAATTTAAATTCTTACAAGGATTCTTACAACTCACCACTCTTACGTTATTGGTTATGCACTTGAGTGATTATATAAAGTCTCAATGTTTGTTATCAAATGAATTAAATATGTTATCCACCAAGTGATTATTGAACTTCCATTGTTCTTTGTCAAATGAAAAAATAGGTCGAATAATTACGTGCTAATCCTACAACTCAATTAACCACTCGTGACATTTTCAATTGGAAACAATTAAAAACCAATGTGATTATTCTATTGACGTGCGCCATATATTATCACGTGTTTATGTATTATACACACGTACTTAAAAAGTACAAAAATATTAAATATGGAAACCTAGGCTAAATTTGGGGCACCTATATAGAACTAAAAAAAATCATGGTATCAACAATGGAAATTTTCATCGCCGATGCTATAAAATCAATCGCTAAATTTTTGTTGACAAGAATTTTTCGATCTGTTGCTATTTTCACAATTAGTGAAAGTCATTGACGGATAATCAGTAGGTAGGGATGTCAACGAGTCGAGTCGAGTCGAGCCGGCTCATGAGTCGAAACTTGAGTCTTGGGCGCTGCTTGAGTAAAATTAAGTTGGACTTTTTTTGCTTGAGCTGAACCGAGCATACTCGATTTTTTTGCTGCTGCACGCTGTCCTTTCTAAAGGCAACTACCATTTTTTTTCTTAATGAGCCGGCCTGACAAGCTACAAGGGTTGGCTCGGGCTCGACCCGAGCCTTGAGCCGGGTTAGCTTAGGCTTTTTTCTGGCCAAGTCATGGGTGGCACAAACCGACTAATCAAATTGCCATCTCTATCCATAGGTGACTAATTTTCATATTTTAATTTTCAATTTCTTCTCTGAATTGTTAATAAATGATATGAGCATAACCTTACCTACAGGCTACAGATGTCTCATTTGATTCTGCATATTCATAACAAATTCCTAGTGATACTATGATGACGTTTGTCGATGGAGTCTTGTTTTTTTATTAGTGCTACCCCTTCATACATATGATAAAAAGAACCAAGATGATATAGAGTACACGATTTAAACTCAATTATCGACAGGCCTAATTAAAAACGTTCTAAGGGGTTCTTTCTCTTCAGATTCATTCAATCAAGTAATCTTTCTAGTGGGGGAGCTAAAGATGATGTGGTAGAGATTAGTTAGAAGAAGAATAATGTATGATGATGTGGATGTCATTCAGTGATTAACATTAATTGATTTAAAGAAAAAGATACTCTAAAATAATACGTATTAAAATTTCTATCTTGATCATAATGGATCCCTATGTAACTCACACTTATTAATACCCCAATTGGATTTCCAGCATATTAACATCATTATTCATAGGGATGACAACGGTTCGGTTCGGCCAAAATCATAACCGTACCACCAAATTTTTTATCATATCATAACCGCACCATAACCACGTAAGTCGGTTCGTATATTGGTTCAGTTCGATTAATAACCACGAAAATAAATTTTTTTTTTTTAATAAGTTCAAACTGCAATCGTCAAATTGAAAAAAAAAAAAAAAAAAAATTACGAAGAAAAGTGAGTAAAAACAAAAACATAATTGGGCCAGAATTTTGGGGAAGCCCAATTGTCCTGAAGATAAGGAAATGAGGACTTGCATATGATGAAAATTATGTATCATGTCAGCAGGATGATAAAAATACGAGTCATGATCAAATGCACTTATTCAGGTTAAATATGAGAAAACATATACTATCGCCTGCATATGTATAAAAGTAGTAGTGAATGAGATCAATCTGGATGTTTAATACATTTAATGGTAATAATTTCTGGACTAGGCTATGTATATTGGCTTTTCGACACCTATCTACTTTATGTGCAAGGAAAAGAATAGTAGCAAGCACTTCCTAGAAATAAGAAAAGTAGAAATTTGTTCTTGACATGTCAACTAGCACTACAATGATTACCAAAAGTTGGAGGACAATACTCAATACAAAGAACACTCAGGAATTAAGCATAGCACTGGGGCTAACATCGTAAATTTCTTATAGGAAGCTGAATCTGTAGTAAGGTGCCATTAGTAGGGGATTGTTCTGTAAAATGATAATAACGGCTCTTTCTTCTATTAATTAATGTAGTATCATGGAAGTTGCTATTTTTACTAGAAGGCGATCTTTTACATATCCGAATTTAATCGGCACGCAATAAAACTTTCAAAGTACTTTACTACGTCAAGTCTTGATTATACAAATCTCTCAGTAAAGAGTCTTCTACAAATCTGTCATCAATCTTCGCAAATCACTTTTTCTATACTCACACTAAGAATGAAATTTGACAGTGCCAATTATAAAGAACTAAATCGTACACTTACAGTACCTAAATCACTCAGCCTAGAAACCACTATTAATCAAGCTTTTTTACTTTATTTAATTTTTCATAAAAGAAATCAATTCACAAATTGATCTGACAAATTTATTTCATTTACCATATATTCCTCTAATCCTATATTTGCATTTAATCATTTTCTCACCTAGAATGAGGAAAAAAAAAATATTAATATCATTTTTTCAAAAATCTAAATCATCAGAACGAAACTGACCTTTGAGAAGTATCAACCTCCTCATTGGCATCATCGTTCTTCAATTCATTTTTATTGGGTTAAGAGTTTACTAATAATGTTAATTGGACCAAAATTTTGGGGAAGCCCAATTGTCAAAATTGCCTAATTAATTTTGGGAAAAAATAATGAAAAGCCGAATTGCCCAATTAAATTTTTTTTTAACAGGTAATCGATTTAAGGTGGGGTACCATACCATACTTGCCCCACCCCGAACCGGGTCATTAAAATCAAAACCATAAACAACCTATTACATCGTTGGTTCAATTTTTTTTGCCCATTCAGTTCGATTAACCGCGATTTTCAATTTTAATTGTTCGAATTGTCATCCCTAATTATTCAGTGTCCATGCAATATTTTCATGGTATAGATACAATGGATTACACATATATTAATCTTTTTGATCTATCATTTTTTACTTAAGCAATTGAAAAAACGCAAAAATTGCTTAGATAGTTTGAAGAAATAAAACTCAGCATTAATTATTGAGGGAAAAAAAAATTACTTTATGAGTGGGAAATGCAATATTAGTATAGTAGAAACAGTCTGATTTAGTTAGAAGCATGACTTAGAAAAGGCCCTGCATTCTTGCACAGATTGTTTTCTACGTGGGCAATGTATTAGCGGTGAGATACACGTTTTTTCTTTTCATGTTATAATCTTAAACTTTGGAAGTAGTTAACTTATAGTTATTGAACCCTAAGAGACTCTTATGGTACGTTTGATTTGCTACTTTCAATCTGTTTTCGGTTTTCAATTGCAAAACATTCACAATTTATTTTTATTGCATATATATATTGTCAACACCATATATTATTTATTTTATTTTTAGCGAGAACAAATATTATAAAATTCATCAATTTTAAAATGTTTATTTTATTATTAATTTTACAGTTATCCCGAGAGAAAATATATAAAATTACCAACTTTAAATTGTGTATATTACTTGATAATATAATATGTCCTAAAATATTTTTTCAAAATTTCAAGCCAAACATATTTTCTACTTTTTTGTTTTGGAAACAGTTTTTCAAAATGATAAATTAAATGCATTTATAATAATCTAGAAAAAGACCCTCATAACAAAAAAATTGAAAATGAACTCAAAACTTTAAACTGAAAACTGAAACATAAATCAAAAGAGCTCTTAGATTTTTTAAACAATTCAAATCATGCTTTAAGGGAACCTTATCATTTATTAATTCTCCTCGCCCCCCCTATTTTTGGGTTTATTAGCATCCTGTTTGGTACAAATTAAAATCAAAATTTTAATTTAAATCAAAATCAACAATTAATTTTAACAACATATTTCATAGGACCCACAATTTTGCAACTACATATTTCATCAACTTTTATTAAAATCTACTAAAAATTTGATTTTAATCTCTATTAAACAGGGGTTTAATATATTGTATAGTGTCCCAATGTCATTGTCAGTTGTTATCTACAACAATTAACGAAACACGAGTTTTTTAGGTGTGCACTTCATTGGAATTGTCATAGGTTTGAACCATGAAATCGTTCTAGTAACAATACAATTACAAAAGAATAGGAATAACATGCAATATTTTAATTTTTTTACTGTTTAATCTTATATAATATTAATGTATAAGAGCTTCTATGAAATAATGTCTTCTAAAATCACCCATTTGAACTCGAAGGTCCCCTACTACGTCTTTGAATTAAATTTGAGAATATCAAACAAAAGGAACATTTTTCCAACGTCATGCACACATGAAGATAAAGTATTGTTTATCAAACCCCATTCAAACAACTTTTTAATCATTTTAGTCCCTACACTGTGCAAACCCCCCCCCCCCCCCCCCCCCCACACACACACACACAAAACAGTGCTAAAATTCTGTAGAGCCCCTAAAATTTTCAATTGGCAATTGGAGACAGGCTTGAAAAATATGGCCATGGATCCATCCAAATGTTCCCATTAACAAAAAGTTTTATTCCCACTAATTTTGTGCCACGTCAGACGTTAATTTGGGGTTAACAAAATAGATTAATTTATTTCTACCAATTGTAGGAAAGATTAATGGTCCATGCTGCAATCCAACCTAACATTTCAACTCACATAGCTTGTCATAGAATGATTAGGAGGTCAATAACGTTGTAATTTCTTCCTTTTTATTCATAAACTTGGAATCCTCACACTTTACATTTTTCACTAATCTGATTCATTATGATTTTAACTTCCTTGAGTAGAAGTTAGGTGATGGTACATTGTAAAGCTATTCGAAAAAGAAAGTTTGCCAAGAAATAGGTGACTAACTTATAAATTGACAGTACTTAAATAAAAAAATATTTACTTATCAATTAGTTAAAAATTGTTCGTTGCAACTTTGGACCTTCCTGCTCGTACAGTGAGGGTTTAATATCCTCCCTGACAGATGCCTCACATTAGGGGGAAGAGCATTTTTTATCATTTTTTTCACATGAGTCCCACGCAGGTCCTACGCGACATGTGAGTATCTGTCAAGAAGTTGGTAAATAATTTTTGTACAAATGGTTTTTTCGTGCAACTTTTGATCAACGAGTCTATAAAGTGTGCTATCCACATTCATCATATCTTAATCTGATGCAATCCATTTGAAGAAATAAAAAAACAATAAATGGTAACTAATTAGACTAAGATCAGCCATTAATCGTATGTTTAAGTGCTGTATTCTCCCACTTGCGTTGGCTAAAAATAATAGCCTAATTAAGAATATACTCTCTGCAGAGTACTTTACAAGAAGGAATGATTCCTTTTGTATATGCAATTAGATTGCGCGATTGAAATGACTCCTATAATATTAACTTTCCAACTTTAATGAGATTTGAAAAGAATCGTGTGCACAAGATATTTGAATGTATAGTGATGTCCTAGTTGACACTTCGAATGTGTGACAATATCCAAATAGAAAAATATTGCGTCATGTATTATTTTTGTTTACCTAATTATGTACGGTCTTATCACCTCAATCAACGAGCATTGAGCGACGCATATAGTTCCTAATTATGTCGTAGTCTAACCCTTTATGCCATCTAATTCACCTCCTAATGTTACTTGTCCGAACTAAGGAAAGACACGAAATCAAGTCGAAACATGGAGTAATTAATGAACAATTAATGAACCTTTAAGACAGTAACAATTATGAGATATAGACATGACAAACACTTAAAAATGAATACGGTGTAAAGAGGAAACGAGAATTATTTCGCGTTATTAACATAATTCTAGAAAAAAAAAAATCATTGATTAAGTTTAATTTCATAAATGTTAATTATGGTTTTTTCTATCAAAACCCATATTTATCATCTACCTTGATATACATTTATGTTAAAAGAAGTCTCAGCTCTTGTTCATGCGATATATTGCAAATATAACCAAACACTTTTCATGTAGACGATCAAGTATGATCAAACTAAAATTAATTTATAGAAACCTCCTTAAGACAAATTTGTCTTCTCTAGCGCGTAATGTTTCGAGCAATCATCTCTCACGATAGAATGATCACAGTGACTCAATTTTGAAACCAGCGAACATTATCACAAACACGAAGAAACAAAGTGAAAGATTTATTAAAAAGAAATTAGAGGGAGTAAACCAATTTCATTGTGTCAAGATACTTTATGATATCCTATATATATAGCTTCTGGATGTGGTAATTCATTCAAAAGTCTTAACCTCTTTATATGTTTGTAACGTTTAAGGGAAATGTGGGAATCTAATATGAAAAGGTTCAAAATATGATACCATTAAACATTAGATGAAGGGATGCAACTTTTAGTTTGTTCTCACGTTTATGTCCATTTTGGCCCAGGATACCACTAGATTACATGATAGTTTTTAGAGAATTTTAGCCTACAAATTGTAGAAGTGGCTCTTCACACTTACATAAGTGATTTCTATAATAAGTATGTACTCAACACATTCTTCTTAGTGTAGTAGAAATCATTGAAAGAAAAGCTTACCCTGAAAATATATATGCATCGTCTCAGCACAAGAATGGGTAGGAGTTAAATGTAAAGGAGTTAAAGATAGTTAATCAGTGCAAACTACGCCTTACAAAGGTCGGTTGTTCCGTTAAACCAAGATCTTGGGCTATCTGGTAATGTAGGTCGGGTTACCTCTTTGATGACTTTTAACAACATATAGGCTCTAACTCATCCTCCATCGTATACCCTTTACAAGCTTTCGAAATCATAGATTTTAAACAGATCTGCAATGTTATCTTTTGACTAAACGCCATCAATGAAAAAAATTCCACTAGAAAGTGAGCATTTAATGGTATTATATCTCCGATTATGTCTATCATAACTAATTCATATATGAGACACAAATGGTTTACCAATTGGATTCTATCATTATCTTTAAATACAAAAAAGATGAGAGGAGGATTTCCGGGAACAACTACACTATTAATAGGGTATAAGTAATGTGCACTTAACAAATTGAATATTCGACAAATGTCCCAATATTCAACCTATAGTATTTGGACCAAGTTTTATCGTAGATCAACCAGGCTTATTGATTGAGGCGTGGATCATAATAACATATCAAAAGAAGGCTTAATGTATGGAGGGATTTTAACATAAACTCATATGACACACTAAGTAGTCTTGAAGAACTCTACTATCAATGAGACAACAGTATTGTCATATTTCTCATGCCATTTAAAGTGAAAATTCCCTCACAGTCCGAGGGTAAATTTTAACTTAACAACAAAGTCAACAAATTTATAAATTCAGTCAAAATCAAACATTAATTCAATCATACCTATTACTGATTTATTATAATATTAACAGAGACCTATTAATTCCACCAAACTTTAAATTTCTCAAAAAGAGACAAAAGTGTTTATCAACACTTTTAAAGTTCAATTCTATGCAAACTTAATACCGAAGAATTAATTCTAAATTAAGTTCTAAACTTAATATAAGAGAATTAATTCCACCAAACTAGAGCAGCAAAAAATATATTTTCATTGCGAAATATGATATACTGACATATCTTCCTATTTGATTGACTTTATTTTTACGGAAAATGTCATTTTTCCATCCAAGTTCTTAACTTTAAAACGTTTGAATGATAAATTTTTTTCATGGAAAATATTTTTTAAAAGTTGGTAATGTGGCCATACTTTCCTTAAAAATGAGGAAAATATTTTCTTTGGGGAAGTGTAAATTTTTATTTTCAAGTAATTTATTCTCTCTCTCTCTCTCTCTACTCTCTTCTCTCATCTATCTCTATAATATTCTCTAAGTTAAAAATCAAATTAATCGAACACATTTAGCCCCTGTTTGGTACATATTAAAATTTTCATTCTCATTTTTCTACTAATTTTCAACCACACATTCTGCAATAAAATAATATTTTCCATCACATCAATAACTTTTCCTTCTTTTTCAACCACACATTCTTCATCAATCCACATTTCAGAATACATTATTCCAAAATAATGTGGCTCAAACACACCCTTAATTAATAATTTTCACGCAAATAAGTTCTAAACAATTTAATTTCTTAAAATTTATTTTATTTTCATACAAATTCCACACTTGCAATCGAACACAACCTAAGTTGGAAAAAAAAAAAAAAAAAAAAAGCATTTTCATGTCACGCCTAATCTTTAAACAATTAAACAAGAAATAACTTTCAATAAAAAATGACATTAGCATGCTTCATAAGCTAAAATATATTTGCATAATCAAAATTTAAATTTTTTTTTTTCAAAAATCAAATCAAAATTTACTATAACTTCATTTCTTCTTTTGCTTAATGTATTTATTCTCCAAATAATCATAAGGTATTATTTGAACGTATTATTTGAACACTTTAATTAATAAAAGTAAAATTGCTTCTTAAATTTTTCTCTCTTCGAAACAATTCAAGTTTTGAATATGTTATGGTTTATATCATAATGGATAAAAAAGTATATATTTCCAATTTCATAGCATTCGTGGTCATATATATTGTGCTTACCTATTATAGACAAAAGCTTGCACCACTGTAATGGTGAATTGTAAATTGATGGTTTAACCTGTACACAGTCAAGAATCAAGTGTTTCTTAGATCTTATTACCGTCGTTTGCATGCCTCTGGCTTATAATGATTTTTTGGTGCTGTATCACTTATTTAGTAATAGGTTGAGATGAGTATACGATGAGGGTGCCTCGAAGGCATTACAATGATTGAGATGTTTGAGTGCACATCCTGATTCCTTTAATCAACAATTTTTTTGAACACATGTAAATCCAAATTATCCAGATATTAGTCATTAGATGTCACAATATGATACAGTTGCCTAATTTTGATAAAGCCCACACACTCTTCCTAAAATAATTAATTTGAAAAGATCAATAGGAGGAATAATGCAAGTGACACGTTGATCAAGAGAAGTACCTATGACTTATAATTTAGTGTTGGTAGGATATGACATCACTTTGGAAAGTCGAGGGACTTAGGAATATTAAATTGGTCAAGAAGGTTAAGCTTCAACCCTTTTTCGGTGGTTATTATTGTGTGAAAATGATAATTTTAATTGTAATTTTTTGGGAGAATGTGTTGTTAAAAAGTATAAATAAGTTTTGAATTTATGTGCGAAATATTTTATTGTATGAATATGTGGTTAAAATGAGTTTGAGAATTAAATTGTTTTGTTTTCATGCGATGTAGCTAGAGATTTGCCGAAGTCAAATAATTGTTTAAAGTTTAGGCATGAATGTTGTATCCCGTCTTAATTGTCCAAGGATTTGTCGAACACGTCACATCTAAAATATGACTCCCTTGTCCCCATAAAAAAAAACTTGTTTTTCTTTCGATTGTCACAAATTACAGGCAACTTTTACGGTTGAAAGCATATTTGATTTTTTATTTTTCTAATATATCCCTTCTTAATGTGCATTGTTATTAACAAATATGAAACTACTTCTATTTAAGTCATTGTTTAATGTAGGATATATTAGAAAAAAAGTAAGAAACAATTATATTTTCTACCATAATAATTTTATTTTCATTAATCTATATGAAAATGATGCAAGTATATCTTCGTAGGACAGAGAGTGAGTATGTACTTTCTTATAATATGTATGTCATATTTAGTGTTTGATTGACACTCTTTAATTTATTTTATAATTTGCTAGATGACCATTTTTAATCACATTCACAAGATAAAATAATATACATGTATATAAAAAAAAATTCCTACTTTTAATCACACATTCTTCGAAAAATTACTGTTCAAAATCCTTTTTTTAACCAAAATATATAGTTGTCAAACGGGTTATTAGTTTCTATGATAAACCACTTCGAGCTGCAAAAGAGACATGTAAACTAAAAGAACTTAATCACGTTGTGGTAATCAATTATAGGTTTAGTTGTTCCAAATCTTTGTCTAGATTAGAAAGAAATCCATAAAAAAATAAATGTAAAAAGACTACTTTGTTATTTTATAATTTTACACTTTATCAAATAAGCTATTCAATAGAGTTTTTTTTTCTTAAAATCTGAAATGGCTAACTTTTGACGACAAATCTTCTTGTCCAGGGCCACATGGGCCCTGGATTTCCAGGGAAACGTGTGTTTTTCCCCCTATGCTGCGGGGGACCCACGGCCCGCAACAGACCCACTGTCAATAGGGGAGCTTCTAGCAAAGCTCAACTTTGTATACTATTTTTTTATTATTTTTTATTAAAAAGGCCCACGTGGCATAAAGATCCGATTGACTTTCTTTCTTCTTTTTTTATTTTTAATTAAAAATAGGTAATGGTAAGAAAGGCGTTAGATATTTCGAGTCACGTGGAGTGGTGCCTGTGTTAGGCAATGCCAATGGATAGGATCACTGGGCTAGTTTTGTTTGAGCATATATAGTAATCTCTTGATGATTAATACAAAAGAGTAATTTAGAACACAATTTTTCAACCTAGTGTGGGATGGTAAAAGTACATAAAGATGGTCTTGGTTATGATGGAACCAAAGAATATGTAAAATCTACGTGAAGTTACTATTTGAGTAAAATTTAATCTTGAGAAGCCTAAGCTAGATACAAGATACACTGTTATTGTTGTAGTTTGACACTAATTTTAGTGGGTATTGAAGTTTTGATTGAAGTGATTTTGAAGAGATCAAAATTATGGATTAAAAAGAAAAGACGCTTTACTTTCGCTAGCCTGCTGCCAACTGGTCGCTCGAGCGACGCCTCAATTTTTTCTCCCAAAATTTGTCTCTCATTTATCGCTTGAGTGGTGGAGCTTGTCGCCCGCCTATCGCTCGAGTGACAAGGTTATTCAGCCTAGACCCGTTTTGCATTTTGATGCGTTTTCTGGACTCTTATTCATTTACAACTTGATTTTTAGGTCTTATATATAACTCACGATTTGTATTGTTGAGGGACAATTCATACAACATCATGAGAGATTTAAATCTTAATAAAGAGTATTGAGGTCTTATTGTAACCATAATTACTATTGATTATAATCAAATTCTTCTCCACTACTTGTGATTTTTTCTCATCTTGGGTTTCCACACAAATCTTGATATTCTTATTGTGTTCCTATTTATTTTATTATTGTCATTATCTTGCGGTCATTTCATAAAAAAATGTTATCAAAGCAAAATTGATTATTTAACAAGGCAATGATGAAATACAATATTCTGTTATTGGGCCAAAACACGATATTTACTCTATGGCAAGTGAATATGCGAGCAATTCTCGCGTAGATGAATTTGGATGAAGATTTGTTTGGCTTTGATAAGATGCTTTAATCCTGAACGCAAGATGAAAAACAACTTAGGGATTGAAAAATCATATCTCAAATTCATCTCCATTTATCAAATCAAATTTTTCGGGATGTTCTAAAAGATAAAAGTGGCATTGCGCTGTGGTTGAAATTGGAACAGTTTTGTAAAACAAAGAGCTTGATGGGTAAGATAAGCTTGAACTAGTGCTTGTATTCTCACCAGATGTCTAAAGGTACGCTATTGGAAGATCACTTAACTATGTTCAAAGAAACCGTGACCGATTTAGAGACATTAGAGGTTATGTATGATGAGGAAAACTTTGTGTTGATGTTGTTGCCATCATCATATGTGACTTTTAGAGATATTATTCTCGATAGTCGGGATGCTCTTATTGTGGATAGGTTTATGATGTTTTATTGTTTAAGGAGAAGATAAGACATATTGCAAGTGGATCTAGGAGTCAAGCTGAAGGTCTGGTTGTTTGTGGAAGAAATCAAGATAGGAATCTTGGTAAAAATATGAAGGATAGATCAAAATCTAAACATGCAGAGAAAGCATGTCATTACTGTAAGAAGAATTAACATATTAGAGTTGATTGTTATGCTTTGAAAAATTGAAACAATGCTATTGGTGTTACTGATAAAGGAAATCAACTTGAAAACACAGTAAATGCTAATGTTGTGGAAGATGGGCAAAGTAAATGAGAGTTTATTATGATTTCTGACATGTGTTTCAAAACTTGTGAGGAATGTGTTCTTAACTCAGCATATACTTTTCACGTGTCTCAACAGGGATTGGTTTGAGGAATGGGTTCTTGACTCAGTATGTACTTTTCATAAATGTCTAAACAGGGACCGATTTACAATATATAAAGGAGTTCGAGAAGTGCAATGATTATGGGAAACAACACGCCTTGCAAAATTGTTGGAGTTGGTATAGTCAAAACCAGAATATTCGATGGGGCTATTAGAACAGTTACAAATGTAAGGCACGTTCTAAAATTGAAGCAAAATATCATATCTTTGAGTACACTTGACTTAAAGGGTTATAAATACACTGATGAATGTGGAGTTTTAAAGGTGAATCGTTGTGCTCTTTTTGTCATGAAGGGATATAAAAGCTCTACATAGCTCTACATTTTTCAAGGTTTCACAGTTATAGGGGATGCAACAGTTTCTATTTCTTTTTTGACAGATGAGAAAGTTATAAAATTTTAGCATATGCGGCTAGGCATATGAGTAAGAGTGGTATGGAAGAATTGAGTAGGAGTGGACTTCTTGATGGCTTGAAGACTAGTAAGATGAATTTTTGTGAACATTATTCCTTTGACAAACAAAAAAGAGCTAGATTCACTACAGGAAGACATAACACGAAGGGAACACTTAAATATATTAATTCAGATCTTTAAGTATCGGCGAGAGTACCTACTAAATCAGGTGTTTATTAATTGTCAACAGTAATTGATGATTTCTCCAGGAATGTTAGGGCATTTTTCTTGAAACAGAAAAGTGGTGTTTAGGACCTACAAGGAGTGAAAAAAAAGATAGAAAAGTAGACTAAAAAGTAGGTGGAACATCTACGTACAGATAATGGGTTGAAGTTTTGCTTAGATATATTCAATAGCTTATACAAGGTTGGAGACATTTTGAGACACTTTACAGTGCCTAGAACCTCGCAAAAAATGGTATAGCGGAACAGATGAATAGAACTTTGATGGAAAAATATTCATTGTATGCTTTCAAATTCTAGGTTGCCTAAGACTTTTTAGGCTAAAACTGCTACTATAGTTTGTTTTTTTTGTTAATCGCTTACCCTCAGTTACCATTGAGAAACATGCATCAGAAGAGATATGGTCTAGAAAACCTTTTTACTGTTGTGATTTGAAGATCTTTGGGTGTCCTGCTTATGCTCATGTGGATAATAGAAAATTGCAGCCTAGGTCTAAAAAGTTCATTTTTCTTAGATATAAATAAGGTGTGAATAAGTATAAGTTTTGGTGTCTTAAGACAGAAAATGTGGTGGTCACTAGAGATGTTGTGTTAAATGAACTTGTTATGGTTCATGGTTACCTCGTGGGGATTTTGGTAAAACTGAGAAACAGAATCATTCAACTCAAGTGGAGTTAGAAATTGGTTCAAACGAACAACCAGAGGCTTTAGAACAGTTTACTTCAGATTAGTCTAGTTCAGAGCTGACAAACAAAAATACTTTACCTACACCAGCACCAGCACCACAATATTCGATTGCTAAGGATAAACCTCGTATATAGATTAAACCTCTACAGAAGTATGGAGAGGCAGACTTGGTAGCTCATGCATTGAGTGTATATGACAGTGTTGATTCCATCGAGGAACCTACTACATATTCAAAGGCGATCAGTTGCAGTGATTTTAGCATATGGTTGATTGCTATGTAAGAGAAGATGGAAATCATTGAATAAAAACAGTACTTAGGATATAGTGAAATTACCTAAAGATAAAAATGTTGGTTGCTGCAAAAGCGTATTCAAAAGGAATGAAGGAACATCAGAGATTGAAGTTGCAAGGTATAAGGTTTGGTTGGTAGCAAAGGGCTGCAATCAGATTCCAGGTGATGACTTCACGGATGTGGTCTCACCAATTGTAAAACATAGTTTAATTCGGGTTGTACTTAGGGTTGTTGCAAAGAATGATTCAGAGTTTGAGTAGATAGATGCCAAAACAACATTCTTGTAGGGAGAACTTGAAGAGACCATTTACATGCAACAACTAGAGTGTTTCATAGTTTTCGGAATAGAAGATTGATTGCTTGTTGAATAAGTCCTTTGTATGGACTGAAGTAGTCACCGAGGTAGTGATATAAAAAATTTTGATTCATTCATGACTACTCATAATTTCATTAGAAACAGTTATGATAGTTGTGTGTACTCCAGAAAGGAGGTTGGTGGATCGATTACATATTTGTCATAATATGTTGATGATATGCTCATAACAGCCAATGATAAAGTAAATGTTAGAAATATGCTCAGCTTTGTAAAGAGTTTGAGATGAAAGATTTGGGTGTAGTAAGGAAGATTCTTGGTATGGAGATTTTGATGAATAAGAAAGCGGTAGATTGTATTTAAGTCAAAAGAAGTACATTAAGAAGATACTTCACAGGTTCAATATGTTGAATGCAAAGGCTACCACTTTAAATATCCTAACATGTTTCTTCTGCCTACTTTTATATTTTCATTCATCTAAGCATGTGTTCCTCTGTCAGATGAAAACATTGACTATATGTTTCAGATTCCTTATTCCAGTGCAGTTGATTAGCTTATGTATGCTATAATTTGTACAAAATTAAAATTGGCACATGCAGTCAATGCAGTCAGTAAGCAAATACATTTCCACTTTTAACACCTAGAAAATCAAATCCCATTCCCACCCCATTCAGAAGGAACATAGGAAGCAGTGCAGTGAATAATAAGATACTTGAGGGGTTTTATGAATACTTCTTGCATTTTGGTAGAAATATAGATGGAGTCATTGGGTATGCAGATTCAAATTATGCAGGAGATCTTGATAAGAGAAGATCACTTATATGGTATGTGTTTACCCTTGGAGGCTGTGCTATCAACTTGAAAGCTACTTTACATAATATATTAGCATTGTCTATAACAGAGACAGAGTACATAGTCATTACAGAAGCATGTAAGGGGGCTATGTGGTTGAGGGGATTGATTGATGAAATTAGTGAAGACTTGCAGATTTCTACAGTGTATTATGATAGTCAGAGTGCTATCTTTCTAACTAAGGATCAGATGTTTTATGAGAGGACTAAGCGCATCAATGTGAGGTACCATTTTGTGGGTGAAGGGATTGCCCATGGTGATATTGTAGTAAACAATGGTGATATCAAAGATAATCACACTGATATATTAACAAAACCACTTTACATTGTAAAGTTTGAGTATTGTTTAAATTTAATTGGTATTTGTCATTGATTTAGTCCATTGAGACTTGTTTGGAAGAGAATGAGTAGTGTTTACTTTGGAGATATGTTTTGGAATCTTTGTATTGAAATTTGGTTCAAGGTAGAGATTTGTTGTAGTTTGACTCAAATTCTAGTGGGTATTAGAATTTTGGTTGTAGCGGTCTTGAAAAGATCAAAATTATGGATTGGAAAGAAAAGTCGCGTATTTTCGCTAGCTTACCGCCAGCTGGTCGCTCGAGCAATGCCTACATATTTCCTCTAGTGATTTGTCGCTTGCTTGGTAATCATCTAGCGCATGCCCGTTTCTCGTTTTGACACGTTTTTTAAACTCCTATTCATCCACAAGTTGATTTCTAGGACTTATATATATAAGTCACCACTTGTATTGTTGAGAAACAATTTATACAATATTTTGAGAGTTTTAGATCTGAATTGAGAGTATTGAAATCTTGTGGTAAACACAATTGCTACTGATTATATTGAAATTCTCCTCCTCTAACTGTTTTTTTTTTTAGTTATCACATAAATTTTAGTGTTCTTATTGCGTTCTTGTTTATTTCATTATTGTCATTATCTTGCGATCAATTCATAACACTTATGAATAAATGTCCAAAGTATAAAATTGTTATATACAAATATATAATTAAATAAAGATGAGTATATTTGTTAGCAAATTAGGAGTGACACGGATTGGAGATAAATTAAGGAATGACTATGTACGTGATTGGGACATGCCTTATAGAGAAGTAAAAAGACACATTCATAATAGTAGAGCAATCTTGATAGATCGTATCCAAAAAGAGATGCGTAGGCTGAAACTACATGTTATGTTGGAATTGTTAATTAAAGAGTGAATTTTAAATTTTTCGGTACATTTAACAATTAACAGGAGTAGTTATAAACAAAATGTGTATAATAGACTCAAAATTTATTAAGAAAAAGAGGATGTTTATTGTTACTTTGTTGGTATTCCGATAAAATTCACGCAAGGCTTATAAATAGAAAGTCGATAGTATTGGATTTTGGTTCAAATCATGTGTCGTATTAACAATAAAAGAATATCAATCATTTAGGAATTTCATATACATCTATAAATATTGTCTATTTAATAGCTAAATTTTTTAGGTATATATGGAAAAAAAAAAAAAAAAAAAATTAGCGTGTGTCCATATTTCGCTCTACATTATCAATTTTCGTAATTTCATTTCTTATTCCACTTGGGAGTTATATTTTATTTTCTCTCAGTGGAGCGACGTAGAAAAAGAAGTGAAACTACAATAATTGATAATGTCGAGTGAGATATGGACAGACACCAAGTATTTTTTTCATTCTTAAATTTAAGGTATTAGATAGACAACATGGATAACTGTATGTTGAGGAATTCTAGATTTTAGTGAACTTTTAAAATCTAAACTAAGGACACTCCATAATTTGGTTCTCTCCCTCCACCACTATTGAAATTAAACAAGTGATTGAAGTGAAGCAAAGAATTGAACAATTGTTTCTAGTCACCTGCATCAGCCACCATAGTTTTCAATTGCAATTCCGAAAAATTTACAATGAACATACCATATCTTCCCACTATTTGCAAGCTTCATTGTAATACTTTATGTGACTGTAACTATTATGTTGTGTGACTGTGATTATTAGTCACCAATCTGTAAAAAAAAAAAAATATTGTGTAATTTAAGAATGTGACATAATTTGGAATTGTGACACCGTGATAAAATTTTGACTTGATTTCAAAGGAGAAAACTTCATTTAGGGCATAATAATTAAGGATAACATTGAATTTGATTGCAAAATATCAATGAACTGGCGAAGGGATTTTCTCTTTCCAAAGACTAATGGCATACAATTCCGAACTGAAAATGATTGGTCGTACTATGTTAGATTGCAATTAGGTTTGGACCACGGGAAAAGGATTGCAAGAATTAGAGTTTACTATGTTCTAGAATTGCAAGGATTGCAAGGATTTTAGTCATTTAGTTTTCTATGTTCTAGAATTGCAAGGATTGCGAGGATTGCAAGAATTAGAGTTTTCTATGTTCTAGAAAACTAAACTGTAATTGCTTATGATTTGGTCAAACTTTTATTTTTATCTACATATTTTGCAATTGAAATTAAAAACTATCTCCAACGTTAAAAACTATCTCCAACCTTAAATGCTAAGTCTCCAACCTTTTAATTTCAATTGCAAAATATCAATGAAATTGAAGACTTTTCAAATTTTAAAAACTTTGGTTACATTTTAAAAACTATCTCCAACCTTTTAATTTCAATTGCAAAATATCAATGAAATTGAAGACTTTTCAAATTTTAATGTAACCAAAGTATGCATTTATTGGTGGGGAAAATGAAGACTTTACAAATTTTACACTGGGCATACGATTTACAATAAAGACATTGCATACATTTTATCTTAATGAGCACGGTGATTAAATTTAATGATTCACCAATTAATTTGTGTGTCGTGTCATGTCATGTCATTGATGCTTAAAATAAGCTAAACACCTGTACTCATCAGATTATTTCTCTCTCTCTCTCTCTCTCTCTCTCTCTCTCTCTCTCTCTCTCTCTCTCTATATATATATATATATGTTTTGATGACATGAATTATACATGGTAATCACATATTTATAAATTTACATGACAAACATATGTAATAAAATCTATCTCACTGAATAAACCAACTGTGGATGTTGGGTACTGTCCTAGGACAGAAACTAACATCAACTCCTTTTTGTGCTTATCTGCCATGAAAATCAATGAACAATCATTTTCAGTTCTGAATTGTATGCCATTAGTCTTTGGATTCTATGAGAAATTGATATCAAACACGAATTGTTCTAGGATTTCAAACACGAATTGTTCTCGGAAAAAGCTCGAGCCAAAGCTTGAGCCGAGCTTTTTTTCCAGAACGAGCAAAAGTTCGGCTCGGGCTCGCAAAAAAGCCCGTAGATCTGGTCCGAGCCGAGCCCGAGCCTCAAATTCCGGCCCACGAATCGGCTCGACTCGACTCGACTCGTTGACACCCCTAGGTCCAATGCATCACCATGTACTAACGATATGAAAGATAAGTTTAAATTTTATATATTTCACTGTTCAATTTTTTTCGATACTTTCCACTAACACACGCCATAACTAGTATTGAACATCACCCAACTAAAATAGCCTTAGCTTTGCCCCCAGGGCACATTTTCGAGTGGTAAAAAGGGAGGGGGGAAAAAATCTAGGCACACTTGCAACTGTTGGGTGAGGGTTCGAATCTTGAAATAAGGATGAGACCCTTGGTAAGTGGGAGTTAAAGGGTAACCTTCTACCCTACACCCTTAGAGGCATAATCTGCGATTTACCCCTCTACCAAGGCACAGGATAGGCATGTGGGACGTCAATAATATGGCGTAATCCAAAAAAAAAAATAGCCTTAGCTTTTAGCCAGCCTTCTGATTGGTTAAACCACATAAACCATTTCTCCCTAACACGCTTTTTAATTAAAACTAACATGCAGTAATAGTCCCTGTTCGGCCCCATTTTTAAAATTTATTTTCAACCTCACATTTTAACTTTTAGCAACTTTTGAATCACACATTTCATAAACTTCTATTAACATCTCCTAAAAATCTAGTTTTTAGCAAAACCAAACATGGCATAATTCATCACATATTGCTATTTATATGCGCCACTAATATGACACTCATCCTCTAAATTCTTCTTCCCTCCTCCCTCCACCTCCTCCTTTGTCCACCACCTAAAACATGGTCAAGTTCTCCAAGGAGCTGGAAGCCCAGCTTATCCCAGAATGGAAGGATGTCTATGTAAATTATAGGCAACTCAAAAAACATGTAAAAAGGATTAAGTTAGCAAGAAAACCAACGAGTGCTTCGAATACTAATTACGATTTCGGACGATCCATTTTTGATACCGTTCGAGATTTTTTTAGTCGAATTTACAGCAAGCTCAACAATGGAGAAGAGAAACCAGAGATAGCCCAGGTAATTAATATCTTAGAATTATAAATTAGCTAACAAATGAAATATATTAGCAGTAATAATTTGGTTCATTTTCTTAAATCTCACACTTAGTTCATTTCTTCTTGATTTTTCACGTTTCTTTTGGGTGTTAGGCAGTTTTCTAAAGCATTCTCTCAAAGGTGGCATAAAACGTGAAAGTCTTGTAGATTTTCATCAAATATTAGAATATTCTTCACCTTTTACAGATTTTCACTAAATTTAGAATAGAATGACGATCATTTTGTGTCTGAAATTTAACTGCTTTTTCTAAATGGTGACTTGAAAAATGTATACTTCTGTTTCTTTGATGAAAGTTACTTTTAGCCTTTCTTAGAACAGAATTGTGATTTGATCAACTTTAGATGAGCAAGTCGGCCTGAAAAGTTAGAATTCACTGAAATTTTGATAATCTGACGAATTTGATGATATCGTAAAGTTTCACCTTTTTTTTGGGGTGCGCTATTTCCATTTGCACGGAACACGGTTTGCTGTCACTTGCATCATGAAGATATCGTGAAAAAGTGAAACAAATTATATAACAACCCGGAAAAAGATCGATTTCAAAATATTAATTAATAATATTTACTGTTAATTTCTTAATTACATGTGAAGACGAAGATCAATGGAGGAGAAAATAGAGGAGGAGGAGAACAAGAAGAACAAGAAGTAGAAGTATATGACACTGAACTGTTTTCTGAGGAAGATGAGGTAATGAATTAATAACACTCATAAATCGTCTTCAAGAACGCCTTTTTATGTTATATTAATTATGAAAAGTATTGAGAATTTGAAGTCTATGTTTGGATTAATTTGAGGTACATTTACAGATTAAGGCGTTTTTCGAAAGATTGAACGAGGAAATGAAAAAAGTGAACGAGTTTTACGAGACTAAAGAAAAAGAACTACTGGGAATAGGGGATATTTGGAATAAACAGCTTCAAATTCTTTTGGATCTCAAGCGGATTCTCACTGATCGACGTCGGAGAAATGTAGCTAGTAATATGGGTTCCGGGTTTTTTTCTCGGTTTAATTCATCCTCCGGCCGGAACTCCGATTATTCTGGTGAGTTGAGTTACTATGTCTTTTGATCCCCTACAGTTCTTCGTAAATATTATGGGATTAATTATTTTACTTTAGACTACATGAATAATGGATTACCATGACGTTGCACGTTGCTCCACTTTGGAACAGCTTACTCAATCTAAATAATGCTATTCATAGTAAGAAGTGAGGACTACCGATAATTACCCTGCGTAACAAATTGTCATATGTATGTCACATAGGACGACTACCGATCATCCTCCCTATGAATGGTATTACTCAATCTAATATGTTAAATTTGATATCTTCCAAAATTTGAACAACGTTAATTTAATGGAAAATGTTTCTAAGAAGTTACATTTATTAAAGAAATAGTATGGTGTTGCATCAAATAACAAATTATCACAAGTATGTCGTATATAGCGACTACAGATAATCCCCACTGTGAATAACATTACGTAATATAATATGTGAAATTTGATATCTTCCGAAATTAGAACAACGTTAATTTAATGAAAAATGTTTCTAGGAAGTCAAACTTATTAAGGAAATAGTATGCTTCTCAATTTCAAATCATGCCATCTCATAGATTCTTATATGTGTGTGTAGAAAGCCAGAGTGACTATTCTGATAGCCCAACGGAAAGCCAAAGGGAAGATGTTATTGCAGCATTAGAGAAAAATGGCGTAAATTTCGTTAACTCTGCAACCATTGGGAAAACAAAGAACGGGAAGCCTAAGATGGCCATGAGAATAGATATTCCGGCCACGACCCCGACCCCGACCCCGACCCGAACCATGTCGGCAGTCACATCAATGCTTTGGGAGGGTTTATTCAACAATCCGAAGAAGGAAGGAGGCAGGGGGGGAGAATTTATCAATCGAAGGAGAATACAGTGTGCCGAAAAGATGATAAGAGGGGCTTTCGTCGAACTATATAAAGGCCTTGGCTTACTTAAAACATACAGGTAAAATTCCTTAGATTAAACCTACCTTCATTTGTTTACATGTTCTAATGGTTTTTTAACATTTTGGGGGCAGCTCGCTTAATATGAAGGCTTTTACGAAGATACTGAAGAAATTCGACAAGGTAATCTTGAAACGTAACGTTAGTTGTTGCTTACTAGCTGTAAACTCTTAATTCATAGTTTGTTTATTCTCTTCGCAAAAAGAAGTAATTTTTTTTTTTTTTTTTTTTTGGAAAATACTTGAAAAAAATTTCTTTGACCGTGTTGTCGTGAGAAATTATTTTTCTTGGTTTTGTAGTAACGTACGAAAATTTGGATGTCATTCCCACTAGGAAGCACGAAGAGACACTTGAAAACCACCAGCAACATGATTTTAACGATTAGGACTCCAATACTAATAGAGAAACGTGATAAAACCTTTTTGAACTTTGTTTTTCTAGTCAAGTCGAGTGTACCAGACACGCACCAATAAGTATTTAAGTTTGCTTAACATGAAAAAAGTAGTTATTTGAGTTAATAAATTATTCGATTGTACCAAACAATGTGTTGAAGAAATAGCATTTTGACATTCCTAAAGTGTCATTCATGAATATAATTATCTTCTTCATTTCATACATAGGTATCAAACAGGCAGGCATCTGCAAGTTACCTCAAAGAAGTGAAAAGGTCTCAGTTCATTAGTTCTGATAAGGTAAGACATTTTTTGTCTGGTTCTATCGATCGAAATAATAGAACCGTTATAATTCAACTCTCTAAGTTGTTTCGATTCAACATGTTGATCGCACCGTAGGTTTGTGTATAGTTGGGGGCTATCGATTGACACTGAACAACTATAATTCGACTTCCAAAAATATTTCGGTTAACTTGTTGTTTCAACTTCTAAATTGTTTTGGTTTCGACGCATTTCCATAGACATAGGTCCAAATACGACAAAGTTTTTTATTAGTATTTTAGTTGATTTTGATAAAAATTGATATAATATGTGACTGAAAAAGCTGTGGATTTCATGAACTGTGTTGTTAAAATTGAAGTTTGACAAGTTGAAGAATCGATAAAATTTTGTGAAACAAGCACTTTGGTTCTGTATTACTTTATTTAATTGTTTATTGCATTTAAAAAGAGAGAGATAATTTTAAAACTGTGTTGTGCAATTAAAGGTGGTAAGGCTAATGGACGAAGTGGAGTCCTTATTCACACAGCACTTCGCCAACAAAGACAGGAAAAAGGCAATGAAATTTTTAAGACCCCAACAGCTCAAAGATTCTCACGTCGTCACTTTTTTCGTCGGTAATTTTCTCCAATTCTTGTTTTTCTATATTTGATACGTATTATACTGTATAAAAAAAATGATGAATAGTTACACTTTTTTCTTAATCATATTTAGTTTTGTCACACTTGATTAAAAGATATATCTAATATATTGAACTGACATAATTTTGTTGTGACCTTTTGTAGGTTTGTTCACAGGTAGCTTTGTAACGTTGTTCAGCGTGTACGCAATCTTGGCGCATTTGAGCGGCATGTTCACTTCCAGAACTGAAGCCGCTTATATGGAAACCGTCTATCCGATTTTTAGGTAACTTTTTTTTAGCTTCTTTCTTCACATGCTTATGTATGCGCGAAAATGCTCGCATTGAGTGGTTAAAGCTCTTTGTGATCTTGATATGGCGATTCTATTTAGAGGAATGCTTCACGTACAGACAAATTTGTACAGAAATTTTACAGAAGAGACACATGGGCATTTTTTGGCATTATTTTATTTCACATGGGACCTACTTTCTTGTGAGATTTCTGTACAAATTCTGTCAAAAAAATTCTGTACACTCAGAATTTTTCTTCTATTTATTGTTAGGTATTTGATTTAAGATTAAGAACGAAATATGAATTTTTTTTTTTTATGCAATTTCAAGACTCAAATTCAGTTAAATTTTGATTGAAATTAAATTGAGCCACTCGGTTCGATATAATTTCAATCCGGTCGGCGGTAGTTTCCAACATTAATAATTTTAAACTGACGAATGATAGAATAATCCATCAAACGAAGGATGAAATGGGACCATGTGATAATCCTGAAACAAATAATTCTAAATTGGTTAAACTTACCATTTTTGCACTACCTTGTAAGAGGATTAAATTGTCACAGATAACACTAAACGATGTCAAATAACGATTGTGGCACTAATTATTTGTATTTTAAATATTGTCTACCCCTAGCGCAATACATAAATAAGCACGGGTCGATGCTTAGTAAATTATATAGTTGATTCTCTTGCCTATTCATGGTTAGAGATAGTAATATTGGTCCGATCAAATCTCGCCATGTGTTGCTCCGCCACATTCAGATGGGGATTCCTCATGGAATCCGGTGCAGGATGGAGAACATGTTTCCTTCTCTGACTCTTATTTTTCATTTTATCTTAATTTTTAAGTTTTAAGATTTAATATTTTTTAAAAGATTAAAAATAATTAAATGGAAAATAGGAGTGAGAAACTGAGGATGTTTTAATGTCCTCATGTCCCAAAAATTCCCAGTGGGATACGACATGGGAGGGTCGTCCTAGGCCCAGCCCACCTGTCGCCATTGCTATTCATGGTTGCACTAATAAGATTGAGATTGAAGTTGCATTTACATAGAGAGGTGAAGAAAATAAATAGTTAAAAATCCTATGTGGGCTGTCCTATTGGTCTAGACCATGCTAAACACGGGGCATGCTGCCCTTGGCTTTGATGGTGCATCTACGTCATAATTTGATCAACTCAAAGTTCAACCAAATTTAACTTTTTTGGGAATGGGGCGGAGTGGGGGTAGAGATGGTGATGGTGATGGTGATGGTGATGGTGATGCGACGGAGTAGGCTGGTCCTTCCCATCCCCTGTCGCACTAGAGATTTCTGAGAGGCAGAGCCGGAACATAATATAAACAAGAATTAAACTTCGTCTTTCATCAATTCCCGAACCTTAGACACTTATGTCATATTGGTATAATGGACTCAACAAAGCACGTGACAATTTTTTATACGTCTCTTTTTAATTTAGTATGGTACAATTTTATCCAGCACCAAGTCCTAAACAAGCAAAAAAGAAACCAATTCTATCCCTTCGAGGGCTTGTACCTTTGATTCTTCTCTCATCTTTAGATTAAAAAAATGCAACTGAGTTCTAAATAATGCTTAATTTAACTCATATATTCTTCGAGTTGAAAATAAACTAACCTTTTTGATATTCAATTCTAGTCGAACTTCGATACAACAGTCTGTGAATTAGTAATTGTGATCAATTTTAGACAATTTCTACTCTATAGTCATAGAATCAACCATATCTGAGAAAATTGCAATAATTTATCTCGAATCAGTTTATCATATACTAGTTTGTTTCCATTTCTACTGCCAAAACTAGTTTGTTTCCATTTCTACTGCCAAATTTGTGTGTGTTTTAAATGACACTAATTGTATGCTAAATCAATACATGTGCAGCATGTTTGCATTGCTAAGCTTGCACTTGTTTATGTATGGATGCAATCTGTTAATGTGGAAGAGCACAAGGATTAATTGCAACTTCATATTCGAATTCCAACCCAACACGGCCCTCAAATACAGAGACGCTTTCCTTATTTGTACCTCTTTGATGACGGCTGTGGTCGGGACTATGGTCATCCACCTAATCTTAATCTCCCAAGGCTTCTCACCCCGTCAAGTTGACATGATCCCGGGAATTCTCCTATTGGTTAGTGACTTCCATAACTGCATTCAATAGGATCAAAGAAAAAGAATAAGTTAAATGTAATGTACACTAATGTCCAATACTATGTATCAAATGTGCCCTTACCTAATTTTTTAGGACTGTATTTCAGTTTTTCATCGGGCTACTCATATGTCCATTAAACATCTTCTATCGCCCAACGCGCTACTCTTTCATTAAAGTCCTACGCAACATAGTCTGCTCTCCATTTTACAAGGTACTTCTAAATATTAATTTTAAGCATATACGTTGAGCCTGCTTGATGTAGACTTTTTTAGAATAAATATTTGAATTTTTTGGAGGATGCACGGTTAAATGTAGGGAAAAGTTATGGTGCACATTCAAAAAAAAAAAAAAAAAATTATTGGGAGAATGAATAGTTGAAAATGAGTTTTAAAGAATCTCGACCAAACATGGGTGTATCACATCTTCTATAAATAACAATTTTTCGTGTCTGCAGGTTTTGATGGTAGACTTTTTCATGGCTGATCAACTTACTAGCCAGGTAGCCATAATTGATACAACTTGTTTATACTATTTTTGGACGAAAATCATTTTTCCTGTAGGAAAATGAATATATTAATACTTAAACCACAATTGTCGCCATGGACTTACAAGTCTGTGATTTAAATACTGTCCTTTTCTTGCGTTGGATTTGTTCGACAGATACCATTGTTAAGGCACTTAGAATCGGCGTCCTGCTACTTTCTTGCTGGAAGTTTTAAAACACACACTTATGAGATGTGCAAGTCTGCAAAATCATACAGGGAGCTCGCTTATGTTATCTCCTTTGCACCGTACTACTGGCGCGCAATGCAGGTAATTTGATAGTCGTATTTGCTTGTTTCCTCACTTCGAATTCAATTGAAGATTGGTTTATCCATACTCATTGAATATGTTCCCTATGTTTATCTTCGGGTTGCATAATAAAATGCATATCCCTCTTCTTAATAAGATGTTAACACAATTTCTTATTCAAATACTAGTGTGCAAGACGTTGGTTTGATGAATGTAACCCAGAACAACTAGCTAACCTCGGAAAATATGTCTCTGCTATGGTGGCAGCTGGGGCACGGTTAACCTATGCCAGGCAGCCCACACAATCGTGGTTGGTCATCGTTTTGCTGACTTCATTGGTGGCCACAGTTTATCAGTTGTATTGGGATTTTGTTAAAGATTGGGCACTTCTTAAGCCAAAATCCAAAAATCCATGGCTTAGAGATGATCTCATATTGAAGAACAAAAGCATCTATTATGTATCCATTGTGAGTTCTCTTCTCCTAGTTTCTGTTCAACTACTTCAGATAGAATACAAGTAACAATTAGGGCATGTTTGGTACACAGTCAAATCCAACATGCCAAACATGCCCATGTTTTGTCTTGAATGCTCAGTTCATATGAGTTCACATTTCTAAACAGATAATATTTCAATTTTAGGCCTTGAATGTTGTCTTGAGAGTAGCATGGGTGGAGACCGTGATGAAATTCAAATTCGGAATTTTAGAGTCACGACTACTTGAGTTTTTCCTGGCTTCATTGGAGGTCATTCGACGTGGACACTGGAACTTCTATAGGTACTACCCTCCTCCTTTTTCCAGGTTGGGAAAGAAGGAAGCAACTATATTTTTCAATTTTTAGATTTTCATATGATCATAAAATGAAGTCCGGTCTTCCTTAAACTTCATGTTTTTTACTCAATTGCTTTTAAACAAATAGATTGAAGCATATTATAACCTGATAATTATGAGCATTAGCTCTATTAACTTCACATGTATGATTGAACAGATTGGAGAATGAGCATCTGAACAATGTTGGAGAGTTTAGGGCAGTGAAAATAGTTCCATTACCATTCTGTGAGACGGATTCTGATGGTTGAAAGTTATGTTGATACTTGTACAAGTGCAACACATTTCGGAAAATCTATTCAATGGATTGGTAACTTATTGGTGCATTGAAAAATCCAAAATTCATCAAGAATTAAACCATAAAATAAGCCGGAAGGCTTGTTAAAAAAAAAAAAAAAAAAAACTCGCGACAATAGCTCTGGGCTATGTCTATACTACAATGGGCAAATTTAACTAGAATCTGGTTGCATAAATGTATTTTCAGAGTTTGAACTGTATTTATTTTTATCGAAATAATTTATTAGACTTGCCACGGAATTCATCTTTAGATGAAGAAAGTTTTTGTACATTGTATTTACACAATGGTGGCAATGAAAGTAACTTATCTCATTGATTTTGTAGTTTTATCTTTTCCTTTTTTTTTTTTTAATTGAAAGAAAAGAAAAAGTGTTGTTTTTTTAAGGTAAATCAGCACGAACAGCATGCAAAATAAAACGAGGCATAAAATCAGCGAAGGATGCAAGGGCGTATGGGCCACTAAGTTTCCATTTCTGGGAACAAAGTGGCAAGTATCACAGCCTATATCTGAAATAAGAGCTACTATATCACCTAGAATCGAAGCATTAGCCAATAGTTAAAATCAGAATTCAAGGGATTTCAATATTAGCTCTAAGGAGTCCAAATTGCATCTATAAAAAGTCACAGCATGTCCAGCTAAACGCATCATTTAATTATTTCCACCAGACCGCTTGACGCTGGACAGAATAGAGATTATTCTGCAGGCTAGTTCTAATAGATGAATCACAGGAAAGAATACAAGAATATCGCCAAGAAAACACAAAGAAAACGTCTCTGAAGTTCAATGTATTTTAATAAATCAAGCAATGACGAAAATAAGTCCACAAGTTGAACTTTATAGCTAAAAATCTGAATTTTACCAAAAATGGCAAAATCTCAAAAATCACGCCCAAATAAAATACAAAATAAAATAAGTAATCTGTAAAAAATCTGGCCCAAATTGGATTAAAAATCCTTTCCTAACATATAAATGAATTGCTACCAAAAATAACAAAATTTAACTAAAAATAGTGATTTGAAGGGGAAAACAGCTTAATTTAACGTCGTAAAAGACGCACATCGACCCCTAGCTCGATGTCCACGACGTGCACTGAAACAAGCTTTCCGAATTGAAGTCATGAGCACGATTCTGACAACCATAGCAAAAATTATGGTCAAAAGACTGAAACGTGACCAAACTGCTCCAATTAGGAAAACAATAAGTCTACTTGTACATAATGGGGTGTATCGAATGGTGTACATCCCTCTCACATGGGTGAGGGACCCACTCGAATTAATTGTATTTTATTCATGTGGGCCCTCCACCCATGTGAGGGGGATTTACATCATTCGGTACACCCCGGTATACCGCTAGCAAGGTTGTTAGGAAAATAACGCGATCATTTCCCGTCTTGTGCTGATTTGGCAACTCATGGTATTTCAGCGCCATTAATATGCAATCTGACAGCTCAGCGTCATCTGTCTCGAATGCTCCTGCATCACCGCTTGCTTCCACACCTCTCACACGGCAGGACAAAAGAATAAGGCATGCACCATCCCGGGGTTATATTGGAAAGATGAGATATTTTGAATAAGTAGCTTAAAATATTGTAAATTCATAGTGATTGGTAAAGGAAAATTCTAGCTGCTAATAGTGGTTCCGGCTTTTTTCTCGCCCTATTTCAATACAAGTTCATAGTTACTACTTATTTATTAGGGTAATTTTCATAAGTAAGAGTATAATTTTGACCCATTTCAATAATAAGAAAATAAGTTTCAAATTTCAAAAATCATATTATTATTAAATTTTATTTATTAATTTATTAATTAAATATATTAAGGTCACAGATTTATATAATTTGGTCACAGATTCACAATTTAATTAGTCACATATTATTTTCGATCACAAATCAAATTTTTTTAAATGTCGAAAATTATTTTACGATCACAATTCAAAAAATCCATAGGTCACAATTTATTCATCGGTCACAGATTCATAATTTAATTAGTCATATATTATTTTTCGGTCACAAATCAAAAATTTTAAATATCACAGATTATTTTCGAGATCACAGATCGAAATTTTCATAAGTCACAATTTATTTTCGAGGTCACAAATCAGAATTTTAATAAGTCACGGATTACGATTCAACAATTTCATAGGTCACAATTTGTTCACCGGTCACAAATCATTAGTCACATTATTTTCAAGGTCACAGATCGAAATTTTCATAAGTCAAAATTTATTTCCGAGATCACAAATCAAAATTTTAATAAGTCACAGATTACGATTCAACAATTTCATAGGTCACAATTTGTTCGCCAGTCACAAATCATTAGTCACATTACTTTTTAGGTCACAATTTATTTTCGAGGTCACAAATCAGAATTTTAATAAATCACAGATTACGATTCAAAAATTTCGTAGGTGACAGTTTGTTCACCAATCACAAATTATTGGTCACAAATTTTTTGTTGGTCACAAATGAACCAATTTAGTGATAACAGTCAACGAAATGTTCTGTGACCACCACCGCCGCCGCCGCCGCCGCCACCTTCACATCCGCCAAAACCACCACCACCATCACCTTACTACATCACCGCCACATCACCAACACTGCCAAGATTCTCATCACCCAGCCCACATCGCAACCACACCACCCAGAGGCGATGCCACCACCACCTCCCCCCGTATTCACCGCCTCCACACCCATCGCCTCCGCCACATTCATCGCCTCCACCACCTTCATCGCCTCCACCACCACAGCCACCACAACAAATCGTCACCACACACCATAAACACCACCCAAATCTCCGGAGCATCGCGCAACGCTGCTTTTGCTTCCCCCGCCGTCACCGCCTCTACACCCATCGCCTCTGCCACCTTCACCGCCTCTAGATTCCAGATCTCTTGCCAACCCAAAATCAACCCAAAATCTATTGCCGCCACCACACCAACCAAAACTTGAGTCACAGCAGCCGCGATTCCAGATCCACCCCTACAAACCACCATTACGACCACCACACCGTGGCATTCATGTTCGTGAAACCAGCCTCCACCATCACCACGCCCCAACGTCACCGCTACCTTTACACTGCAACCAAAATCACGACGACCACCACCGAAACACAACCAAAAGTCAAATCCAAAAAATCAAATCCAAAATAAATAGGCCACAATCTCGCAGAATCAGAGAGAGTCGACGAAGGAGAGGGGAGGAGAAGAGAGGATATGAGAGAGAAATAGAGGATGGGGCTTGAGCCAATTGAAATCGCCGACCTATTGAAATCGTCAATCCAAACTAGACCTATTCCTTCCACCTGAGACGTCGAGCGGGCTGTAGTCTTCGGCAGCTGCATCTGCTTTTGGCCGACGATTCACACAGGCGATTGCTTCCGGCAGTGAGGGCGTGAAGAGAGGGAGAGGGAGACGAGAATTGAATTTTCAATTTACATTAGGGTTTATAAAATATTAAATAAAATTTCTGATTTCTGAAATTGCAAACTTAAATTCTGATTTAGGAATTATAAACTTAAATTCTGATTTAGAAAATAGGATTTTGAAAAGTAGGGTAAATATGTAATTTCCACTATTTATTATCCACAAATTTCTTTGGGCCCATTTCGAATCCTCTTAATTACTATTTCTCTTCTTAAACTTTTTATAAATTAGTTGTTAAATGGAGGCTAAGTCTATAACATTAATAGCTCATCAGGGAGGATAAAATTGTTTTAAAATGCGAAATTACATACAATAAAGTTCGAAATTAATTGCCTGATAATGTATCCGATAAACATTGTGCCTTCTATCGAGTGAAGGTTGCAGTTTGATGCGATGACATAAATAAAATAATTAAATGCTAATGAAAAATTTCATTAGGAAAAAATAAAAAGATATTTTAACTTCCTCGTCGGTAACTTACAAGAAAAATATAAGAAAACCAAAATTATACTGATAATATCGACAGCTTTCCATTGGCGATCTCCAACTGAAACAGTGTCAGTGGTGGCCGACATTATAATCGATGATATTATGTCAGTCTATAATGTACCGACATGGACATGCATGTCCGACACGATACGTGTCGAATACGTCGACACATGATTTTTCAAAAATGTACTGACACGATACTTTGTCGACACGTTGATTAAGTTCTTTAAAATTCTTCACTTATAGATTTTATACTTGTTATTAATTTTTCTTATTGAAATCTTTTAAATATGAGTATTTATTTATTATTTATTAATAACTTTAAATTAAGAATATATAATATTTTAATAAAAACGAAACATGTTTATAGTAGTCAGAGTAGTGTCAGTATTGACACGTGTCGAACACGGACATCCTAACTCAGTTGAAGTGTCTGTGCTACAAAGATATCAGTATTGCTGAGAGAGGTACACTGGACATTAATTATAGTATTTATGTCAAAAACCCATTTGAATTATCGATGAATATTGATTTCCATTGAAATCTTTGATGAAAATACCAATATTAGCGGGGAAATACAGTCCGCAATCACCAATAGAATTTTTTTGAGTGATCATTTGCTCCATTAATTTTTTTTTATTATTCTCAAAATGCCTCCTCAATGATTTTTTCCAAGACCTCTAAATTTCCTTTGTTGTTAGTGATCATATCGTCATCACAAGATTGTATCATCCACAATTTTGAGCAATATAGCTGATAGGTACCATACAAGTTTTTGAGTATACATTTCTTGTACCTATCCCGACACAAAATGGGAGCTAGGAACTAGATGTATGTTTTCAAGAGGTAACTATAGACCCATATTATATAGGCTTTTTGAGAGGTTTGATAACTAGTTCTGTGCTCGAAAAGTGATCAATGGCAGCATGTTTGGTGTTATAAAATCGAAAACTGGAATTTTTGTTGCCTAAATATTACCTTATCATAATTCATAAGTTCTCAGTACTTAACCTTTTCAATTAATTTTGGAGTTTCTTGTGATTTAACTGTCACGTGCTTATTTTAACTTCCTATGGTTATTTGTTTACAATTGCATCAATTTTATAGATCACCAAAAGAGAGAGGTGAAAGTATCGTGAAACAGGGAGGATATTAACTTTGTGTTTGGATTGTTGGCTCCGGGATGTAAAATGAGCGGAAAAATGTTGTTTGTATGTGATAAATGAAAAGAACAAAGTTTAACCTGTAGGAGCGTGATTAAACCAAAATAATGTCGGATATAAAAAAGTGACAAAACGCAGCAAAATATACTACACAAAACAAGAACAAAGATTAGAAAAACAAGAAGATGAATTGGAATGAAAATCAGAAATCTGAGGCAAGTGATGCCATTCTCTTCTTAAGACAATATTGCACTGCTGTGGTGTTCACGATTGACGACACTTGTCTCTCAAGATACAAAAGATTCAATCTTGTGGGAGCAGCACTTCAAACCACAAGATAACGGCAAACTTCAACAGATTTTCCTCTCTACAAGGAAGTGATTTTTGGAATGATTTTGGAAGAGTTTTAGCAAAAGAATTATATTATGCTTGATGCACAAATGGTTTGAGATGCAAAAGCGTCCTATCATAGATGATAAAGGGATGTGGGCGAAGTATTGCAAGCCAAAACTCAAAAGACGCGAAATTTGATTTTCGTCCATTGTTCGCCCGCTTTCTCGTTCAATCGTAACTTACAGAAAGACGATACGTTGTTCGTTCGACGTGGCTTGAGCGATACTGTGGCTCGCGCGAAACCACCTGGGTTTCCTCTATTTTCTTTCCATCTAGCGCTGCCTCCTCGACCTGACCGGGCAGGTTGATCCCCATTTCGAAGCGGCAAACCATAATCAGGTCTGAAATATTTGGCCGAAATTGACATGAAGTCACTTTCCAATGTTTGATTTTCGATTCTTAACCAATTTTTCTCAAATTTGAAACAAATTTCCAACATGGATAACAAATAAGATTCTGAAAAAAAATTCTTCTTTATTCAACCCGTATGCAATCCAATGTATTATACCAAACAACTTCAAGATGGTATTACCTTTCTTATTCAATGTCTAATGAGGCAAATTATACTTAAATGTGTAAATACAGTAAAGAATGTTTGTTACTAGCTAAAACTTTTCAGCATTTTCGCTATATTTTTTGAGAGACAATATGAAGTCGATTGAATGGTTATCATAGGATTGACTCCAATAGCATTTGGAAGAATGCTAGCATCACTGGCGGACCCAGGGGGTCCCGCAGGGTCCTCGAACCCTCCAGTTTTTCAATTTTTTTTTCAATCAATTTTTTCTTTCCTTTTCTCATATTTTCACTTCTGATCTACAGTTAAAGGCAGACAAATCTTACTCAGTGGTCTGGAGCAAGCCTACCTCTACAGGTTTGTAAATCTTTTACTCCTCACTAATACATCTTTTCAATAGTGGTTCTTAATTATTATCCATTAATAAGTTTATATTGTTAACTGAGGCAGCAGTGTAGATTATAGTTGTTTTGGAACAGTTCACCAGAAGTATATATAAGACCTTATGCTGCTTTCTTTTTTATTCATGTTTCTATTCCCTTTTGTTTTGTACCACTTGTGATTTTGGAAGTTCTTCTGTTTGGTTCATTTTACTTGATACTATATGATTTGTGTAGATGCATTAACATATGATGAAGTATTTATTACCGCCAAAATAAGAAAAAGATCTCCACTAATCACACACGAAATTTTTTTCCCGTTTCACATGGTATCCATTTGTTGGCTATTTTGTAAGAATTTGCAGATTAAATACATTAAATCTGTGACTAATATAATAGCTGCTTTTCTTCCTGCAGCATGGGAGGTCTGGTTGTCAAGTAGATGTTGTATCAAGCAAAAACAGAGAACAAGAGTAACTTTATTAGCAATACTGTAGGAGTTGTATGTTTCATTCTTCCAAATAAAAGATACATGCATGTTTAAAATTACAATGCATATTAAAATTCGTGTTAATAAGGTATCTAAAAAAAAATTCGGAGGTAGCTCCCATCCCCCCCAAACTCCCAATTGCTGGTTCTGCTATTGGCTAGCATCACAAACAAATATGTTTTTAGCTTCCCAACTCCCAATTGCTAGTTCCGCCACTGGCTAGCATCATAAACAAATATGCTTTTAGCTTCCCAACTCTCCCCATTTTCGTCCACTGCACCTTCTTTGTTAATCCCCATTTCACAGCTTTCCATTTGATGCATAGAAGAATACATTGTCTAGTTCTCGACCAAAGATTTAGGCCCTTCCGGGACAGTAACCGTGCCAAGAAACACGTCCAACTCTTTTTTACTTTTGTCTTTGCATATCAGCCTCTGTCCATCACTTTGATGAGTGCCCTCCTCAGCAGCTCCTATTGCTATCAAAATCCTTAAGGCTTCACGTAGACCTACCTTCATATTTTCTTTGTCCAATTTATCGAACTCATAATTGATTCTTCCTTCGGATGTAACTTCCCCTGAGCCTCAATCTCGAATCATTGGAAACATATGAGTCATTCTAGAAATACCTAACTATCTTGTTCTTTAAGTCTGTTCCTAACTCCCAAAGACATAATGCAGCAAATGATCACGGGCCTAGAACATTATGTAATGAGGTGATTATACCTTTCTCGTAGATCTTTCTTTGGAGATCTAAATTGAACTCTGGGAAGTAACCCCACTACAACAAAAATGACATTTTGCAACACTTAAAAGGCAACATTTGTGAATTGAGTGTTGCTAATGGGGTCTATCGCAACATTTTAATAAGTGAATGTTGTCATTAATTAATTAAATTGAGCTTTAGCAACATTTTTTAAGTGAATGTTGCCAAAAGTGACCTTTTGCAACGTTTATTCAGTGTTGCGAAAAATAAAACTTTTCGTAACGTTGCAAAAAAAACTTTTTGCAATGTTTAAAAGTTTCCTTTCGCAACATTTCTTAAATGTTGCAAAAGATAAATTTTTTGCAACGTTTATAAAATGTTGCGAAAAGTTTTCTTTAGCAACATTTTGTAAATGTTGCGAAAAATTTCCCTTTTCGCAACATTTAAGAAACATTGCAAAAAGATTTGGGCCTAGACAAATCACTATTTACACAAATGGCCTAAGTAACTCAATCCCTAATAATCCCCATCCACCTCTTCATCCCCAATCTTCATTCCCAACATTTCTCTTCATCCCCAATCTCTTAAGTCATCTGTCAGTCACCATCCCCAATCACTCAAAATTACCTTGTTTTACCCGCTTGAAGAGAAGGTGAGAAGCAAATACGTTGAACGGCAGTAAAATCACAAGCACTTGTTCACAAAAGAAGCAAATTCTCAGAAGAAATTACAAATAATCGGTGTGAGCAAGGACCCCCCCCAATGGCTAGCTACATATGCTTCTTTCTTTCCATCAGCTTGTGCGTCACAAACAAGCAAAACCCAATGTCCAACACTATTTGTCTGATCATGGTAAGAAATTGAAAAACGGAGAAGAAAATCACCGAAAAAGCGGTAAAATCTTTATGCAAACTTTATTTTTTGCTTCTTATTTGATTTTATGTTTCTGAGTACTCGTATTTATTATGGGACATAAAGAAATTAATTTATAATGGTAGATACCCGAATAATTTTCAGTGATTTCTGAATGTTATGTTCATCTGGTGTTATAAAATGCCGGGTTTTTGCATTACATTATTGTCTTTGATATTTTTTTTCCTTTTCATTTAATTATTTATGCACTATTTTATATTGGTTATTTTTTTCATTTTATTTTTATTTTTCCCTTGATGTTGATAATCTTGAGTAGTTTGCTAAAAGAAATGGGATGATTGAATATAACTTCAAGAATAGTGTAATCATTTTGAGTAAGATCGAGGAAAGAACTTCAAATTTTGGGTACACGGTAACGAGAAGTAGGGGAAGTAACTTTTGAAAAAAAATGCTCTAATTGTACAAGGCCCGGTGTTATAGCTAATTTTTTTTGCATTAATAATTGCTCTTATTGAAATTTTGAGAAGGTCGTAGCTTTTAAAGTAGATTTCAAATTGATGTGATGTATTGAATCTTTGATTTTTAATTTTGATATCTGTTCTTTCTTGGGTATTCCTTTTCCTTCCTCATTCGGTTGTCGCCTTCCGTCATAGAGCAGACATATTAAGTACTAAATTGAGATATAGCCTCCATGACCGTCCCCTTATTCATTCTTTTGATTATTCAATTGATTTTAAAGCAATTGTTAGCTGAGCCAAGGGACTTCTCTATACTCTGGCCGACACTGTCGTGGAAGTTGTCTTGAAGGTAATTAGTCGTGTTAGAAGAAACTTGTTCCTCACCATCAATTCATTTAGTCTATATTGAGTTGCCAACTTTATTACAAGGCCAGTGTCTGTAGCAATTTTGGCTTTCTTATTTATTCGAGTTAGTTCTTACTTTATTTTTGTTGTATCTTGATATGCTTATATGCCTTTTATATGGATAAATCGCTAACTTGGCTTATTTGTGGAAAGACAACATTTAATGAAAGAATTGATTGTTCCTGAGATCAATTCTGTCAAGGCACTGATATCCTTTTTAGTTATACGTGGCAATAATGTTTTTTCACATAGTTTCTGATTGTTCATTTTTTTGTGCTTTTACATGGGTTGGGGATGTTCGATAAGCAATATTGGGGCCAAGATGTCTACTAGTCTTGCATATTTACAGTATAGCCTTACAAATGGAATGAATAAGTGGAATATATAATAGTAATTTTTTTATTTGTTCATTGCGTGGAGAAAAATCATTGAAATCAGAGATTTTTTTTTTTAAATCTTCACATTAAGTCAAACATAAGATGCACCTGTACCTCCTCAAATTTTGCATCTTCTATCCTTTTACGAATTATTGTGAATACCTATGAAGAAGGTAGAGTGTTAGCTACAACTATCATGCAAATCCTGCATACAGGGTAGTTATTGATTCTTCCTATATTTGTGACTCTTTTTTGGAAGATGATGAAGGTTGTTAAAAGTTTTAAGATTCTAGAAATGCATTTGTTGAAAATTTCTCTACTTTTCATTCATCCCAACAAATTATTGACGTATATTACCTATTGTTTTCTATCTCAAGAAATAGTGCTTTATGGAGTCGATTTCAAAAATGATACTTCTATGTTCTAAGGTATGTATAATGCTATGTCTAAATTATTATAATTGCGGCACAAAGTATTCATTGGATTTTCTATTCCCTTTGGAAATTGTGGACCTTAGATTTGTGAACTTGATTCAGCCTATTTGAGGAAAAAGGTATTTGGACTGAAACAGCTATGACAAGAGATAGATGCAGCCGGTGTGTCTACTATTAGAGGACAAAGGTGTTGGTGATTCTGACTTTGAGCTTCAATCTGTGAGTGGTGGAGGCTAACTGGGGAGAGATTTTATGTGGAAGCGAGGTGGTGTAGTGTTGTCATTGAATGAGCGAGTAACTAGCGGGGGTTACAAAGAAATGAAGTCGAGGAGTCTGAGCTCAAGTTGGGGACTAGAACTTCAACTCTGACTCCGATCATAAGCCCAAGGTTTTTTTTCCAATTATTTTTCTTTCGTTCTTTTTAATTTTTTCTTTTTTTTGGTAGGGGATGATCAGAATGTTAGGTTGATTTGAAATAGGCTTTCATTGTTTTTGTTATTTAAGTTGGGTTTTTTTGGGTTGATTGTTTATAATAATTTTGTGTTTTAAACTCTCAAATTGTATTACGATGGAAGCTCCTGTCAATTTTTAACATTAGATACGCTAACATTACCTGCAAAATAATACAGCCCGGAATTAGGGGTCATAGGGGTGACAATGATGCAAGAAGATCAAAAGAAATGCGAGCAGTTCTAGAGTATGAAGAACGACAAGATTGAGCATGTCATTAGAGTATTATCCAAAAGTTTGGTGTTGAAAGTGTGGCAATAAGCTCTTCATGCCTAAACTATATCAAAATTTTATTCCTAATTTTGTTTTATTTTTAATCTTTTTTTTTTTTTTTTTTTTATTTAAGTGGTATTGTATCACATTCTATTCAGGTGTGTGGATTCAAAAATTTATCATGAAATTATCAATTTTTATGCAATACAAAATTTGTTCAGAATTAGTCATTTCAATTTTGTGAGTCAATTTATGTATTAATGTATTAAAAAAAAGAGGAAGGATACGGCAACGTTTTAAGTGAGACTTTAGGCAATATTTTTAAAACATTGCAAAAAGTTCCCCACTCTACGGCAACACTGAGATTTTCAACATATGGAAAAACGTTGCAAAAGCTTTTCAACAACTTTTTTGGACGTTGCAAAATGTCTTTTTTCTTGTTGTGCCCCACGCCATTAGGATTGGATGATGCTCCGACAAAACCTGTAAGCGTTCGGGATCGTTGTACAAGTAATAAGATTTGTGAGTTACGAGTATCGTTCCCACGAGGAATATGTCTACTTTGTAGTTCAATAGTTTTTATCAAATTTGAAGTGTAGTAACATCAAAGGATAATTGAATTTTATTATTTATACTAATTTCTACTCTAAGAAAGCAAGTAAATATGATGTTTTATCTATATGGATGCTTGTATTCGATTCATGTATCCCCCTATTTTCATCTATTTCAACTCTCAATAATTAATCTATTCAATTCATGCATTTTTGACAATCGATAAAGAAAATATGTTAAGCTCTTTTCCAAGATACACCAATCTATGACTAACACGAGACAATCTTATTCTTAGTCTGAATTCATATAAAAGTCATGCATCTAGTTTAGATTATCAATAAGATTGCATGTGTGAAAAAAGATTATTTATAATCTTAACTACACATGTTGATTTTACCACATTCTAGACTTATTATGAGTAATCATATGCTACAACAAGCAACTACTTATTCAATTAATGACCAAACAATCAAATACTGCAATGAGTATGTAAAATCAATCAACAACACTAGAACTTCCAAAATTAACATTTTGAATTGATAGAAATGAAAATATGGTTCAAACACTCATCTAATACAATTGAAAAACTAGCCCAACATGTTTAGAATTAAATTACAAAAGAGCAATTGGAAAATCATCACCTGAAAAAGAAGAAATAGGAAATTTTCACCTATCTCTGTTTTAATTCATAACGAGGTGTCGTTACTTCCCGATAAGTATATTTTAAGGAGATGGAGGAGAGACGTGAGTAGACCGTACACACGGGTCATCACAACATATGATGGTTTGGCGAGTACTCCTGAGCAGTTGTGTGCTTCTTTAACCAAGATGGCGGATTTGATTGCACCTGATGAACAACGTTCAAAGCAGTTAATGGAGTGGATTGAATTGCAAACGAATGAATTTCTAGAATCAAAATGTAATCGATTGGGCTCGCTTGGAGGTAGCGGAGGCAATGTAGAAAACTCCAACATTTTCGATCCAAAGTGTACAAAACGGAAAGGCGCTCTGAAGAAACTACGTATAAAAAGTTCGCTTGAGATGATAAAGAAAAAATCAAGAGGTGGAAATAAAGTTTGTAGTTCACTTCGTAATTCAAATATCACAACTTTCATTATTCATTTTTGTATATTGCAACACTTGTGGTTTCTCAAGTGATGAACACATCATCTTCTCAACCACCTCAATCGATTGGGACATCTCGTCAACTACCTCAATCGACTGGGACACAATAGAGCGTGCAAGTGATCTAGGAGTATTATTTTGATTTTGTTTTTGAGTTTTGGGAGACGTAATTTGGTTTTGTAAGTGATCTAGGAGTATTATTTTGATTTTGTAATGACTGATTTCGATGATGTAACTGAACAAGAATGACAATCTTCTTTCAATGATGTAATTGAACTAGGAGTATTATTTTGAGTTTTGGATGTGTATGTAAAGTTGTTTTCTGAGCAGTGAAATATTTAATGGAAAATACATTTTTTTTTCTTGGATTACTTTGAGTGCCTGTAATACTCTGATAGAATGCATAATAGCTATTTAATTTGTTATATTCCCTCATATTTGATGATTATGATTGCTCAAGTTTCTAATTTTGGTTGTATTTTGTGTTTTAAGGGTTATATGAAGGAGTTGGATCAAATTGGACTCAATTTCACATGTTTTGGAAAGGAGAATTGAAGCTCAAAAGAAAACGGAAAAGTGCACAATGCTAAAGCGAACTTTACTTAAGGCGTGGGCACGCCTTACTGACCCGAACGGCTAAAGGCTAAGTTTTTGGTGATAGGGGATCCTCATTCCAGCATGCATGTTTTTAAGTTCATAGGGGATCCTTTATATACACATTTTTCCATCAAAAATGCTGGCAAGATCATAAACAAACTGGCAACCACATAAGCTAAAATTTGTCAAATTTTGACATTAATACTTACATAAATGATGCAGCTTGCATCAATTTACAAAATCATTCACTCCTACTTCAATTACAATTGCAAAACTATGTCTCCCAAAATACAAAATCAGCAGCTTTGAAATGACAGAAATTGGCACTTCGCCAAATCAATTGCAACATCAGTGGCTTCACAATTTCCTTCGACTTAAAAGATACAAGAAAATGAATCATCCTGAACCTATAAATGAATCAAAATCAGTGAACTAAGGACAAGTTCCATCACAATTCACAAGTAGCATTATATAAAGATAATGCATATCAGATGCATGCTCTTGTCCTTGCATCTTCTACAAAATATTTCCCAAAAATCTTTAAATTATGATCCTGCATATACACACATCAAGAAGTAGAAGAACGCCAATACTAGCACCAATCCAGCGACATTATGCTTTTGTCAGTCACACTTCATCAACCAAACAATCCACCTTCAACTCCTCATTTATATAACTTTGCACCAAATCAACCAAACAAACTACAAAAACTAGAAGATAACAATCAACCAAACACTTTATTTCACCATTGCTGCAGGACTCGCCTTTGTCTTCCTTGAAGTCCATACCGAAAATCATCCACATATATCAGAAAAACTTGGTTGTATCTCGTTGGAAGCCTTGTCTCCTATTTCAATCGTCTCTTTCACCATTGTTGCTGCAGGACCCGCCGTCGTCTTCCTCGACTCCCATACCAGAAATCGTCTAGAAATCTCAGTTTTGCAGGGTCGTATCTTGTTGTTGCAGGACCCGCGTTCGACTCCTCGACCCGGCTCTCCTACGGGTTGAACCTGCAGTGGACGAGCTCTTCTTTCAATGGTCACAGTAGGGGAAATGAGGGAAACATTTGGGGGAAGATTGGGGTTTTGAGGGACGCTGATGAGATCCCGGTTGGGGGAATCGCATGGAACTCGCGGAATGAATTCGAAAACGCCGGGAAAGCCCAGATTCAGGTTTGTAGACGATAGGATCTTGACCCGAGCCTCACGACTCAAGAACTTAAGGTATATTAACCTTAAACCCGTTGAAGTGCAGAAACAAGAACCACGATTTGCGAACGCCACAAAGGTAGTCCAATCCTTTGATAAGTTCTGTTGCCGAACGCCACAAATATTCAATCAATATTTGATAAGTTCTAAAGGGTGTTCATGAAGAACAATTGAGAGAAAACTCTTTTTATTCATTATGTCAAAAACTTAACTTACATTGAAATAAATTTCCTATTTATATGGAAACTATGGAAAACCCTAAAAGCACAAAATATCAAGAGTCCAAAAATAATAAAACTTGCAAAAATAAGAAATATAATGACATATGAAAATTCGCGAAAAATATAAAATTGAACTCGAAAATACTCTATGCGGCCGCATAGAGTATTTCTATGCGGTCGCATAGAAATAAACCCTGTCTCTTCTACGTTCTCTGTCCATTGAATGCGGTCGCATTGCTTGGGAACCATGCGGCCGCATGGTTCTTCATTTTGGCTCCGAGTTCGGCTTCTTGATTCGAGCACCTTCCAACTCCTTTCGGCCTTCGACCCCAACATCAAACTTGTTCCTTGACATGTTGTCTTCAATATTATAGACTCCGTTACTTGAACATATAAATGTATGACTTTTATCAACTCTTTGAAGTCTCGACTTGGCTCTACTCTCCCTCCAACATGTCTCGGGTTCTTGATAGTTTTCGGCGCATCCTGGATCACATCATCCCCTCTCTCTTCGAAAGGATTCGTCCTCGAATCCATGCCTTGCGATCGGGTAGAAGAGAACCAACCTGCTATCCAGCTCATCACTACACCACCTGGATCAAATGGAAAATTCTTCATTCCATGGCATAAGATCAATACGCGGTACCCATCCATCTCGCAGATATGGTTGTATTGCAGCACAAACTTAATTACCCATTGTTGTTGCATGAACTCACACGTACAATGTACAGCCTGAAGGAAAGACTTAAGCAAAACACAGTTGAAACTGTTAGTTCCAAAATCAAAATATGGGTCCTCGTACTCATGATGTATCGTCTCCACCACATCATGCTTAACGATGAAACTTTGCTCTGCACTCCCCACAATATTTTCAACCATTTGCTCAACACACTCTTCTAGTTTCTCACCCTCATACTGAACAACCTCATCTATTTTCTCCTCAATGTTAACTGCATTTTTCAATTCATCATCCTCCATCTCAACTTTCCTATCTCTAGGTCCCTCTTGCAATTCAACCACGTTGCTCTCTTTCAATATGGTCATCTCACTCTCTTGTTTTTCCCTTTCCACTTCACCCCTCACCTTATATTGGTCTGCATGAGACTGTGCTAGTGTCAAACCCACCAGAGTGATGTATTTCTCATCCTGAAGAAACCTATACGTATTCCTCCCCATATCATACACTGCCTTCCTCTCATGTCTCCAAGGTTTCCCAAACAAAATATGAAAGGATTTTAATGGGACTACATCACACCACACATTATCACTATATCCCCCAATGGTGACAGTCACTAAAGCCTGTTTGGTCACATTTACCTTCCCACACTCCTTCAACCAAGTCAACCGATAAGGCCTAGGATGTTGTTTTAACGGTAATCCCAATTTTTCCACCATAGTGATACTGACCAAATTAAATATATGCTCCTTATCAATGGCCAAACTGCACACCGTATCACCCACAAAGCACCGAGTTTGAAAAACAGATCCCCAATCATAATCCATTCTTTACTTTTTTTTTACTCAAAGACTAAAAGGACTTGAACTGGACAACTTTGATTGGACTTTTTTAAATTCAAGAAAGTGGTTCTTGAATTGGAGTTTGGATTGGATTGAACACAAATTGATTTTGAATTTAGAATAGGTAGTGGGATATTAAACAATTTTCAAGAATTTTTTTTTTTTTTTTTTTTTAACTATTCCCAACGTGAACAGTATCCGTACGGATAAACAGTAAAAAAATTCGATTTTTTTATTTATTTTTTTTTTTTAGAAAACTCAAAAATTTGACTACGAGAATAACGAAAGAAGCGGAAGTTGATTTGGACTCAAATTGAGCACAAAAAACAACTTTGACTCTTTTTATTTTAATTTTTTGGATCTAAGACTCAAAATATTTACTGGACACATGAACACGAAGAACACAAAAAGACTCAAAAAAAAATAAAATAAAATAAACGATATAACCTGAATCTAGAACCAGCTCTGATACCACTTGATGAGATCCCGGTTGGAGGAATCGCATGGAACTCGCGGAATGAATTCGAAAACGCCGGGAAAGCCCAGATTCAGGTTTGTAGACGATAGGATCTTGACCCGAGCCTCACGACTCAAGAACTTAAGGTATATTAACCTTAAACCCGTTGAAGTGCAGAAACAAGAACCACGATTTGCGAACGCCACAAAGGTAGTCCAATCCTTTGATAAGTTCTGTTGCCGAATGCCACAAATATTCAATCAATATTTGATAAGTTCTAAAGGGTGTTCATGAAGAACAATTGAGAGAAAACTCTTTTTATTCATTATGTCAAAAACTTAACTTACATTGAAATAAATTTCCTATTTATATGGAAACTATGGAAAACCCTAAAAGCACAAAATATCAAGAGTCCAAAAATAATAAAACTTGCCAAAATAAGAAATATAATGACATATGAAAATTCGCGAAAAATATAAAATTGAACTCGAAAATACTCTATGCGGCCGCATAGAGTATTTCTATGCGGTCGCATAGAAATAAACCCTGCCTCTTCTACGCTCTCTGTCCATTGAATGCGGTCGCATTGCTTGGGAACCATGCGGCCGCATGGTTCTTCATTTTGGCTCCGAGTTCGGTTTCTTGATTCGAGCACCTTCCAACTCCTTTCGGCCTTCGACCCCAACATCAAACTTGTTCCTTGACATGTTGTCTTCAATATTATAGACTCCGTTACTTGAACATATAAATGTATGACTTTTATCAACTCTTTGAAGTCTCGACTTGGCTCTACTCTCCCTCCAACATGTCTCGGGTTCTTGATAGTTTTCGGCGCATCCTGGATCACATCAGAGGCCGATTGCGAGAGTGGTAGAGGAGGGAAGAAGAGGGCTTTCACTACATTTTTGGTGTTTTGGGGGGATTTTTGGTGTTTCGTGTGTTAATTCCGTGTAATAAGTGAGGAAAAAATTGACGAAATTTACTGTACGACTTCTCGCTAGCACATTATTATGGATCCCTTACATAACCATTTTACGTAATCAATGATGTACCAGTAGCATTTTTGAAGTTGAAAACACCCTGCCACACCAGACCACCCCATCCCCACCTATAAACGGAAAAATAAATTAAGAGAGGTACACTTGCATATGCACAAGAAAATGCCACAACTTGATAGCCCAAAAGTTCTTTATTAACCAAAATTCACAACCACCCACTCAACTTGTACGAACATAGTCGTAAATATCGACCCAAAAATAAGGAAAGAACTATATTGTCAAAAGAATAATTACTTGAATATAATTCAAATTTTAATAGGATTTGGGTATCTTTGTTTTTGGATTTTTTATTTATGTTCTTACATGATTAGTCTTCATTCGTAGACCAAGTTAGAGTCGGTCTTCTATTTTAATAACGTAATTTATCTTAGTATTTCAACTTGTTAACTTAATTGAATAGTGCGACTTACTTGAAATAAAATAATACATCCAATGAACCAAACTTTTCAAAACGAAGTTCAAAATCTAGGCACTCAACACAAAAGTCGTGAAAAAAATAAATGTAATGCTCATATGGGGTTTTTGGCAAGCTTTTTTTTTTTTTTTTTTTTTTTGTTGCAAAATTCAAGTGGTTTGGTTAAGTTTGTTGATTTGCATTGTTTTGGCTTCCCCTTTAATAAAGGGATTAGTTTTCAGTGAAGTCCGAAAATAAATCTAACTAGAAGAAATGGATGGATCAAGTTGAATTCGCTAGACAAACTTATTCACATAAATTATCTCTTTAATACGCATCCTCGAATATGGGAAATTACTTTTTCTCCAAAAGTTTGTTGAGAATTAGAAATCCATCAAGAGCAATAAAACTATAATAAAGAAATGGACACACAAGAACATGTAAGATATATAGAGGTTTGCTTCAATGTAAGATTAAGTCTTCATGTGCTGTAGTAATTCATTATGATAAAAAAAAATTATAAAAGAAAACTTGAATATCTTATCTTTTCTAACATCTCTCTTTAATGATAATACAAAATTCCTAATGACAATTCTCTATTTATAAGATAAAGGAAAAATTGTAGCCAAGGTACCAAGCCTTTTTTTAATTTAGCAGACATGACCCAAACCTTTCATTTGTGCCACCTGAAGTACAAACCTTTAAAAAACGCACGTCTAGTCCAAAATGACTATTTATGTCTATTTGACCACCAAAATCGTTAGTTAACACTAAAAATGAAAATTTTAATAATTTCTCCCGAATAAGTTAAGGAAAATCTGGGATTACACATTTTCATTCTATTATTGCACTTCACTATTGATTTCCCTCCATTTTTACCACTATTAATATACTTTTCTCCCATAGGTAGTTATAAAAAATTAGCATGTACATACAGATGAATGTTTGCAAATGTGGTTCCCCAGTACACAAGAAGACCTCATGGACGAACCTAAACCCATGAATAAGATTTCTCTCTTGACCTCGGAAACCAAGATGTGGGTGGATGTACTTTCTTTGTGTAGTGTGACCCTCCAATGTGTGAGAGATTGAAGAAGCTGATTCCTAGTCTATTACGGGGTAAGAGGGAAATGGAAGCTGAAATAACACCCTTCAAGCAACAAGACCATATGTGTGGAAGACCTAGCTCTTCAAATTTGTGTGTGGAGTATTTATAAAATGGGTTTGTACCTAGGTATGTAGGATCAGTTCGTGGGATGGGGTATTTAACTTCAGAAATTTAGGTTTAGGGTTTTGGCGTGGGGGCTTGTGTTAGATGTTGTGATTGTGTTGTACCTTTTTCCGTGAAATGAAGTTGCCTTTTTTGTATTTAATGTTGGTACTCACTTTCACAGTTCTCTTTCTACCCTTTTGTTTAATGCAAAATTAAAGATCATATTACAGTCCAAAGGTTTTGTAGATGGTGCAACATAAGTACCGAACCTTTTAATGAGTCACAGTATAAGTACCAAACATTTTGTAATAGTTTCACTAACTGTACCAAACCTTCGGAAAGATAGGCAAAAGAAGTACCAAATATTTGTAAATAGTTCCTAATCGCATGCACCTTAGATTTTAAGAATACGATTTGAAAATCTATGAAAACCCAGTATAATGCAAGAAATTCAACTTCAACATTCCTGAACATCTGTGACAATTCCATTAGAAATTCAAGTTCACTTTACAAATTCACAGCATTTGTTGCACATATTTTCAGTTCACATTAGAAAAACACAGCGTTCGCAAAAAAAAAAAAAAAAAAAAAAATCATCCTATGTCCCTTTACAAAATCAAAGCATTCACAAAAATAAGTTTACTTCCCAGTAAAACTATACAGGATAAGTCACATCATATACAAGATTTGGATACTTTTATTCTTGGACTTCTTCATCTGTGACTTGGAAGTCACTCTTGAATGTGATTTCATCTTCCCTTTGCTGATTTTGACTATGTATCTTCTTGAGACTCAGGTTGCTTGGTTAGTTGTAATTCTTGTTGTGAACTAGCTTCACCAGGTAGTAGTTCTTTACAGCTTCTTATGTTATGTCTAGATCTTTCACATCATTTAAACGTCATCTTCATGCCAGTACTTCCCATCTTAATTCCTCAGGTGGCTCGGTCTGTAACCTCCTTCTCATTTTTTGGGGTCTACCTGCCTGTTTTCTCTTCTGTGGTTGATTAAGAGAGTGTTTTCCCAATTCTAGCCATAGCTGAGGCCCTAACATTAGTTCGATCACTGGGGAATAACACTTGAGATATGTTTCATTGCTATAACATGAGTCAATGTACTCATATATGACAATAACCCTTGAAAGCATGCCTGATATTGCACGGGGACACGATATTACAGTGAGCTGCCATTTTCTGTATGCACATTCATGTTTTGTCAAGTCAACACTCCACCTCTATCCATCTATGCTGCTTATCTCAAACTTCTGATTACCTGCATAGTCTGGTTGATAGGCTTTTCTTGGCAACAACAATGGAAGAATTAAATGTCTCACATAAGTTATTCAAAAGAATATCACATTTGGAATGCTTTTCCAAGTGTGATCTGCTCCACTCGGAATGTGGTTTTTCATTAAACCATTTGTAAGCTTCTTCACTAACATCTTTCAACTCATTCATTGTACTCCTCCACTCTGGCACTGTTGTTGCCCTTGCTATAGCCCAAAACAGGTTTTTAAGTGTCAAGCCTTTATGTACCAATGTGAAATTGTTATAAAGATGTCTAGCACAACACTTGTGCTCAGCCCCTTCACATAATTGACTTATAGAATCCACCAACCCTTTTGTTCATCAGAAATGAATGTCCAAACTCTAGGATCCCTATGTTATCAACCAACAACTCTATGAACCATTGTCAATTTGTTTTGTTCTCAGCATCTATAACTGCCCATGCTATGAGGAACATACAGTTCTCACCATCAATGCCAATAGCTACCAACAACTGCCCACCTTGTGCAGACTTTATGAAGCAAACATCAAACTCAACAACTAGCCTACAACCATCCTTAAACCCTTTCTTAAAAGCCTTTAAACAGATGTACAATCTCTGAAAATTATGACATGAACCTTCAGTCAGCACTGTACTTCCAAGATTTGTTCTCTTTAATTCCTCACCATAATCCCATAAAATTGTGTACTATTCAGCAGCAATTTCATGCACTACTTCTGCACATTTAGATCTTGTCCTTAGAACTAATACTTTAAAATCTCATACATACAGTCTTCTTTCATAGTTTCCATAAAACTGCTCAATGGAATTTTGGGATCAAACCTAAACTTTCTGATGTATTTTTTTTGCCAGATAATATGCATTAACCCTTTTATTTTGTCACACCATTGTACATATGTGCTCATCTCTGAATGTATTAATTCTAAGACTCGTGTCTGATTGTTAGCATGCATATAGAACCCAAGGCAGTTATCTTGACATCTAACTCTCAACTGTGTGATCATATTTTTCACATATTTCAGTTACCTAGAATTTTTAATTGAGTACTAAACTACTGTAGACCTTAAAGTTTTGACATTGTCAAATTTCATCCCTGTGAAAAATGAACATAACATATTGTCATATATATTTTCAAACAGGAAAACAACGTAAGTATTACAAATGTGTTACCTATCTTGAACTTTAGATCATCTATATCAGTTGTAGGGTTAAACAAGCACATCATTCATCCTTTTGGCAGATGATCTGCCAACCTCATTGTCACTGGATGAGCTTCTAAGCTCATTTGAGTCTTCATAGCCTGTTTCTTCTTCTTCTTGAGGAACTACCTCACTTTCTTGCTCACCTCTTACACTATCAGTACCAATATCAAAACCTTCACTCAACCTGAAATCTGTGTTTTCATCATTATCGTCCCTGGTAATATTTTCTTCATGCTCATACTCCGAGTCATTGAATTCCTCCCAAATACCCTCTTCATATTTATCATCTTGCTCAGGATCTATGGAATCTACTTGTAAATCATCATCTATATGGTCTTCTTGCTAAACAGGATGATCAGTTTTAACCTCAATATGGTCAGTTTCAGTTTCATCTACATGGTCTTCTTGCTTAGTTGCATTTAAAACTGCAGTGAAGTTAGCCTTGAATTGTCCTGATTCACATTGATGCACCTTAGATCCGCCACCATGCACCTTCAGTACACCATATTGCACCCCAAGTTCACTAGCATGTACCTCAATATGTGGTCCACCATGCTCCACATCAGTCTCACATTGCTGCCCCTTTTTTTCACCATACTGCACATCAGTTTCAGCAGCCTGCACATTATAGTCATGAATATTAGATTGTACCTCATGTAAGTCTGCTTCAAAATCACCATAAAAATTCACCCTAACCACTAGTTCAGCCCCAGTTAAATCAAACTTTGTTTTCTCAAACTCTGCATCTTCAATACCAACATGAGTTTTACTAGGATCAATTTCCATTCTATACACTGCAGCCTCTTCAACATCATCTTGTGATTCAGCATCCATCTCAGTTTGCCCATCATCTTGTACGTCATTTCCTCCAAAGATAACATATTCTTCATTTGTTTCCATGTCATCTACTTCATCAACTATGTACAAGTAATTACCTTCTAATGATTCATCATAAATCTCAACAGCATAGGATGGTTGCTGCTCATCCACTGATTTATCATGTACTCCAAACTTTTGAACCTTGACCAACTCATCACCAGTATCATAGTCAATCACATAAATATCCTTATGTTCTATTTCCAAGGCAATTCCAAAACCTCGATTACATGCAAGCAATACAATTCAGCCACCCTATTATTACCAAGCAACTTCACTATATTCATGAAATCTAAATCTTTAACCAACCAGAATGATGCTTCACTCAACCTCTTCTTCTCTATCTTGTACGAATATGTGATTCTATCAGAATATCCCAACATCTTCATTGCATTGTCCAAAAAAAATCTGTTGAAGAAATCAGGGTCGACATAGCTTAGATAACTTATTTTTCCATGGTCATACACGAAATTTCTCATCTTTCCTAATAAAATTCCACCATGATGAAGCTTTATGCTGAAGTACTTTGAATTTTCCTCTAAACAAAACAATTAAAAAATTAATTTTAAGCCCTAAACCTTCTCATCTCGAGCAATGGACATGTACAGAACAAAATATTACACAGTATATTAAGTTTGAAGTCATCAAATCACTCAACATTTCACATTTCCCTGTACATGAAGACAATCGATGTGCACGGCTTGCAATCACTCAACATTTTTTTAAAGGTTTGTACCTCAGGTGGCACAAATGAAAGGTTTAGGTAAAGTCTATTAATAAATGAAAGATTTGGTACATTGGCTGCAATTTTCTCTAAGATAAATTAAGGCAAAAGCAAAATTTCAAGTGTGAAGTTCCTAAACTAACATTAATTAAGATTTGATGATATAATTAGGGCAAAAACAAAAATCTTCGAGGAACTTAGCCTCATTAGTTGTAATCGCAGCACCTCAATGGTAAAATAATAAGAAGTCCCTTCATTTTAGGGAGTATAAATTGTTGGCCTAACTTGTGGGTTAATTCAAATATCAATTACTACGATTGGTTCGACCCTCAATCAAGAAATAATCATTGTTATGTTTATTATTGAGGTTGTGTGTGTCATTATGTTAATATGGCAACTCAGTCCCGCCTGTAAGGATATCTAGTTCTTTTAACATGTAACTGAGAACCCTATTGAATTGCTTGATACAGGTAAAGATCCCTCGCCTAGACATTCTTGTATCATTCGACTCACTTGTCCTATTACCTCATCTAAAGCATAATGATTGTAATCCACAAGTCTCTAGACAAGAAAAGATTGAATCCACTCACTCAAGCCTCCCTCTGTAGGCATATGCCTGATTGGAAATACAAATCCATAGCTTATGTGCAGCATCATTCAAAAAATACACAGGAGAATGTCGTAATCCACAAGTTTTGCATGGAATTCAGCCTTAAATTACTGTGTAGCAGCTTGATAACCAAAAAAAAGCTAAATTTTTTTCAAGTTTGACTAATAAGATTATGACTTCATTAAAGAGCTAAAAAAATTTCAAGTACAATAGAGCTAGAGTTAGAGATTCATATATAACCATAATAAAAACTATTTATTTTTTTAAAAAGTTGGACTAATGAGTTTCTTACTTTATTAAATGCTAATTTCTTTTCAAGTACAACAGAGCTTGATAAACATAATTAAAATTGATTATCTTTTTAATTCGACTAATTAGATTCATACTTCATTGAATGCTAATCTCTTTTAAAGTGCAATCTAGCTAGATCTTGATAACCATAATAAATTTGATTTTTTTATTAAAAAACGATTAATAAGATTCATACTTCACTATATACGAATGACTTTTCAAGTACAACATAGCTAGAGCTAGAGCTTAATAACCAAAATAAAAACTGGTTATTAATTTAAAGTTCGACTAATGAGTTTCGTACTTCATTAAATGCATTTCTGTCTTCAAATACAACAGATTTAGAGCTTGATAAACATAATTAAAATTGATTATTTTTTTAGTTCGACTAATGAGAGTCGTACTTCATTGAAGAGTTAAAGCTAGAGTTAGAGCTTTATAACCATAAGAAAACTATGTATTTTTTTTTTTTAAAGTTTGACTATAACACTTGTAATTCACTATATGCTAATCTCTATTCAAGAAACTCATTATTTTATAAAAAGTTCGACTAATGAGATTTGTACTTCATTCAATGCTAATTAATATCTTTCCAAGTTTCAAAAATAGAGCTATAGCTTTCTCCTTTCAATAAATAATAGAGCTAGCTCGATCTACATTTGATAACCAAAACAAAATTGATTTTTTTTCAAAAAGTTCGACTTTGTACTTTATAAAATGCTAATCTCCTTTCAAGTACAACAGAGCTAGAGCTAGCTCGATCTTTTTTTTTTTTTTTTTTTTTTTTTTTTTTCAAAGCAATGAATATAACTGAAAAGTTTTTCAAAAAAGTTCGACTAATAAGATTGTGTACTTCATTAAATGTAATCTCTTTTCAAGTACGACAAAGCTAGAGCTTGAAAACCATAATAAGAACTGTTTTTTTTTTTTTTTTTTTTCACACCTTGTAAGAAAAGTTCGAACCCTAATGAGATGATAACTAAGATTACTCTTTTTTGCAAGTAAGAGGACAGACAGTTAAAGCTAGAACTAGAGGTTGATAACCATGATAAAAAATTGAGTATTTTTACATAAGTTCAACTAATGATACTCGTACTTCACTATATGCTAATCTCCTTTCAAGTACAGCAAAACTATAGCTATATTACATACTCTCCCATTTATGTGTAAAATTACACACCCCACATCTGGTTCTTGAGTGTATATTAGATCCTGATTTCCTCTGCTTCCTCGTACATGTTTTCCGTGCACTACTCGGTTGGGACATCATCCATTTGAGCCTGGAGCTGTTTGCCTAAATAGAGTCGTGTACAAAGTACAAAATTTTTGTTTTGGCTAAACTTGGCCGGCTAAGTTTAAGAAAATGTAATTTTAATGTTCATATCAAAATAACTAACTTTTAGTGCGGGTTTAGAAAAGCTTCAAAAATTGTTAAATAATTGAGGTTAAAGTTTATAATTAGTAGTTGTCTACACGTTAGCCTCAGCAAGACTATGGAATCTTCTCACATCAAAGAAATCCGAAACCAAAAATCAAAATCAAACAAACCGAAAAGCTATTTAAGAACATTACATCATGGAATACAAATGTATCTAAAATTTGATCAAAGGGCAGTTTGAATATATTATGAAGGCCTAAGAGCATCTTCAATAGCGATGTAAAATAAATTTAAATTGTGATTTAGATCTTCAAAGTGGTTGGAAACCACTTCTATGGAGAGATGCAAAGAAAATGAAAATTGCATTTTTCCGACAGGAAAAGTTATTTAAAAAAAAAAAAAGGTCAAAATATGCTAACTAATGGAATGTTGAAGATAAGAATGCAATAAAAATAAAGTTTGTGATTTAAGTGCAACAATGAACAAAAATGAGGAACCTTTAGTTCAAACAGTTCAAAATACCTCGACTTTGTTAGAGCAAGTCCTGATCAAATAGCTCACTCTGCATAAATTAGGCACACAACATTCCAGATCATTTTAGTGGAGAGGTGTACTATTTGTTTACTTCCATTAATTTGTAAAGGATTCGATAACTTGTAAATTACCCCAAAATGGAATATGAAGAGCATCTCTTGGATTCGAATGGCCATTGAATTGACCAGTAATACTCCATCCGTCATATTTATATAGGTTGATTTTTTTTTTTACACAGATTAAAAAAAATCTGATTTAATATTTTGAAAAAATAATTTTTTTCAAAAACTTTAATAGTTTATCCTTATTTATATTTGTACAATTTCAAGATTAGATAGAGAAATTTGGTTATAACTAGGTAAATTAAATATGGGATATATTAGTAAACAAGCATAATAAAACATTCACAATAAAAAAACATGGTGATGTAATTGGTATAAGAAAAATAAAGAAAATCAACATATAGAAATCGAACGGAAGGACTAATAAACATGGATATTTTGAATCCACATTCCACATAGACACGGGCACCATTTTAGACCATCAACTGAGTTGGGTCCATGAAATTCTACAGAACTTCCGTCACCACCCAATGAAGAAAAAAAAAAACAAACTTCTTTTTTGCTAAATGAAATATCACTTCTAGGGAGATACATACTCTGCAAATAGCCAAATAGTCATGGCCTCCTCTGTTCTTAATTTTACCCGTCCACTCTCTCACATTCAATCTATACCATCAAAATCCTTAATTTCACCAACAAATTATGGTTCAATTAGTTTATGTTCTTTTCACACCACAAGGAGAAACTGCAATTTCAAGAGAATGGGTATTTGCAGGTCATCTTCTAGTGAAGTCACTTTCATTGAACCTCCTGAAACTCGACAATCAAAAGATGAGCTTATTGGGTCCTTGAAGCTCAAATTATTGGTATGAATCAAAATCCTGGTTTTTCTTTTTTCTTTTTATTTTTTAGTTTTGATGTTGTTGATTTTTTTTTTTTTATCGGGTATTTCAAGAATTGCTTGTGGCCATTCTTTAACAGTGCAAAATACTTGTTAGATTTTCTGTTAATTTCTCTAGTTATTGGTAAAATCTGTTCGTTTCTTCTTGGATTAGTTGATTTTATGATTATTTTCTTATATTAATTCTTATTGTTTAGTGCTATGTCTTAGAATAGGGGATCGTACACCAAAGTTGACATTATTTCTGTTGTGGTTGTGGTTGTGGGGTTGTTAATGATTCAGTTGTTTTGGGCCTTCCGGTATATGTAAAAATGAACAAACAGTTTGGAAAAAATAAGGATTCAAAGTGTGGTGGGGGTTGTAGGAGATTTTAGTTAGTAATTGTAGTCAAACACCGACAAAATTTGGTCAAAGATCAGAAAATGCTAGTCTTCTATGATCAAGGAAACATACACTTTTTCACAAAGCAATGTTTCTTTTGGTTATAATTGAAGTAAACATTTTAGTATGGTGCCTCAATTTGATAAATTCACAAAAGCGGGTTGAGCAAGCAATACATGTAGGATCATCAAGATGGATAAACTTGTACGGCATGGATTGTATAGTAAAAGGACAAGATTGGATTTTATAATCTACTTCGCCAAACATGTCACTAGATCATATCACTTCATTTCAGAAGTAGGAACCTAGTTGTAACTTTTGCCAACGATGGAGAATAAGGCAAATAATTTGACCATCGTGAAGCAATATTTGGGAAGCTCTCCATTGGTCCGTCAACATAGTTAGGTATTAAATGTATCTTAGTACCTTTTTAGTGCAAATTAATTGAATATGAGTCAAGATGTAGGGATAGGTGGGTTATGATGCACGGACACGGACACGCCATTCTAGTTGAAATATCCATGCAACATAGTAGCTGTGTAATGAAATTTTGTGTTATGGTCAATTTGCACTCTGAGATTTGATAACATTTCTTGATGTATGGAAGGTTTTTGAGCTTGGCCAATGGTCCTCAGTTTGCTGTCTATGCACTTCCTTTGCATGATTAAAATTTCATTTTGTTTATTACTGCTCCCATAAAAAGGGATTAGGGCTCAACTCCCAACAGAAAATATCGAAAAGGGTGGGTCAACTACACTCGATCGTAGAACTCAATTTTTTATTGCTCTTTCTATTAATTATTTTCCATCAAATCATGGGGAATTGTCAATTTCAGAGTGCAGTTTCTGGGTTAAATAGAGGTCTTGCTGCAAATGAAGATGATTTACGCAAAGCTGAAGATGCTGCAAAGGAACTTGAATCAACCTCAGGTCCCGTAGATCTTTCAACTGATCTCGATAAACTGCAAGGCAGGTGGAAATTAATTTATAGCAGTGCATTTTCTTCTCGGACTCTTGGTGGGAGCCGTCCCGGGCTACCCACGGGAAGACTTCTTCCCATAACTCTTGGCCAGGTACACTAGAGTACTATGTAATATGACTTTAATGTCAACATCTTCTGGTTGTCATAATTGAGTACTTGTGAATTAATGTGCTTGAAAAATACCATTTTAAGTATAGAGAATTGAATCCAACATTTTGGGAGTCTCTTAGGCACCTCAACAGAACGGATCATGTTTTTGGCATTTTATCCATGTCTTTGACTTTCTAGGTTATTTTTGTTAATGGATAAAATCCAATATCGAATAAAGATGAAAAATATATATCAACTTATAAAAGATTAGCCTACTCCTCTTAATAAGGTTGACATTTTAAGATGAAAAGTCAAAGTCTTAATATGGTATTAGAGTCCATTAGGCTCCAATGAGCAATTCAATCAGATTAAGTCCTTGTTTGGTACAAATTAAAATTCAGATTTTAATCTAAATCAAAGTCAATAACTAATTTTAACCATACATTTTATGGGACCCACAACATTTTCACCACACATTTCAACAACTCTCTCTCCATCAAACAGGGGCTAAGACTAAAAAATGAGCGCACGAATTTAAAAATTGGTCTGCTCAAACGAGCCACCATCTTGCGAGGGTAGACTAAGGGATGAAATTCTACATCGAATAAAGATGAAAAGCATAGACCAATGTTGGGTATTTTGACCCAAAACGCGGAATCAACACAAACTAAAACAACCACACAAAGTAAGAAACGAAAATAACACAGGAAATGTTCACCCAGTTCGGCCGAACGGCTTAATCTGGGGGGCTCAGGATCAGCCCAATCCAATATGTGCAAATCTACCTCACAAAGAGAGCAAACAACATAGAACCACTCAGATGAACCTGTTCAATCATCGATCCATAAGGATCCCCAAACAGCACTCAAGACTTCACTCAAAAAGTACAAAAATCGGACTGAAACAACCAGCCAAAAACGCAACCTACAAGTTACTGTAGCACCACCAGTTTACCAGAGATTCTACCAACTAATACTCACTGGAAATATATTCCAGATTTTACAAAGAAAAAAAAAAAGAGAAGAAGGGAATCTCCATTTTGAGAGAGAGAGAAAGTAGATCTTGCCAAGACTAACCAAAATGAACTGTATGACTTCAGGAGAGAGAGAGAGAGAGAGAGAGAGAGAGAGAGAGAGAGAGTCCAAGACTAATTAAAAGTCTAGTAAAATCGCAGCCATCTTTTAGATCCTACGGCTCACAAGAGTTCTAAACAAACACAAATCCTTGTGACTTAAAATGGGCCAATCAGAATATTCCCAGCTTTGGTAGCAACTTTAGAAACACCATTTTCAAAACACGTTTTCTCACAATCTTCACCTTTGTTCTAAATTGCACTCACTCTCTCAGTTGCAGAATTGCACACTTATGGAAAGGTTGATCATCATCATTGCCCTGTCCCTGCACAGAAATTAACCAGTGTTAATATTCAGAAGTGACAAACAAGATCTAAATTTAGTAACAGACAGAATTTTAGTGCCCATATCAGAAGGGGTACAATCAGTGTGAATTTTTTCAAGAACCATTGCACCTAATGAGAGTTTTTCTCTTATAAAATGGTACTTCACCTCAATGTGTTTTGACCTTTCATGATAGATAGGATTCTTGCTTAAGAGTAAAGCACTTTGACTATCAGTCATAATAATTGGAGGTGTATGCAAAAAATTCAGTTCACTTAAAATTCCTTTCAGCCATATACATTCTTTAACACATTCAGTTATTGCCACATATTCAGCTTCAGTACTAGATAATGTGACAATGGATTGAAGTTGAGACTTCCACGTGATACAATTATCACCCAGTGTAAAGAAAAAAGCAGTGGTAGATTTTCTTTGATCCTTTTCTCCAGCAAAATCAGAATCCACATATCCCTTAAGGGTTAATTCTGATCCCCTTTTAAACACTAATCCTACACTTATTGTTCCTGCTATATACCTTAATAGCCATTTTAACCCAACCCAATGTGGTTTCCCTGGATTAGACATAAACTTACTTAAAAAACTGATTGAATATGCTAGATCAGGCCGTGTTGTCATCATGGAAAACATAACAGATCCTATAGCATTGGAATATGCTATATTTGTCATATCTTTTATTTCAGATTCAGTTTTAGGACATTGGATTGAAGAGAGATTCATGTGACCAGCAAGAGCAACATTAACAAACTTAGCTTTTTTCATGCCAAATTTTAATATAACTTTTTTCAGGTAAGATTCTTGAGTTATTGTTAACATATATTCCTGTCTATTTCTATTTATCACCATCCCTAGGATTTTCTTGGCATTTCCTAAGTCCTTCATGTCAAATTCAGATTTTAGGAGGTTCTTGAGTCTTAATATCTCAACTTTACTAGGGCTGGCCAGCAGCATATCATCTACATACAGGAGTAGATATATCTCACTACCAGTTCTAGAGTTATTGTAATACAAGCAATGATCATATTCACTTCTCCTATAACCATTTTTCAAAACATATGTGTCAAACTTTATATACCACTGTCTTGGACTTTGTTTAAGTCCATACAGGGATTTTTGCAATTTGCAAACAAAATCAGATTTTCCTTTTTCCTCAAATCCCTGAGGTTGACACATAAATTTCCTCATCTAATTCCCCATGTAAAAAGGCAATTTTTACATCTAATTGTTCGAGTTCCCAATTGAACTGAACAACAACAGCTAGCATTAGCCTTATAGTTTTATACTTGATTACAGGTGAAAAAATTTCGTTATAATCAATTCCCTCCCTTTAAGTGAACCCTTTGGCTACAAGTCTTGCCTTGTACCTCAAAGAGTTTGTGGATGAGTTCCCTTCTTTAAGTTTATATATCCACTTGCATTGGACCACTCTTTGATCCTTTGGTTTCTTCACAAGTTTTCACGTTTTATTATCAAGCAGAGATTTCATTTCTTCTCTCATAGCTTCTCTCCAATTTTGAGACTTAGACCCATTCACAGCTTCTTCATAAGAAAGGGGTTCAGTGTGTTCTAATTTCTCTCCAGTAATTAGGGCAAAATCAATCAGATTATTTGTTTCATACCTTGGATTAGGTTTAATTTGTCTCCTTTCCCTATCTCTTACTAATTGATAATCTTGGATACTAGTTTCATTTACAAGATTATCAAGAGTCACAATTTCAGTTTCATCTTCAGTTTGGGATGGTATAACTTCACCTTCATCTGTTGTATCTACCCTTTCATTAGGCTGTTCATTTTCAGGTTCAGTTATTTCTGATTGATGGTGACTTAATCTTGCCAACTTTACCTCATTCTGTGAAGTACTCTTTTCAGTAGGATCTTGTTTGTCAGTTTTATCCTTCACACAAGGCATATTAGTTTCATTAAACACCACATTTCTGCTGTTAATGATTTTAATACCCTTAACACCTAGTACCCATAACCTGTACCCTTTAACCCCTTCAGGGTATCCAAGCATAACACATTTGGTAGCCCTAGGGTCTAATTTCCCTTCAATTTGATGTGCACATGCAGCACATCCAAAGACTCTTATGTGTGACAGATTGGTGGTTTTCTAGTCCACAGTTCCTGTGGAGTTTTAAACTCTACAGAACTGCAAGGGGATCTATTTATTAGATAGGCAGCAGTGCATAAAGCCTCTGCCCAGAACCCTTTTGATAATCCAGAACTTATCAACATACATCTCACCTTATTCATGAGAGTTGTATTCATCCTCTCGGCAATCCCATTTTGTTGGGGTGTATGTTTAACAGTCTTATGTCTAATTATCCCCTTTTGTTTACAAAAATTATCGAATTCAATGTTGCAGAATTTCAGCCCATTATCTGTCCTTAAAGTTTTCAATTTCTTGTCCAATTGATTCTCAACCATCTTTTAACCACATTCTGAATTTTTGAAAAGTTTCAGATTTAGCTTTTAAGAGATAAGTCCAGACCTTTCTAGAATAGTCATCAATTATAGAAAGAAAGTATTTGTTCCCACCAAAGGTTGGGTGGCTTTCGGGACCCCACAAATCTGAATGAACATAGTCTAAAGGTCTATTTGTAGTGTGTGACCCTGCCTCAAAGCTTACTCTACGAGACTTCCCCAGTACGCATGTCTCACAAAAGTCAAGAGGCTCTATTCTATCTTTTCCAAGTAATTTTTGATCATTTAGATATTTTAGGCCCTTGTTACCAATATGACCCATTCTACAATGCCACAATTCAGATTTACTTTTAGTTATGTTTAAAAAATTTGAGTCTTGGGGATAAACTGCTTCCCCCATCAAGTAGTACAAACCATTCCTTTTTGGTCCCTTCATAACTACAAGAGATCCTTTAAGAATTTTCAAAGTGTTATTTTTAGATTTGAATGTATGTCCATCTTCAAGAATTCCCAATGAGATGAGATTTCTTTTGAGATTTGGGACATACCTTACATTCTTAATCTGTCTGATACTGCCATCAAACATTTTTATAGCAATATCACCAATTTCCAAGATCATTTTGTGAGTTATTATCACCCATATACACTTTTCTAGGTTCTATCTCCTTGTAGTTATGAAACCAAGATTTGTTTGGACACATGTGAAAAGTACATCCAGAGTCAGTATCCAATCAGTATCAGTTTCTTCATTAGATCAGTATCAGTTTTTATCCAATCAGTATTATTAGATACAGTCATGACAAGAAGGCTGTCAAGTTCATTACCCATAGCAGCATTGTTTAACTCAATGTTGTTATGTTCTTTCATCTTGTTTTTAAATTCAAAGCAATCTCTTTTGAAATGTCCAAGTTTTCCACAGTGATAACATTTCTTGTTGCTTTTATCTCTTGATTTTGATCTTCCTTTAGATTTAGATTTGAATCTTTTATTATGGGAATGGTTCTCCCTCTTTTCAAATCTTCCTCTCACAAACATACTTTCCTCTCTTGAGTTGATTCTTGATTCTTTCTTTACTTCAAGTTCCCTAGATCTTAGGGCATTTGTGACAATTGTTTATGTTAAGGCATCTCTTGAGTATTTTATGGCATTCTTGATTTCCTTATAGGATTCAGGTAAAGAATTAAGGAGGATCACTGCAAGATCCTCATCTTCAAACTTTTTATCATTATGAGCAAGACTCTTAACAAGTATGCTAAAATCACTCAAGTTGTTCTCTAGGTCTTTCCCAGCATCCATTTTAAAACTGAACAATTTCTCTAGAAGGTAAATTTTATTTGGTAAGGTCTTGGTTAAAAATAGGGCATCTAAGGCAGTTCATAAGTCCCTAGCAGTTTTAGAGTCTTCTACTCGTCTTACTATATTATCAGACAGATGCAAGATTATGGAGCTATAGGCTATTTTATTCATATCTAGAATCTCATCAGATTTGGCTTTAAGTTCAGCAGAATACGAATCCGGATCATCTAAGGCTTTTGCAACCCTTTGTTGGACCAATATGGCCCTCATCTTCTGCTTTCATATTGAGTAATCTCCCTTTCCATCGAATTGTGATAATTCGACCTTCGAACCCATTATAGGCTCTGTAAAAGGGTGGCTACTACTCATGGACATGAGTGATCTTTAAAGTGTGATCACTCAGATGCAGGAGATAAAAGAATTCTTACAGACTTAAAGAAAACTGATAGCATAATGAAAAATAACTACACTAACTTGCACAGATAAAAAACAATAACAACAAGAACGAGGGATTCTGAACGATAATTCCTACACGTGCATCTATGTCAGATTAATATATCATGTGGAGTACTCTATTCACATCTATTAATCTACAGTCATATAATCATGCAAATGTGTAAATCAAGAAATTATCCAGAGAAAGTTTAAACGAACCCACCCAGCTCTGTTGTTCAACAGAGCTTAAAATTTCAGAAACCACTCCCTTTTTATTGCAAAGTTTAGCCCAAACGCCAAAGACATAAAGTTCGAAAAATTTAAACCTGCACACTTACGAGAAAATTGTTAGAAAACGTTGACTGTTCAGATCTTTACAGGTCTGAATAGATTGCAAAAATTTAAGAACAACAAATTTGAAGAAACCGAAGCCTTATCAATTTTTCGCAGGATGCTATATGTTCGACCACTTTCTAGATGTCGAACAGAACAGCCCAAAAATAATTTTTGCAGGAGCCTCAAGAATGGCTCTGATACCAGATTTGTTGGGTATTTTGACCCAAAACGCGGAATCAACACAAACTAAAACAACCACACAAAGCAAGAAACGAAAATAACACAGGAAATGTTCACCCTGTTCGACCGAACGGCTTAATTTGGGGGGCTCAGGATCAGCCCAATCCAATATGTGCAAATCTACCTCACAGAGAGAGCAAACAACATAGAACCACTCAGATAAACCTGTTCAATCATCGATCCATAAGGATCTCCAAACAACACTCAAGACTTCACTCAAAAAGTACAAAAATCGGACTAAAACAACCAGCCAAAAATGCAACCTATAAGTTACTGTAGCACCACCAGTTTACCAGAGATTCTACCAACTAATACTCACTGGAAATATATTCCAGATTTTACAAAAGAAAAAAAAAAAGAAGAAGGGAATCGCCATTTTAAGAGAGAGAGAAAGTAGATCTTGCCAAGACTAACCAAAATGAAATGTATGACTTCAGGAGAGAGAAAGTCCAAGACTAATTAAAAGTCTAGTAAAATCCCAGCCATCCTTTAGATCCTACGGCCCAAAAGAGTTCTAAAGAAACATAAATCCTTGTGACTTAAAATGGGCCAATCAGAATATTCCCAGCTTTGGTAGCAACTTTAGAAACACCATTTTCAAAACAAGTTTTCTCACAACCAACTTATAAAGGATTTGGCTATTCCTCTAAAGTTGACCTTTTAAAATAGAACCTCAAATCTTAATAATTGCTATCTTGTTCTTGTAAATGATCTTTAATCATTCCATTTGAAAATTTCTTTGGAACCAAGTGCGTGTTTGTATCCTGTTCTTGTAAATGATCTTTTATCATTCCATTTGAAAATTTCTTTGGAACCAAGTGCATGCTTGGCTAAGCTTAAAAATAAAATTTACTAGTAAGTTTATGTAGTAGGTTGTAAAATAAGCTATTTTATTAGTCAAAGATGAAAATAAGGAAGTTGCTTCTTTTGAAAGAATAAACTTATTTTCTTATAAACAAGAAAAGAATTACTTGTGTTACTTAAAAAAAAAAAAAAAAGAGCGATTCATCTAAACACGTTGGAAATAAAAAGTTGCATCAAAGTAAATTTAAGGACCTTTTAAGCTTAGCAAAACATGCTGGAATGCAGTATTTCCTTATTTTCTAATGTAGTCTTTGCTTCTGATCAGGTATTCCAAAGGATTGATATCTTTAGCAAAGATTTTGACAACATAGCAGAGCTTGAATTAGGTGCACCATGGCCTTTTCCACCTGTTGAAGTAACTGCCACTTTAGCCCACAAATTTGAAATTATAGGTTAGTAACTTTTGGGGCCGTATGGCTGAGCTTTTGCTTCTACTTCTTATAGAAATGTTTTTTGAGAAAGCTACCTTAATTTATGTTTTGAAACTAATTTCCAAAAGAATTTTCTCTTTTGGAAGAGCTTTTAGATAAAGCTACATTGGATGAGCTTCCTCCAAAAGCTCTTCTAACTAGAAGAAACACTTTTATAAAAATAATCATACGGGTCCAAAAACAGCTTTTGAGTCTCAAAAGTCATGTCAAACGTGTCCTTTATATTCGGTTTTTCAGTTCAAACACCTCTGTTAGCCTTTTCTTTATTTTATATAGAGATGAATTACAAATTTTCTTGATGACTGTTCCTCAAATTTCTGAACAGAAAGTTGCAAAATCAAGATAACATTTGAAAAAACAACTGTGAAGACAACTGGAAACTTATCACAACTTCCACCATTGGATATACCCCGTTTACCAGATGGATTAAGGCCGCCATCTAATCCAGGAACTGGTGAATTTGAAGTTACATACCTCGACTCAGACACGCGCGTCACCAGGGGAGACCGGGAAGAGCTAAGGGTTTTCGTTATCTCGTGAGGTAACCTTAGTTTATTGTTGGTGTATAGTTTTATGGCAAACAATTTTGGTACCAGACTCTCTATTCTATTGTTTGTTATTTTAGACCATTCTGTATTTGAGATGTACAATAGAACAAAATTCTGAAGGCAATTAACTTCCCATATTGTATGACCTTTACAATATCTCATCATTGTTAATGCGGTTGTGCTACATTTACATAATAAGTTTACATAACGGTTCACGTACATATGATGTGGAGAGATATGATTGGATCAGAATTTCTTCCCAAAAAAAAAAAAAACCTTCTCCGCTCTCTTTTCGACACTTTATCTATATGTAAACTATTATATAACCGTACATTATTCTTGTTAATGAATGTTTTGCCATACATCTGGCAAAATAAAGTCGTGTGCATTGTTTGATTATGTAACTAGTAGAATACTTGAGCAAAATGGTGCAAAAGTAGAGGAAAACACATGATTGTCCCAATATTCATTATCCCTAGAGTTGTACAAAGATTGTTAAAACAAATTAAACAGCATGCAACTTTCTTTCGATGTTTGGTCAGGATAGGCAGGGGTGAAGTTTCGGTACCTGGCTCAACAATTTCGCTGTTTAGCCTCCAACGTTGAACAAGCCTCTTGACTCGGAACTTTTTTGGGATCTAAACAAATGAATGATCTGTTTACTAATAGAAATTGTTCGTTTTAACCCAGAAGCTTTCATAATGTCCAATCCTACACCTCTCTGCATCCCCAAAAATATGTACCTATCAATAGTGAAGTTAAAGATGTAGAGTCTAATCATACTGGAAATTTCTCTCTTTGACCGCAAAGCATAATCATATTGTAGAGTTATCCCTCCGGTTGCAGGTTTTCAAAGGTAAGTTGTCTATTCCATATATGTATCAATACTAAAATTTTATGATAGTACGCCAGCTTTTGTCCCAAATTCTTATTCCTAGTACCAAGTGCTCGCTTGGCTAAGCTTTTTAGCGCTTACAAGTAGTGGGTTTCAAGGAATGTGTAGTTAAAAAATAAATAAAAATCATGATCCTAAGGATTATATGATTAAAATGATGTTTGACCAGCTTATAATTTTCAAATCAGAAACTTGTGGATCTCTGTCAAGACCGATGAGAAATTCGTGCAAAAATTTTCCATATCACCATGGATGTCACATTGAGTCCCTAAAGCCTCCATGAACTTTTATCGGTCTGGTGGAAGCTTTATAACGACCTTGGTTTCACCATGAAAGTGTCAAAAAAGCATGAAAATTATCAAGGTTTACCTCTAAATAAACTGACTCCGATGTAATAAAAAATGCACCAGTATAATATCATGAAAGTTGAACTTGCAAGCCAACCATGCCATTTTTTTTCCCCGGCTTGCTGTATGAATCATTGCAAGCATGTGACATAGACTAATCTTGTTGCTCAGCTAGATTAAACAGGGAAAATGTATTAGAAATCAATATACCCATTACAACCAGCTTAACTTTGATTTAATAGTAAATCGACTTAATTGCACAATGATTATGCCAAAAAATAATGACTTCGATTTTCCTTTTTTTTTTTTTTTTTTTTTTTTAACCTGTTTATTTTTGCAATATACATTAGGTTCAATACCGGTGGTATCAAAACATAACGTGAACCAAGCCTAAAGTGACTCCGTCGGTTGAAACCCTATACCGAAATAGCCCAGGTTGGTCCTTACCATTTCACAAGTCAATTTAGGGATGTCAACGAGTCGAACTGGGTCGGCTCGCGAGCCCAAAATAAGTTCGTGGGCTCGGTTTGGGCTCGAGCCGAGCTTTTACTCGCCCAAAAAATGGGGCTCGACCCTAACTTTGGCTCGAGCTTTTTCCAAGTCAAGTCAGGCCGACCCGTTTTTCTCTCTATATTTCAGGTTTTTTCATTTTTTAAAAATATTTTTGAGCTCACGAGCCGGCTCGAGCTCGGCCCATCCCCCTAAAAGAGGCTCGGCCCGAGCTAAGCTCGGTTCCAACCAGCTGCGAGCCGAGCCCGACTCGAACTTTTTGCAACTTGAGCCCACGAATTTATTTGCCACCACTAAGTCGGTCCATCATAATAGTGGATTGTTGTATCCATCATCCATAGTTCATGATGTTACGCAAGAAAAAGGTATATCATCAGGAATTTTATAAGAAAATTATCTACTCCATGTGCCTAGTTCCAGGTTCAAATCCTGGACAATCCACTGTAATATCGAAATTTTATGTATGGTAATTTGTATTTTCCTTTTGCAATAGAATCTTCTAATCTTCAAAGAAATGATTCATTGGAATAATAAATCGCCATCGATATCGGCGCATTTGAAATTGGTAAATGTTTGGGAGTTTGTGTCATGTCAGATTGGATTTTCTAGCTCAAAGACCCATAATGATCTGCCAGTCGACTTGATTTATGGAAAAATAAAGAAATTATATAAAATTAACATACTTGTTGCGCTCTTTTCAAATTCTACTTGTAAATTGTTTTTTTTTTTTATATTTGACCAACAATTAATTATATAATTCTAAAACAAATCAATTAGTGCATTCAGTTTTTTCTCCCTCTAATTATGGTTTGATTTAAAATTATAGTAACTTTCCAAAAAAACAAAAAAAACGACGAGCGAGCTTCAAAATTTGGTGGAGCATAGGCTAGTTCGACTTAGGGGAGCAACTAGGATTGTTAAATCGTGAGAGAAAAGGTGGGTTCATTATAGTATAGCAACAACCAATACTTGTACAAAGGTTATGAGGTTTTGAAATTGAGTGTGAGGACAGCTGACTCCACTACCCTCATACTAAATTTGTTCCTGGTTCAATCAACTCCATCGGGGCCCTATCATTTTAGTCGTATTTATTTTCATGTTTTGCTTATGTCATGCTCGAAAGTTCAAAAATTACATGCATAATGTTAAATAGCATCGTTCCAATTCCAATTGACATCTTGTGTGTTTTCAGAGGCATACTTGTATTTGTTACTCACAATACATAAAAGTATAGTTCAACTCTTTATATTAGTCTAAAATTCTCTAAGAGCTTGTATGGTGTGCATGAATTCTATCTTGCAATGACTCAAGTATACGTTTTGCATCAGGCGTTGATCTTACCAAACAACCCACAGTCGACCTTAAAAAGAAGAGAAATTTTATTTCAGCATTCATTACCAAAAACTTTCTTGTACAATCGAAAGCATTTTATGAGATTCTCTCAGAACATGCCTTTGGGAGGGTATTTGATTGCATTTTTAACAATCTTTTTTGCAGCAGCATCACCGAGATCAATGCCACAAATATCAGCCAACCTGATGAGATAAAGAAGCACATCAGATAATTCTTCACCAAGATGCTCTTTATCTGATTCTTCCCAGTTCGGCAACCCTTTGTCCACCTCTCCCCTCCACTGAAATATCTCCGACAGCTCTCCTACTTCACCAACCTGTATTCATAGATGCCAAAAGATATCGTGATTAGGAAAACTCGTCCTAATGGTGGAGCAACTTAAAGGAATTTCATTGTACAAATATGTTCTTAATACTGATATCTGGCTCAATCTCCCACCTTTTTTGTTTATTTATTATTATAAGAGTAACTCACAGAGCAATGTTGGATGTAATTAGAGTCATTAAAATCTACCATTCCTTTCAGAACCAGCTTTTATATCAACCCATATTCTCTGCTTGGTTCTATGTCACCCTGTCTTCAACTATGTGATAACGATGTCACCTCTAATAACACTTATTACAACTACGTGCATTTGGTAGGACATATCCTTAAAACTAGCTTCGTAAACAGCCAGTGCCAAGTAGTTATAAACCTGCCAACCTGGCTTTTATAAAGCAACGTAAGACATAATTAGAGTCGTTTGTTACACATTTAGCATAATAAAAAAGCACTAAGAAATGAAATAATAAAAACATTACCATGGCAAGGAGTAAATTTCTAGGGCTATGGTACTTTTCCCAGTCTCTAGCCTTTGCAAATTCTTCTAGTTTCTTTGACAGATCTTTCAAACTGATTTCCACTGCTTCTCCTTGCAAAATTTTCTCCCATGGCTTTCGATGCCACTTCTTTTCACAGCCTCTACGCCAATGCAAGAGGGATTTAAAAGGCCAAGAAAGTTAAAAGGAAATTATTGAGGAATATTGCTATTAAAATTGCAACCATCAACAAGGATCTTGAAAGTGGGCAAAATTCCTTTAGCTGTAAATAATTTGAAGTGATCTTAATAAAAAAGATGAGGGTGGTCCACAGGTGCCGACCTATATAATACATATAGATGCAATAAAATAGAGATGCTGTGTCTACAGAAATTCTTTTCACAGAATTTTCACATAACACTCACAATAAGGGGGTGGGTGAATTTTTGACCTTTTTTTATTATACTATTGGACCCATCCATGTGAGTGTCTGTAAGCTTTATGTAAGGAATTCCTTTGTACACACAACATTTTTGTAAAATAGATTCTCTTCCACCCCACCTCTACAATATGGCCAGCTTATCTTACTAATAATATAATTAAATTATAAGAATATTCTATTTTCCCTTTCATAAACCATCCATTAAAGCAATAGGAATTTTTGCTGAACTTTTGCTTTAATTTGACCTCTGTTAAAATTAATATTTTTGGTATATATCATAGTCTTGTTAGGACTTAGAAAAATATTATAATAATCAATCCAATAATATGAAAGTAAATTTGAAATAACTTATATACGATTTATTAGGCACTTTGCATATTAACTCATGAAGTGTGTTGAATAACATGTTATGTATCTTTCTATTGAATACATTCGCATGAATAAACTCAAAGGAATTGATAGGAACCCACACAAAAGTTGAAGCATGCGAATGACTTAGATGCAAAGCGAAGAAAAAAGCACACATAAACTTCAATTTGATGACTTTCTTTAAACTTGTGCGAAGTGTTTGTTAAAGAAATATACAATAATGTTCTGATACCATGTGAAAAAATATAAATTGTATTATTATGGTCTTGTAAATATTACAATGTAGAATACCCAATTTATAGGGTTACAAATAATTGTACAAGGAAATAAATATAAAAGGAAAGATTACACAATCAACTACTATGGAAAGTAATTCTACACTAAAATGAAAATATTACAATGGAAAATACTCCATATTTTATTTCTATATTTAACACCTTCCTCTCAAACTCAATATGAGGTAGAATATTAAGTTTGAAGAAATCGATCCAATCAAATCTTCCAAATTGAAGAACTCCAAGCACTTGAGGTCTTTATCATTGTTGATGGAGATAAGTGATTTTTTTGTTTGCTGGAAGAAAATATTTGATGGACATTTTTTTTTTTTCCTTTTTTTAGCATAAGAAAATCCTGAATGTATCAAGGGACATGGGAATGGCCAACAAAGTTCAAGGTACCGACCCTTCAAAATTTTAAAAATCTCTAGTTAGTTTAAGAGGCATGGGGAGTGCCGGTAAAATTTAAGGTACCAACCCTCCAAAGTTTTAAAAAACCTCTAGGTAGTTTAAGAGATAGGGAGAGAGCCGGTAAAATTCAAGGTACCGACCCTCCAAAATTTTAAAAATCCTCTAGTTAATTTAAGAGGTAGGGGGAGTGCAGGTAAAGTTCAAGGTACCAACCCTCCAAAATTTTAAAAAAAAACCTCTAGTTTGTTTAAGAGGCAGTGGAATGCCCGATAAAGTTCAAGGTACCAACCCTTCAAAGTAAAAAAAAAACCTCTATTTAGTTTAAGAGGTAGGGAGAGTGCCGGTAAAGTTTAAGATATCGACCCTCCAAATTTTATTTATTTATTATTATTTTTTTTTAATGTGTGTTTGGGTTTTTTTTTTTCGACATAATAAAATCTGCTTATGAAAACATGTTATAAAAATCTATCAATTTTTTTTTTTTTTTTTTGACATAAAAGAAAACTTATTTATAGGGTTACAACCAACCTCGGTCTGCTGAGCATATGAATTCCAGCCCACCTTTGCTCCAGCCACAAAATTTGACTACCAAAAGCTGCCTTCAATTCTGCTGTATTGCGTGAGTATACACTGAATTCAACTTCAATTCTTTATTCCCCAAATCAGCCACCTTTTTGCTCCCAAAGTTGAAAGTCACCTCAATTTCCGTGTGTGTATTCATAACTTCAGCACTTCCTCCACGTTCTCTGCACCGTTTGTTTGTTTCTTTCTTTTTTTTTTTTTTTTTTTTTTTTTTTTTTTGTGCATGTTTAACCCAAGACCAAGTTAAATCTGCTCTGATACCATGTTAAGAAATATACAATAATGCTCTGATACCATGTGAAGAAATATAAATTGTATTATTATGGTTTTGTAAATATTACAATGTAGAAGACCCTATTTATAGGGTTACAAATAATTGTACAAGGAAATAAATATAAAAAGAAAGATTACACAATCTACTACTATGGAAATCAATTCTACACTAAAAAGAAATATTACAATGGAAAATACTCCATATTTTATTTCTATATTTAAGAGTGTTTAACAATTACATATTACCTTGCAAGTTGTTTTTGTTAAAGGTAGAAAACGAGGGTCGCTTAGATATTAAATCATGAAATAATCAACTTATAAGGGTTTCTGTTTAAGACGAAAACAAGAAGAAATATGGTTCAAAGTCTAAAAAATTCAAAAAATTCATTTTAGATATCCATCTATAGCTCAAACTAGTAAGGTTCAAAGTCTAAGACGGTGTAATATAAAATGTTATCATGTTTAGGAATATATATCTCTAACCTGATCTAAGTTTATCAATTGAATTCAGACATTCTTCAGCACTAGTTTCCAAAAGATAATGTAAACAAATTATTGAGATTTTGTCAAAGATGCAGCAATAATAATTATTTAAGCTTGCAAATCTAAAATGCTGATATGATTAGCTAAAACAAAACCCAAAATTTGTCATTGATTTTGAAAAACAAAAACAAAAATGTACAAATATAACATTTTTTTTTATTCTTATCATTCAAGAAGATTTGTTATGACTTGGAAATTTGGAATCCAAGTTCATTACAAGAAAATTGACATTTTCAGATGACTTTCTTAAGAAGGTCGACCGGCCATCGTAATTGGTACAAATGAAATGATAAGATAACAATTACAAAGTTCAGATTACAACAAGTCAAGCTTTATCTCTAGATTCTATTTATCTTTCAATTGTGATCGCGATCCTTATAATTGCCCGGGTCTAGAATCTTCATCCAAGGATAATGACTTATCCTTAATAGAGATGACGTTATAGGGCGATTTTTGTTGAAGTGGCTTAAATGCGCAAAAGAAAAAAGAATAATGCTTAAAGAGTAGTTCCATGAAAATAAGGGTATTCTTTGAAAGTTATTGGTTCGACTCTAAAATCACCGTAAGGGAGGTGAATAGGTGAATAACGCGGAATTAAAATTTCCAATTAAAAGCAACAAATCACTTTTAAATTGTTCTAAGGGGGATGTATTCAATTGAGACTTTTGAAGACTTTGGTGGATTTTTTTTAAGTGATGACTTTCGTGGATTTCGTGGATTTTTCATAAATTTGCATAGAATTAGTGGAAGTCTTTCGTAAACTTCTGTAAACTTTCATTTTAAAACTTTTGGAAACTTCTGTAGAATTCAAAAGACTTTTAAATACTTTCATTTGAAATAGAATTCACGTGGATTCTGTAGTTTCCACAATTTTCCTTCTACTTCCCGTCCTCCTATAATTAAAAAATATTTTTAAAATAATAAAAATTTAAGATCTTAATTAAATAAATAATAATCAAAAGTATACATATATATGATAATTAATAAATTTAATATTCAATATTATTAATATAATATACTTTTAAAAATAAATAAAAATCAATATATTTACATTTAATTATAAATTTGTCATATAAAAATTTATAATTTAATAAAAAAAAATAGATATTTTTCACAAAAAAAAAAAATGAATGAAAAAAGTTACAAAAATCCAATTTAATTTTTTCATAGAAAATGGAGATAAACGATAAGAGAGAGAGAGAGAGAGAGAAAATCAATAGAAAAAATTAATTTTAATCATACATCTAATGTTCGTAGAAAGAAAAATGAAATAAATATTGAATATATATATATATATATATATATATATATATATATATTGTAGAAGTCTCCTAAAATCTCGTGACGAATGAGAGACAAATTTTGAGATTATATATGAGTACTTTCTGCTTAAAAGTTAGTACTCCAAACTCTTTTATAAAGTTTCCAGAAGTCATTAAAATTTGAATACCTCAAAACTTATAGAGACTTCTAAGAAGTTTTAATTGAATACACCGAGATTTTTAGAGACTTTTTAAAAGTCTATAAAAATCTCAATTGAATACATCATAACTTTTAGAGAGTCTCTAAAAGTCTACATTGAATACACCTAAACTTTTTAAATCCCAAAAAGTCAATAAAAGTCTCAATTGAATTGTCACAATAGTCAATAAAGCAGTAAATAACACAGGATTTGTTTACGGAGAAAATCCTTCAAGAATTAAAAACTCCGGGTCCAAGCCTGTGACTTTCCAATATAGACAATAAGAACTTACAGTATAATCTAGCCTAGAAAACTCACAAAACTTGTTGAACTAATTTCTACAATCTCCAAAATCCACTAGAACGCGTTTCACTCACACTTACTTCCGACCATCTGGAATTATATATCTTTTGTGGATCCCAAGAACACCTTGTTCTTGTACTCTTGCTGTGCTTCAGGTCAACCTCTGAAAGTTATTGAAAAATTACCTTCCTATTTATTTATAGGAAATTGGTGTTTTGGATTATGTGATTTTGATGTTTTTTTCCAAATTGTGGTTGATTGATTTTAAGCTGTAGAATTGTTGTTTTCTCTCCACAAGATGTTATGAAGGTAAAATAAAATGATCAATCACAATTTTCACGAAGTGTGGCTTGTGTATTTATAGTAGAGAAGTATTGGGGTAGTATATGATAAATAGAACTCTTGAAAATCGCGAACGAGGCTTTCTCGAAAAACATCATAGCTCGAGCGCTAGGCTAGCACGAGATGAGTAACAAGTGTGTCGCTCGAGTGACAGGTGAACGACAATGATTCTATTTTGGATGCTCGAGCATCAGCTTGGTGACGGGCTAGCATAATTTCGACGACTCTTTCTTCATGTACTATATTCTAACCCAAGACTCATAGTTCATCTATGCAACATCCCAACAGATTTTTTGACTTTTACAACTCTTTTATAATCATCGTTTTGTCTAAAGAATAATCAATACGATTAAAACCTAACATTCTTATTCAAGATTAATGGCTTTGAATTCTTGCATCGATATATTCTTTGGCAAAGCAAAAAGGAGTGAGAATTAATGATTAAGACTCTTGGACTAGAGCATCTTTATTCTCTTTATTTTCCTTTTGCTCGAAGCCACTAATGTTTTGCACCAAATATTTATGGACGCAAATTTCACATCCGAATGGTGTTACATCGTGATCATAACTCATCGGTAATCTCTATGAACAAAAAAACTGTTGGTTTGGTTCCTCATGGACACATCAAAAAATGAGTTTTGGGATAGACAATTTTATTTACGTAAAAAATTGTCTTAACACATCCCTTACTTGCATATATAAAGGCTGTTTGAGTCTCATTAAATTAAATTATATTATATTACATTTTTCTCTCTATTTTTATTCACACAATCTTTCATAAAATAATATTACACGTAATTGAAAACTTTTCCTTTTTTTTCAATCAATCATTTTTCAAAAAAATACTATTTCACCTATTTTCAAATCCAAAAAATGGGGACCAAACGAGGGCATAATTTATTAGAAAAGGCTAGGGCTAAGAAGTATGCTTTTATCTAAACTATCAATTAATCAATATCAATATTCTTAACAAAAGTATTGCCGGTTTCCATACCGAACTTTCATGGTGAAGCAAAGAAAAAAATGATTATGCCCCCACCTCCAAAACAACACCCTCACAATAACTTACATTCTATTTCACAATTTCATTAAGCCCCCCTTCTGTGTAAATTTTAATCATTTTAAAATCTCTCGTCAAATTCAACAATTATATTTAACACATTTCATAAGCTCAACAATTTTTCAATCATATATTTCATTGACTTTTTGTCAAAATCTACTAAAAATTTGATTTTAATCTCTACCAAACGGGCTGAGTGCAAAATTTTCAACTGTCAAATGCACCAGTACACATCTTCCCTGTAAAAGGTCTCTATGTTTTGCACATTAATAAGCAGAAAAAAGGAACATATTGAACATAATTATATTTCACAGACATGACCGTATGTTTCCAAATTAATATTCTGGATACAACAAGAATTGACGAGGAAGAAAAAAAAATTATGAAATTGGAAGAGGGTAGCTGAAAACTTGAAATTTTGGCATTACATCACTTCCTTTTTCCTGTGCCAATTGTTAGCAACTCGAAGCTTCGAAGAGTATCATCACGAGCACTTCTTGAAACTGATGCGCGAGTGAAAGATGTTTTGGACTCAATTCCAGGTTGTAATCTTTGGGTAGTGGATAGACGTCCACTGCTGGAGCCCAGTCGTCTATGGCGATTTTCACTGGGTTCCACAGAGGAGCTAGGCCTGCTGCTCGACAATACTGCCCTCCTAGAACTACTGCAAGGTCGAGACACTCGTCCTCGTTCAGACTCAAAGAGCTAGAAAATCAATAATCAATTGTGAAATTAAGATTCAAAGACAAACAAGTAACGAGTTAAGGGCACTAACGGCCACTTAATGAGATTTTGTGTTTCATTTCAAATTGATCGCGAACATAAAACTTTTTACACTTAGTCATTTCTTCCATTTCTATTAGGTTGACTACAAAAAAAAGTGACGCGGCAGTAAATTTATTTGTCAACTAAGCTGCCAACTAGACTATCACATGAGCATTTCCATTAGTAAAACAAAAAGATATGAACCGATGAGTAATGTTATGCATCATTAGTAATGATATTCACAGGTGTAGGTGGCAGTGAGCCACTTGGTTCATTGTCTAATGCATTAGTGATGATCATGATCGGTCTAGGTGACAATGGCCCCCCTAATTCATTGTCATACGAAGTTGTGATGCATTTTAGTGCATTGGACAATAAATCAAGGGCCGTGGGCCACTGGACGGATGATGATCACAACTAATATTCATTATTTTGGACGAAATGACCAAATTGTAACAAATTTTAAATTCCGTGACTGCCAGTGCTTTTAACTCCCAAGTAACAACGCAAGTAAATACTATGCAAACTTTAAAGGTTAGTACCGACCACATCTTTTGATGATGGTGCATCCTCGGTAAATCTGTGCCTCGAGTGATCCCAATGCATGCCTGTACTAGAACCGTTCCTTCTAGCAAATGCCTGCACTGCACCCGAGAATCTGTCTTGAACTTCTTGCTTCACTAGATGTCAAAATATGCAACCATTTAATGGCTTGTCAACTATACTGCTATAAAATAAAACAGAAACTTTGCGGCGCATGCTGCAGGCATGTACCTTACATAATAATGATATAGACGCACTGGTTCTTCAAATATTGACAAATATATTATAATAACAAAAGGGAAGGTGAAGAGGAGGCGAGAGGAAGGGGTGATTTTAAAAAAATAAAAAAACCACATCACTAGAAAGTGTTCATAATCACTTTCTACTTCCATTCCATCTAATCACAACTCTATAAATCCTTATGCACCAACAAACTAATAGCAAATATCACAAACTAACGTATGGGAAATTTTATTTACAAATGATTCTTCCGCGGGGATACATAGATTTAGGGAAAATTGCTCCTGTAGTCTCACACCCCACCAGATGTGAAAGCGTGCTTGAAAACCCCATAGCAATCCATAACTGGCTAAAAAATTAACCAAATTTACTAGAAGCTTCTTCTCCATTCATAATTTATGAAGCTTACATCACCAGCAAATTCATCTTCCCAATTTTTCTCAAATTTATCTTTCCCATTCAAATCTATGCTCTGATTGAAATAAAACATCTCTCTCTCTGTCCATATATATATATATATATATATATATATATATATATTTCCTAATGGTGTTTTGTGTCATTGTTTTCTCAGTCTGCCAAATGCCACCCAATATAACAATCTTCAGTGTCGTGGGTCCTTGATTTGCTTTTGGTGGGTTTTCTTGCAGTGGTGGTGGTAAAATATTTCATTTCAATTGTGGTGAAATCAGTGCAGTCGTAAGGCTGGTGTGTGGTGGTTTCAACATCGGTTGTGGTTGTTTTGGCATTGGTGGTGTATGTGTACATATAGAGGAAGACACACACACAGAAAATGATGAAGACCGCAGCAGAGGCAGTGGTTGCCAACTGCCATTGTTGGGTTTAGCTGGGGGTCATCAAATTGGGATGGGGTGGGGGTAGTGGGGAAGTTTTTTTATCTTTTCTTAAATTTTTATTTCATCCTTTATTTATTTTTTGTTAAAATTATTTATGTTTTGTCCACTTTGCTCTTACAATAATGACACGTGTCACTTTCACATGTCAACTTAACAGAATTCTGGACTGTTTTCGTCTGTCAGGATTACGATAGCACCTATTTTGCTACAATTCTTAGGATGAGGACGATTCTGCACCAAATGCAAAAGGTTAATGACCACAGAAGCAATTTTTCCTAGATTCAAATATGTGTATATGCAGCACAAGACTTCAAAATCTTTGAATTACTGAACGTGATATAGACAATCACATTGAATGTAGATTTGAAGAACAAAACACAATGAAGTACATGTAAGAGGAAGCAGACCTGGAGTCTTCTCGACTCTTTCTGCTGACGGTCCAGGGTTTAAAGGCAATTTCCCCATCATTTCCTGTTAAAGACAAAATATATAAGATATGCATCTTATCTTGAAATAAAGCAAGGTTAGTCCACAAAAAATCAAGGGAACACTAACTCGTGGTCTTGAACTGGAGCCGCCAATCTGCGGATACTTCAACATAGTCCAGTCAAACACATAGTCAAACTGATAACCTACAACAATTATCATAATTGTCAACAAGAAAGAGTAAAATGGAAGGATAATATAAATGATAATTGTAAAAATCTAAATTTATTTACCTTCTCGAATAAAGAGGTCTCGGAAAAGCCTCTTCAAGTATGAATAGTCAGGCTTATCATCAAATTGCAATGATCGGCAGTAATGGAAATATGATATGAACTCCGGTGGATACGATTTGCAGAGCAACTATCAATAAAAACGAAACAATGTTCTACGATCAACTCTATTATATTAGTGAGTACGAATTAAAAGAAACAGTAACACAGAAGAACTAGACATATTGAAAATCCATTTTATGATGGAATCTAATACATAATAAGTGTGTTTGGCAGAAGAGGTAAGTTTAAGTACTTCTATGGGTGTAAGCATTTTCTTCTCACTAATTTTGTCATATTTTTGCTTCTTAGTGCCAGCTCTCAAGCCCTGCCATGGAAGACTGGAACAGAAAATCAAATGATATTAGTAAATCATGCAGCAGGGAGTAAAAAGAAAATAGGAAAATCAGAATTAAAGCTCTTATCGTTTACCTTCCCCTGAGAAAGTACATAAGGACGTATCCAAGAGATTCCAGATCATCCCTTCTGCTTTGCTCTGAAAGAAAACATTTAGAAGCATTGCAAAGGTCAGAAATTATGCACATCTTAAAATTATACTTGATTTTTTTCTTTTTTTTCTTTTTTTTGTGACAAGATAATCACGAAGAAAGATGGCCATATTTAGTAAATGATTGCAATCTTAATGTTCACTAACCAACTCCAAGATGGGTGTTGATACTTGCATAACGAGCTGTTCCTGTGAGATTTTTATTTTCTCTGAAAATAAGTAAGGGAAAGGTCAATGAAGCATTAAAGATTAATACCAAGGTTGAAAAACTCCATGTTTGAGAATGGTAAACTTCTATATATTCAGGCGCATAGAATGCAACTGCAAAAGTTCAAACAAGTTAGGCTCCGTTTTCTGATGACACACTGACCTAAGAGGCAAGGACTCGGATGCTACGGGACACGGATATGTCAATACATCTTTTATAAAAAATAAAAATAAAAATAGGATACTCCATTGATAGAGAAGATCCTATAATCTATTGTCAATTAAAAAACTATAGTTGTCAACTATTTACACGATTCGCGCATTTTTTTTGTGAAATAATCGATTTTTGGAACGTTGTAGTGGGTCCCCATTTTGTTTTTTAATGCAAATTCACTGCACATTCTGACACAGCACCAGCAAAATTGAATTCAAATTGGTAGCTTTCCCAAGGAAATGTCTATTTAGCCTGATAAGTGCGAGTTTCGCATTCATTTAGACCGTTAAACTTAGATAGTTGTTAGTTTTCATTTATTAGTTTTTGATTTTTTTTTTTTTTTACTTTTGTTCCTTAGGTGAATTCCCGAATTGATGGTTGTTTATGTGGTATTTTGAGCGTGAATTGAGCCAAAAGAATTGAAAATGAAATATTCCAAGATTCGGCGATCTAAACCATGAAGAAATGGTGGTTTGAAGGGAGGTTAAATGGGTGAAAAAAATATGAAGAAATGAAGCTGGCACCAGAAAAGTGCAAAAGTGCAGAATTTGGCCTATGCGTGCAAGGTGTGCGTACGCACAATTGGCAAAATCAACAACTGAAGCCTATTTGAATTGCACTATGCGTACACACAGATAAAGCCATGCGTACGCATAGTACAAATCTGGAGCAAAACCCGGGAAAACACGCGAAACCCGATTTTAAATTCTAATCTCACCCCCTTCTATTCCAAACCCCTTTTTCACTCTTCTACATCTTAAATACCACTTGGAGCTCATTTCTAGGGCAAAGAAGCAAGGGAGGAGCTGACCACCAAAGGAGAAAACTTGGGAGCTCCATCTCTTAAAACCATTGATGATTTTGGGAAGAAGAAGAGGATACTCCATTGATAGAGAAGATCCCATCCACTCATCTCCTCTTCAATAAGCTTTTCTTTTCCTTCTTATTTTCATTTATTTGTTGTATCATTTTGTTGGGCTTATGTAAATGCTCTATGGATAGATAAACCTATGTGATTGGAGGTTATTTTCTAACCCTAGAATGATAATTTAATCGATTTGTGTTTTATTGTGTTCTTGAGATTGATGTGGTTAATCCATTGTGCTTTTTATGTTTATTGTTCTTCTCGGTTATTTGGCGGGCCAACTAGATGATTGAGTTGTTTACAATATATGCTATTTTGGAAATTTTAGTACGTAATCGCTAATTTAACCAAAACCTAGTAGCAACTACACTTTGATGGATTATGAGGAATTTTCTATTAAATGTAGGTGGATTATCGCTTAAGTTAACAAACTGAGCTTGTATGTTTGTGCTTAATTCAATTCGAATCTCTTGTTTGAATGCTTTCGTTAAATTTAATTTAGCGATCTTATCCTAGGTTATTTGATGTTTAAGGTTGGGTAAAGAGCTTGTTTTATTCAACTAAAATCTAAGGAGGATTGGAGGTAATCGAGCTTGTGATTATTCTCGAATTGTTGTTAATCTTTTGAACAAAAATCCTTTGCGAATATCGATTAGAAATGCATTCTAGTGGCCAAGAAATATCCCTCGATCACATTTTCGTTTCCTTATGTTCGTTGTCATTTTCATCTTTTATATTTTTAGTTTATCGCTTCCTTAGTTTAATTAACCAACCAAACCCCCCCCCCCCCCCCCCCAATTTACTTATTTGCGCATTTTTACTTTCTTATTGCAATTGGCATAATTGAAAACAATCCTCTGCGGGAATGACCCTTACCAATTACTACTTGAACGACAAATTTTAGAAAAGTAAAGAATATTATTTTGACCCCCTTTTGGGTGTGTCAATTTTGGCGCCGTTGCCGGGGATTGTTTTTCCAATTTGTCAATTGTATTTTTTTTTATTTCTATTTATGTTTGCATTGTTTTTGTTATCTTCTTTGTGACTTAGGTTGTGATTGGGCAAAACAAACACATTACACCACAACCTAGGAGCAAGAGAAGAGGTTGGTTATAGGAGTTTGTGAGATGGAAGCAATTTCTCGAATTGAGCAACAATTGTCCAACCTTGCATCTCTTGTGCAACAAGTTGCTTTTCAAGGAATTCAACAAGAAGAAGTGTGCGAGATTTGCTCATATGCGGGACACCCTTCTCACGCATGCCCGACACTTCAACAAAGAAGAGCCTTTGAACAAGCGAATGTCATTGGAGGCTATCAAATGCAACCGAGATAAGGGTATGATCCATATGCCTACATGCATAATCATGGATATAGTGATCACCCCAGTCTCGGTTATGAAGGAAATTATTTCACATCTCCACAAGCACAATTTGATTATCCACATGGTTTCTATCAACAAGCACAATTTGATCATCCAAATTTAATTTAGCGATCTTATCCTAGGTTATTTGATGATTAGGGTTGGGTAAAGAGCTTGTTTTATTCAACTAAAATCTAAGGAGGGTTTGAGGTAATCGAGCTTGTGATTATTCTCGAATTGTTGTTCATCTTTTGAACAAAAATCATTTGCGAATATCGATTAGAAATTCATTCTAGTGGCTAAGAAATATCCCTCGATCACATTTTCGTTTCCTTGTGTTCTTTGTCATTTTCATCTTTTATATTTTTAGTTTATCGCTTCCTTAGTTTAATTAACCAACCAACCCCCCCCCCCCCCCCCCCCCAATTTACTTATTTGCGCATTTTTACTTATTGCAATTAACATAATTGAAAACAATCCTTGCAAGAATGACCCTTACCAATTACTACTTGAACGACAAATTTTAGAAAAAGTAAGGAATATTATTTTGACCCCCTTTTGGGTGTGTCAATTTTGGCGCCGTTGCCGGGGATTGTTTTTCCAATTTGTCAATTGTATTTTTTTTATTTCTATTTATGTTTGCATTGTTTTTGTTATCTTCTTTGTGATTTAGGTTGTGATTGGGCAAAAAGAACACATCACACCACAACCTAGGAGCAAGAGAAGAGGTTGGTTATAGGAGTTTGTGAGATGGAAGCAACTTCTCGAATTGAGCAACAATTGCCCAACCTTGCATCTCTTGTGCAACAAGTTGCTCTTCAAGGAATTCAACAACAAGAAGTGTGCGAGATTTGCTTATATGCGGGACACCCTTCTCACACATGCCCGACACTTCAACAAAGAAGAGCCTTTGAACAAGCGAATGTCATTGGGGACTATCAAATGTAACCGAGACAAGGGTATGATCCATATGCCTACATGTATAATCATGGATATAGTGATCACCCCAGTCTCGATTATGAAGGAAATTATTTCACATCTCCACAAGCACAATTTGATCATCCACATGGTTTCTATCAACAAGATCAACCACAATACTTCCAACCTAGTCAACAAACTCAAACTTCAAGTGCTAGTATGTCTTTAGAGGAAATGGTTGAGTCCTTGACTTCGAGCAATCAACAAGCTCCAACTCAATGCGTGAATATGTCCCTTGAAGAAATGGTTATGTCTTTGGCCTCAAACAATATGCAATTCCAACAAAAGACTATGCAAATTCAACAAGAGACATTTCAACAAGAAACAAGGACTTTAATCAAGAATTTGGAAGCACAAGTGAGTGAATTGGCTAACATGGCGGAGAAAATGGAGGCCCAAAGATCAGAACTTCTTTCTCAAGAATTTGACCCGAGTGATGATGTTAGTGTTTTAACACTAAAAAGTGAGGAGAGTTTAGATGAGGTACCAATAGAGATGGGAGATCATGTTGAGGAACCACCACAAGAGAAGAACTTAGCTTGTGAGAGCATTGTGGAAACCATGACATCACTTGAGCTATTACCGTGTAACCCACCAAGGTATAATCTTTCATGTACTACTATTCCCAATTTCTAATGAGAAATTTTTACCTTTGGCGATACAGGCTCCTATGTTTGAATTCATACTCTTTCCCGAGCATTTGAAGTATAAAGATTTGCAAGAAAGGAAAACACTACCGGAGATCGTTGCAAGAAACCTCACAACACTCCACAACCAACTCAGGGGAGTACTTAAACCCCTTGCCCTTACTCTATCATGTTTTATTCTTAAGGGCCTTGTACAGTTTAAATTTGTGTGTGATGATTTATGTTTGTTGGTTGGATAGCCTTGCCGGCTTTGCTTTTAGTTGTTACATTGCTTTAGTTTATGGAATGCGGACATGAATGCTATATGTTGTTTATTTTCATCCACTTATTCCATGTTTAACTATTTATGGAGCACTTGAGTGATGAAATTCATAACACGCACTTGTTGGTGGCACTTGAGGTTGTTATGGAACTAGAATAACCATATTGTTGATGTAAAGAATTCTTTGATCACTACCTATAAAAGAATAAGTTTTGGGGTGATTGAGCCGGTGAAGGAGATTATTTAGGATTGTATTAATTCTTTACTCAAATGATTTATTTTAATGAGTGCTCTTGAATTTCAAATAAAAGTTAGATGTTGTTTCTATCCCAATCGAAAAGAAAGAAAAAAAAATTTGTAGGAAAAAGTTGCCCACTTTAAGGAGTGTGAGTCAACATTGAGTAATCCGGCCCTATGCATCACAATGTGTGGGAGACGATCTACCAATGAAGAAGGCTACCCTTAGGGACTAAAGCGTGAACTACCTACATTGGAAAAATGAAGCAAAAGAAAATGGATGCTACATCCTTGGTTGCTGTTATTGAAAGATTGGTGATTGTGCGTGATTTGCCTAACGTAAGTTTGTAGTCGGAGCACTAAAATTTTTGTGAATTAACACATGACTAGATGGTCTAATTTGCCGGTTCGATCCAACCAAATTTGAGAGAGAAGGATTGAGTGATTTGAGAGCAACCCTATATTTTCGACACTTTGGGGGCTTTAGTGAGAATATCAAGTTTGGGGGAATGCACAATCTCACGAGCGAGATTGAAAAATTTGATCATTTTGAGGGTCGGAAACACCACCAACTGTGTATTGTGATGAATTGGAATGACTATACACACACACACACGAGTCAAACATGGTATAAGTTTAAAAGTGTTTATTGTAGCATTTTTGTGTGCATTTCATGAGTTATTAACATATGTGAAAATTGAGGCAAAACGGCAAGCTATCTAACTTTTGAAGTTTTTGTTTATATTAGTATTTTTGTTTAGTTTTTAATTGTGATTTTGTGTGCTTGTTTTTATTGCTTTGTTCGAGGACTAACAAAGATTTAAGTTTGGGGGTGTGATAAGTGCGACTTTCGCACTCATTTAGACCGTTAAATTTAGATAGTTGTTAGTTTTCATTTATTAGTTTTCGATTTTTTTTTGTTACTTTTGTTCCTTATGTGAATTCCCGAGTTGATGGTTGTTTATGTGGTATTTTGAGCGTGAATTGAGCCAAAAGAATTGAAGATGAAATATTCCAAGATTCGGCGATCTAAACCATGAAGAAATGGTGGTTTGAAGGGAGGTGAAATGGGTGAAAAAAAAGGAAGAAATGAAGCTGACACCAGAAAAGTGCAGAAGTGCAGAATTTGACCAATGCGTACGCATAGGCCTGCAGTGTGTGCGTACGCACACTTGGCAAAATCAACAACTGAAGCCTATTTGATTGCACTATGCGTACGCACAGATAAAGTCATGCGTACGCATAGTACAAATCTGGAGCAAAACCCGGGAAAACACGCGAAACCCGATTTTAAATTCTAATCTCACCCCCTTCGATTCCAAATCCCTTTTTCACTCTTCTATATCTTAAATACCACTTGGGGCTCATTTCTAGGGCAAAGAAGCAAGGGAGGAACTGACCACCAAAGGAGAAAACTTGGGAGCTCCATCTCTACAACCATTGATGATTTTGGGAAGAAGAGGATACTCCATTGATAGAGAAGATCCCATCCACTCATCTCCTCTTCAATAAGCTTTTCTTTTCCTTCTTATTTTCATTTATTTGTTGTATTATTTTGTTGGGTTTATGTAAATGCTCTATGGATAGATAAACATATGTGATTGAGGGTTATTTTCTAACCCTAGAATGATAATTTAATCGATTTGTGTTTTATTATGTTCTTGAGATTGATGTGGTTAATCCATTGTGCTTTTTATGTTTATTGTTCTTCTCGGTTATTTGGCGGGCCAACTAGATGATTGAGTTGTTTACAATATATGCTATTTTGTGAATTTTAGTACGTAATCGCTGATTTAATCAAAACCTAGTAGCAACTACACTTTGATGGATTATGAGGAATTTTCTATTAAATGTAGGTGGATTATCGCTTAAATTAACAAACCGAGCTTGTGTGTTTGTGCTTAATTCAATTCGACTCTCTTGTTTGAATGCTTTCGTTAAATTTAATTTAGCGATCTTATCCTAGGTTGTTTGATGATTAGGGTTGGGTAAAGAGCTTGTTTTATTCAACTAAAATCTAAGGAAGGTTTGAGGTAATCGAGCTTGTGATTATTCTCGAATTGTTGTTAATCTTTTGAACAAAAATCCTTTGCGAATATCGATTAGAAATTCATTCTAGTGGCCAAGAAATATCCCTCGATCACATTTTCGTTTTCTTGTGTTCTTTGTCATTTTCATATTTTATATTTTTAGTTTATCGCTTCCTTAGTTTAATTAACCAACCCCCCCCCCCCATTTACTTATTTGCGCATTTTTACTTTCTTATTGCAATTGGCATAATTGAAAACAATCCTCTGCGGGAATAACCCTTACTTACCAATTACTACTTGAACGACAAATTTTAGAAAAGTAAGGAACATTATTTTGACCCCCTTTTGGGTGCGTCATAGCCCTCCACTTGTGGTCAAGGATTTGATTGGGAGATAATTAGCGAGGAGCATTTCGATTATTGAGGTTTGCTTAGAAGGGTACATTTGATGTCTTGGATGAAAAAAATATATATAGCCTACTTCCCCTACTGCAACATTAACTTTGTAGGCTCCTATTTTATATTTGAAATGTCAAGAAGATTTCTATCAAAATAAGTGTAAACTGCGTACTTATCTATTATCTTAAAACACGTTTACTTAATTTCAAATTATTAATTAATAAATATTATATATTTTCAATAAATTATTGACAATAACAATAGTTATCTATTACATAAAAAGTTTTGTAATCTATTGCTAATAATAATAAGTTTTAAAAGAGTTTAAAACCAATAAAACTCTTCTTTTTCACGGGTTCTAATGTGTCCAATACGTATCGAAAATTTAAAACATATAAAATAATTAAAAACATGTACCATGGAGTCTGGACATATTTGTTACAACCCATTTTAATTGGTCAAAAATCAAAAGTTGACTTGACAAAGTCTTAGTCAAATAGGGACTGGAATGAAATAAATTATTTTATTTGGGTTTATTTTACAATTGAAAATACTTAAGGGTTTAAGATGGATAAAAATTAATTTTGGGAATCTACTTATATATTTTGGAAGTTAAGGATTAAATATTATATTAAATGGAAGATGAGGGACTCCCTTTGCAAATATGAGTTAGTGCTCCACTAACTTGGCAATTAAACCCATTTTTTTATTCCCATTTTACAAACATACACACACAACCAGCTGAAGAATCGGGAAGCAGAAGAAAAACAGAGAAAAACCATGATACGGGAAAGAAAAGAGAAAAAGGAAGAAAAAGAAGAAAAAAAGGAAAAAGAGGAGGAGGAGAAGAAGGAAAATTAGGTAGTTCAAGCATGTTTTAATTCTCCGTTCTCTTTATTTTCTTCAAGAAGGAATAACTTTATGTTAAATTTCTAGGGTTTTAACTTGTGGCATAAATTTTTAGATTTATATGATATGAGTACAAATTGGAGCTCAAGTCTCTTGATTCTTTAATTTCCAATTTCATTAAGGTGGTGAAGAAAAAATTGAAAAAGCATACCGACCATCCTAAGCTATAGCTTGTATTATGTGAGTGGAAAAACTTATTTTTCAAAAATAAGTATTCATTAAATTTAAAGTTACTTATTTTATAAAGTTGAGTTGATAGCATGATTTTAGAATAAAATGAATTTTATAATCAGATGTTTTAAAAAGTTAAGTTTAGTTTAGTTAAACCATTTCATTGGCTCATTATATCAATATTAAATGTTTCAACATGCTTAAAATTATTTTTAAAACCACCAGAAAGTACCCAGGTGATTTTACCCTAATCTGCACTAGTATGAATGTGTTTGCATAGTGTATGATCTCATATGATTATTTTACCCTCTACATTGGTGTGAATGTATTTTCATAGTGTATGATCAGTTATGGTGATTTTACCCCCTCTGCACTACTGTGAATGTGTTTCCATAGTGTATGATCAAATTATAGCCTTTGAGCAGCTCTGCGTGCTTATGACCAAAATTTCAAAATTGAATAACCTTGTCGTGTACATCGAGATTAATCGATACATGAGTATGGTTATTCCGAGTACCTTTTTGGTGTGATTTTTCAGTATTATACAATTTATCAGATTTCAGAATACAGAATTTAGTTTATGCAGTTTATAGAATAAAGGTTTTAATAATTCCATTATGCTAAGTTTTAAAGGTATTATCAGCTTTCAGATTGTTTTTAAAGTTGTTATAACATAAGTGTTTTCAGAAAAAGTATATTTATTTGCAAAATTACTCACTCACTGAGTTACAAGCTCATATATTTCGTCACTATTTTTTCTTATCAAATAATAGCTGAGTTGATTAGCATTGGAGCTTGTTGATTACCGAGTTGAGCCACACAGTCATTATTTGTATGATTCATCTTATCAATTTATGTAGTTCATATTTTGGGATAAATACATCTTTTGTCAGAAAATGTATCAGTATCATGGGCTCAGTGCATATTTGGAATCTTTTGAATATGTTGTGCATTTGGAGTCTTCTGGTTTGTATAGAAGTGTAAATTTCTTTCCAGTGCACTTTATTTTGCTAGTTTGTGATTGGAAGAGCCAGTGTACCCTATTTTAAATTACATGTACATGTTTGAGAAAATTAAGTATTATTCAGGTGATTTTAGTCAATATTTAAGAGGAAACTATGTCAAAATTCTTTTAAAAATTCATCACAGTCAAAACAGCTCAAGTTGCCTTGGTGGTGGGTTCTAGACTTAGCTGGTATCTATCATCGGTGCACCGTGCACGACACGTGTCAGATCCATTAGGGTGATTCGAGACGGGTCGTGTCAATATTAGAGCGTGTCCAAACGTATCCAACCTAGCCATACGTAATAGCTGTAAGTCTATACGTATCTGTGCTTCTTAGCCATTAACTCAAGAAAGAACGAATGGGTGATGATAACAATACAGAACAGGTAGTCCTCAAATTTGAAATGCAATAATATTCAAAATCTAAAACTCTCATTTAAGCACTCAGCAAAGGACAATGGTATGGTTGGAAAGTAAATAAAGAAGAAAAATAGTTGAAAGGGTGAGTAAAGTCTTATGAATTGTCAAAAAACGTAGATTTTCAAATTGATACCTGTATGGTATGTGCTTATGAGTTTGAAGATCTCTGTATTTCTTTGCTAGTCCATAGTCAATGACGTAAACCTATTAAAAATGAAAAATGATAAGGTTGAATTATAGCAGGGGGAAGGCATGTAGAATGTTAAAAGCAAAATTTCAATAAGTAACAACTGTTGGTGCTTTTTTGTGATCAGTCTACAAGATTTGTAGATTAGCTAGATATATAAAACAGGGCTTAAAGGGAGGGGAAGGGCACAACTAAACAAACCATTTGCAAACAGAAAATAATAAAAACAAACAATTAATATTGCATTCAATTCAAAAAATAACGTTTTCCCAGGAAAATCTAAATCATAAAGAAAAGTATTGAAAGAAATTGCAAATTTACATCCAGTTCTGTCAATTATTCAAGTCATCTTTAAAGCCTGTTTGACAACCATTATTGTAGGAAAAAAGAGTTTTGCATAGTGATTTTTAGGAGAATGTGTGGTTAGAAAGTAGAGAAAAGTTTTTGGTTAACGTGTAGAATATTTTATTGCGTGAATATGTGGTTGAAAATCATCCAGTAACAAACCATAAAATAAAATAAAGTGTGTCAAGACAAGCACTTAGTGTCTTGCTGCTTCAAAACCATCATAGGATCCTACTATATTACTCATTTTCCCAATGAACTGTGAAGTTCTGAACTAAAAGTTCCTTTTACTAGATTTATCAATCACCTTTATAACAAAGAGACATGCTGCTAGCAATGCTGTTAACACAACCAAATGATTAATCAATAAAAGATGAAATGTGAAACCTAATGGAATTTAGAAATAAGAATAAACCATTGTTATTATGACTAACAAAAAGACTCGACAAGGATGATCTACAAAGCCAATTTCTGGACCTATGTTCTGATGCAAAATACTGCAGACGAAAAAAAAAAGTACAAGAGAAATTCATTACGCCCCAATTTCAAATATTAATATGCATGAAATCCAGGCTTACCTTTAGTGATCAAAGGAAAAAAAAAATTCAAAATTCAAAATTCATTTGTGCTCTATGCAAGAATGTAAGATGTACAATCAAATAGCCTAACCCTCCATGAGAAAAAAGTACAAAAAGCAAAGATAAACAAATTTGATTTTTTTTATATTTTCCTTTTACGAAGGTTAAATCCCAAAAGACTCTTTACGACATTATTACAATTAATCCTGTACAAAAATACTCAGCAAATCTCTTTCTTTAGCCCTAGTTTGGCCCCCATTATTTGAAATTTTAATGGTTAGAATAGTGTTTTTCTGAAGAATGTGTGGTTAAAAAAGAACAAAAAATTGGGAGTATGTGTAATATTATTTTATTAGAGAATGTGTAGTTGATAAGAAGAGAGAGAAAACTGAATTATAATTTTAATAGGGGGCAAACAGGGGCTTAGTAATCAAGATTAGAAATGAGTAACTGCAAATGAAACCTCAAACAATCTATCCTTCAGTTCAGTTCCAGAATCTCTACAAACAAGCAAAATTTCATATCACAGTTTGCAATTAATATCATTCATTTCCTTCTAACCCTCAGAATTTACCACCATTAGAGACCATACAATTTACAAATTCATGCTTAAATATATACAATAATCAATCTTTCTTAGTAGTAGATCACAGATTCAATCTTTCTTAGGTACCACATTATGTATCAGTGGTTATTTCATTTACTAGGTGAACCCATGTAGGGATGGCAATGGGGCAGGTTCGGTTCCGGGCGGGGCACCTCCACTCCGTCCCGCCCCGCCTCCCTCCAACTTCGCTCGCGCCCCGTGTCCCGCCCCGCCTTAAACAGGTGGGGGGGGGCAAGAATTTGTCCCGTTTGTTGCCCCATTTAATTTTTTTTTTTTTACATTTTCAAAAATTCGAGTTATATTATTATTTAAAGTTCAACCCTTAACCCAAAATTTAAAGGTCATTCCATATATTTTAAAAAAAATTCTAATATTTTCGATGAAGATATTAACTTACTTTGATTAATTGGTATAAATCTTTCATAAGCAAAAAATATTTATTTAACTATCATGATTCATAATTTAAGATTACATAATTTAATTATAATAAAAACATTAAATGACCGAATTTATAAATTATATAAACAATTGTTAGTTATATAAAATTTTAAATTAACAATTGCATAATATAATTGTTGGATTAGAAACATGTTAAAATATTGTAAATACATTCAACAATATTTTAAAACTAACAATTTGTTAAAATTCTATATTTAATTATTTTTTTCACGGGACGGGGCATCCTCGCCCCACCCAGCCCCGCGACCCGCCACGGGGCGACCCTTTACACCCCGCCGCACCAGCCCGTCGGGGTGGCTTTTTTAGGTCCCATTAGGGGCGGATTAAATTGTCATCCCTAAACCCATGAAACACTGTACTCCGTAATAGCATATATCATTTTTTCTCTTTTTCTTACCATGTAGTCATGTACGTTGTACAACAGACTGTGCAACATTTAAATGGTCAACAAATGTCCGTGTTCTGCAACAATTATGTTTCCAAGAGCCTTAACAGATGTGATGAAAAGCCTTTTAAGAAGAATGAGATATGCTCAAGAAACAAAATCCCAAATATGCATCTACCTGATTTGCTTTGCGGCCCAAACCCATTAAGAAGTTATCGGGCTTTATGTCACGGTGAAGAAAACCTCTAGAGTGCATGTATTCAACTCTATTAATCTACATGGAACCAAAGGCAACAAGTAAGACAGCAGGTGCAACAGCAATGAAAACAACCTTCTTTGATGGTGGCATACTTACCAACTGATCAGCGAGCATTAGAACTGTTTTCAATGAGAACTTCCTATTGCAATAGTTAAACAGATCTTCTAAACTCGGCCCAAGAAGATCAATAACCATGGCATTATATTCACCTTCAACTCCAAACCATTTAAGGTGGGGGATCCCAGCTTCATACAAAAAACAAAAGCATTGTTAAACTTACTTTGCCTTCAGTACGCAACCAATAATGGAACAATCGAGTTCAAAGGATATAATACTCACTTCCTCCCTGAAGAAGCATATACAACTTTGATTCGTAGCGAAGTTGAGGGTGCTTGGTTTTAACAGATTCCTGAAAACAAAATGAACTATATTCTTCAGGAGAAAGAAATACAAAGAATTTATAGAAAAATCACAAGAAAGTTAAGCTCGGAACGAATCAATGCACAAACTGATATCTGAGAAGCAGTACTTGCACTAGAGAGTTCTCGTTAATAGCCAAAACATGACAAATGAACCAGCTTAGTAAATACAAATACTAAATCCCAACAGGTAAATAATAAAAATAAAGGTGCTGATTAACCACTAAATTGGAATAGCTAAAGGTAGATAGACCAGTAGAAGTTCATCATTCAATAATCATCGCCCTTTGTGATTAAAGACTACACTTTTTTGGTTTCATGATAAACAGTGCAATTATTCAAAATGATCAATAGAAGACTCTTTATGCACAATTAAAAAAATATATATTCCATGTAGAAACTTAAATTCACAGAATAAAAAATTGGAACATAATTTTTATACTAACCAACTTCACCGCAACTTCTTCCCCAGTTTGTATATTTACTCCTGAAATTAATTTAAAATGAAATTGTTTCAAACAACATCATAGCCAAAAAAGCTCCTCAAAAAAATCAATTTATAGTTTATAAATGGAATTCATAATTACCCAAATAAAGCTCTCCAAAAGATCCACTACCAATCTTTCTCCCAAGCTTAAACTTGGCTCCAATCACATGATCCATAATTAATTTCCCTAAAAAATTATATCTTTCTTTATTTTACAATGCACATTCAATACCAACGTTGCCAAACAGTTCTTCAAATCAACAGCCAAAATCTCGAATTTCAAGAACACCCATCAGATCCATTTGAAGCCCATTACAGAAAATTATACAAAATGACCAGAAAGTAAATTACCATAAAAATCCCTAATGCCAAATATTAATATTTCAAAATGCAATTCGAAATTGTGTTTTTATTGAGGATGTGAGGGATTAAAAAAATAAGAAACGCATTAAATCGAAAAGAAACTCAAGAAAACGAAAATTCTACATAATGGGATATAAAAAGTCAGCATCTGGTACTATATGGAGGAAAGACAGAGAAAACCTAGCTTTTGTTTTGCATGGTGCGACAAAATTTATTGTGGAGGAGGACATGGGAATGGCAATGGATATGGAGAGTTGAATTAGAGAGAGAAAGAAAAAATGAAAGAATCTAAAAAGAAGAAAATCGAAATTAAGGGAAAATTCTTGATTTTGAGAGAGATCGGTGTAGGAAGATATATGAGAGACAGAAATGGGGAAAGGGAGTAAAATGAAATGAATGTAGAAATTTGACCTAATGGATTAATTTCAATTTGGTCCTTGAAGTTTAGCATCATTGCCAATAAATTGGTTATGAAATAACCCCCACAAAATAAATACTTATTGGCGCAAAACCCATTACCTTTGTACCTATTGCAAAATATTTCCTATTATTAAAAAAAAAAAAAAAAAAGGTTGAGAGGTGTAGAAGACCTCTTGCCATTCAAACCCTTTAGTAAAAGCATTAAATCCAACTAAAATCAAAAAAGAATAATTCTAGTTTGGTCCCTAATCTATCATTTTTTTGTAAATTATATTCAAACATTTCATTTGTACCAATCACAGTCCCCAATCTTTCATCATCTTCTTCTTCTCCAAATCTCCAACTCCCCACCCTCATTGCCTGCAACTGCCTTGAAATTTTTACATATTTCTCAATTCTTCTTTGAATTTCGCCTAAATACGTGATCTATATAACTAGCAAAGTGATTCGTCATCTATATTGACACAAGACATGGCTCAACAACTCAGTAAATATGATTTTTTCCTCCACATACAAGTTAAAACTCTCCGTTTAATTTGGCCACGAGATAGGCTTTTAATGAGCAATTTGAAATAATTAAATCGTTATTCACAGTTAGCATTAGGAATAATTAACTCATTATTCACTGTTAGTATTAGGAAAAATTGCACAATTGATGCCCAATCTATTGATGTATTACCAAACTAGTCTTAAATTGTATTCGCACAATCATCTCCCACAATAGAATTTAAAATAAGATATATTTTCATGGTGAGTCCCGTGACTAACTATTTAAGATTTGGAAGATTAGAAATATCATCGTGCATTTGACTAAATGTGTTCATAGTGTGAAATAAATTAAGCTCAATTTGGATTTTTCTTCATTTTAGGATTTTAATCATGCATTGTGTATTAATTAATAATAAATTACATATTGTCTATATAATTTAGAGAGAGACTATGCGTACATCATGCTACACAACATGGTACATAGTCCCTCTCGCAAGAGGGAGGTCCACGAATTTTTTATTCATTGTGGGGCCCCCCTCTTGTGAGAAGGATTGTGTACCATGCTGTGTAGCATAGTATACAATAAGCTTTTTCCTATAATTTATCACTGATTAATGGGTCCGCGAATCAATACATAATAAAAAGAAATAGAATAGCAAGTTAAGTTAAGAACATGAAATCTATTATGTTACCCATGAATTTTGGAGTCGAGCTTGGAAAGTTATAATAATCTTTAACATACTATTATTAATGATAACGCTGCATGGAAGACTCAACAAATTAACCTAAAAGTTTTAAAAAATAAATAAAAATAAACATCGGACCATGAGAAAGGCAAACTCAACTTAGTTATGACAAGAAGCCTTTTAGGATAGCATTGTTTCCAAAGAGCATTAAGTTCAACACTAATCAAAATATAACACATTTAAGACAGGATACATTGCAATTCCCTCATGAAATTTACACGAGAGCTCTTCTCCGTGTATATACACAGAAATTTTGTCAGAAACCATCGAATATAGAATAACTAAATTGATCGTCATAAGAAGATGATGTCTGCGGACGATTTCAAACTGAATTAGTTAACAGAATCACTTGTTTAATCTTGAGGCCAACATGTTCAATGATCGTATTTGATTATTTATTACAATTACATTAAAAGGCTCACTGTAAAACTCTTAAATGTTGACATGAATCACATCATTCTACACAATAAGAACCCACAAGTTCATTTTCACCTCAATAGGACAGAAGCCTTATTGTTTCTTCAATGCAGACAGAAAAGGTTGAGTAATTACAAATTATAGTCACAAAATAAGATAGTGACCACACCATAATATAGATATACAAAAATAAAAATAAGAAAAGATGGTGTGTCCCCCAATCTTTTGTCCATTCTTTCTACCTATCATTATGATTATTTGGGAAACTTTACGGTTTCATAGATTGACTTGTGCTTGTCGATTTTAGTGAAATGGTCTACTCGTACATATTTAAATGTCAGGTAACTCGCTATATATTTCTAACTAACAAAGAATATTGATGTACATAGATTTTCATGTTCATAACTTTGCTTTTTTTCTTGGTACATGCCAAAGTAGCACAAATATTGATGACCAGGAGACCTAACATTTCAATTCATACGTGGACCGTCTCCCAAACAATATTAAAGAGGAAAAAGTACTAGTCAATCTCATTGAGTATTGTGTAAGCCCCTCTTTAACGATCATTATAAAGAAAAAAATGAGGAAAATGATGTTTTAAATAGTGATTTTTTTTTAGAGAATGTGTGTTTAAAAACTAGAAAAAAGTTTTGGATTTACATACAAAATATTTTATTGTATAAATATATGGTTGAAAATGAATATAAAAAATAAAAAGTTTTGAAATAAAGAGAGTCAAATAGGGGTTAAATAAAATTTATAACTTACAAAGCTACCTTTTCACATAGTATTTGTTTAATTTAGAACATAATACCATTTTTTTCGACTTTAAACGAGCCGCCCCATGTCCTTCTTAAATGAGGTTTTTTTCCTTATTATTACTCGTGGAAACATGTTCCTATAAACCTTGAGCCAGTTGCCAAATAATCATCACGGTATTGTTGAGAATTTAGGGTACATTAACATGTGAATGCAAATACTTGAATGACATAGCACCATGTGCATGAAAGTACTAGTACCATCCTAAGATTGAGTACAAATAACATAGCTATTGCAGTTTGACCCAAATTCTAGTAGGTATTGAAGTTTTGGTTAAAATGATTTTAAAGAGATCAAAATTATGAATCGAAAAGAAAAGTTGTCGCATTTTTCGCTAGCTAGCTAAGAACTATAGCTCGCCTATCGCTCACATGTCGCTCGAGCAACAGGGTTATCCAACTCAAGCTCGTTTCGTATTTTTGGATTCTTATTCATCTACAACTTGACTTCTCAGGTTTCATATATATAAGTCACGGCTTATATTGTTCACATAGCATTCATACAATATTTTAGGAGTTTTAGATCTTAATTAAGAGTATTGAGATCTTGTTGTTAATACAATTACTATCGATTATATTGGATTCTCTTCCTCTGTCTGTGGCTTTTTTCATCTTGGATTTTCACATAAATCTTGATGTTCTTAGTTTTTGTTCTTAGTTATTTCATTATTGTCATTAACTTGCGATCAATTTGTAACAAGTGGTATCAGAGTAAGGTTGATTATTCTGCATGGCAACGATGAAATATGATATTCTAATATTGGATCGAAATACGAGATTTACTTTATGGCAAGTGAAGATGCGAATAGTTTTCGCACAGATGGATTTGGAGGAAGCCTTGCTTAGCTTTGATAAAATACTTTCAACTTGGACGTAGGCTAAAAAAAGCATAGGGATCGGAAAGCCCAATCCCAAAAATGTGTCGTTGTATTGTAGTTGAAGTTGGAGTAACTTTGTATGACAAAGAATTTAACCAGCAAGTTACACTAGAAAAAGCGTTTGTACTCTCATCGGATGTCCGAAGGTTTGTCATTGGATACTCACTTAACTATGTTCAAAAAAAATCATGACCGATTTGGAGACATTAGAAGTTAAGTATGATGAGGAGGACTTGGCATTGATGTTGTTTTGTTCACTATCAACATCATATGTGACTTTTAGAGATATTATTCTCTATAGTCGGGATACTCTCATTGTGGAAGAGGTTCATGATGCTTTACTATTTAGGGAGAAAATGAGGCATCTTGTTGGAGGATCTAAGAGTTAGACTGAAAGCCTCGTTGTTCGTGAAAGAAATCAGAATAGGAATATGAAGGGTGGATTGAAATGTAGACGTGGAAAAAAAGTATGTCATTACTATAAGTAGTGATGGCAATTGGACCGAATTGGCTCGTCAAAACTCGGGCTCGTAAAACAACGAGCATGGGTTGTGCCTAACGAGCCGAGCTCGCAAGGTTTGTGGGCTTGTCAAAAATTGAATTTTTTTTAACAAAAAACCTAAAAATCTGCAAAAAAAAAAAATATTTTAAAAAAACTCTTGGGCTCGGCTCGTGAACTCACGAGCTCATTGCCAACGAGCCACAAGCTCGACTCGTGACGAGCTAGGGCCGAGTTCGGGTGTTCACAAGCCTAGCCGAGCCCATTGCCATCACTACCTGCAAGAAGAAGAGAAATATCAGAGCTAATTACTATTTACTAGAAAAAAATAAAGCTGCTAGTGCTATTGAAAAAAGAAAGCAACATTTTAACACAGTGGAGGTGGATTGTGTGGAAAATAGGCAAAGTGAATGAGAGCCTCTTGTAATTTCTGGCATGAGTTCCAAACCTTGAGAGGAATGGGTTCTTGACCCGACATGAACTTTCCATATGTGTCCCAACAAGAACTAGTTTAAAACATATGAAAGAGTTTCAAGGGTGCAGTGATTATAGGAAACAACGTTCCTTGCAAAAATGTCAAAATTGGTATAGTCAAAATCAGAATATACGATGATGTTATCAGAACATTTACACACGTCAGGCACGTTCCAAAATTGAAGCAAAATCTCATATATTTGAGTACACTTGACTCAAAATGTCAAAAATACACTAGTGAATGTGGAGTTTTGAAGGTGAGTCAAGGTCTTTTGTTGTCATAAAGGGATAGAAAAATTTCACACAGTTGTACATTTTGTGGGGTTTAACAGTTATAGGAGATGCAGTAGTTTCTACTTCTTTTTTGACTGATGAGGAAGTTACTAAACTTGGACATGTGAGTGAGATGGGTATGACAGAGTTGAGTAGGAGGAGACTTTTTTATGGACAAAATACTAATGAGATGAAGTTTTGTAAGCATTGAGTCTTTGGGAAACAAAAAAGAGTTAAATTCACTAAAGGAAGACACAACAGGAAGGGAACACTGGAATATATCCATTCAAATCTTTGAGGATCGGGCAGGGTGATGTGAAACCACGTAATAATAGTAGTTCGGAAACTTACAAAAGATTGAACCACAACCCTATGAAAGCTAAAATCTCGGTTCGAAGCTCGACCCAATAATTTATTAAATCAAAAAACCAAAGCAACCGTAAATAATATCTTGACCTCGTAATCACAAAAACTATGAACATTGCTATAAATTTGTTGAACGCTTCAAAGAGTATAAATCATTGATAAGTTTGAATAGCTTGAACGTCACAAATATTGAAAATATTTTTAAAAAGTTCTGTTCAATTAAGAACAAGATAGAAAGTGAAAAAAAATTCACATTATGATTAATTCTCAAAAAATTAATGTCTTTATTGTACAATAAATGTGTCTTTATAGGCATAAAATAAACTCCTAATCAAAACAAAACTTTAATTCTAAAAACAAATCCAAATAAACTAGAAAATTACAAAATAAATCTGAATAAAACTAAAATACTACAAATGATGAAAATACTCTTAAACTAATTCAAAACATAAAAATGTAAAAATGGACCCCTAAACAATCGAATTTGACTCTCAAAGTTTCACAAAGTCATCTGCCAACCTTGTGCAGAATCGAAAGAAGTTTCCGAATTGTACTATAGGCGAAAATTCAACAACCAAACTGAAAGTTATACGCATTTTCGTATATCCTATGCGTTTTCTCACATACTTCATATTCCTTCCATTTTCTAATTGGTTTAGGATCTTCTCTTCTAATTGATTAGTGTCACTCCAAAACATGCAATTGATCATTGTTAGCTTGCCCAATATGATTATCATCAAAAGGTGCCTTCAAAATGAGGTGGTCATTACTTTTTTTGGGGGAGGGGGCCTGAAGCTGTTACTACAATTTATTTTCTGATTAATCGCTTACCCTCAACTGTCATTGAGAAAAAGACACCAGAAGAGGTCTAGTCTAATAAACCTTCTCGTTATTCTAATTTAAAAATATTGGGGTATCATGCTTATGCTCATATGGATAATGATAAGTTGGAGCCTACAAACCAAGTGTTAAGGGGTATAAATTGTGGTGCTATTAAATGATATTTTGGATTAGCATCTAGCCAATTATATTTGTGCGAAGTTATGACATGGAGTTTTACTCAAAATGTATATTCATGGTTGGTTCTTTGTCAAAATATGCTTGTTGCATTTTACTTGAAGCAGATTTTTGAGGCATTGACAGGAATTTTGATAACAAAGACCAGACTTTGTGAAACTTTAGATATGATACGCATCAATATACCTAAATTACACAGTACCATACAGGCAAATGCAGAGTTAGATTCCATGAATTCATGTGAAGTTACAAACAAGTAGATGAGACACTCTTGTGGATTATTAGAAAATATGGTGACAAAATTTTATTAGAAGATTTTGACAGAAGGCCTAATTGAAAAAAGAAAGTTAAAAACTTTCTTCTCTATGGACTTGTGATTTTATGGATGTTTATAGTTTTACTTTTTTCTGGTTTATTTCTCAAGAGTCTTTTGTAATACTCGTAGAACCCTTGAACATTGTTTATGAAGAGAATTCAACTTAATCTCTTTCAAATTATTATGATGCTTCAAATAGGCACTGATGTGGTCGAGGTTAAAATGTGGCTTTTGTTTTTATTAAGCGGGTAGATCTTGCTCAGAAAACTCAAGAGAGTGTTTTGCGGGATTCAAACTGAGAGTTGCATATTTTCAGACAGTTGGATAGGTTCTTAAAGTTGCTTTTGTCATTGATACATGAAAATGTATTTGCTTAGCCAAATGAAATCTTTTTGTAGAATACTATCTTGCATGTTTGAACTACGGGGCATTGTTTTGATGAATAAATAATTTCATATAAGTAGAGTTCAATTCCTCCGATGAAAAGACAACTTAAGAATTGATGGATGTACAGTAGCAAACTAGCAATTTATTATGTAATTTTGGAAATTACCACTAATTGTTGTCCACCATACTCTTGAGATGAACATAGTGAAAAAAATAAAGTCAAAATCTTTTTATAATATAATAGATAAAAAAGCAAAAAAACAGAGAGTTATACCTCCAATAGAATATTCTTACCTGTTAACATTGCAACACGCCTAGATTTCGTCGTTCGTATTTTATAACCTAGTTGCAAGTCACGTTCCATAACAAATTATCATGCAAGCAATCATAGCATTAAATCCTCGTAAAATGAGAACTAAGTGACTGATTTCCATTAATTAAAATTAAACCAATTAAATCATAGTTAAAACTTAGAACATAAAAATTCAATCAGAAATAAAGAAATCACGACGACTCATTCATAATATTTTATACCTGAACTCTGTGAAAATACAAAACATTCAAAAGAAATAGAACAAATTGACAACTAACCTCAGATACATAAACAAAGATTAAACTATGAAATCTAGAAAATGCATAAAATAACGATTGTAAAAGAAGATAACCATACCTTGAACCTCGGCAAATTTACATGAAAAATGATTATTGTGCAGCGTAGACAATTTTCACAAAGAAAACGATTTTACAATTTCGTTACAAAAGGAAACCCACAAGAGGAATTTTTCATTCCAATAAATAATAAAAAAATATTACCAAAATCATGAAATAAACAAGGCAAAAAAAATTATTTACAGCTGAACATAGCTTCAGTTACAAATCTGGCCTCGTGTCATTTATATAAAAATTTAAGAGTGCAAATATAGAAAGTATAATAATAAATAGAAAAAGCCCTACATTAAGGTCTAATAGAATATGCGACTTCATTCCATCTTGTGTTGATACGAAGTTACAAAGTCACCTAAAACTTTAAAAAAAAATTACATAAAATTAGAACTAACCATAATAAAAATACATTTCAAAATACATAAAAATTCTCATAAACAAAATAATTAAGAAAAAATGTCAAGTAATGAGCTTATGCAGTAAAACATAATAGCTTTTTACTTAATGAGAGAACATAAATAAATTGCATTTCCTCGATAACATAAAGAATTTCTAATATAAAAAGACATAGAGGATACCTTGAATTACCATTTCTAAGAGTTCTTGCATTGCCAAATGCCTCCAAAATGGTTTTGACTGCAATAAAAACATGCAAGTGTTAGCACTAATAACAATTTTACAGCACGGTGAGACTTGTAATATGAAGGGGGAAAAATCATATATACTTTTATTGCTTTAACATAAATTTTTGTCTTATTTACATTGAAGGACGTAAAACTGAAATTGCTATTGTATGTTCTAACATATGTTTTAAATTCCTTAGATTAGATTCATTTGATGATGATGTAAAAAGTTTTATGTAATTTGGTGGGTACACTATTTATATGTAATTTAATTTTCCCTTCTAGACAACAAAAACATTTGCTTTAATTTTCAATTTTTTTTTTTTTTTTTTTTTTTTTGGCACCATAGTACATGCAAACTGTTGGGGATGTTAAGATATGAGAACTCATGGGAATAAGTAGCAACGAATTATTTATGTAAGAATAATCAACAAGTAACGAATCTTGTGAGTCTGTATCTATTTTTATAATATTTTGACAAACATGGTGATTTTCAAATACTTGTCCTACTACATCAATTCCATCAACCACCAATTCTTCACCACCACATTCTTCCCACACATTTTTAACAACCACAAAAATATACACGAAACTAAATAAACTCACATAATAACGTATTCACCATAAATATTCGGTTTTATAACCTTAAATACTTACATTCTGAATCATTCAAATCAACTATCCCCATTTTTTAAATTTCAAATTCTGAGACAACTATGAAGACATACAGAAAAATAAAAATATATACAATTAATCCACACGAATCGCTAGAAAGAAATACAAAAAAAAAAAAAAAAAAAAAAATTCTAATAATAAATAATTTTACCAAGTACTTAAAAAATCAGGAACATAATTATACATACTTACCCTCTACACATTCAAACTATTTGTTCCTCCTACCAGCACACCTTGATTTTTTCCTTTCACCATAAAATTCTCGACGTTGCTTTTGTTGCTACTCATTCATATCAAAACTTATAAATCAACAAATACAACATTTCATGAAAACTGAAAAACACAAACAAAAAAAAAATTATCTTCAAGACGTTCTAACTAAAAATAAGATTACCAGAAATGTCAAATTTAGAAGAAATCCTCCTATAAAAAGTCAAAACTAAAAAGAAATCGAACAAATAAACAACTTAAACACCCTTTAAATGAGAAAACTAAAAACTGAAAATGCACCCAAAAACATTTGAAAAATATTATAATTTTTGAAGAAACATTTGCCGAAGATTTAAAAGCATGCAAAAAAATAAACTAATAAAATCGCAAAACCAAGACCAAACTTTTTGACACAAATTAAAAATGGCCTAAAAAGCAATACTCGCAGATTAAAAATAATACATTCACGGAACTGGGAAAAAAGATATACATTTCACAAAATGCAAATTTTCTAGAATCAACTTTAACTCTAAAAGATAATAATTGTATAAAAATAAATAATTACAAATTAAAAGATGAAAATGGGAGCAAACAAAGTAAAGCACAAACTCATCACAAACCCTCTAACAACTCTTAAAAAAATTAAGTACAGAAAAATATTGTGTGATCTACATATTCAACAACAAACTACATACTTTTAAACCAAAAATATTTTTAAAAAAATACAGAATATTATTTACTTGTTTTCAAGTACAAGAGTGTAATAACGAAAACTAAAATACAAAAGCAAAAAACATTAACATTTCTTTGTTACAAAACTAAAGGAAACATAAAAGCATGAGAATAGACTTAAATGACAAAAAAAAATATATATATATATATATATATATATATATATATATATATATATATACTTATTCTTGCTAAAAACCAGAAATGAAGATTATCAAAGTAACATCCCACATGCTAAAAAAAAAAAGGTAATTAGATATGATAAATTATAAAAGAAAAAAATCACCTTTCTCTTGTAGGAAGATGAACACCATCAACATATCAAGATTCCACAGGTGATAAGTGATCAAAAATTGAAAGATCCATCAAGTAGCATCCCACGCACATAGAAAAAAAAAAATAATACCAAGTTCCAAAAATCACCAAAACTAAAATACAAAAACAAAAAATATTAACCTTCTTTATTGTAAAACTAAAATGAACATAAAAGCACGAAAATAGAACCGCAACAAACTCCGTTTAGTAAAACAATGGATCTTTTCAAGTATTTTAGTCCTAAGCTATCTCAAGAAATGTAGAAATTCAAATGTACCAATATATAAATAAAAAATGCATTTGCATTGCCACACTGATTGTTCTTGTTTCAAAAGAGTGTAAAATGTTTATAATCAGTCCATATAAATGTTATTAGATCAAACCTCACCTCTTATAGTTGACAAGAGGTGGCCTTCTAAAAAATGTAAAAATCCAGTCTGAAGATGAGGACTGCATAGCCACGGAGTCGATAAATACCTATTTTTAATCACCCAAATACAATAAAAATTAAACATAATTAAACCAATTTATTTGAATAGTGACAGAGTATAAAATCCATGAAATAAAAACAGGGAAGAAAACCCTTAACTCAACAAACAATTTACCTAGTAAAATCTAGTGGTGCTATTGTTAAGTTAAAACTTTTAATTTATTTATTTCCTCTCTATACCTTCCATGAAGACTTTTACACTTGGAAACAAGATCATGGTAGACTTGAGAGGAAGATTGAAAGTCAAAGTAATTGGCTGTCCTCTGAACTCGGTGAATAGATCTCCAAGAACATGCATTTCCAGAAAAATTATGCAGAAATACAATCAAAACAAACAAAAGTCCCAATAAATAATGAGAAATAAAAATAAATAAATATCAAATCCCAAAAATCATCAAAATTGAAATATAAAAAAATATATATATTAACCTCTCTACTACAAAGCTAAAAATTTCAATGGCTGCAAAAAAAAAAAAAAAAAAATCAAAAAGTAACAAGATTCCAAAAATTATAAAAAGAAAAAGCAATCCATTTTTTTGTTTGAAAAAGTACCTCTCTTCGGTGGGAGGATGTTCCAATTATTTTCATTTTATATGAAAGATAAAACGACGACGTTGAAGGCAGAAGAAATACAATGAACGAAAAAAATCAAAAAAACATCATACCTTACATCAACGTAATCGAACTCGAACCTAAGTCGATTTTCATCTAGAGACAGAAATAAGAACAAAAAAAGTGGAACGACGTTGAAGGCAGAAGAAAAATAATGAACGGTTTTTACTCTTGGAGTCAAAATTGCAATTTGGAGAGGAACTTACGGTTTTTTTTTTTGAGAGAGAGAAGTGAGAGAGGAGTTAAAAGTCCAAAGGAAGGAAGAATGAAAGGCTCACAGTAGAAGAGTCTAGATGCATGGAAGATATTTTACCCATTTAATTACTTTTTTATTCTACTCAACTTATATCTCACTACAATATAAAACATGCTACACACTTTCCCAACACGTGTTGACAATTTAGAGTGCAAACATAAACGGTGTCCTTTGAGATTTTTTTTACAGTATTGTTAATTTTTATCTTGCTATGCTTGAAAAAAAAAATAAAGAATAAAAAGAAAGTGTGAGTGTGAGTGTGAGTGTTAAAAAAAAAAAGTGCTTGTGAGTATTAAAAAAAAATGTGAACAGTGTGAATGTCTCGCACTGTGCGATGCATCAGTTTTTTTTTCTTTAGTTTAAATTTTCTTTTCTTCCATATTTCTTCACGCTTTCACATTTCTACACACAATCACTTCCCATCAACCATACTTCTCATCTATTCTACCCTCCCACCTCACCCAAAATCACAACCACCCATATTTCTGTAATACATCCAAATAGTTTGTAATCAATTGAATTGAAGTGGGTGAATTTTGGTTTTGAGGGAGAGAAAAAAAAAGACGGAATTTATATGCAATTGTACATTTATTATAGAAGAGATCCAGAACTCAACTGAATAGACTATTTGCTTTAAAAGAATTGAAGTGAATATATATTAAAAAAAGAGGCATATGACAACCTACTGGATTAAAAAAAAAGATTTATGAAATTATTAAACAGTGCCAAAATCAACCCACTCTTTCATTTTATAGTGATATCTTATATTAAAAAAAAAATACATTTATGAAATTATTAAACAAGTCCAAAAGCGGTTTGTAGGTCTCAAAAGTTCCTTTTGATTTTTCAAAGTCATTGTAGCAATTTGGGGAAAAATTAAATTTCGCGTGTTTCATTGATAGAAGAAGAAGGAATAAATACAAGAGAAAAATGAAAAATACAATTTAGTCCCTAACTATACAAACCCTACAAGTTGGTACAAATACTATTTCAACTCTCCCCCCTTAAGTTGGTGCATAGATATCACGCATGCCCAACTTGGATATCATTGTATAGAATGGACCACTAGCAACTCCATGTGTCATTACATCGGCAAATTGTTCCACCCTATTGATGTATGAAACCTCTATATTTTTGGAGTCGAGATTATCTTTGATGTAGTTCCTATCAAGTTTATCATGCTTTGTTCTATCATATTGCACTGGGTTGTTTGCGATTTGAATGACAATGATGTTATCACAGAAAAGTAACATAGGCTTGTTCGGACCAAAACCAAGTTCACTAAGGAGAAGTTTTAGCCATGTAAACTCGGTAGTTGCATGATGCAATGCACGATATTCCGCCTCAGTGATGGATAATGAGACCACATTTTGTTTCTTGCTTCTCCAAGTTACAAGATTACCCCCAACAAATTATATTTATCCTGATGTGAATTTTCTATCCAATCTCGATCTAGCAAAATCAGAATCCGTATAGCCCATAATATCTAAATGCCCATTTTTTTAGAACAAAATGCCCTTGCCTGGAGAATACTTCAGATATGCCAATATTCGATTAACTGCACTCATGTGTAGCTCATTGGGGTTGTGCATGAATTGACTCACAACGCTAACTGCATATGACAAATTAGATCTCATATGGGTTAGATAAATCAACTTCCCCACCAATCTTTGATATCTCTCTTTGTTTGTGGGAATCTGATCAGGAAAGATAGACCATGATTTACCTCAATGGGTGTGTCAACAGGGACACAAGCCGACATACCAGTTTTTTCCTAGATGGTCAAGGACGTACTACGTTGGGATATGATAAGTTCTTGCTGAGACTGCGTTGGGATATGATAAGTTCTTGCTGAGACCGTGATACCTCGATACCCAAGAAATACTTCAAGGTACCTAAGTCCTTCATTTCGAACTCCTTTATCAAATGGCTTTGGAGTTTCTCAATCTCACTAGGATTATTGCCCGTAACAATCATATCATCCACTTACACAATGAGCATAGTAATATCATGACCATCTCTCTTATAAAATAGAGTATAATCAGCTAAGGCTTGTTTAAAACCATATTTTTTCATTGAACAACTCAATCTTTCAAACTACGCCCTTGATGATTGTTTTAGCCCATAAAGGGCTTTCTTCAACTTGCACACATTACTCCCCGGAGGAGTGAAACCAGGAGGGAGATCTATATACACTTCCTCAGTCAGATAACCGTGAAAGAATGCATTTTTAACATCAAATTGCCTCAATGGCCAATCAAAATTGATTGCTAGAGATAGGATGACTCTAACAGTATTCATCTTAGCTACTGGAGCAAACGTTTCCTAGTAGTCAATCCCATAAGTCTGTGTGTACCATTTGACAACCAATCTAGCTTTATACCTATCCATAGTTCCATCTGACCTGAATTTTAATGAGTACACCCACTTGCATCCCACGATCATTTTTCCTAGTGGTAATAAGACCATCTCCTAAGTAGAGTTTTTTTGGAGAGCATTCATCTCCCCTACCATAGCGAATTTTCACTTAGGTTGATCAAGAGCTTCCTCAAAGTGATTAGGGATAGACACAGAAGACAGTTGGTGGGCAAATGTCAGGTTAATCTTAGGTAAACAGTGATACGAGATATAATTAGTTATGGGAAAGATAGCATTGGAAGAAGATTTCGAAAAACCAAACCTATCAGACTTATTATGGGCTCGAAGGGTATATCTCCTATCCTGAGTATCAACAATATCTAAAACTGTAGGATTAGAATCAGAAATAGAGATAAGAGTAGAAGGAGTAAGCAAAGTAAGTACCTTATTTTCAATCTCCGAAGAATCAAATGGCACTGTAGTATCAACAGAGGGGTTATCATGGTCTGAAGAGAATAATATTGGAGCGCAAACATTGTCTAATTTTTTCCTTGTATAATATTTTTGGAACAAACGAGGTGATCTATCATCCTCAACTCAAGTTTCATTTTTGGATTCGGATTCAACTTGCGATTCCCCCTCTTTTAAAAAAATCCACACTTTTTTTCATCTAACTACACTTGTTCATCTTCCTTACTACTAATCTCCCACCTGAAGAGGAAATAACGGCACATCATCAGAAAAAAATGATTCTGACTCGCAAAATTCCACATTCATAAAAACATAGTATTTTCCCGTAGAGGAATGAAAGCATTTGTAGCCCTTCTAAGAGTTAGAGTAACCAAGTAAGACACATTTCAAAACACGAGGATCAAATTTATCACTGAGATGAGAGTGCACGTGAACATAACGCACACAACCAAAAAATTTTGGACAGATATTTAAAGTAGAGATAATAGAGTGAAACTGAAACAACATTTTTAAAGGAGTTTGAAAGTCAATGATGCGATCAGACATCCGATTTATGAGAAAAACAGTAGTAGTTACCGCTTCAACCCAAAAACGTTTTGGAACACGCATAGTAAAACATAAGACCCGAGCAACTTCAAGAATGTATTGATTTTTTCGCTCTGCGATGTTATTTTGTTGAGGTGTGTAAGCACAAGTTGTCTGATGGAGAATGTCGTGAGTCAAGAAGAAATTGTTAAGAGTTTGGTTTACAAACTCACGACCATTGTCAGAATAAATAACTTTAACCCGTGTAAAAAATTCTATCTCAATCATTTTGAAGAATTTTGGAATAACATGTCCGACTTCACTCTTAGATTTTAACAAGTATATCCAACAGACTCTGGTACAATCATCAATGAAAGAGACCAAATATTTTTTACCTGTAATAGATGTAGTGGAGAAAGACCCCCAAACATCAGTGTGAACACAAGCAAAAGGAACAGAACTTTTACTAAAACTGACTTTGAAAGGTATACGATGATTTTTTGCAAAAATACATTGTTCACATCGCATACTAGAACTAAAAATATTTTCGATTAGTTTTGGGTACAAAAGTTCTAAATAAGAAAATGAAGGATGACCTAATCGACAATGCCACAAAAAGATTCTATCTCTTGGAGAGGATTTACTAACAATTTGAAGTCCATGTCTATCCTCAGTTCGCAAACACTTTGTTCTTTCCAAAAAGTACAGTCCTCCTCTCTCTCTACCAGTGCCAATCGTCATCTTAATTCGATTGTCCTAAAATACACAATTAGTAGGTGAGAAGATGACAGAACAATTAAGATCCTTTGTAATTTTACTAATAGATAAGAGATTGGTGAAAAATGTAGGTGCAAACAAAACAGATGAGAGAGAGAAAGTAGGTGAAATTGAGACACTTCCAGCCCCAGTAATTTTGACAAGTGTCCCATTAGCTACCTGAATAGACTGAATGGGCGAGGTTGTCAAAGAATCAAATATGGAGGGATTACAGGTAAAATGATCGGTAGCTCCAGAATCTATAACCCAAAAATCATATGCAGTAGAAGTAGATTGCAACCCAAAAACACCTTCTCCGGGAGATGATGTTTCATGAATTAACGATGTAACTTTGTTGTCGGCCATTATTTCAAGTTAATGAATAATGTAACAATCAACCACAGAAAGCAACAACACAAATTCAAGAGATAAATCCAATTGACAGCCAAAAAATTGCACAAAAGTATGAGCAACACAACATGTGAACAAATTTTTAAACACTCCAAAAAACAATTATGAAACTACTACTTCTCTTGACCGTGTCTTCGCTCGCCAATTGCTGTGCAAACAACTCCATAGCTTCCCTTGCCTATACTTTCCAGAATTTTGTATATGTTGTCATCTCCATACTCGGTAAAAAACTGTCCCTTTGGGGTTTAAAATGGGGACAAGATGGAGAAGCACAGTTCAATATTGCCACAATCCAAAACTACCGAACGAAGCATCAACTAGAGGAAATTGTTGTTCAAAAACTCGCTTCCGGTGAGTGCTACCTTCCCGGGGAAATTATCATCGGCATTTTGAAAATTTTAGGAGTAGCTTGAAAATGGAAAATCTAGCCGTCCGAAGGAAATCCAACAAACAGCCCAAAGGAAAGGAACTACCAAGTGTGACCGAGAAGGAGCCGTAAGGCTGGGAAGGCAGGCCGGAGTCGCGTTTGAAGTCGAGCTGGAGTAACGCTAGTCGCGCTGGAGTCGCGCCTAGGGTTAGAGCTACTGGCCGCTGGTCGGAGACAAGAAGGAATCGAGCCGTCCAGGCTCTGATACCATGTAGCAATTTGGGGAAGAATTATATTTCGCGTGCTTTATTGATAGAAGAAGGAATAAATACAAGAGAAAAATGAAAAATACAATTTAGTCCCTAACTATACAAACCTTATAAGTTGATACAAATACTATTTCAACTGTCTTGTCAAATGAACCTTTAATAAGAAATAAAATGAGTAATAAAATTTTATTTTCTTCTCCTATATTAAATATATGCAATTTAGAACTCTTAAGAAATACAATCAAAAAGTGCATGCGTGTCCGATACTATTCGTGTCCCGATATCTCCTTATTTACGAAAAGACTTCACAAGCTCACATTGTAAGGCTACTTGATAACTGCGTGTTTATCCACAATAATAACTCAACTGTGTATCAAATATCTTTTTTGATTTTCGATTACAAATGTATTTTTTATTAAATTTTTTTTTTTTGAAACACACCAAAATAGTAGTAACACATTGACCCCGAGTTACCGTCCGCTAAGTAAGGTAACAACTAACAAGCTGGAATTCTGATAATATACAAAAAAAGACACACAATTTGTAAAAATCTGAACTGAGATCTAACCCCATTTATTCCACTGTTTGTGTTGTATATAAATCATACAAATCTTGGGCCTTATTATATTCGTTTTCGTATCACATTTCCAATTTGTTTGAGTAATTATTTCAGATAATCCATTTTCTGATCTGCCCAGATCGCTACTTCATTCCTGTAAGGACATACTCCAATCTAGTTGCGTTTTTTGTCAGGAACTGAATGCAAGTATGTGTTTTTTCTTGCAATGTTATTATCAGAGTCACGCTAGTTGTACAATCATTTCTTACAATATTAGTTGACAATCATACTTGTCAAAATCACATTCATCCATTTCAAAAACTGTTTTTAAAATCAGTGGACCAGATTTTGACAACATCAATGTTGTCATTCGTCAATTATTATGCTCTTAATTGTGGTTATTATTAAATGTTACTGCATTGGCATTGTGGGATTCATTTTTCGAAAAAAGATTGCGTTTTAATGCTCTTCGGGATTCGGGTTTTCAGTATTGTTGCAATCGTTGAGGGGCTTATGCTATGCCAAGGAAGAAGGTGGATGAATAGTATCAGGTTTTGATAATTTGAAGTTAAGTGAATTCAGTCAATGGGCTTAATGGTTGCTATGCTTCAACTTAAATCATGTAGTTTGCACTTGGGTAGGTTGTAATTTTTTGGAATCCACTGATACTTCACATAATTGTTTTCCCATTGCACCTCAAAATATACTACAGGCATTCATATTCTGTTGGGATTATGTATAGTAGCTAATTGCAAATCAAGTTATAGAAATCGTGTATACTGATAAAAAGTTGTTGATAATCTTGTCCATGTTTTATATGGCGTCTTTCTATGAACATGATTTTGTCTGTTTAATGCTAACATTACTCACGTGAAGTGTCACCTTGAAATTATTTATGTAAGTTTCTTGACCACATAATGATGATTATATGTGATTTACTTGAATCATGTGTTCCTCATAGTCTTCGAACGGTCAAATTTCACTAAGATGGTTGTTGACTTGATGTAACTTTGCATGCATAGCTTGCTGATTGTATTGTTTCAAATATATTTTTTATTAAATTCTGAAATGTTGTCCATTTGTCTTAAAATGGTTTCTTTACATTCTATGTTTTAGTAGATTGCTCTGAGTGAAATCTGCTGAGTCATCCAAGCTGTGGAGTCTCAGTCATGGGATTAACTTTGTAATCCACAAGTTCTTAACTTTGAGGTGGAAAGAGAAGCATGAAGGTGTTCTGAGGGATATTAAATCTGAATAAATGACGAGGGGGAGATCAGATGGAGGCCAGAACAAGCGCTTGTTGACTTCTGTGTGTATTGTGGCATTGTTTCTTGTTTTTATGTATGTGTTTTGTGGCTCTAATAATGGCGGTGAGTCTGCATTAGAGCAGGGACGGATACAGGTCAATTTTTTTTTTTTTTTTTAAAAAACTGCTTTTTCATGTGTAATTTTTTTTTTTTTTTTTTTTTTTTTTTTTTTTTTTTTTGCGTAGTAGCCCGGCTTGAAATTTTTGTTGCCCGGTCTCGAATCAAATCCTGGATCCGTCCCTGCATTAGAGTATGGCAGCCGGTCTTTGAGAAAACTAGGGTCGCCATATTTGAGTGGTGATGAAGATTCTGATATTGGTCATAAGCATGAAGAATCTTCTATGAAGCTAGGGCTAGATGACAGAGAGGCAGGGGCGGATCCAGCTAGTGGCCAGCTAGAGCGGCCGCTCTAGCTGGATCCGCCGGAAAGTTTGAGTAAGTGTGTGTTCGTGTGAGCAGTGAGCGGGGGATTGGGGGAGGGAGGGAAGAAGGAAGGTTGTGTGACTGTTGGGCTTGATGCTGAAGAAAGAAGGAAGAAGAAGAAAGTTTGGGCTTGATGCTGCTGGGGCAGCCCTTTAAAAAAAATTGAGTTTTCGGTCCATTTTGGTAATTAAGTGACCCATTTTCATTTTCCCCAACCCTAACCCACTCAGCCACTCCAACACAACAACACCGACAGCGATTGAGGAGGAGGAGGAGAGGAGAGCAGATTCGCAAACCCTTCCATTTCCATTACAAATTTTAAGGCTCCTGGACATTTTTCTATGCAAGATCATGGTCGGCAAGTCTCAGATTGCACAGCTGAAGGACTTAAGGTAATTAAATATGTCTTCTTGATCAGATTTATACGTAACAAGAAGTGCTAAAATCATTCTGTTATCAAATATTATTTGCTTTTTTGTGATAGGCTGCACTCTTATTCTCACAAATCTCTGCAGAACTAGTTGGAGCAGAAATTGAAAGAGGGCGTTTTTATGATGCTGTAAATGTCATTTTGTCCCTTCAGGTGTAGAATAACTTAAATCTAGTCTTTAAATATTAATAACACAAAGTGTATTCTTCTTATTACAATCACCCTCTTAAACTAAGAAAATTTTCGCTAGTAAAAAAAATGTCTAATGTGGCTAATATAATATTTTTGAAACTTTAATGTAGTGTGCTAGTGGCGGTTTTCCAACATGGGAGCCTCAGAGAGCATATCAATGGTTGGAGGTAACTCGTTTAACTCGTTTAATGTAGAGTTCTAGTGGCGGTTTTATTTGTGATTTATGATAAATAATTGATGTTGTATGATTTATGAGTTTTGATTTATGATTTGTGAAATTAGATTTAGGAAATTATTCAAATTAGGGATAAGGGAAATGAGAATTGTGAATTTGTGATCTATGATAAATAATTTATGTTGTTTGAGTTATGAGTTTTAATTTGTGATTTGAGAATTTAGATTTAGGAATTTACTCAAATTAGGATGAGTGAAATGAGAATTGTGAATTTTTGATTTATGATAAATAATTTATGTTGTATGAATTATGAGTTTTGATTAGGGATGAGTGAAATGAGTTATGAGTTTTTTTTTATTTTTAAGTGCATTTTTATATAGATAGAATTTTTTTAAAAAAAATATTATTTAATTTAATATTAATAAACTAGATCGCTATTACCGCCGTTGACGGTCAACGGTCAACAACCGCTCTAGCTGAGCTGAAGCCCTAGATTCGCCCCTGCAGAGAGGATGGCATCTACCCGAAGAGCTTCCCGGTGAGACTTTCCACAATGAATCAAAATCTACACAAATAACTTCCCTGTTCTGCCCCCATATACACGTACAAACGGGTGCTCAAAAAAGAAAATGAAGAACAAATTCTTGCATTTTGTTATTGCTCTTGTTTAATTCAATTTAGCGACTGTTTTCTCATTGCATCTGATTAATTTGAAGGTCTATGATGACCGGCATTCGGAGTTAATTCCTTGTCTTGACAGACATCTTATATATCAAATGAGATTGAAATTGGATCTAAATTTGATGGAGCACTATGAAAGACACTGCCCTTTACCTGAAAGGCGGTACAATTGCTTAATCCCTCCTCCTCCAGGATACAAGGTGAGGCCTTGCTCAGGCAGTAGGTAGCAGAAATGTGTTGAAGCATTTATCTTGTGGAATTAATTTAACCTGTCTGTTCCTCTTTTTCTTTTTCTTTTTCTGAGTTACAGGTTCCAATTAAGTGGCCAAAGAGTAAAGATGAAGTTTGGAAAGCAAACATACCTCATACTCACCTTGCACATGAGAGTCTGAACAGAACTGGATGATTGTTAAAGGTGATAAGATTCAATTTCCTGGAGGAGGGACTCATTTTCATTATGGAGCGGATAAGTACATTGCTTCTATTGCTAATGTAAGCTTTCTGGCTCTAAAGTACTCTGCAATTGACTGATAGGATATAGCCTTGATGAATAAAATCTTCTTCTTCGGTAGTCATATTGGGGATATTATTTGTTTGCCTATTGTCATCTGTGTTTACATATGATTCTAATCACGCATTGCATTCCACAGATGCTGAACTTTTCAAACAATAACCTGAACAATGAGGGGCGCTTACGCACAGTTTTTGATGTTGGTTGTGGTGTCGCAAGTTTTGGGGCTTACCTTCTTTCATCAGATATCATTGCAATGTCATTAGTGCCTAATGATGTGCACCAAAATCAGATTCAATTTGCTCTGAAAAGAGGAATACCTGCTTATCTTGGTGTTCTTGGAACAAAGAGGCTTCCTTACCCAAGCAGGTCTTTTGAGCTTGCTCACTATTCTTGTTGTAGAATTGATTGGCTCCAAAGGGATGAGCTTCTTCTTCTTGAGTTGGATAGTTTTCTTAGACTTGGAGGTTATTTTGCCTACTCGTTCCTTGAAGCATATGTACAGGATGAGGAGGATCTAAGAATATGGAGAGAGATGAGCGCCCTTGTGGAACGCATGTGTTGGACATTGCTGCAAAAAAGGGACCAAACTGTCATTTGGCGGAAACCTTTGACAAATGACTGTTATTTGGAAAGAGAACCAGGCACTCGTCCGCCTCTCTATCGATCTGATGATGATCCGGATGCAACCTGGGGTGTGCTAATAGAGCCATGTATTACACCTTATCTGACCGTAAGTATCCCTATGATTTATTATTTATTGCAATTATATTCCAATGGAGGAAAATTATATGGAAAGAAATGGATTGGGTGTTCTCTTGTCACTTTCTAAAGGGAACTTGCAAGATGTGGCTAATGAATTAATGCAGGTTATTTTATATGACGAAAATATCTCAGAGGTTGAAAATTGGGAATAATGCTCTCTCCAGTTCAATTGGATGTCCAAATTAAACATGGAACGAGCTTTTAGAAGACATTTGAGAATTTTTATTATTTTTATTTTTTATCGTCTACCACTTTTACTCCTTGACAGTGTTATTCTGGGGAAAGAATTCAGAGTTTTTTTATTAATCCCGTCAATTACAATGGCGATGGTATATATACACAGTAAACATTACTCCTATTTTGGTATACATATATCTTGCTATAATTTATAGATAATTTTGGCTCTAATTGATTCTGTTGACCCAACAATGTAGGAATTCATATCCCTTAATTTGCTCCTTTAATTCTTCTGTAGACAACTTATGCCAACACTCCCCCTCAAGTTGGTGCGTATATGTCTATCATGCCCAACTTGCCAAGTCAGTTGTGAAAACTCCTACTACATACAGCTTTTGTTAGGATATCTGCTAGCTGGGCTTCAGATTTCACCAAGGGGAAGCGAATTATCTTAGCTTCGAGATTCTGTTTGATAAAATGTCGATCAACTTCTACATGCTTAGTGCGATCATGTTGAACTGGGTTATGTGAAATGTCAATCGCCGCCTTATTATCACAGATAGATTCATCTCGCCATTAGGAGCAAATCCAATCTCAGATAAAAGTCCTTTTAGCCAAAGGAGCTCGCATAGTCCCTTTGCCATTCCTCGAAATTCTGCTTCTGCACTTGATAATGCTACTACCTTTTGTTTCTTACTCCTCCAAGTAACCAGGTTCCCTCCAACAAATGTGAAATAGTCCGAAGTAGATTTTTTGTCTGATATGCTTCCTGCCCAGTCAGCATCTGTATATCCTTCAACATTTAGATGATCATTTTTTGAAAATAGAAGTCCTTTTCCAGGGGACGACTTCAAGTATCGGAGAATTTGCATTACAGCAATCATATGATCTTCACTCGGACAATGCATGTACTGGCTCACCACGCTTACTGCATAGGCAATGTCAGGTCGAGTGTGTGACAGATAAATCAATTTACCAACCAATCTCTGATATCTGTCTTTGTTTGTGGGAACTTGGTCTGGATATTTCCCAAGTCGGTGGTTCTGGATTATAGGTACATCAGCAGGCCTGCAATCTAGTAACCCGACTTCAGCTAGTAGATCTAGTACATATTTTCGCTGAGAAAGGAATATCCCATGATTAGATCTAGCAACTTCGATTCCCAAGAAATACTTGAGCCCTCCTAAGTTCTTCATTTTGAATTCTGATGCTAACTGATTTTGAAGTCTTGCAATCTCGTCTACATCATCTCCTGTAATGATCATGTCATCAACGTAGACAATTAATGCCGTGATCCTGCCTTGTCGGTGTTTCAGATTTAGAGTGTGATCAGAGTTGCTCTGTTTGAAGCCATATTTCTTCATTGCCAAACTCAGTTTCCTGAACCAAGCTCGAGGAGATTGCTTCAAACCATATAAAGTCTTCTGCAATTTGCACACAACTTTTGCTTCAGAACTTTCCATATATCCAGGAGGGATATCCATGTAAATTTCTTCTTCGAGATCCCCATGAAGGAATGCATTCTTCACATCAAGCTGATGTAATGGCCAATCAAGATTTGCGGCAAGAGATAACAGGACTCTAATCGTGTTCAGTTTAGCCACTGGTGAGAAGGTTTCTTGATAATCAACTCCGTATGTTTGGGTATAACCTTTGGCAACTAATCTTGCCTTGTATCGTTCAATGGACCCATCCGCCTTGTATTTGATGGAGAAGACCCATTTGCATCCTACTGTCTTCTTTCCTTCAGGTAGTGAGACAAGTACCCATGTCTCCTTTTTTAGTAGGGCATCTATCTCTTCCTTCATAGCTTGAACCCATTTATGATCCCTTAATGCTTCTTCAACTCTAGTAGGAATGTGATGAGATGAAAGATTGTCGGCAAAACTCTTCACTGGTTTAGGAAGCCTATCAGTGGATACATAGTTGGCGATAGGATATTTCGACCGTTGTTCTTCTATCTCAGGAGAGTATCAATTTGGTGGCTTACCACGATTATGCCTGAAAGGTAACTCATAGCCAATAGGAGCAAGAGTATTTATGGTGTTAGAAATTTGAGGTATAATTGGAGAGCTAGGAGAGTTTACCTCAATGATATTCTCAGGAGAAGGGTCGATGGATGTTGAGGAGTGGGGAAGATCTACGTGAGGAGTCGTCCTTGTCTCTGTCTCTATAGTGCCTTCAATTTCTATCGGATGGGGTATATCTGGGTCATTAAATCCTGGCCAATCAAACCGCAGCCAATTTACCTCTTCATCATGATTCTCCCCCTGAAGAGGAGAAGTGGATGCTTTGGATGTGAAGAAAGGCTTCGATTCCAGAAATGTAACATCCATCGACACATATGTACGTCGAAGAGTGGGATCGTAGCATCTATACCCCTTTTGATGTACGCCGTAGCCCAAGAAAAGGCACCGAATTGCACGGGGATCAATTTTAGTGCGTTGATCCTTGTGAAGGTGAACGAAGGCGACACATCCAAAGACACGTGGTGGAATCATCAAGACTGAAGGTAACGTGACGAAGGTGGATAATGCCTTGATAGGAGTCTGCATGTTAAGGGCTTTTGATGGCATTCTGTTAATAATATGAATGGATGTCGTGACTGCATCTGCCCAATAATGACTAGGCATATTAGCTCCAAGAATAAGGGCTCGAGCAGTCTCAAGGATGTGGCGATTTTTCCGCTCAACAACCCGATTTTGCTGCGGGGTCTGGGGACATGACGTCTCATGAACCATTCCATGCTGGCGAAAGAAATCTTGGAACTGAGCATTCACATATTCGCCGCCATTATCAGAGCGGAGAACCTTAGGTCTGGTGCAGTATTGGGTACAAATCATCTCATAAAAGGATCGAAATGTATTAAAAACTTCGCTTTTGTGTCTTAACAAATATAACACGTCATCCTAGTACAATCATCGACAAATATTACAAACCATCGATAGCCAAACATTGTAGGTTTTGGGGATGGACCCCACACGTCAGAATGAATCAATGTAAAAGGGGCCGTACTGTTATTTAAACTCAAAGGGTAAGTAATCCGATGGCTTTTGGCCAAAATGCATGTCTCGCATTTAAATTCTAGATTTGATACATCCGAAAACAAACTAGGAAATACATGCTTCAAATAACTTAATGAAGGATGACCTAACCGGCGGTGCCAAAGCCAAATTTGCTCTTCCTTCGATTTATTCTGATGGGTAATCTGACATGCATGACCCACTTTCAAATCCTCCATGTAGTAGAGTCCCCCCATCTCAATACCACGCCCAATGATCTCCTTGGTGAGAATATCCTGAAGAAAACAAACATCAGGATAAATGGTCACAATACATTTTAGTTCCTTGATAATCTGGCTTACAGATAATAATTTATGGGAAAGAGAAGGGACAAGTAATGTATTGGACAGGGATATGTCCCGTGACAACTCCACGGTGCCTGTCCCGGTTACCGAGCAAACTTTTCCATTAGCATTTACAATTCTCATTCTCCGAGGTGTAGACAATTGGGAGAAATCCCTTTCATCATAGGTCATATGGTCAGAGGCTCCCGAGTCAAGGATCCACTCGGTATGAGCATCCTTCATATTGGACCCGTGTAGAATGGTACCTGTAGTGGAATTATTTTGGCTTTCCTGTGCAATAGCATTGTGAGCTTTGGCTAGAATTAGAGAGAGGGTCAGGTCACTTTCAGCAACTGAAGCTTGGCCCACCAAAGCACCTGTTCCAGTATCACGCTTTCCACCTCCACAATAGGAACATTTCTCCCCATCGGTGGCAGCCTTTGGTTTAGAAGTGGAATTTAGCCTTCTACTTTGAGAGAACTTTGCTACAGGTGCTCCAATTTTCAAGCTTTTGGATGCCATCACAGCCCCCAGTGGTTCTTCGCTTATGGCCTTTGTCATTACTGCTTGTCGTATCGCCTCCCGCCGGACATGAGCATAAGCTTGCTCCACTGTGGGGAACGGTTTCAGCTGCAAAATATCTCTTCTAGTGCCATCAAGCCTACCATCTAGGCCATCCAAAAATATATACACTCGATCTTCTTGTACCATAGAGTTGTATTTCTTAATATCTGTCTGACATTGAATCGGATTCAGCCTTCGAAAGTCAATTTCTCTCCATAATCCCTGTAGGTCGTTGTAGTATTTTTCCAGTGACCCACCTGCTTGTTTCAGGCGTGTTACTTGGCGCCGGAGTTCATACACCTGAGCGGCATCGCTGCCATCAAAATAGGTGGTTGCTATGGCATCCCACACCATTTTCGCCGTCGAAAATATGATGAAATTTCCAATTAATGATGGATCCATGGAATTGATTAACCAGCCCTTCACTATGGCATTGTCTGTACGCCATCTACGGAAGGTTGGGTCTGTCGATGGAGGTTGATGAAGATCGCTATTGATATACCCCAACTTGTCTTTTCCAGATATGTACATTTCCACCACTTGAGACCAAATGGCGTAATTGTTCCCATCCAACTTAATTTCGATTGGTGCGGTGGCCATGTCGATAGTCTGGGTTGGAGCTGAGGTTTTGGACAGTATCTCAGTCATCTTTGTAGTGAGTTCGGACAGGATAGAGGATGGAGACTCTTCCAAATGTGGATCTGCCTCAGCCATGGTTTAGGACTGTAAAAGAAAACTGTAAGACAGATCAATATACTTGCTCTGATACCATGTTATTCTGGGGAAAGAATTCAGAGTTTTTTTATTAATCCCGTCAATTACAATGGTGATGGTATATATACACAGTAAACATTACTCCTATTTTGGTATACATATATCTTGCTATAATTTATAGATAATTTTGGCTCTAATTGATTTTGTTAACAATGTAAGAATTCATATCCCTTAATTTGCTCCTTTAATTCTTCTGTAGACAACTCATGCCAACAGACAGTGGTATCAACTGAAATGTAGTGTGGCCATATATTTGAATTTTGAAATGATAATATTGTTTTGATAGTGAAATTTTGGGAAAGGACACTTTGAGGATGAGGATGAATTCGTTTAAGAAAGTGGACATTATATTGAGAAAGCCCAAAAGGAAAGAGGACATGCAATTTTAGACGAGAGGAGTGAACTATAGTTCTGTACTCTTGTGAACCTTGAGGTTTGTAGTCGGGCTCAGTTCGACCACCAATCGACACCACAACGAGCTACAATCCAAAAGCTCCCAATTTGGTTTTACCACTTAGTTACGGTTGCTTTTGTTACCCACGAAGAGACTACAAAAGGAAAGTCAATATGACACAGGAATTTATCACAAATGTAGTAGAAGTAAGCCAATCGAAAATGGACAGAGAAGTGGAGAAGAAGAAGAGGCAATAGCGATCGCATTTGGGAGGTGAAAGGAGACGGACCACTTTAACCAAAATGGGGTAACCAAATAAGGTAAGTTAGGTTATGTTAAAATATTGGCCAAACAAAAGGTCCAACACATAAATAATGGGCTACTCAAGTGGGTACCATTATTTAGTCGTCCAAGTAAGTGGGTTGGGTCACGAGCAACTCTACTAAATTAGTTGCTTCAAGTGGTTCATACAAATTGGGGTTGGGTTGTTCCATTTGCGGTGTCGATATACCGTTCAATCATTTGGTCCAAGCCAACTGAAATTAAAATTGAGTTAACATCACAGCTCGGAGAGGTCGTTCGACAACAAATTGCCTAACAAGGTTAACTGCTAATTGGCTTTTCTACTTGGGGTATAGTCTGCACTTGGCCTTTGAAGCGATTGGGTTTCTCTCTTCTCTCTTGTTTGATGCAAAACTCATATTTAAAGAAAACTACAAACAAACGAGTAATGTTATGTAGCATAGCCGGAGTTTAATACCAGTCTAAGTGGCAATTAAGTGCTATCAATTGATAGGATGCTTTAAATGGTGCCCATATTTCTGCATTTAAAGTGTCTCATCAATTAATGACACTTAAGCATTATACCAAACAAAATTGGCAACTCTTTATTCATTTTTATGTTTTCCCCTGTACATAATGTGTCCATCCAGATGGTATAAATCATTAGAAACTTGGGTTTCTTGTTAAATTGATAGATGACAGATGGATAATGTCTATAAGACCTATTTTTCTATGCTTCATATTTTTTCTCAAGTTTCTGGGATCGGTGTCAGCTTAGGCTTAATTGAATGGGAAAATGGTAAAATCTATTTGCTCCTCTATATTGTTCTTGCTTATCATGAAGCTGACAATTATGCTATTTATTATTATTTCTATTACCTGAAATTAAATTTAAATTCGGAATCTGACATTTCTATTTTCTTCTCTCTATCTTGAAGCTTAGAATACTTTGTACTGTGCAGCATGCATTAGTTTTCAACTTATATTAATTTAAAACAAGTTTATTACTACCTCCGTCCCATGAAGATAGACCTGGTTTCCTTTTTTGTCTATCCCAACTTATACGCCACTTTTCTTATTGAAATCATAGATATTTAATATGCCCCTATTTAATGTGTTTTGTTATCAACAAATATAAATTAATCATATTTAAACCATTATTTAACGTAGGGGTATATTATTAAAAATGTAAGAAAAAATTATATTTCTAACTATATTAATTACATTTGCTTAATATGTGTGACAATAGAAACAAGTCTATCTTTATGGGACGGACGTTTGTTACTTTTTATTGGTTGATAATGGATTTCTTTGGCTGATATTTTAGAAAGGAAATCATGTAATAACAACTGATGTGGACTTCCCAAGTTCATTTTTTGTAATGAAATTTAAATATTACAGATATGGCACAGTAACAAAAGAATTCTTCATTTAGGTTTCTAAGTTTGTTTTCTAATGTTTTATTCTTCAACAGACACCATCAAAATAGTGGTAGTGTACTGGAACCATGGCCTGCCCGACTAACTTCTCCTCCTCCCCGTCTTGCTGATTTTGGCTATTCAATTGGAATGTTTGAGAAGGATACGGCAATTGGAAGCATTTTCTTATATTTGTTTGTTCTGTTCTCGTGCTATTTTCAGTCATGATAGAGCAAAACTTGAAAAGATGGAAGAGATATTGAATCTGCTTGAATGAATATTATTGATACACAAATTGTGTTTATATACAAGAAGGAAAACTGACTACTCCTATAAATCAGGGATTAGATATTATCTAGCTAAAAGTTAGGCTATACAATAGGTAAGACAATATATTACAAATAGGAAAGATAATATAAACGATTTTGTTTCCTAACACTCCCCCTCAAGTTGGAGAGTGGATATCTTGTACTCCCAACTTGTGAATCATAGGAACAAAAATCTCTTTCCCCAAGGGCTTTGTCAAGACATCAGCCAGTTGTTGTGCAGAATTAACATATTTTGTAGTCACAGAACCATCTTGGATCTTGTCTCTAATGTAATGGCAATCCATCTCGATGTGCCTAGTTCGCTCATGAAAAACTAGGTTAGCTGCAATGTGTAGGGCAGCCTTGTTATCACAATAAAGTGAAGCAGGATCACGATGTGAAAGTCCCAAGTCTGTCAATAGATATCGGAGCCATGTCAACTCACAGCAAGCTCCCGTCATTGCACGGTATTCTGCCTCAGCGGAAGAAAGTGAAACTGTTTTCTGTCGCTTTGATCTCCAAGATATCAATGAAGGTCCAAGAAAGACACAATAACCCGTAGTAGATCTTCTAGTGAGTGGGCAACCTGCCCAATCCGAATCACAGTAAGCTCTCAACTTGAAATCACTATTTGAAGAGAAGAATAAACCTTTACCAGGAGCACCCTTGAGATATCGGATGACCCGAAGAGCTGCCTCCATATGAAGTTTTCGAGGTTGATGCATAAATCTACTCAGGACATGTACAGCATATGTTATATCCGGCCTCGAAACAGTCAAGTAAATTAATCTCCCGACTAATCTTCTATAATGACTCGGATTTTTAAGCAAGTCACTCTTGTCTGATAATTTTAAGCCTCGTTCTGCAGGAGTATCAATGGGGGCTGCGCCTAACAGCCCTGCATCTTTAATGATTTCTAGCGCATACTTACGTTGGGAAATAAAAATTCCATTCTTAGAAGTAGAAACCTCAATACCAAGAAAGTACTTCAAATTACCAAGATCTTTGAGATGAAAATGGCCATGTAGAAATTTTTTAGTTGCAGCAATGTTAACAGGATCATTTCCGGTAATTAAAATGTCATCGACATATATCAAGAGAACAGTAAAGGACTTGCCTTGTTTTCTGGTGAACAGAGAGTAATCGGCTCGAGATTGTACATAACCAGCGGAGCAAATAGCCTCTGAGAACTTGGCGAACCACTGACGAGATGCCTGTTTCAAACCGTATAATGACTTATGGAGGCGACATACTATGTTATTCTCCCCCTGTCGCCGAAGCCCTGGCGGCAGAGACATGTATATTTCTTCAGTTAAATCGCCGTGAAGGAAGGCATTGTTGACGTCTATTTGGTGAATGGACCAACCGTAAGAGGCAGCTAAGGCGAGCAAGCAGCGAACCGAAATGATTTTGGCAGTGGGAGAAAAGGTGTCATGATAATCAACACCCTCCAGCTGAGTGAAGCCTTTGGCGACTAAACGGGCTTTGTACCGCTCAATAGAACCATCGGAATGGTGTTTGATTTTAAACACCCACCGGCAACCAATAGGAGTTTTACCGGCCGGGAGAGGAACGAGAGACCAAGTGCCGTTGGCTTGGAGAGCCTGTAATTCGGAACGCATGGCTTCTTGCCATTTGGGATAAGCGGCGGCTTCCGAATAAGAACTGGGTTCTGAGACCTTACTGATTTGAGCAACAAAAGAGCGATGTGCAGGTGTATACCGGTGATAAGAAACAAAATTGGCCAGTGGATATCTCGTACCTTTAGTCGGACCGGGCAACAAGGAGGACGATTGGGTGGAGGAAACGATGGAGCAGACATAATCACGGAGCTTGGCTGGCGGATCGGCATGGCGGCTGGAACGACGAAGTGGAGGTACGGCAGGCGGAAGGCTGGGTGTAGAAGAGGAGAGAAGTGGTGGAGGAGGTGAGGATGAAGAGGCCGGGACTGGTGAATCCGACGGAGGAGGATGCGGTGGAATCGAAGAGGAAGGAGGCAGGGTAGGGTGGAGAGGGGTGGGGGGAAGAGTGGCTGAAACGGAGTCAAAGGGGTAAGGGATGTCATGGGCCACAAGGGGAATAGGCCCAGAATTATCATTTTGGTTGAAATCGGTAGAGGAGGGCTGGAGAGAGGCATAAGGAAAAGTAGTTTCGTGAAATATGACATCACGGCTAGTGAAAACCTTTTTGGTTGACAAATCAAATAATTTGTAAGCCTTCTGACCAATGGGATACCCGATAAAGACTGAGGGTATGGAACGATAGTCAAATTTGTGAGAGGTATGGACATTAGTAGCATAGGCTAAACAGCCAAAGACACGTAGGTGGGAAAATGAAGGCGGTTTGGAGTAGAGAAGTTCAAAAGGGGATTTGTAAGAGAGAACCGGAGAAGGGAGTCTATTGATTATGTGTACCGCAGTAAGAGCACAGTCCCCCCAAAATTGGGTAGGGAGGCGAGCTTGAAATTTCAAAGCTCGAGCCACCTGCAAGATGTGACGATGTTTGCGTTCTACGACTCCATTTTGCTGAGGCGTATAAACACAAGAATGTTGAAAAATAACACCATTGTCATGGAAAAAGGAACGAAGTGAGATAAATTCCCCACCATTGTCACTTCGAAAAATTTTAATGCGAGACCCAAATTGCGTGAGAACATAATTAAAAAAACGTTGTAAAAGGGATTGTGTTTCATTTTTGTGTCGCATCAAGAAAATCCATGTGAAACGTGTGTAATCGTCAACAATAGTAAGAAAATAATAAGCACCAGAAAGAGAAGGATGTCGATAACGACCCCAAATATCACAATGAATTATTTCAAAAGGTTTTACAGAAGAGATTATACTATGACTAAAAGGTAAACGACTCTGCTTGGCCAAAGGACATATAGGGCAAGCATTATTTGGTTGAACGGAAAAATCCAAAAAATTCTTCGCGATGAAACTTAAACGAGGAGGTGACACATGGCCCAAGCGATTATGCCAGAGAGCGGTGGATGAGATGGTGAGGTTGCAGGTTGGTCGATGTGTGGATGAGGAAGAGTTTGTAACAGATTTCTTTGTTGCCAATGCCACCAAATAATATAGTCCGTCACGTTGTTTACCCAAACCAATCATCCTCTTCGTAGCCAGATCCTGTAAAACACACCAATAAGGGAAAAATGTTATGGAACAATTCAGGCCCCGTGTTAGACGACTAACGGACATCAAATCAACTTTGAATGTAGGTACACATAGCACATCTTTCAAATAGTAGGCGGAATTCAGAGGCATTGATCCCTTTGCAATAATATTAGCCTTTTGTCCGCTAGGCAACAGTACATGAGGCAACAGGCAATTTTTATTTGTGCGAAAAAATAATTTGGAAGATGAAGAAATATGATCTGTCGCCCCGCTATCGATGATCCAATTGCGGGAAGCGACTTTAGACAAACCTGGTGCGGTTACGGCATTTGCTTGAGAGCGAGACCCTTCATTTTTGTTGTCAAGAAGTGATAAAAGTTGCTTCAATTGGTCCTCTGAAATTCCAACAACGGGGGTACTGTCTTCTTTAGAAAGAGACTCGGACACATGATTAGCCACAGGCCGGCTATTGTTGTGAAATTGTTTTGGGCCTGAATTGTATTTAGCCTTTGGGTGGCCCGTAGGATAACCATGTAATTCATAACATGTTTGGACCCAATGGCCCAATTCTCCACAATGGGTGCAAAGAGGGCGTCCTCTCCCAGAACCTGGACGGAATTGATCGCGATCAATTCGGCGTCCCCCGCTGAAATTATCCGGCGATTTCTCCTGCGATCTGAAATCGCGTGACCCATATGGACGGTCGAACCTTCCTGCACCAGCCGACGGAGTGGATCTGTTACGGCTGTTGCTTCGAACAGCCATGGCGGCGCTACCACCAGAATCTCCGGCAGCGTGCGTTGAGCTCAAGAGACGTTGCTTTTCTTCTTGAGAGACCGAAGAGTAAGCTTGGCGAACTGAAGGGAGGGGGTTCATCAGGAGGATTTGGCCGCGAACACCACTGTAAGAATCGTTCAATCCCATCAAAAATTGCATCAATTTCTGTTGATCTTGTTGTGCCCCATGTGTTGCATCGCTATAGGAGTTTAGTTCATCCCATAGTCCCTTTAGTCTTGTGTAATAAGCAGAGACAGAGAGTTGTTCTTCTCGAAAATAAGCGATGTCTCGCTGAATCTCGAAGATGCGAGGTGCGTTGCTTTGAGAAAACCGTTCACGAAGATCTTCCCAAACTTCATTAGCGGTAGAGTAGTATATCACACTGTCTGAAATTTCCGGATTGAGAGTGTTGACGATCCAGGAGTGGACCATATCATTGCACCGAGACCAGGCTGCATAACCTTCTGGATCTGTTGTTTTCGAAGGTGCATCAATTGAACCATCGACGAAACCCAGTTTATTCTTGGAATTTAAGGCCAGAGTCATAGCCCTTCTCCAAGTAGAATAATTATCTCTATTCAGAGGTTTAGAAATCAAAACCAACCCTGAATGATCTGAATGGTGAGAGAAATAGGGGTTTGAGATATTCAGTTTTGAAGATTCTGTATTAGGATCGGTAATTTCTTTGCCAGGAACAGGAGGTGTTGGTGGTAATTCATTATTGGCCATGATGGCTGAAAGAGAGAGACCCTACACGAGAGATTTGAAGTGTAGTGACGGACCAAAATTTTAGTCCTGCTCTGATACCATGAAAAGATGGAAGAGATATTGAATCTGCTTGAATGAATATTATTGATACACAAATTGTGTTTATATACAAGAAGGAAAACTGACTACTCCTATAAATCAGGGATTAGATATTATCTAGCTAAAAGTTAGGCTATACAATAGGTAAGACAATATATTACAAATAGGAAAGATAATATAAACGATTTTGTTTCCTAACAAAACTTGTACCAACTACGTATTATTTTTGCATGCAGGAATTTTGGGGACGAAGAGGCGAGAATGATTGGAATCTCTTAAGTCCAAAGATCTCTTGGGACACTCTGAGGAACGTGATGGACATGAAGGCGAATATGGGGTCATTTGCCGCTGCATTGAAGGGCAAGGATGTGTGGGTTATGAATGTTGTCCCTGAAGATGGACCCAAGACACTTAAGACCGTGTGCTACAGAGGGTTATTAGGCACAGTTCATAACTGGTATGTCATTATTTATTGTTATACAACGCCTTTATGTGGATGTTATATGTTTTTGTTTTGTTTTCCCTTATCATTTGGTATACAAGGAAGCAAGATTTAATATTTATTATTTATATACAAATTGCTGCTACTTCTTGGCCTCAACCAACATTATCTTCTTTACATATCAAATAGTGAATGATGGAAAAATCAATTTGGCAATTGATCTATTTGTCAGTTATTTCTGTAGTGTCCATATTATTTTCTAACATGGCTCCGCGTATACTTCCATGTGCCATAAGTTGTGAATTTCAACTTCCGTTCAAGAAAAGAAGCTAAATTCTCTTTCATTTAACTACTACTCTTGTCTAATATTGCGTACCAACCATTACCAAAGACCTAATTTTGGATGTTGGATTGTCTGAATATCATTTTCTTACAGGTGTGATGCCTTCTCAACATACCCTAGGACTTATGATTTGCTCCACGTGTGGACTGTGTTTTCAGACATTGACAAGAAAGGTTGTAGTGGTGAGGATCTTCTACTTGAGATGGATCGTATCCTCAGGCCAACCAGGTTCATTGTTATCCGGGACAAACAACCAGTTATCAAGTTCGTAAAGAAGTATTTGACTGCATTGCACTGGGAAGCAGTTGTAACGGGTGATTCCACTTTAGATCCCAGCCAAGATGGAGACGAGGTGGTGTTTACCATGCAGAAGAAACTGTGGTTGATGAGCGAAAGTTTCAGAGATACAGAGTAGAAGAAGTAGTCGACTAGTTATTCCACGTGCCCTATTCTTGCGATTTGAGAAGCATATTGTAAGAATTGAAGGGAAAATTGATTTTTTTCATTTTGTAACAAAAAAGTGACATTCATCTTTCTTTTGTCAATTCTATCCCTTTTTCTGATTTAGCTAAGACATTGACACTTTTCTTTATAGGTTATTCTTAATTGTTTGATATTATAAAATTCAACTGTTGGGTGTTATTTCGGGCATTGCAAAAATATTAATAAGTCTATACAAAAGTGCACCATATTATTATCAGTTTTCACAAACTGCTTTTGACTGCTTGGCTGCATTTCTTTTCATTTTTAGTTTCTTAAACAGATTTAATGGTTTCTTTTGAATCAACAAAAGGGAGAGCTTTAAACCAAAGCATGGCTGGAGAAAAAAAACTCTAGAATTGTCAAAATCAAACAATTCAACAACTTCAAGGCAATGTACATTGCCTCTGAAAGACTTGCTTTGTAGGTTTACAAAAACTTTGAGCTTTTCCTTAAATATTTGATTTACGGGAAGTTTTATTCAAAGTAGTTGTTGTCATTGGTATCTGAATATCCATTACACTGCATTCCAATGTTTTTTTTGCCAAGATTTGCCAAGTATCTATTAACTGCACTGACTACATGTGCCAAATATGATATTGTACAAATCATATTATACATAAGCGAACCAACTGCACTGGAGTAAGGAGCTTGAGACATATAATCAATCGCCTCCTGAATAGTAATCAACTATTTGCTAGCATCACTGCAACTACCTGCCTATGAATATGTAGCAGACTTCTCAGTGGAATCAATATTTTCAGTCACATTCAAAGCATAAGCTACCAAATTTGCTTCTTCATACTTCTGTGGAGGTTTAATCTATCTGCGATGTCCATCCTTGACAATTGAATATTGTGGTGTTGCTGGTGGTGTGGGCAAAATATTATCGTTGGTCAATTCTGGGCTAGACTACTCTGTAGTAGACTGTTTTGAAACCTCTTATTGTTTCCCTAGATCAATTTTCAACTCCACCTGAGTTGAATGATTATGTTCTTCAATTTTATTCGAATACCCACGAGGTAAACCATGAACTATAGCAAGTTCATCAAATACTATATCTTTACTAACTACCACATTTCTTGTCTTATGGCTTATTAAAAAAAGTTCATATAAAACTATTTAAATCCTCATACCATATATGTAATCATATACACACTTTTGAAGGGACTATGTTGTTCTCATTTAATTTTGACTTCATCGACTACACAGAAAGGCAACTGAATTTCATACCTTATGTGGCACGTCTGTACTCCTGTGACCTTGAGGAAAGTAGAAGAGCTTATCCCCAACATGCGGCATGTTATCTATGGGATAGGCACAGCCGAGCGACAGTGGCATACAAACTGTTTTCTCCTCAACCAAATACATAAATCTCAATATCATTAGAATGCATAACTAAAGGACTTGAAATTAGAATTTTTTGCCAATATAAAAGATAATAAAAGGCTAATATTTTGTATATTATAATATTATACCTGAGTTTCGAGATATTCTTTTTGGGACCATCCAATTGGCCAATTAACATCATTTTGCAAAAAGATGTACTTTTGCTCAATATCATACCTTAATTGCAAAAAATAAAAATTCAATACACTGGAAAGTCAAAAAATGTAACGAAATTTAAAAGAAATCATATCACACTTCAATTCTCAATTCTAGTAACTCTATTTCTTAATGATCATACAACTTTTGGATATCCTAGCATCATAAATTCTTATAACACACCAAATTTCATAGTGAATCAAATAGATTAGATAATTGATTAAACAAATGAAAACAAGCATATCTCAATTCCATTAAAAAAAAAAGGGAACAAAATGCGGGGCGGAACGAACGTTTTGTTTGACGACAGGGGATTTATGCTGGAGGCGTTTGAGGATGAATTCAAACACTTCCTTAATGATGCTGACATGGGATGACCTCAGAAGCTCGCAAATCTCCTCCAATTTGTAGACCGGAATAACCTTGTCCTCGTCCGACGTCGCACCGTCTATCATCTTCGACCTCTAGTAAGACTCCACCGCTCTCATGCTCTGCTCCATTTTCTCTGATTTATCTCTTTTTACAGAACTCTATGCTGCTACTAATTTGTTTACTTTTCACCACCAACAAATCAAGACAATGGAGTTGCTAGGAGAGAAAAAAAAAAAACAACAAAAACACGAAGTACAGTGTAACGGGTTGGACATTAATTCAGTTTTACCTTTTTTCTTGATGAACGTTTGACTGCATAAAATCTTTGTCGAAGATTAAAGGAGGGACAGTTAATGAGCAAATAATAAAAGAAAACAAGAATCTGAAATGTTGCGAGAAAAGAAAACAGAGAAACTTGCAAAAGATGAAATTAAGAGGAAGAAAACCCTTGATTTTTTTTTTCTCTCTACAACCTCAGTCCCTCTCAAACAAGACGATTCTAGAAAACAAGAAAAAGAAATGATATTACCAATGACTCCCCCACACACGGCTCGGCTAACCTGCTGGCTCGAACGCTGATGCTAGACATTCGGCTTATGAACAGTAGCCAAAACCGCCTCTTTTATATTTAGTTAGAAGATTTTAGTATTACAATGTTTATGTTTAGAATGTATCAATTTAAACGATATAGTGAAATCGATTTAATATTTATTTTTTACTTGTTTGAAATATATATGTTACTTTTTATATCGCTAAAAGCACGATTAGAAACCAAATCAAACTGCAAAAATAGTTTGCTTGATTTAGTTTGAAAAATGAAATGAGTTTGTTTTATCTCTACCCATATCGAAGAGTGTTTTATCTCTACCCACTAATTGCATCACTCTAGTAACTATGATTGAATGCTATAACAAGTTTAGCCTTTCCTCATTGAATGCCAGATTTTTTTTAAATTAAATTTTTAAGAGTACTGCTATTTATTTAGATTGCTGATGGTTAGTAGTATATGTGTCATTTGAGTGACTAGGCATCTCGAATGCGACTCATATCACTATATTTAAGAGGTATAATCACTTAGCACAATCAGTTAAATGATGCTTAGACTGTTGACCATCAACACTCTTAATAAATATCATTATTCAATTCTTAAAGCTAGATCCAATAATATATAAACGGGATCATAAGTTTTTTGAAATTTGACCAAATCAAATAATAGAAACTAAAAAGTAAAAATTGAAGAAAAATATAATTACAGGGATCAACTATGGATGTTAAGTAGGTTCATGAGTCGAGCCGAGTCGAGCACAAGTTGACTCCTTTTCGAAATCAACTGGTCTCTTGGTGGGGGTGAGTCAAGCCAGCTTGTGAGCGACTTGCAACTTGCCTATCATTTAAAAAAAAAAAAAATTGAAAATTTTATTTTTATTCACAAAGTATAAGGAAGTTGTAAGAATTTATTTCATTTTTACTTCTCCCGCCTCCCCTTGCCTTCACCTCTGAAATGTAAAGAAATAGTGAGCATAAAAAATTTCATTTTGTCAAAAATAAAATAAAATATTATCATGTAGCTAATTCTTCTAATAATTTATTAGAAGAATTAGCCGCATGATAGATGGTGAATTTAAAATTGCACACGAATTAACATTTCATGTATAATTTTTGGTACAAAAAAATAAAATAAATATAATTTAACTACGAATAAAAGAAACAAAATATACATACAATACTATCTTTTTGTCCGCAATTACAAAATTAAAAAGATGCTGGAAAGCCCCATTCACTTTCTATGGACTTCTATTCGGGTTGTATTATTTTTCAATCCACGTGATACATCTCAATCAAATATATGATTTTTCATTACAGACCATCGTACGTGAGTGCTAATAAACCCACAAGTGTTGTCAACAAGTCCTAAGCTATATTGGACAATATCAGTATTGATATTGTTGTCCATTCCTCCATTGAAGTGAATTAAAGAAGTTTATCAGTTGTTGATATTGTTGTGCATTCCTCCATTGAAGTAAATTGAAGATGTTGGTCCCAACTAATGTCTCGTACCATGTAGTTGCTCCAAGTTATGAGTTTCATACATTTAGAACTCAGAAAAAATTAAATTTGTATAATTCGAATTGAATTACGAATTACGCGGTTTTATAATTCTTTCTCATAGTGTGGATATATTTGTTTCAAATGGTAAAATTTAAATTATTTTGAAGTAACTTAAAACAACATTTGACCGTGTATCATTTGAAATGGGCACTACATCTAGGAAAAAGTAATTGGTATGCCATAGAAAATAATTTTAAAAGATGTAATTAGCACAAAACATCATTACCTTTTAATGTTATTATACAAAACGTCGTTACATTTCATTTTTTTTTTACATTTTTCACCCATATTGTGGAAAATGTCATTTTCATCCAATTTATCAATAAATAAAAATAAAAAATGACAATTATACCCTCATATTTAAATATAAGAAAAATTAAAGAATAAATTACAATTATACTCCCAAACTTTTTTAAAAACTGCAAATGAGTCCAAACAAATTATTAAAAGGTAATTAGCACAAAACGTCCCTACATTTTCATATTATTGTATAAAAAGTTCATACTTTTTTTGACATTTTCACCCTTATTTTCACACTACATTACAAAAATCATCATTTTCATTTTTTTTTTCAATTAAAAGTTGTAAAATAACGAATATGCTCTCCTATTTACAAAAAAAAAAAAAAAAAAAAAAAAAAAAAATCTTTTATTTTATTGAAATTTATTTGTATTTTGTGAAAATTTTGAGAGTGTAGTTGCAATTTGTTCTCTTTTTTTATTTTTGTTTTATTTAAATAAGATGGTACATTAGTCATTTTATAACTTTTAATTGAGAACATTGATGAAAATAATGATTTTCGCAATGAAATGTGAAAATGTCAAACAAAAAAAATGAAAGAAATTGACGTTTTGCATAATAATATTAAAAAATAGAGACATTTTGTGCAATTAACCCTTTTAATAATTTATTTAGATTCATTTGCAGTTTTTAAAAAAGTTTGGAAGAATAATTGCAATTTTTTTGTTTTATTTAAATAGGAGGGAATATTTGTCATGTTACATTTTTTTTAATTGATAAATTGAATAAAAATGACATTTTCATCAATGAAAAGTTAAAATAAGAGTAAAAATGTCAAAAATAAAATAAAATGTAGAGACATTTTGCACAATAATATTGTAATGACGTTTTGTGCTAATTACCCATTTTAAAAGTGTTCACCATTGCGACACTTACTTGATGTAACAAAAAATCTTCACCCTTGCACTATAAAATTAAAATCAAAAGAAATATTTAATAATGAGAGTGAAACAAAATTTAAATTGGAGATGAGATTCAAATTGCATAGAGGATGAAAATAAGTTCAACAGATTGCAAAATAAAGTGCATCAAGTCCAATCATCACCCGTCAACATAGATAATTCTGAAATTGATAACAAAAAATAGTTATTTCGTTTCTATAATGAATCGAAGTTTCAAGACCATTATAATTCTTTCAAAATCTATGCAAAATAAATGAAATTAAATTGTATTAATAAGGTTTTGGAGAATATGAGAAAAATTACAATGAAAGCAATGTTTGTCCTTATATTTTCAATTTCACACTTCTTAATTTTCCCACTGAACCTTCCAAAATATGAGCACAAGAAAATTATATCAATGATTATAAAAACTTTATATAATAGTTTTTTTCAAACGCACGCTCTACCAGAATGAAAAGAAAAATTAACGATTGCATATCCCGTAATATACTATTATGAACCATGCATGGAATACAAAATATTATAAATACTTCATTAATCAACTTAAAATACGGCGTTTCTTATTCCTTGTTCCAAATTCGATCACTAACCCTAAGCTACATTATCCTACTATATATTCAATGTTGCTCCCAATTCCTTGACTTTTACACATATTTAATTTAGTCATTTTTGATCACAAAATCGTCAATTGCAACATAAAACATAATAGTATTGAACCAGATGTTTAATTACTGAATATATTATTGTTTGACACGCTTGGTTGGACCATCACTGGATTAATACCGATGGGAAATTGAGAATTCAAACATTAAACAAAGAACCAGAAGATTCTTCAATCTAAAGAATTCATATATGATATTTGTCTTTTTATTTATAAAAAATTGGTTATTGATTGTCACTATCTAAAATATCGATTGAATATTCTAGATTTCTAGAAATTAATTAGGGTGATATATGGATCCCCATTATCCTCCATATTGACCATCTAAATATTATTTGTATATAATAGATTTAAAACAAATTCTAAATGATTGCATGGTGTTTGCAGCCTAAAATTTGAGAAATTATTGATCAAATTATGAATATAATTTTCAATTTACACAATCAAGACGGTGTATCTTGTTAATGATAATGATACTAAATCTCAACTTTTTAATAAATGTTAGTTAAGATGTTGATAAATGGTTTAATACTATTATTTGTTAACCATCTCCAATTAATTTAATTGAGAACAAAGTATTTTCAATTTCTGTTTAGGGAATTTTATTATGCATAATGTCAAAATAATAATTCTCCTTGTTATAATTGGTTTATGATTAGAGTCTGATTTCTTCCATTAATTATTTTGAAAATGCAATATATGTAAAATTGATCCACCATAATGCACTGAAATGGAAAGTAAAGAATGTTAAGAATAAATGAGAAGTTTTGAATCCTTATTTGTTGATTGTCAATTTGACTGGACAATTCTCTCAACATTAGGGATGAATTAAAAATTTGGAATAATGTACAAATGTGTCATTATCTAAATCTTCACAAAAAATAACTTGAATCAAAAGTTTGAAACATAATATATTTAGATGTATTTACTGATCAAATAAATCAACAATATCCCACACACCAGCTTTAAATATTCTAACTCGAATTAACGTCTTGATGGACAATTAGTTAATATTATATTTAATAAATTTATTGCACACCTAAAGCATAATGTATTCTATTCTAATATAAAAATCTACAAACGAAATTGAGCAATTAATAAAGATGGTTTCAGTAACATGACATATTCTCTCGATGAGATTAGACATAACAAATTATAAACCTCAGAAGAGGATCATATACCTAATATATTGAAAATTGAGATATCTCAATAAATTGTGTTATTATGAAGAAAGAAATAGAATAATAAAAAAAATTGTCGTCAACAATTTTGCACATAATGTATTGTATCGTGTTATGAAATTCATCGAAACATATCAATTGAAGTACTGATTGGCCAAATAAAAGGGATGCGATCCTAAATTGAATTTATTAGAGAAACCTAAAATTTTTGGACCTATAATCCGAAAATCTAAAGGTATATTCTTATGCGAAGTGAAAATATAAAAGGCAAAGTTATGATATGAAATGTACGACTCTTTAATAATTAATTTCGCAAATAGATAAATTATCTCGTGGTGGATACAATCACAAGTCTCTATATTTGTTAGCCTAACAATGCATGAAATTTGATATGCATGTAATAACTTTAATTATAGTTAACTCATCTGATATGACTATTAATATTACCTTGAAGGATTTAATATATTTAAAGCATAATTCAAGTGATATTGTCATGAAGGAGAGTAAATATGTATTACACACTTTTTTCCTCGACCAAGGTTTTGTCCCATTAGATTTTCCTGACAATTTTTAATGAGACAACTATTGTTGGCTTATTAAAAAGAATAATGTACTATTTTTCATTCTTTAGATTTTTTTCCCATACGTTTTTTATAATAATGTTTTAATTAAGCATATTCTCCATGTAATGATTGTCCATAACCTCAAAGACATTAATCATCAAAATAAAACTCTAATATGTATGAGACTACCAAAGAGATCAACAAAAGTTATTTTTCGAATCATCATTTTACATAAATTATCAAGTTTTGTCCTTCTAAATTTTCTTAAAGATATTGACGTGCAAAATATTAATATTGAAGACATTGACATACAAGACATTGATCGCTTGATACAATAATTAAAATCAGGGGGAGTGGTTGTACTTTTTTTTTCGATCAAAATTTGTTCCACTGAATTTTCGTGACAAGGTTTTAACTAGACAATATTTAATTACTCCAAATTATTTGTACTATATTTTCATTTGTTGGCATTTTTGTTCCATTGAATTTTTTGCCAACTTTTTTTTCCCAATAAAATAGCTATTGTGTAAATAATCATTCCAGGGTGAGCGTTATAAATATAATAATATTTATAACTAACTTTTACATCATTGTGGCCCTAATCATTATGACTGTTATATTTCTTGTTGCCATAATTCTTCTCTACAAATATGAGTTTTTGGTTCTTAGTAAAACACACAAATTTTATTGACTTCCCTCTTCTGCTCTCTCTTTTTTCTCTCTAGTTTAAGACGGAGTTTAATTTTTTATTTTTTTTTTGCACTAATTGCACAATACATATTTTCTTTTTTTCTTTCTTTTACTCAATTCAGTTATATGAAATGGATTCTACTAGTTTCAGACAAAATATAGTAAGAGAAAATGTACATGTATTGCTGAGCATTTTTGACCTCCATTTTCTTGGAAATAATTCATTTTGAAATAGTTTTTGATGGAGAATGTGTGGTTAAAAAATAATATATATATTAAAAAATTTACATATGATATTATTTTATTATAAAATGTGTGGTTGAAAATAAGAGAAAAAAATATATTTTTGAAATAATATGGACCAAACAAGGCCTCGATAAGAGAGAGAAAAAGATTTTGGTGTACAGTTTATTTTGCTTAAAATAGACAAGAGCTATGTTTGTAAAATGATTGAAGTTCATGTTTTTAATTAGGGTGTATTTATAAAGTGGTGAGATAAATAAAAAATTTGACAATAATATATTTTTTTCATTTCTTTTAGGGTGTATTTGATTGACTTTTTTTTTTTTTTATTGAAAATATTATTTTTTACCTAAACTTTTACATTTTGAATGTTTGATTGATAATTTTTTTTATGGAAAATATTTTTCAACTTTTAATCACGTGACAATATATTTTTTCAAAAATAAGAAAAACGTTTTTTTGGTGAGTGGTAGTTTTTATTTTTCAGGTGATTCTCTCTATCTTTTTTCTCTCTCTCTCTCATCTATCACATCTTTCTCATCTAACCACAATAAACAAAGACAAGTATAATATTTTCAAGGTTGAAAACTAATTAATTAAAACATATTTAATTAATAATTTTCATACAAATATATTTTAGACAATTGAATTGCCTAAAATTTATTTTCTTTTCATCCTAATTTTATATTCTCAATCAAACGCAACCTTAGGGTAATTATATTACCACTATGAATTTTGTTAGTTACACTACAATTCTAAGCATTTTTTTATTTACTTAAACAACCTTAAATAAAATTACATAAATGGAGTTTTAATATATAAAATATTTTATTAATTACACCACAATCATAAATCTAAATTTTTATTTCTTTCCCTCAAAAATAGTTGTACCATAGCTTTTCCGTTGACGGCTTGTGTGTTCCTCTACGGTGAAAAATAATTTTATTTTCCTCTCTGATTTCAGGTCATGATGAAACCCAATTAGCATTATGTTGAGAAAAATTGTCTTCTCACATTTGCAAATGGCTTTCCAGATGATAACGAACTCCATTTTGAGATTAGAGATGGCAATGGAGCGGGTTCGGGACAGGGCACATTCATCCCGCCCCGTGTCCCGTCCCGCCTTAAACGGGACGGGACGGGGCGCGGGATGGATCGGGGCAGGGATGGGGCGAGAATTTGCCCCATTTGTTGCCCCGTTTAATTATTATTATTATTTTTTTTTTTTTTACATTTTCAAAATTAGAGTTATGTTATTATTTAAAGTTCAACCCTTAATCCAAAACCAACAAGTCATTCCATATATTTTAAATTTTTTTTTAATTTTTTCAATTAATATATTAACTTGCCTTGATTAATTTGTATAAATCTTTCAAAAGTAAAGCATATTTATTTAACTATCATTATTCATAATTTTAAATTATATAATTTAATTATAATAAAAAGATTGAATGTCCGAATTTATAAATTATATAAACAATTGTTAGTTATGTAAAATTTTAAATTGACAATTGTATAATATAATTGTTGGATTAGAAACATGTTATAAAATTACAAATAAAACCAACAAATTATTATAATTCTATTTTTTATTATTTTTTCACGGGGCGGGTTCGGGGCGGGGCATCCTCGCCCCACGCCGCCCCGCTACCCACCAAGGGGCAACCCACGACGCCCCGCCCCGCCCCGCCCCATCTCGCCAACCCATCGAGGCGGATTTTTTTGCTCTATTCGGGGCGGGACGGATTAAATTGTCATCCCTATTTGAGATTGAGTTGACTGACTGGCATAATACTACGTTAACATATAGCATTGCATAAGAGGAAAGTGAGACAATCTTATTTTTTCATCGTATTTTTATTCCAATATTCTATTAGATAGCACCATCTTATTCTTGATAATATTTTTTGTTCGAAATTTCTTTTAAAAAAATATATATGTTGTAAATATATAATTACCTAAATTTGAATAATTTAAAACGAATAATTTGTAAAATAAAAATTAGTTCTCAGCCGATTCTTAATCCCAATGGAGAAAAGAGAAATTATTAAATGGAATTCACAAAACGCGATGCAGAATCATACCATTGGTTTTCTTATCAATGGAATTTACAAAATGTGACATTTAGACTGTTCAAATGACTAAGCCCCTCTCTGGTGAGCATTTTTTTGGGAAAAATATTGTTTTAAATAAGGAATTTTGGATAATGTGTGGTTAAAAAATAGAATTTTTTTTTAAAAAAAAATTTACGTGTAAAATATTTTGTTATGTAATTGTGTGGCTGAAAATGAGTATGTAGAAAAAATAATTTTAAAATAATGGGAGACAAACAAGGGCTAAATTGATTGTACACCGTTTTTTATTGTGATAAATATTTGTGATAAGTTCAATTAAATAATTGGATAAATTAGGATTTAACTCGTTAACATTTCACGTAATATGATTATAGATCCTCAACATTTAAAAGTGAGGTTTTGGATTTTCGATTTGTTAAATTAGTGAATTTGGAATGCTAATCGACTAAAATCACCAATTTAAATGTTAAAATTACATGTAACTTTTACATAACTTACACTTAGGGTCCGTTTGATTGCAAATGTGAAATTTAGATGGAAAAAAATGAATTGCATGGAATTAAATTATCCAGAATTTGTTTTAGAGAGAATTGTAATTAATTGTGTTTGATTTGTATAATTTTTTACATAATCCGTTTGGCTTTTTTTCATGTAAATTGTTAATTTTTGGGAAAAATTTTTTTTTTACAATTGAGGATAAAATTTATTTGAATTGCCAAAAAGTAATAAAAATAAAATAAAATAAATTTTTTTTGTGTTCGTTTAACTTTGTTTTTCATGCAAATGATCAATTAAATGGATAAAAATTTTTACCATTGAATCTAGAATGTGTTCCAATTACCAAATATATATATATATAAAAGGAAGATGCCTGGAAAAGCCTTTCCCACCATATGAGGGCATTGGGGTGCGTGAGGCTGAGAGAGGGAAAAACATGTCCCTAGCGAAAAAAAAAAAAAAAAAAAATCAAACAACCCAAAACCAAGAAAATAGAATTTCTTTTCCCTTTTCCATGGAATTGGGTCCATTTCAAACAGACCCTTAAAGGATAAAACTGTCAAATTTAAAAAAAATACTTGTACCTCCAATTCAACTAAAAGTCATGTCCAATTTGAATGCTCAAGTTGACTATTTCCGTTGTGTACAAATCCAAAACCTCATTTTTTAAGATTGAAAATTCATAATACCGACACTTAAATGGTTGAGGAGTCCAACCCTAATTTACCCGTTAAGCTATGGTTGTTAGTTTCAAAAATTTGTAAGTTACGCTATCAAATGAAATACTACAAAAGAGTGCTCAGAGTACATCCAGAGCCGGTCCTTGAATTTTTGGTGTCCTGTGCGAGATTTTAAAATGGTGCCCCCTTTCAAGTAATTAAAACATATATTAAAAAAAATTCAATAATATTATTTCATCGCAAAAATATGATATTTCAATATCTAATTTTTTATATATATCATGAATAAGAAAAATATAAATAAAGCTCAAAAGCATCTCTCGAACTTCATCAAAATTCATATGTCATCATCCAAGAACCATCCTTCACTAAGACTCTTCGGGCAATTCCATATAAGCAAACCTTGAAATAACAAAAAATAAAAATATCACGTGTAAAGCTTGAAATGCAACAAATCATGTAAAAATATTTCTTCTCGCATTTTTAGAAGCAAACTCAGTAATTTAACTTTCGTAATCAATATTTTCTAGAAAATCTGGCTCAATAGATATCAAAACTAATCTATTCAATCGTTCTTGTAACATGGTTGATCGCAAATAAGATTTTAATAACTTTAATTTTGAAAAACTTCTTTCATCAGATGCAACAGTGACATGAATTGTCAATAATATTCTATAAGCAATACATGCATTCGGAAAGCAATCCAATCTTTTCCAATAAGTCAATATATCAAAAGCCGTCTTTATTTCTTTTGGTAAAATATTTCGCAAAACTTTTAGCTCTTGAAATAAATCTTCGCCATCAAGATCGCAAAAATTTACATGTCGTAGAACAATATCAAGATGATCACAACATGTTTTCAAATTAGCATCATCCAATGAGTTTAACTTGTCAGAAGAAAATAGAAATCCAAATTTTTTTTCATATGAATTGAATTGATCAAACCTTCGTTCAAGTGATCCAATTGCTTGATCTACTATATAAAGGAAATAATTGGTTTTGAAAGAATTTTCAGGTGATTGTGCATCATCTACAATAGCATTTTCATCAAAATGTTTCCTCCTACGAATATAATTTAAGGTAGGAATACTATTTAAAAATATTATATTCAATAAAATTAGAAAAATTATAATTAGTTAGTCACAATATTCTTAATTTTAATATCTTATGCATAATAATAATTTTATATTTTAAATATTTAATTATAAATAAACATACAACTATAACAAATTTATTTTTGGTGCCCCTACAATTTTTGAGGCTCTGTGCGGTCACTCACCTCGCACGCTCTCAGAGTCGCCTCTGAGTACATCACATAAGTTAGTGCTATTTATGTCTATTTCCTTTTAGGTACAAATAGAAAACTTATTCATTTAATCACGAAATTGCTAAAATAATAATAATGGAAATTGATATTTGTATAGTCCATGTAGGACCCTGTGTTGTGAGGGGGCTATTAGCCTTGATGTATACAAATGTGTACAATAAGTGCTTCCCAATAATAATGTCAGCTCAATTATTGTTGATTGAAAATTTTCTAGTTCTTGTCCCCCAATTTTTTTCATACATGATAATCGTCCCGTTTTAATTCGATGTGGATGTGTGCTAGCTTGTAGCAACATGTATAAGTTGATAACTATTCACAAGCCATCGTGATCGGTCCAAAGATTAGCTCAATTTCATCACATAAGTTTTTCGACTAATTGTCTGTAAACTCTATGGACCCTCTTAGTAACACCATCAATGGTAAAAATGACATACATGAATTTTCATCTACGGAACATGTTTCTTCTTTATTTTGTTTAGGAAAAAGTAAATTAATAATGTTATTCATCAACGCTTTGCCACATTATTGACAAATAACATCACTCAAAATAAAATGAACAAGCGAACAATCACTAGTCGGGATTAACAATCTTTCTTTCTAAGAAATACTTAGGGTCCGCTTGATAGTGTTTCTACTCATACTTTTTGTAGAAAAGTTTTCTTAAAAAGTTACCTTAATTAGTGTTTGAAACTAATTTTTATAAAAAAAAAAATTCTCTTTAGAAAAATCATTTTAGAGAAAATCACGTAGTTAATTTTTTTCTATAACTAGTAAAACGCACGTGCAATGCATGTGTCATAGTATAGTTGACTACGTAATAGCGTAAATATAAAAATGAAAAAAAATAAAATAAAGATATCACGTTTAGACATACAATTTACTTGAGTATGAAATAAAAAATACTCATGAAAAAAACGAGTTACAAACAAATATTCTAAAAAGCAAACGAATGATGATTTATACATTTCAAAAGATGCACTTGATACATCATTATAGTTAAGTTATAAGTCAAAGCATCATGAAACTTGTTATACATTGCGGCTAAAAATCACATTTCATGGAAAAAATTTGATACAAGAGTAGTGCTTCAAAACAAAATAAAGTTACAAGCCAAAAGCCTCACAAAGTTGACATTGTCATCTGAACAACAAAACCCATTACTCTATGAAATTTCTTGGCACCGCAATATTCACAAATAGTTGACTGCACAAGTACATGGCATTTAGTCCGAATATTCAGCAAATTAAATTTAGTACGCTCATCATTTTCTACAATTTCATCAACTCTAAGTCGATTATGTTCATAGTCATACGAACTATCGACTCCATGTTATGTTGTAATAAATTCAAATCTCGAATATATACCATAACGACAGTCGACAATAATATGTGATTAAAAACGAATGAACGTTTTTTATTTAAATGTTTGATTTAGTTTATACCAAATTTTAAGTATCGAAACCTAATTAAATCATTTCAAAATTGGTTGGTTCAATTTTAAAATGATCGAAAGCTAAACCACATACTTTCAAATCAACAATTTTAAAATTATAATTTCAATTCAATTTTAAATCTTAATGATTTTTGTTACCCCGATAACTGGTCTAAGAGCATAATGATAAAATAAACCCCTGTTTGGTGGTCATTATTTTCAAAATACAATGTAAAAAGTGAGTTTTAGGAGAATTTGTGGTAAAAAAAGTATGAAGAAATTTTATGTTTATGTACAAAATATATTATTATATAAATGCGTAATTAAAAATGAACATATAGGAAAAATAGTTTTAAAATAATGATTCTCAAACAAAGGCTAAGTAACTTAGGGGTGTATTGAATTGTAACTTTTTAAATACTTTTAAAGACTTTAAAAGATTTAAAAAGTTTATGGGTATTCAATTGAGATTTTTAAAATCTCACTAAAAATTCAGGTGTATTTAATAGAGACTTAATTAGACTTTTAAAAAGTCTTTAAAAGTTTCAATGTATTTAGTTAAATTTTTTTGAAGTTTCTAAAAGTCTCCAAGGTATTAATTTTAAAGCAGAAAGCACAAAAACAAAAGAGAGCTGCTATACGTACATGGATTTAAAATCACTGTACTACAGAACATACACATCCATTGGGGGGGGGGGAGGAATTTTTTTTTTTTTTTTTTTTTTTTTTTTACAATATTTTATACATGGAACCCACTCCCATGTGAGTGAGATTTCAAAAATCTGTCCAAATTCTGGCAAAAAATTTTCTATACGTGGAGATTTTTTGAAAGCAAAATTTCAAAATAAAGTCTCTCATTCACTCTAAGATTTTGGAAGACTTTGACAAAAGTATTTTTTAATATTTTTTTTTGTCTAGTAAATATTCTCTTTCTTCTTCTATTCTACGAACCTTACAGTTATGATTAAAAGATTATTATTTCTTCTTTTGCCTGTTAATTATATTTGTTTTTTTTTCTCTCTCTTTTATTATTTCTCTTCTCTCAATAAAAAAAAATTGATGAAAAATTCTAGTAACATTTTTTATCCAATTTTGTTATGCAATTGATCAATTTTATATTAAAAAATACTAATTTATCATTAAATTTTAAATATATTACTTGAAATATTATGAGCTTGTTTGTTCCCCATTTTTTAAAAAAAAATGTATTTTGGAATAGTAGATTGATGGAGAATGTGTAGTTAAAAAATAAGGAAAATTTTGAATTTACGTGTAAAATTATTTTATTAAAGAATGTGTGGTTAAAAGGAAGAGAAGAAAAATATATTTTGAAAAAAATGGGGCTCAAATGAGGGCTAAATAAATATTTTTTTAATATTTTAATTATTTGTTAATCTATTTAAGATGATTTAGTTTTTCTTTCTTTTAAAAATATTTTTATATTAAATGAGTGAACGGGATGGATATCAATTCTCAACCTTTTATGTGAGAATGTAAGCGATTTCTATCTTAAATAAAAGTTTTGAGTAGTTATTTGAATTCTATAAAAATCTATAAATAAATTTAAAATGAAAGTCCACAAAAATTTCACAATTTCATATAAATTTATAAAAGTTCACGAAATTCGCAAAAGTCATCACTTTGAAAATGTATATAAAAATATTCAAAAATCCTAATTGAATACACCTCGAGCATATTTGATCCCCATTATTCCAAAAATTCAATTTTTTCACTTTTTTTTTTCAATAACATATTTTTAATAAAATAATATTGCATGCAAACTTAATTTTTTTTCTTATTTTTTAATCATACATTTTCTATTAATCTACTATTTCAAAATGTGTATCTATATATATATTGGTTAAAAAATGGGGTTCAAAATTGCAAAATAATTACTCACTCCGTCCCAATTATATAGGTTGAGTTTCGTTTGTCTCAAATACATAGGCTGATTTATATATTTTGATTATTTTGATTTGTTATTTTACTAAAATGTCCTTATTTATTTTACATAGTTAAAATCAATATTCTCCACTTAATTTACACACTTCTTGAAATCATCCAAATACTCACTCATTTCAAAAGTTCAAATTATGATTTCAATGAATCTCATCAAAATAATTTATGAATGTGAGAATTGAAAATTAAATAGGGATAAATTAAGAAAATTCTTAGCAAAAATTATTTTTTCATTAACATTAATTATATTTTTTTAATTCGTGTGAAAAAAATAAATAGTTTATATATTTAAGGCCCTGTTTGATTTCCATTCTCATTCTCATTCTTCTACTCATTTTTAACCACATATTTTTCAATAAAATAATATTTTTCATCACATCAATAACTTTTAAACCACATATTCACCATCATTATATCAAAAAAAATATATTTTCTTCAAAATAATGTGCATCAAATGAGGGCTCTTAGGATGGAGGAAGTACTTATTTGGCCACTGCAGTTGCCAAAAAATAACTGTAGCTTAACATTGCCTTGGAAAAGACAAGGCATTCTTGAACGGTCCACGTCAATTCATAATTCGGACAACAAATTATCCACGTGGCAGCTTTTGCACAGAGAACAGCCTTTCGACCGGACAAAGTGCCATCTCAGTGTTACAATTAAAGGGCAATGAGAAAAAGGGCTTATGGGCCGACATAAACACAGATATCACGTGTTTTGGGCAGGCCTTACGGGCCCACTAATGAAACTTTATGTCAAATACGATGGGTCAGCTCAAACTGAAGTTATAAGACTGAGGAGAAAGTGAATACATAGGGATTCATTCTCGTACCCTTTTCTTTTTTAGACTTTTTTTGGGATTCTTTTTATGTCTGGGAGGAGGAAATAAATGGGTTTGTGAAATGACACTTTGATGCTGGTCGACCTTAGCATTACTCAATAGCTTCTAATAGTGGATTTGATATGCAAGGAGGAGATTGGGAGCCTCGACTCGACTCTTACTTCCGTTCAAGGAGTTAGTCAATAGCTTCTAATAGTGGATTTCAAGATTTTCTACGAGAAATAGAAACAAAAGTTTTGTCAAATGGATTCTTAATAATTTTACGAAAAATGAAATATTATAATTGAGAGAATATTAAGAGCTTATGATATCTAAAAGTGATATAAATTTTCTCATGAGTGAAGTGCTCCTTATACCTTCTGCGTTGTCGATGGTCTCACATACGATTATTCTCATTGATCATTGATAAGTGTATTTTTCACACTTATTTGAGGCTTTAAACTATAGAATTGTATTGTTCTTTTGGCAAAAAAAGACCTAAATTGTATTGTATTACTTTTTTTTAGGTAAAACTCGTGTTTGAATAGAAAATTGGACGAAAAAATGCAAAAATAGTAAGAGAATGCGAAATCCAAAGCTTGGGGACTAAAATGCAAATATTCAAAAGTTATGTCAAATATCACGATGAAAATTTGAGAGTGTTAGACATCGATTGGATGAGGAAAGAAGCCAAATGGGCGAAATATCATCAAAGTACTACCACATATAAACTTCCAGCCGAAAAAGTTATGCTTCGAACTTTCAGTCTCAACTTGAGACCCATGTTTTGGATAGAAAACATTCGAATTGAAAACTTCGTATTTCTATAGGAATTGTAGATATTTGAGTCGGCTTTCCAACGCACTTTGAATTATCTCAATTGGATATCAGGAGAGAAATATGTGATCAAAATACTGAAAACTGTCAAGTGAAAAAAAAATGTATAACTATGCGTACGCACAAGCCTGCAAGTCTTGCGTACGCGAGATCCCAATTCTCCCCACCTAAGATCATTTCACTTGTATTATGCGTACACACAAAGTATACCATGCGTACGCATGGTTCAATTCCCGAAGATTATTTTATTTTATTTTCTTTCTTTTGGAAACTCTTAGCATACAATATTTTGGCACCTTATTTATACTAGAAGACGTTCAGAACGTGAAAGGCTCCTTTTAGACCTAAAATCTTGATATTCTACATATTTTGGAGGCGAAGAACAAGGCTTGATCATCAATCCAAGGCGAATTATGCAAGATTATTGAAGATTATTCAACATCTTTCAAGATTTCATTCAAAAAAGTGGTTTTCTCAGCTTTCTTCCATCTTTTCTTGTTTCGGGTGATATTTTTCCATCTTTCTTGTATATTTTAATTATTAGGATGGTTAGCTAGTTTTTCTATTGTATTGGATGATTGAGGAACCCTATTTTTATTTATTTCAATTCAAAACTTTAATCTAGTTATTTCTTGTGATTTATTATTTGATTTTGCATTCCATTGCACTATTGAATTGTTTGGTCATCAATTGAGTAGTTAGTTGCTTGTTGTAGTGTAGGAATACTCACAATGAGTCTAGAACGCGGAAAAATTAACATGTATCGTTAGGATTAGGAATAATGTCTATCGTACATGCAATAATATAGATAACTTAAACTAAATACATGATTTTCATATGAATTCGGACTAGGAATAGGATCGGGTCGTGTTAATCATAGGTTGGTATATCTTGAAAAAGAACGTTTAACATACTAGCGTTATTGGTTGACAAAAATGTATGAAATTAACTAGATTATTTATTGATAATTGAAATAGACGGAAATAGGGGGAATCATGAATCCAATACGAACATTAACATATTTGATAAATAACAACAAAATCACATCTTTTGTGTTACGTACATCGAATTTGATAAGAACTATTGAACTAGACATTAAACTTTATTTTTCGTGGGACGATAAACTCATAACTCACTTATTATTACTTGTCAATGATCCCGTATGCTTGCGGGTTTTCAATGAACAATCATAGGTGTCCTTATAATTTCCTAGATTAGGTAAGAAAGGAAGTACTAGGCCTTGATTATTTGACAGTTCATTATGATAAGATCAATCTAGTTTTAACTAATGCCGTGTCGACTATAATGCCATGACGTGCTGCTTCAACTCTAGTGACCATATCTAGTCGCCCTCGGTGATTAGTATCGACACTTGTGAAGTCATGTTCACTCATAGTTATGTTCGATATCGAGTATACTAGGATTGCTTGATTTCGACATGATCGAGAGCCCTTCCAACTTAATATTGAGATGAGATGTTGGTTCTATCGACATCAACTTAAGAATTAGTACTCTCATTTGGAAATGATTTAATTTACTTAAACTTTCTTGCTATTGAATAATTCAAAAATTAGGAAATTGATTAAGAATGATCACACACAGCTTCAAATAAATTATAACTGACTTGGTTAAAGTAGGTTCATGGACAATACAGTAACTAAGAAATCAACTAAAAGATGGCCAAAAGAACCTCAAAAGTGGCCAGCTAGGTTTAATTTTCAATAAAGAAAATCAACTCAAAGAACCCTACGTGACTTACACTTGTCTGCTTGATTATGTAACAAGAGGAATGAACATAAGTTAAAATGAAATTATTAAACTTAACTAGAAATAAATAAGCTTGTAAATTCATGGTTAAATTTTAGAACTGGAGATATTTGCAAACGCTTATACATCTTCTTGACAGATGGAGTTATTGAACTTAACTAGAAATAAATAAGCTTGTAAGTTAATGGTTAATTGTCAGAACTGGAAATATTTTGAAAACACATATATCTTCACGAACAATCTGTCAAGAAGAAAAAAAGTGAAAAATTTATTCAAAGTGTGTTCTCGGGCAAGCAACACAGTGGAGTACTGGATGAAAACAATCTATATACATCATAATTGTGTATGCCATTACCAATTAATAAATAGGATCCATTTAATAAATTTTCTAGAAAGTCAAAAGTTGATTTGAATGCTAAGAAACTGTTTTTGATTATTTTTTGATAATTTTTTGAAAGTTATTTGTCGAGTTCGAAGAACTTTTAAAAAAAGTTGGCCTAAAATAGTTTTCAAATAAAGCTCTTTTGAAAGAAGTTAAAGCAAAAGCAGAAGTCTTACCAAACATGTCCATAATTGATAATAAAAAGCTTTGTTTCTATGCCAGTTTTCAAGGAAGAATTAAGCTACATGTACAGAATTTTTTTTGCATGGACACTTGTCAAGATCTGATACGTAGTTGGAAAAACAAAAAAAGAAAGGAAAATTACCAATCAGGTGCTGTCAATGCAGTACCTGTAAAGAATCCTCAAGGAAAAAGCCTCTACACTACACTTGGCTTTTTCCTTCAAGGAAAAATGACAAAAGTATCTGTGAACTTGACTAAAGCAAAAATCTCGGTAGCTTATCTTGCAAACTAAGCACAATCAGAAACCAGAAAAAAATCGTAAGAATGTCAAAGAAAATAAAGAAGATAATTAATCAAACTCAAATATTGGTAAATATCAGCAGTTTCTAGAGATCGAATCATACGAGAACAACATATAGCCTACATATTTTATTATTATTATTATTATTATTATTTGATCGGTTATAGCCAACAAATGTTGTTTAGACTAGATTAGGGCTATTTGCTTGTAACATAAAACAGTCCAAACTTATATGAGATGGATTAAGCAAGTTTAAACATATAATATTCGACCCCATTTTTGGGAAAAAGAATAAAGTTAATGATACTTGAATTTTATCTAATCTTGGTGACAAATGTGCTCTAACGAACGTTAATCATAAGTAAAGCTTCTCAAGGAAGAAAAGATTCACGTCTTTTTTAAACTAAAAATTCATTACGTCAATAGAAAAATGTGTTGTGCTAATATTTATGCAACTTGTTGATCTAACTCCTCATCCTGAATTTAATGATTTCAATAGCGGAACTTGGTATACAATGTTCAATGCATTGTCCAAATGCAAATGAAACTAGGGCCTGTTTGATTTCCATTTTTTGAGAAAAAATGCATTTTTAATAATTGATTAATGAAGAATATGTAGTTTAAAATTAAGGAAAAATTTTACGTTTGCGTGTAATATTAATTTATTGAATAATGTGTTGTTGAAAAGAAGAGAGAGAATGAATTTCAAAAAAAATGGGAATCAAACAGAGGTCAAATATACAATCGTTCTAACAAGGGTCTTGTCATGTTTGGTCGTGCTTACTAATAGCTTAAAATTTACTTTTTTGAAGTTGTATAAGCTATTTTTAAGCACAATCAAACATGCAAAATGCCATTATGCATATTTAGGCCACATGTGCTTCTTGGATACCAGCAAAATGAATAGATATTAATGAATACCTAACTAAAATTTTCTGATCAGAGTTCATGTGACTAATTTAATGCTATCTCCTCTTTGGGGAACATATAAGACTGATATGACACAATTGAGAAATGGGTAATGGATTCACATATCAATGACCACTCCATTTGAACTCACCCCATTCCCTGTTCCCTCCCTCAAACGACAAACACACACCTCCCATTGGTCCAAGAGCATGTTGCATGTTACTTGACATGACTCAACACCACAATTGACAAGAAAGAGCAAATGATAAGATTTTAGCCGAGTTCACTTTCTTTTATATTGTTCAAAACTATCTAATTTCCATTCTTACGTTGCGTTAGAAGAAGCTTACCTAGTCATTGCATTATTGGAAATGACTCGACACGATGACTGATTAGATTGATTAGAAAGATCACAAATAACAAGATTCTACCCGAGTTTTCTTCCTCTATAATGTCCAGCATCGTCTAACCTTGCTTATAGTGTTCCCTTAGAACAATCTTTCAAATTAACATAATCATCATTTGCTGACTTATAAGGGTTTTGGGTTGCTGTGACATGTTCATAATTAATTTCACAGTCAGTTTCAAAATAAGCAAAAGCATAAGCAAGCAAAAGAGGAAAATTGAGAACTCTCCCTCCTTCCTATTTGCAGCACCAATGGCAATATTAGTGCTGGACAAAGCTGACATGTGATCTTCACAAAGTTCCTCATCCTTTTCCTTTTATATCCAAATCATGATTTGCCAAATACCAATTAAAAAAAAAAACTAATACAAAAAAGACAGGACGTGATATGTAAATCCATGACAATTTGGTCTCGTAGATCTTACTTAGTACCTGCTAACAGTACAAAGACTGTCACTTTTATTACAAAAACTATCAGTTTTCAACTGATCTTTTTGCAATAAACGGAATTCAAGAACTTTAAACATGACTAAAATTAGTAATATATAGTTGCATTATAGATACAATAAACATCTATAAATAGTTCAATATTCATAAAATCTAGGAATAGTTTATAAAAGGGAAAATTTTAGGTACCTTTCATAATCTTCATAGATTATATAACAAGTAATACTATGAGATTTGGGAAGAAATCTCATGCAAATGGTGGCGATAAATAGTACTAGCTAGATTGGATTTGGTGGTGGCGATGGCGATGGCTGTTGCTGCTGCTGTGGTGGTCGCTTCCTTTTTTTCTTCTCGTAGCTGATTCCCCGAGCTTTCGACTGAGAATCTCGAACTTCGCGCAAGTAAAGCCTAACTGCTCGGGCACCAAAAGGGTTTGCTTCAGGCTTGCCTCCATTTTCTTCGTAGGCAGCCCGAAGGCGGCCGATTAAGGCGTCGAGGCTACCCCAAGCTTGGCGCAGGGGACACGGACATGGCGCAGGCGGGTTCGGGTGGCCGAAGAAAGGGCAAATCTGAGTGTGGACTTTAGTTTTCCCAAACTGATCTAAGTACTTGAGAAATTCAAGAACATGGGCACCACTGCACCGGGAGAGGGTCAGCGGCGGGCGGTGGTTCCTCAAGTATTGCCCAAAAGTATTCCAATCTCGACGTTTCTGGTTCTCATATCGGCTTAGGGTTGTCGACGATGGAGAAATGGAGGATGAAGAGCCAAAAGGTGAACCCACCATTGAGTTAGGGTTTGCAGGAGTACTGATACCAAAACTGTTGATTTCAGTGCTTGAAGAATCCATTTCTTGGACTGGACTTGGATCCATGTTTTCTTTGCAAGCTTGATCTAGAGAGAGACAGAGAAACGGCACTATATATGTTTGATCAATCTGTTTTTTCTTGTAATAAATCTTAAGTTTGATGAATGAATCCTAGGAAACCTTGAAAGCGTCTATGATGTTTTTGTTGAACTTTTTATGGTGCAAACATTTGAAGATAAATTAATGATATTTGTCCTAGAAAAGGAGAAAATTTATGGTCTGTTTGATAATCAAATATTTTTCCGGGAACTAGGAATCGTTTTCCAACTTCCTGCTTTTTACGCTGTTTGATAGCCTTTATTTTTCATGGAATCGATTTTTAACCTTTTTCAAAGTACAACCACTTGAAGCGTGATTCCGTGGAAATCAATTTCTTGCTATTTGGTGGGAATTGATTTTCACTTTCATTTTTTTTTTTTTTTTTTACCAATAGAAACAAATTCTAAGATAAAGTGTAAAAAAATTTATCCATTTAATTGACAAATTCCATGCAAAACAGAGCCAAACGTAAAAATAAAAAAAAAAAAAAATAATTTTATTATTATTATTATTTATTATTTTATTTTGGCAATCTAAACATATTTTGTCCCTAATGGTAAAAAAATTTATCCATTTAATTAACAATTTGCATAAAAAATAAAGCCAAACGTATTATAATAGAAAGGTGAAAAATTATACCAATCAAATACCTTTAATTCAATTCTCGGTAGAACAATTTCAAACAATTCAATTCCCTGAAATTCAATTCTTTTTTCACCCATTTTTTAACCTTGCGATCAAACGGATTCTTAGTCTCTATGTAGAGTAATGGCAAAATGGTAAGAACGGAGGGACCTGGTTTAGGCTTTTGTGGAAATTGATAGAATTTGACAGTTGGGTGCATAGAGATGATAGATAGAGACAGGATAGAAAGCTGTGTGAAAATAAGAGGGAATAACATGATTTTGTTTCTTCAACAATCAACCTTTTTATTTTTGTATTTGCATTGATTGACACAACCTTTTCTACTTTTACCAAAATGTCCTCCATTCTTCCTAATAACGCGCAACATGTTTGACAAGTTCGATTGAAAAAGAAATTAAGGTGCGTTCTCTTTACTGTTTTCAAGCCATTTTCAGTTTTCAATTTTCGAAAATTTTGAAAATACGTTTACTTACCTATTTTCGGAAATGAATTCTAAAAAACACGTTTAAAATTAATAAAGAAAATGGAAAACGAAAAAAATGTCATTTTGGTTATTTTCAGTTCAACCTAGTGGAAAACTTCAAAAATGCAGAAAACACAATATTTTTTTTTTATTTTTTTTACAAACAGTGCGTTAGCTCAGTTGGTAGAGTCTTGAAATTTCTAAAAGGTCAAGTGTTTCACTGCAATCAAATAAAAATAAATTTTCCTTTTATACGAACAATAAAATTTTTTTTAAACAAATTGGCTGTGGCTGAGATTCAAACCCAAGTCTCCAATATGGAATTTCAATGCCTTAAGTACTATGGCAACTACTGTTGTGTTGTTATACAAGTAATAGAAAAAATATATATTGAATAATCAGGGTTTCCAGTTTTGCAAAATGAGAAAGTAAACCCCTTTTTTATTTTTTAAAACAAATTTTCAAAATGACAAAAAGAACGTGTTTTCAACAATCTCAAAATGGACACTCAAAACACAAAATCCAAAATGAATTCAAAACTCAAAACTGAAAACTAAAACACAAAGATAACGACCCCTAAGATTTTCGTTCATTATATTGCTTAGTTAACATGTGCATTTCATGTAGCGCCGATTTTCATTAGATTTGATTTGAGAATGACTTACTTAGCCTATCTGTAATTAGTTTAATTTCTAGTAAGGTTAAAAAAAAGTACGATAAGTATCTTGATCTTAACAACTGAATAATGACTTCGATTGGTTATGCTTAGAAACTCCAACAAGTAAAGTTTCTTGCCACCTTTGTCAAGATAACATTTCTACACCTTTGATCTAGTATATTTAAAGAAATTTGACTTTCTGAAATTTTAATTTGACGCAATTAGACATTGCAATTTGAAGAGTTTTACTAGGAGAAATAGAAAGAGCATATATCATGACATGTTTGATAGGGTTGATCACACTCTAAAGTATATTTATCAAATATGTTAAATAAATTAAAAGTTTGTCTATTATCTTGTATAGTTAACGTAAAGCACTAAGTATCAGGATATATTTGGTATGATTGATCATCTGAATATTTAAAAATTTGTATATTGCATCGTTCAATTTAATATGCATCTCTTAAAAGTGTCAGCATCCCAAGTATAATTTGTTTAGACAGCATTGTTTGGTATGAGAAGAGATGCCAAGTGTTAAAATTTTATATTGTTTAGAAGAATAAATCTAAATTGTAGTTAATGCATATGAGATTTGCGTGTTATTCACCCACGATCCAAAAATTGAATTTACAACAATTTTTTTAAAGTAAAAAATTTGAATCACATGACTTACAAGGAATCAATATTCTTGCTTGATAACTATTTTGGTAATAAATTTATTGTAAAATGAGTTTCTACACTACTCGAAGACAATTTTTTTTAATAATTAACAACTCAATATATTTGCCGTCACTCTTTGATGGGACTTAAAATCAAGATTTTAATTTAAATTAAAGTCAATTTAAATAACGTATTTCATGATATTTACAACTTTTCAATAATATATTTCATTAATTTTTATTAAAATCTATTAAAAATCTTATTTTAATTCTCACCAAGCAAGCCCATAAATAAAAGTAGGACTATGCTGGATTCAACTAGCACTAGAAACTCTATCAATATCAAGTTTTAAATGTTTCATGAACTCCAAATTTTCACAAAGTATATTGGCCCAGTTTGTTTCCTATTTTTCATCCATAAAAATGAAAAATATGACCATTATCTATCACATTCAACTATTATTTTTGACTTTACATCTCTTGTGTAGGACCCATAACGACTATATTTTACATTCTCATTCTACAAAGGATGAGAATCAAACGGGACCTTAAGAAATTTAATTAAAATTACTTTCAAGTTTGAAAGGTTTTATAATCTTATCAAATCTATATAAATTTCAAATGAAACTTAAGAAGAATATTAATAAATTAATCATTCATAAAAAGGTAATGTAAGAAGAAAAAAGATTTAGAATATAACTAAATAAATAAAGATAAGGGTGAATCTCTGGCCTGAAACAAATTTTAGAGGTGTCTCTATAATATTTTAAACTAGAGGGGGTCTCTACATTTTGTGATATACATATCTCGTAAAGAAAATATAATAAAGAGTGAAAATTCGGCATGTGGACCGGGCCCGACCATGCTTGTCGAGTGAAAATGGTGGTGGGGGTTGTTTGCTGGAAGTGGAGGAAGGGACGGGAGCAGATGGAGAAGATGAATTTTTTTTTCTTCTTCTTTTTTTCTCTATTTATTTATGCAAATAAAAAAAAAAAACTAAAATTATCTTTTAAATAAAACAAATTGACTTTGTAATTGAAGATAACGATCAAATCATCCACTCATACCTTGTTGCTACAAATATGAAAGGTTGGAAATTCATGTGATATGAATAGCAGCATGATTTTAAATTTTAAATTCAATGTAGTAAAGTTTATATATAACATAAGTGAGCACACAAAACGACAATTCAATAATTTCATTCAAATATAAATTGTTATCAATAGTAATTAGAAAATAATTAAAAAGACAACATTTTGAAATCAATCACACCCTTAAAAAAAATTCTACATTTTCTTCACATCCCACCAATAAATAGTCACAATCACATTTTGCGTGTCCACGTATATGTCAATATTATTACCCTATGTAAAAATAGAAACGATTGATAAGTACACACTTATTTAGGCCACAAAACATAGTTAATTGTGAATGTATATGTTGAATTATGACTTAATTCGGTGCAATTTGTGTTTGTAAAGCTATATTGATGGATGGAACGAAAAGTATGCGAAAACGAGCGGAAAATGACTAAAACGGAAGAAAACAAAAGTTCGGGGATCAAAACGAATAACATGAAAAAAATCCACAGATGTGACGGATGATAGAATGCAGGTTTAAGAGTGTTAGGGATCCATCGGATGAAGAAAGAAGTCAAAAAGATGAAATATGGTCAAAACATTATCACATATCAACTTTCAGGCGAAAAAGTTATACTCCGAATTTTTAGTCTCTACTTGAGATTCATTTTTGGGATAGTAAACTTCCGGATTGGAAAATATCTATTTCAAAAATAATTGTAGCTCTTTGTGTTAGCTTTCCAACGAACTTTGAATCACTTCAATCGGATATCAGATAAGAACGTTATGACCAAAATACTGAAGTTGTCCAGCGGAGAAAATAGTTCCAAGCGGTCGCCCAAGCACCTCTAGGGAATCCAGTGGGCCAATTTTGCTAACCAAGCGGTCGCTTGGTTCCTTTCCAGCGCGAATTTTCTAGTTTCCTTATTTCTTTCAACCACTTATGAAAACATATCTAGGACTTCTTTATAACTCTAATTATGACCAGAAGAGGGGGCTACGCATTCTTAGACATATTTTGATATATTGGAGAGCAAGAACAAGTTGAAGAACGTGAAGATTACTTCAAAATTCAAGATTTACCTCTAAAATTAAAAGGACGATGCCTTCTTCAATTGAATTTATTAGTTTTCTTAGTTTTATCATGCTATGCTAGATTTCATTGTGCTAGGTGAACGATAAACTATGTAATGTGATATTTCAATTTCTAGTTTTATATTTTTGACATTAAAATGCGTTTTGAATTTATTGAATGATTTATCTACATTACTTTTATTCATAATTATATGCGCTATGATTATGTGATTGTGGTGATTTATTTCATACATTCAAAAGAGGAGAAATGGATTAGACAGGATATAAATCATCGTAGGGTCCGATATGTAGAAATACACCGCTACCTTACGTGAATTTCTAAGTGTTCATAAAATTTCATGCATTTTTGTATATTTGCTCCCGTCATGGAGATATAGTCGGTGTCGTATATAAAAATAGGTTCAAACTTAATCGAAAGAGAGTCTTGAATAAAATAGGAACATTGATTCATCATAATTCAAACGTGTTGTCAAATTATAAAACTATGGTTGAAATAAATCGTTGTATGGGGATTCGCGAACTTAGTACGCTTTTTATTTTATTATTATCTCAAACTTGCATTTAGTTATATCATTGTACGTAGTAAAATTTGCATTTACTTCGTAATTCATTCATTTTTACATAAGTGGATTGCTAGTTTTATTGCAATTTAGTTTCAAAAACTCAAACCACATATTTTGTTTCGGTTAAGGTTGAATTAAGTACAGTCAAACTATTAAATCTCTGTAAGAATGATACTTGAAATAAATCGTGCACTTGCGATACTATAGGTCGAACATATTTTCCCCTGTCAAATTTTTGGTGCCGCTGTCGGGGATTTAATTTAATTTGATTTTATTTACTTTGACACTAATTCGAACTTTTTTTATTTTATTTTCTACTTATTTTTACTTGCCTTTATCTTTGTACACTTTGGCTAACCCTACACTGTTAATCTATCTCGTGTTTGTATTCTTTCCCTGTACTTTTCAAATAATACATGATTTTAACTTGTTAAAGTAATGAAACTTTTGCATTGGATAATCTCTACATGAGTTATGCAGATATGCTTGGAGGATATCCGAGTTGTGAAAATTGTTACACAATGCATTGTACCGAGCAATTCTTGTTCTCGTACGATAGTCTCCACACGGTGAAACTTCTGATGTTTAGAAAATATTTGAGGTGTCGAAAACAGACAATTGACAAAAATGATGAAGGGTACATGCTTGTTGGAGATTTTGTACCTAACAATTGGGATGGGGGCATCAAACATGTAGGAGATGGTCCTCCTCTATTAAACGAAAGGGTACTTGCAAAGTACTTCGAAAAATTGGTCAAGTTGGATGAAAACGATATACTTATTGGAGATCTCATGTACTTGAAAGAATTTCAACAATGGGGGTATAATCCACTTGAAGGAGTCGACTGGATAGGCTTCTCATTGCCCGTAGATCTAGATTGTGGATCGATCATTCAACCCGATGATGCATCGACTATGGAAGAAGGGATTAAAGAGAGTGACGAATTGATCACAACGGAATCAAAGGAACATGTTGTAATCAATGATGATGAAATTGACCTACATTTTTTTGACTTCATTAGTTGTCCAAAAATTGATTTTGTGATTAAACCCGATATAGGGGTAGAAGCTTACATAGTTGAAATTGAATTGGATGAAATAGAAAAGTCACATTATGTTGAAAAGGGCAAGGTAGAGGTCTGAAAATCAAATGAAAAGTGGATCAAAGTAAAAAAAAAAAAAAAAAAAAAAAAAATGGCAAGGCATCCAAAGCTTTCTTTAGGTGCTCGTGATTCAATTGCCAATAGTCGAGCTATAAACTATAAACTAACGTTGGTTGGGAGGCAACCCAACATTTCTACCCTTTTATTTATTTCATTTTATGCATTAGATTAGGAAATTTTTCATAATTTTATGCATTTTTGGTAGTTAAGGTCATCGTTCACCTATTTAATGCATTCTTTCATGGCATATACGCACCCCATATGGTTAGAAATGTGTTTGGACAACTTGCATGATTTGAGCTGAGTTTCGATTGGTACATCACATGTTTGCATTACTCTCCCTGTAAGTGCACACCAACATCGTTTACGTACGTATTGAAGCAAGTTTGGGGGGATTTATGCATTGCTTATCATATTTTATGCATTTCACTCTATCCATTTCCATTATGCGGGCCAACTTTCATCCTTTGCAGAATTGTACCATAAGGAAATTCATAAGGAAAGGAAAATGTTGTCTGTACCACCGGGAGATAGCACATTGAGACCCAGTTTCTTCAACCATCTTCACCATCGCCTATTCTGATAAGGGGAGTTTTCATACCCCATGTGTTATTTTGTTTGAGTTTTGTCATTCAAATTCTGTATTTAACTCTTACACTTTGCACATTAAAGACAATGCTCAGTTCAAGTTTGAGGGTGGTAGAATTTGTATGACAAAATTGGTGGACTTTTCATTACTTTTTGGCTATTCATCGATGTTTTTGCACGATTTACTATTTTCTGTGTGTTTGTTATGTGAAAAAATAATTTTTGCTCGTTTCAATATTTATTTGTTTTGTTTTGTGTGTTTGTGTAGGTTTAATAGTATTGTCGGTAATGATGTGAATATTAGAATTAGTATAATTATGAATAATGAAAACTGTGCATGTTAGATTAATCGAAACGTATCTTTGTGGAAGTTTGACACTTTTGCGCACATCATTCATGTTTGCATGCTAAAGTGATGGTTGTGGTCATTATTTATAGGAGATTTGAACATGATAGGTTGAACCGGAAAATCCTCTATTGTACTTATCAAATATCCATTCTTGTAGTAGTTTGAAGATGATTTAGCTATTGCAGAGGAACATTGAGATGAGTAGGGATTCCATGCATGAAATTGTAATGTGTGGATTTGATTAAATCAATAAGACGAAGATGAGGTTAAATTTTTAAGTTAGAGGTTGGTTTTTGAAACTAAATGTCTAGAAAAATAGGGGCATGACATTGAATTGCATGAGAAAAACTCTATTCTAAGCCTTTATGACTCGAGCAAGTAAGCCTGTAAGGGTAAATGAAAACCTAATGCCCTAAAATCAACTGATTTGAGAGACATCGGCCTAAAGCTCGCTACATAGGTCATACAGAAAACAAGAAGAAAATGAATCAAAAGAAAAAGAGAGAAAATACATATTCTCGAGCCTTTATAATTTGAGTAAGTAAGCCTGCAAGGGTGATTGAAACTTCGTGCCCTAAAATCAACTGATTTAGGAGTCATTGACCTAAAACTCAATACATGGTTTATATAGAAAGCAAATGAGAGTATGTTAAAAGAAAGAAAATGGAGTGAGAAAATAGCCCCAAGACATTTAGTTGATGAAATTATACCTTTGATGCAAGGCAAGTAACTTAGTTTAGTCTTAGAGGTTGAACCAATCAAAGAAATAGGAGAATCCCTGCCTATTAAAGTGTGAACTTGTGATTGCGAGGTGTATACAAACTAAGAGAGGGTAAGGACGTATGTAAATCAGATCTTTACTCTAGCACACACTCCGAGATAATTGAGTGAAAAGAATAAGTTTGGGGTGTGTATCTCTCGAGTGAAGGAAGGAAAAATTTGACTACTACAGGTCGGGAATTGAACCCATCATAAGCTTGGCATGTTGGCATGAGTACATACACACATACACACACGTTGGGTTTTACATATGATAGGTGGATGTTGATTTGATTTTGCACTGTTGATACCGTTCACCATGTGATTACTAAATTCTAATCCTGAGCCACAGCAGGTTGTTAAATCATGTTTTGTGTTGAGTTAAGTCACTATTTTGTTTGAGAACAAACAATAGTTCAAGTTTGGGGAGTTTGATAAGTGTGTTTTACACACTTATTTAGGTCACAAAACATGGCTAATTGTAAACGTATATGTTGAATTATGGCTTAATTCAGTACCATTTGCGTTTGCAGGGCTATATTGATGGATGAAACGAAAAGTATGCGAAAACGAGCGAAAAATAACTAAAATGGAAGAAAACGAAAGTTCAGGGATCAAAACGAATAATATGAAAACAATCCATAGATGTGACGGACAATGGAATGAAGATTCAAGAGTGTTAGGGATTTATCGGATGAAGAAAGAAGTCAAAAAGATGAAATATGGTCGAAGCATTATCACATATCAACTTTCAATCGAAAAAGTCATGCTCTGAATTTTTAGTCTCTACTTGAGATCCATTTTTGGGATATTAAACTTCTGAATTGGAAAATATCTATTTCAAGAACAATTGTAGTTCTTTGTGTTAGCTTTCCAACGAACTTTGAATTACTTCAATCGAACATCGGATACAAAAGTTATGATCAAAATACTGAAAACTGTCCAGTGGAAAAAAATGTTGTTCCAAGAGGTCGTCCAAGCACCTCCAGGGAATTCAGTGGGTGAATTTTTCTAACCAAGCGGTCGCTTGGTTCATTTCTGGCGCGAATTTTCTAGTTTCCTTATTTCTTTCAACCACTTATGAAAATATATCTACGACTCCTATATAACCTTAATTACGACTAGAAAAGGGGGTTACACATTCTTAGACATATTTTGACATATTGGGAGTAAAAACAAGTTGAAGAACGTGAAAATTACTTCAAAATTCATGATTTACCTCTAAAATTGAAAGGGTGATGTCTTCTTCAATTGAATTTCTTAGTTTTCTTAGTTTTATCATGCTAGACTAGATTTCATTGTGTTAGGTGAACGATAAACTATGTAATGTGATATTTCAATTTCTAATTTTATATTTTTGACAGTAAAACGCGTTTTGAATTTATTGAATGATTTATATGCATTACTTTTATCCATAATTATATGCGCAATGATTATATGATTGTAGTGGTTTATTTCATCCATTCGAAAGAGGAGAAATAGATTAGACAACATATAAATCATCGTAGGATCCGATATGGGATAAAAATATACCGCTATGTCTTACATGAATCTCTAAGTGTTCATAAAATTTCATGCATTTTTGTATATTTGCTCCCATCATAGAGATATAATAGGCGTCGTATATAAAAATAAGTTCAAATTTAATCGAAAGAGAGTCTTGAATAAAATAGGAACATTGATTCGTCATAATTCAAACTGTTGTCAAATTGTAGAACTAAGATTTGAAATAGATCATTGTATGGGGATTCACGAACCTAGTATGCATTTTATTTGATTGTTATATCAAACTTGCATTTAGTTATATCATTGCACGTAGTAAAATTTGCATTTACTTCGTTAATTCATTCATTTTTGCATAAGTAGATTATTAGTTTTATTACAATTTAGTTACAAAAACACAAACCACGTATTTTGTTTCGATTAAGGTCTAATTAAGTACAATTAAACTATTAAATCTCTGTGGGAACGATATTTAGACTTAAAAATCCACTTTATTACTTGAAATGAATCATGCACTTGCGGTACTATAAGTCGAATATATTTTTGTCTGTCAACAATCGCCAGAATATTATTCACAAAGATTTATCACTTTTTAGTATTATTTCCTTATTAATTTGATTGCAATATGTACCATACAAAGAAGACGATGATTTTATTTTATTTTTATCATTTTCAATCAAACAATTAAAATTTACATACAGTAATTAAACATTCGTCGCTATACATTGAATTACTAAATATTATTATTTTTAAAAAATATTAAAGAAAATTACAAAAATGACTATTCATTCCACTTTATTTCTTCCAATTTCCCTCAAGCCCATAATATAACTTTTTCTCTAGTATCTTTGTTTGTCATTTTTACCAAATAATTGTCCCCCCTTTTTTTTTTACTCTGCTATCCACATTGATACTGGTGATTGGCCACATTTTTTCTCCACCAACGCCAAATGCTCGAAGGCCCTCAACCCATGATTTCAACCATGCAATTGGATTCGAGATTCAAGGTTGAATGATAATCTAATTATGTATATTTAAGATGATGTATTTGATAATATTGATAATGATATATAACAATTTCAAAGTGTGAAAATGCTTAGGCATCGTCTATAGTAATGTATTGAATTATGTTCATCAATGATATGTTTCTTGAATTTATTATTATTATTATTATTATTATTATTATTATTTATAATTTAGTTTTTGATCACACAATGAAGAATGTCAAACTCCGTCACTCAAGGGACGCTACAAAATTTCTAGAAAAAACCTGTAATGAATGAAAATATTATGCATCTTTAAAAAAATCTTATAAATCGTTTTCTATTTTTGTGCTCACCGTAATCCCATCTTATTTATCCTATATCTTCTATATATAAGTGAAAAACAGAGCATTTGGAATCCTATAAATCATCTAATAAACTGTGAAAAGAAAGTGTTGAGTTTTTTGATACCCAATAATCTGGGCGATGATGAAAAACAAATGTCGGATAATTTAATCGACACAATAGACTTGGCTCGACTCGAAAATGATCGACACTTTAGGATGGCCCAAGAGTTTCGCCCAATTGTCTAGTTGGTTAGTTTGGTATTTTAGTTGGTGATCCAATTAATGTGTTTGACCCATCTTGGAGATGAATGTTTGACCCAAATTAAGTGACCTAGTACCCATTTATATACCTACCTTCCTGTAGCCGTTTTGTGTGTTGTGTGCAAGAGAGGAGAGTGTTGAGAGATAAGCAGCCTAGAAGAGTAAGAGGGGCAGCTGGATAAGGTGGTTCCATTAGCAATATTCAACCATTGTCTTCTCCTACCTTTTTCCCTTTGTGGCTTGCACATTACCACCCCCTTGTGTGTCCTCTGTGGGCTAGAAGAAGGGTAACCGAAGTGGGTAGAAAGAGGCAACCGAAGGTGAAGAAAGTTTTGGGTCGAGTTGAGTCGTGTGGTGTTCGTTTGGTTGATTTCTGAGCCCGAATCAAAGATTTCTCGAGAATTAATTCCTACAAATGGTATCAGAGCTTGTGTTGTTGAGAGATATATGATTTCTGGTGGCAAAAAGGGGCTGGAAATGGTCTGAATCGAAGCTGGAAAATCGGCAGAAAAACAAAAAAATTCTGGGCAGTTTTGAAAATTTCTGACTGAACCTGTTTTTGCATTTTTTGGCCAAACCAGTGATTGAATGGAGAAACGAAGACCACCATTGGACTGTGCAGGCGAAGGCGATCCAAAAACATCGAAAAAAAATTCCAGCACCGGAGTCGCTGCCGACGCGTGGATTCAGACAAGGCCCGTGGGGGGCGCGTCGGCCGAATTTCGGCGATGACTCCAGAAGACAAAATTTTCCAACGACAAGATGGACCCTGTGGTGTTGTCGGATTTCAGTTTCGGGTAATACGGTGAAAGTAGGACAATTTTGCCCTTTGACATCCGAGTGCCGGGTGTCGTTCGTGTTGCCGTGGTTGATGGAGGCTTTAGGACGAATGGTGACGATCTTAAAGTGGTAAATTTGCATTCTCTCGATATTTACGGACTTTCAGACGTGGTTCGCTCGATATCGTGTTCTTTGTCTTTTATTATTGCAGTTAAATTTTATTGTGGACGGTAATTTTTTTTTTTGCATTAGAAGTCATAGTGTGGGGTGACGTTAGGTTTGGGGTTATCGTGAAAGGGTAACCATTGCTTGTTGCTGGATTTGTGAATTACTTGTTAATTACGTGTCATAAATTCTTTGTGAATTTGTTATCAATTTTTCTATACTGTTAGAATTGCATGTGACCTTAGGAAAGTTTGTTTGACTATTCTATGTGAATTATGTTTTTACTTTACTTGTGATCATTATTTGGTATTGATGACATGTATTGGTCTACGGCAAGTGCGAAAAATAATACGTATTTTTAACTGTGGTGAAATTTGGACATTGTGAAATAGACTGCTAGATTTAGGAATTACTTGTTAATTACGTGCCATAAATTCTTTGTGAATTTGTTATCAATTTTTCTACATTGTTAGAATTGCATGTGACCTTAGGAAAGTTTGTTTGACTATTCTATGTGAATTATGTTCTTACTTTGCTTGTAATCATTATTTGGTATTGATGACATGTATTGGTCTAAGGCGTGTGCGAAAAATAATACGTATTTTTAATTGTGGTGAATTTGGACATGGTGAAATAGATTGTTCTAGGAACGATAAAAAAAAAAAAAAGATGAGATGAGAAATGAGGTGAGGTGAGGTGAATGTTGACATTAGGTCTAGTAATGACCTTTGTGAGGTTTATTAAGAGTAAACATGTTTACTGCATGTGCATATGTGTGTAACCCTTTTTGTGCATGATGTGTGATCACTTAATTTTGTTGTATTGATATGTTACACTTTCAATATGTTTGATGTGTGTAATTGCATGAATTAGAGTAATCTTATTACTTTGTATAATATATTTGCATGCATAGTGGGTTGAGTTTTGTGGCGCAATTCGTTTGCTCTGTGTGTGGTATGAGAGAGTGTGGTAGTGAGAAGAAATATGGATAGCTATTATCTCCTTTATCTTTGTGAGACTGTATGGTTTGTGAGATTGTGTGAGGCAGTCATGTAGGGTTATCTTCTTCCTCTTTGTGAACCTCCTTTGTGAGTGCAGTGAAGTAACCAATTTTTTTTTCATCTATTCTCTTTGTGAGAGCCATCTCTACCCTTTCATTTGTGGATTTTTTGAGTATTAGTGACTGGAGTAACCTTGTGGTGCATGGGTCAATTTTAAATTGAGCTCTAACCTTTGTGGTCGCCAAAAGGTATTGTTTTGTCATAGTGAGTTTGTGATGCAATTGGCAGTGTGTTGGATGTCTATTGGTGAGGTGGAGTATAGATGCCTAGGGGTACAATGTGGTTTGTACCGGGAGGATGTGGAGTGTAACATTTGGATCACGAGTGGAAATGTGATTAAATGTCTGAAATCCTTTATCTGAAAGAGACACTAATCAGGTGGAGTATGAGAGAGGACACTTCTATCACTTTTGTTAGGTGGAGCCTCATTATTCATGTAGTTTGGGAGAAGTGATGTGATGATAAATGATTTATCCCCGAGAACTTAGGATCTATTGTGACTTACCAATTAGACATGAGTTGAGTGATTAGTCTAGTGAGTATGGTGGAGCGATGAGTGGAGATATGTATTCTTGAGGTAGGAGTAACACGGAATGGAATAGGATAAGTGTGGTGAGATCTTTTTTCGTGGGGTCATTTATACATTTGTTGCATATGTGTTGACTTGTTGATTAACTTGGTGTTAATCTGTGGTTCTGTGTGAACGTGTTTATGAAAAAAATTTGAATGTGTTATCCTATAGTATATCGTCATCGCATGGTTATTTGCTCTTAATTGTCACTGTGATTATCTGCTTCTACTTGGGTGTTCTTGATTTAGCCCTGGTGAGTACATGGAGTAGGTATGGTATGTGTTTCAGGTTGGAAACACAAGGTAAGGTCTGTGAAACCATTTTATTGGTTACCTTGATTATGCAAGTATAAACTGTGTGTTTTATTTGCTTGCAAGTTTATTGGAAATCAAGGTGGAGATTGTTGAGTTTTTTGATACCCAATAATTCGGGCGATGATGAAAAATAGATGTCGGATAATTTAATCGACACCATAGATTTGGCTCGACTTGAAAATGATAGACACTTTAGGATGGCCCAAGAGTTTAGCCCAATTGTCTAGTTGGTTAGTTTGGTATTTTAGTTGGTGATTCAATTAATGTGTTTGGTCCAAATTAAGTGACTTAATACTCATTTATATACCTACCTTCCTATAGCCGTAAGAGGGGCAGCCGGATAAGGTGGTTCCATCAGCAATATTCAACCATTGTCTTCCCCCCCTTTCCCCCTTTGTGGCTTGCACATTACCACCCCTTTGTGTGTCCTTTGTGGGCTAGAAGAAGGGTAACCGGAGTGGGTAGAAAGAGACAACCGAAGGTGAAGAAAGTTTTGGGTCGAGTTGAGTCGTGTGGTGTTCGTTTCATTGATTTCTGAGCCCGAATCAAAAAATTTTCGAGGATTAATTCCTACAGAAAGAAATCTCGAGATCACAATGCAAAACGCCAGGAAATTTTTTGCATTCTTTATATCACAATATCGAACGGTTATGATTTCTTGATGGTTAAATATTCCATCAGTACAAACAAATCGAATAAAATGTAAGCCAAAGCAAAAGAGATAATAGTTTAAGCAAAACATCAAATGTAGTTTAAGGTCATAATTGTCCTCTGAATCTTAATGTGGGGGGAAAGAATCCATGGACAGGATTCAGAGAATAAAAGGGGTTTGCTCGACATGTTAAGGACGTTATGTCGGATAGAATTCAACATTATTAAAGAAAGAGTATAAAAGAAGAAAAAATTAAGTGATATCAGAACCACACAAGCATCTGATACTATTGGAATAACCATAAGGATAAAGCTATTTGTACACCTTATGGTGTACCAAATAGCTTACACCCCTCTCACATGGAGAGGGGCCCACGAATATTAAAATATTCGTGGGCCCCTCTTCATGTGAGAGGGGTGTAAGAAATTGTGTAAGGGATTATGTACGTGTAGACTAACCCTAATCATAAATTGTGAGACATATTAGTAAACTCCCACCCCCCCCCCCCCCCCCCTCCCTCCCTTCCCTCTCTCCTCCCTCCCTCTCTCTCATTTTACTGTATAAAATTTTGATTGATTCTTTCTTAGATCAAGCTTCAATTATTTTTGTGCTCAAGTGATGCCACAGACGAAATCAATGCGACAAGCCTCTAAATTCGAGCCATTACACAAGTTTAATCATTCAAGAAAGCGAGTAATACACAAAATAGAGGATTCTAAGTTAATGACCCATTCAAGAACAAGGAATTTTACAATACGAAAGAGATAAAAACTAAGAAAGTCTTCACTTTAGAACAAAATTTAAGGTTAACCATGTGAATCCTTCACTTGATTACAATTTGACACTAAATTGCCTAAAATGCAGCTTCCATCGAGATGAACTTATCAGTTGAGATGTGCGATCTCATAGAAAGCAATGCAGGACTTCGTAGAAATGTAACTCTTGGATTTGAACCCCGTCTTTGCATATGAACAAAAATCTTCACATGAAGATTGGCGTGTATGCAGAAGAAGAGATACGAATTATGGTTCACAAGACGTCACTAATGGAAAGAATGAAAACGACAATGCAACACTATTTGCATTACAGAAAGCAGAAAAAGGAAGTCGACAATTTCAACACCAACAATAACAAACAAACCATTATATCGAACAAGAACTTCATTAACATGGATTCACTTAGTTGCAAAAGATTTGATCTTACCGATGTTTCAAAAGGTCAGAAACAGATACAACAAATAGAGGGATGGAAAATGACTTCCATAACCATCCCTAATCTAAAACATAAAATTCAAACATAAATATCGATGCCTTTTCAAACTGCACCTTAAGTTCACCACCCATCGAATTTACGATATTCTTCAAACAGCATAAAGACGCAGAACCAGCTCAACCTTGGCCCGACAAACGGGGCAATTCATTCTCTTTGCTTTTATTTCGTTCAAACAAGACATGCACCCGGCCATGTGACCACATGGTACACAAGCTCCCTCAATTGGGGCATCCAAACATATCGCACATGATGCAGACACAGTGGAATTTCCTTTCTCTTCAACTGCTTTAACACTTGAGTTCTCTACCATTGAGAATATCGCATCACCAGTATCTGAATCGATCAAATGAGAGGGAATTGGACAGTCGTCTATGATTAGATTCTCGATTGGTGGAGCTGATGGAAATGCGGTTGCAGCTGGTGTTTCATATCGAGCAAGAATATGATTCTGGGAATGAATGTACCGAGTTGTACTGGAACTAGACCCCGGTTCCTGGCGCTTCTGCTTGGTTCTACTTCCTCTTGGAGGAGTAGGTGGTCCTGATGTACCCCAATTCTAAGAAACAAAATTAATGAAAGCATTAACAACATTAACAACCAAAAGTAGGACGATGCAAAAAAGGGTTTCCAAAGTAACAAATTAACAATGACAAAATTTAAAGACTGATAAATTTTCTACCACATGTACCTGCTTAATTTCAAGGTGCAAGGAAGTGGCGGGATTTGGCCTATCAGATCGACTTGTGTCTTGTTTCTCAACTCGATGCCGGCTATTTGCAGTATGACCATTTCGGATTTCATCCAATCGCTTTTGAACTTGTGGCTTCAAAGATTCCATTTCTCCTAGTGCGAGTAATAATTTCTGAATCGACATTAGCAACCACTCACAATCATCTCCTGTAAACTGATCATAAATATAACACTTGTGGATAGGTCGTGCAGCTTATTATCTCACCTTTTTGTAGTATGATTTTTCCGCCTGATTTGAAGCTATATACTCTCGATGAATAGGTATGGTTTCAGAAATTAGACTGTTGCCTCGAAAGAAGAGAAAAACGGCAATAAATGATCTCAAATCGTTGTTAAATATGCAAAAATCACCAAATATAATTTTCTTACCTTGCAAACTTAAGGAGCGTAGTATACAAATCTATGACATTCTTCATCTGCCGATGAATATTTGCCTATAAGAAAAGCGGGATAAGTAGCTTAAACAGGGTGGAAACTTCCCTGAATGAAAATTTATAGCAAATTTTAAGTTTTGACATTTCTTTTACACCATACTTCTAGCATTTGAAATGCTTAACGGCATGATCGTTATACATCTTTTATTTCATTAGAGTATCTACCATCTGAATAATTTTCATAACTGAGTGAATATTTTACATTAGCACTATAAATTATAAATTTGTTTACTCCATATCTCCAATCCCTTCATTTGTCGGGCCACGAGTAGGGGTGGCAATTGGGCGCCGCTCGGCTCTTCTGGGCTCGGCTCATGGGTTGCTCAGGGGCCGGATGAGCCTGAGATGAGCCGAGCTCATGAGCTCATGGATCGAGCTGGCTTGGCTCAGCCCATTGACACCCGAGTGAGTGAGTTAGAACATGACACGATCTCAAAAACTCTGACTTTGAGACGAATTTAACATAAATGCAGTGAATTGAATCTTGAATCAAAAACTCAAGTAAATCAATTGTTGGTATAAATACATCTTTTATCAATCCATTCGATCCCCATTTTTCTCAATTACCTCCCTTTTATTCGCTTGGAACACCCAATATTTTCTATGTCTATACTCAAATAAATTCGAATCCTTACTTTCAATAAATTTAGGATAAATATATAAATACTTTGTCATCCAAAATCCCCCGTAGCTTAAATATGGAAAGAATAAATAGCTCATAGTATGAGAAATTTAAAACAATTAAAATTCACATTCAGATAATGATGTACGAAAAAAAAAGTCAAATCCCAAATTTATTCTTGAAACCCATTAAAAATAGAGAATGGTACCTCTTGGAGAAGGTTATCGGCGATTCTATAGTAATACCGGAGAGAAATTCGATTATCAAGCTCTATTTTCTCTACTACTGCACCGGTAGTATTGTTCAACGGATTTTTCTCGGAACTCATTTTCTCCTTACCGGCAGCGAGTAAGAAAATAAATTTATTTGTTCGGAGATGAAAACGTTGTTCTCTGAAGAATTAGTGTTTTGATTCAAACGTGATTAAGATGAAGCTAATTGGTCTGAGTTGGGTAGGTTTCTGAATTTTGGTTGTGCAATCGACGTGTGTAGTCAGCCTTTGCAAGAGTTGACAATGTTTGTATGAATAATTAATACATTTTAGTGAAGTTTCTTGGAATTTGTTAGTTAAAGATTAGTTAAAGATTTGTAATTATTAAAAAAAAAAAAAAAAACCCCCCCAATGATTTTAAAGGTATTAATACTTGACCTCGGCACGTTAATATGAGTCACCTAAAAATGAGTAAAAATTTATATGAAGTACAAGGGTCTCGTGAAGGTGCCTAGAGACCTTGCTTGAGTCGCCCCACTTTGCTAAATTTATGAAGGCTCACTTATACCGTCCATGAAAAAGGACTCACTAAAGTAATTTACGAGTCTGAATCACATTCATCCCGAAGGGATAAAGCAAGTAGAGATCCTATTCAACTTCAAGAAAATTCTCCTTTTATTTCTCTCTTGGCAGTTACCAAATACGACGGTTAAGGAAGGGTCCTCGAAAATCTTCTCAAATAGGATAAGAATTTTGTGATTTTGTATACCCCACCATAATGTGTCTTATTTAGAGGGACTAGGAACATTCGAAGATTTATACCGCCAGATGGCAAGAAGCCCGCCACAACGTATGCAATAATTGTTGTAAAGAAAATAGAATCAAGCAAAACTAATTTGTGACAATGATTGAACCAATGAATGGTTGATACATGTTCTGAAGATTTGAAAGGTCCAAAATTTCATTTCCATTTTTCCTAGGGGTGAACACGGTTCGATTTGGGTGGTTTATGCTATATTTTCAACTCAAACCATTTCAAACGGTTTGGAATTTTTCCAAACCAAACCAAACCATTTTATTTTTCAAACCAAACCATTATTTGCGGTTTGGTTCGGTTTTAATCCGCGGTTTACCTATCGACATTATAATAATATATTTAAAACAAGTTAACATATATTTAAACGAACACTAATAATGTTAAATGTTAAATTACATTCATATTTGTTTGAAATTCGATATATAACAAAAAAGCAAAAAAGATAGTATTAAGCTAGCACCACTCGAACTTTTACAAGTAACAATATCAGAATAAGTACAAAAGTGCTAACCTCTCATTTGATAAAAATTGGATTAATATCTCCTGTTGCAACACATGATTCGACCTCTGTATAATATGCAAATATCAAAACATTTATTAGTCTTTATTAATGATATTAAGTTATTAACAAGCAACTAAGAAACAATATTCATAAAAATATCAAAATTGATAATAGAAAACAATTGTCACCTTCTACAGCTTTCTCTGAGTCATCCAATGCCTCTACCTCATCCAAATATTGACGAAGCACTATAGGATCATTGCTACTATGCAACCAATTCTTCGAGCATATTAAAGCCTCAACCATCTTTGCACCCAATGAACTCCTAAAGGAGTCAAGAATTCGACCACTCGTGGAAAATGCTGACTCTGAAGCAACTGTGGATATTTGAATTGCTAATACATCTTTAGCAATTTTGGAGACAATTTTGTACTTGTGCGCATTCAATTTCCACCAATCTAATATGTTAAAATTGGGATTGGTCAAATTTTCACAACGATCAGACAAATAATCAACCAAATCATTCTTCTCGGATTGCAAGTTTTGCATTAGTTTAGCTTTAAAAATAGAAGGAATCTATTTAGAAAGACCGAAAGCAAGCTGTGAAGGACTTGGACTACTATCTCTGGTAGTCTCATTGGATGAAGCCAATGGTGGTGTGATTGGAGTCGCCATTTCTTTATAGTATGCATACAACCTGTGGAGTGTCTCTTCAACTCTTTTTAACAACATTTTTGCAATGTCTACATCGTAAATAATTTCAAACCCGACTTTAAGAAGTTCCAACTTACACCTTGGGTCAAGAACTGTTGCAATGAACAACAATTGATTAAACTTTTCAACATTGCCCCAATACTTATCATATTTTTTTCGCATACTAATTGCCATGGATCCCATCAAAGTGTTAGGCTCTTTAGCTAATTCATTCAACTCTCCATGAATTTCACATATTTCTTGAAAGAAAGAGTTAGAAGTTACATACTTCGAGCCACTAAATTTTAAAGTCATTTCATAGAATGTCCTTAAGAACTTCACAAATACTTCTGCTTGATCCCAATCGACGTGTGTTGGTGGTCCATTTATATTTCTTCCATCGGATCTACTTTCATTAAAATAATTTGTATAGTTGCCATCGCTTTCCAAAACAACAAATGCTTTTTTAAACTTCATAGCAGCTTGCAACATCAAGTATGTAAAATTCCATCTAGTTGTGACATCTAAACATAACAAAGCTCGAGACTCAATATTTGCTTCCTTGCAACTCTCCTTGAACCTTTTTAGTCGTTCTGGGGAAGATCTGACAAACCTCACCACATTACGAATAGCTGAAATAGCATGACTTATTTCTTTCAAACCATCACAAACAATAAGATTGAGTATATGAGCACAACACCTCATATGAAGCATTTCTCCACCTAGTACTAGACCGTTCTTCTTCTCCTCAAAACAACTCTTTAATCTCAGCAATGCTACATCATTAGAAGATGCATTATCAACAGTTACACAAAAAATCTTATTGATTCCCCAATCTTTAAGACAAGAGATCAACTCCTTTCCCACCATATCTCCCTTATGGCTTGGGACTTGAATGAAACTTATAATCCTTTTTTGAAGCCTCCAATCATTATCAACCCAATGAGCAGTTAAACACAAATAACTAACATTCTGTATTGATGTCCAACAATCAGTAGTCAAACTAACTCTATGTTGACCCAACTCTTTCTTCAATTTCTTCTTCTCATTTATGAATAAATTATATATATCTCTTGCTATTGTCACCCTTGAAGGAAATACAAATGGAAACTTCAAAATCCAATACTAAAAACAAGTTGTTGAAATCCTAGAAACACAAGATCTATAGAGTAGTATTTCCCCACTACTTGTAAGTAAGAACTTCTCTCTAAAATTCATCAATTACAGCACCACATATAGAAATTGTATATTATTGCAAATCACAAGAAAATGCATCTAAATGGAAGGATCTGTTTACATAACATAATTTTGAACAAACACACTTTATTGTCATAAATATGTTAAAATACAACAAGCTTAGAAAAAGCATCCTGTCAAGATTATGAAATTGGAAGGTTTTATAGTTCAAATCTATCAATGATTGAATTCCAGTGACACGCTATCCATACCAGATTGCACAGAATTCATACAATCCACCACCTAAATTCCCAAGACTCAGCCCTTTCCCCACATTTATTCGAAATCATTATCTCAATCCTGAAATCGGTGGGCTTCACTCGAGTTTGAGGGTCTAATGAATGCGTTGCACGAGGAATAATCCAAGCAAGAACTGCAGTGTGGAAAAGATAAAAAGATAACATACAACACTAGACTCACCGGAAATCCTCTTGAGTCTTGACTCTTGACACCACTTTGATCGATTATCTCTGTGGCTTTCTCCAATTCGAAGCAAATCGCCTCTCCCAGAGTCTTAGTCGGCTGCGCTAATGTTTAGCTGGGTTGCAAATCCCCAATTAGGTTTGTTAGATGGGTAATGGGTATGGGCTAATATGCCTGATTCTGCCATATGGGTATGTTATATGGGTGTAGGCTAAAAATATTAGTAATGGGCCTATTTTAAAAAAGTCCAAAGAAAGAAAATTTTAAATTTTAAAAAATTATACTTTAATAAAAAATTTATAATTTCACTATTTTTTTTTTTAATTAAAAAGTGCGGTTCGGTTTGGTTTTTTGCGGTTTTTGAAAATCAAAACCTAAACCAAATCATTTTGAAACGGTTTGGTTTGGTTTGGGAAAAAAAAACCGCGGGTCCACGTGGACCCGAACCAACGGTTACGGTTCGGTTTGCGGGTCCTATAAAATATTTCAAGCAAGTCACAAAAAAAAAAAAAATAATAATAATAAAATAAAATAAAAGCCTATTTCTCCCAAACTTAAATTATACTTTTTCGATAACTGACTTGATTCTTGAAGTGCAAATGATTTCAAGCCATTCATTGGATCAAAGACCTTTGCATGCTAACAATGTCCAAATTTGCTAGCAAAAGATAATTGAGAAATGACAAGAAATTTGTTGACAACTTGATTTATCGAATTTTGGAGGTCAAAAAAAACTATATGTATAAAATGTAGAACGGATTACACTTGAACATTTTTTTTTTTGTAACTCGGAATTATTTTAACATTAAGGGCATGTATGCATTGTAGTAAATTGGATAAGGGTTAATTTAATCCCATCTAATCTTGATACAAGATTTGGTGCCATTTATACGTGGATCAAATTAATTTGGAGTGCTAATTAAAATGCTATATGAGAGGGTTAGATCATATAACTTAGAAAAAAAATTTAGTTGAATTGCAATACGTAAATTTACTTACACGTAAGTGTAACTAAGAACTAAAAATTATCCTTACAAGTCAGTTTAACTTAAAAACAATTTTTTTTTTCACAAGCAAATATCACTTATAGCAATAAAGTCAATTATAAGTAAAAGATTTTTTTTAAGTAAAAAAAATGTATATACATGTAAAAAAAAAAAAAAATCACTTATTTGTTAAAAACTCATTTATAAGTAAAAATTTACATAATGTTGTAAAATGGAAAGTTTATTAGGGTTTGTAGTGAATGACAATTATACCCTTGTAGCCCTAGAAATTATTACCATTGTATCCATGATTCTTACCTATAAATATAGGGTTTTGGTCATTAATAAAACACACACAAGTCTATTGACTTAATTCTCTCTTCTACCTTTTCTCTATTTTATAACATGTTATCAGCACGATAGATTTAATTCAATAATTATTTTTCTTCAATTTTATCTATTTATTCAAATTTCAATATTATCACCTTCGAGTTTATTCAAGTTCCAAAATTATCATCTGATTCACTGCCCAAACAAAAAAAAAAAATTGGGATTGTGGTTACCCTTCAGCATAAGATTTCTTCTAGTATAAGTTTGTTGATTTGAAACTACTACATTAGGTTGAACCTATTGCAAACCCTAAGAGGCTAGCGTCACACATGGTTGGTTTATTTGTATTGTTTTGTCTCTGGCTACAGAAGGGACAGGATTATGGCTTATGATGAAAATTTGCTTGCCAGCACCAGCACCAGCACAAAGGGGACCCTGGTTCGAATTTTCAATACACGTGATAGGACTTTAATACATTGAGGTAACTTTTTCTTCACAAGTCTTATGCTTTTAGTGTGCCAAAATTATGCCTGCTTAATTTTGACTTCTTGCTATGGCTTAATTTTCATTTTACACGATGGAAGTTATGTGTTGAAATTTATTTTATTTTACAAACAAATATTTTAGAAGAATATTACTCGCTCATGAAGAGCATGAATTACAATTTTTAATATTTTAAATAAAGATATTGGTCTATTGCTATTGAATAAGCAATAGTAAAATATAAAGTACTCACAAAGAAGTACAACTATGCAAATATTAATATTTGTCTGAAAAATGTATTCATGAAAAGTTAATGTTTTTATTATTGGTGCTTTTGAAGTAGCACAACGTTGTTAATATTTTAAAAGAATATTATTACTCCTTAAGTAGCATACTATTATTGACAAATATTTTAGTTAGATTATACTTGCTCCCAAAGAGCATAGTTAAATATGATCTAACGTAAGTTATATTTTTACTCCCGAAGAGTAAATCCTCGTATAATTTATTATAATAATATTTGATTGCTTTTGAAGAGCATCAAATTATAATTTTCAATATTTCAGAAAAATATTGATCTATTGCTCTTAAAAAAAAAAGTAATAATAAAATATAGTCTGCTCTTGAAGTAACACAAGTCTAAAATAATATAGTAGTTGCGTTCCTGAAGAAACACAAATTAAATTACTCAATACTGAGTTATAATTTTTAAAGAAAAATAAATTTTTATTTTATTAATATTTTCTAGAAGAATAATACTTGCTCATTAAGAGCGTGATATTACAATTTCAATATTCTAGAAGAATATTGATTCGATACTCTGAAGAAGCATAATTTAAATTATATTTAATAAGTATGGTGTTAATGTTCTAAAAGAAATACAATCCACGTTATATAAATATTCCAGAAGAATGTTTCATTATTACTCATGCAGAGCACATATTTTAATATTATATTATTTAGCTCGAAAAGAAGAACGACTCGTTAATTTTAATATTCTAGAAGAATATTGTATTTATACTCTTGAAGATTATATATCTCTCTGTGTTCCTGAAGAAATACAACATTATTAATATTTTTAGAAAAGAATGTTAATTGATTGAAAAGATCATGATATTATAATTTCAATGTTTCTGAAGAATATTGATTGGTTCTATGTAAAATCAAGAATTAAATTACTCTATTTATTTATGTGTCCATTGTTCTTCATACATACTTAGATATTGATGTCCTGGTTAGATTTTATTGCTCTCGAAAAGTATAATGATATAAGATTTAACATAAGATTACGTTTTCACTCCGGGAGAGTAAATTTTTGTATGATTTGATTTAAGTTTAAATTATAATTTTCATTATTCCAAAAGAATATTGACATATTACTTTTGAATGAACAATAATAAAATACAACGTGCTACATTTTCGAAGTAGCACACTTTTCAGAATATATTATTTTGAATTCTTGTTTATCTCTGAAGAAAATATATAACTAATGTCATGAGGATATTGATTAGTTTTACTGCTTGAATATATATGATTATATAAACTTTAATTGTTTTCTTCGAAATTAAATGATTGAATTTTATCTTATATTGAACCAGAAGTTCAATTTGATTTTACTATTTGACATGACCAGTTAAATCATCACTGGATAAATAATGATGCCAAATTAAAAAAAATTAAATGGATATTAGATGAAGAACCAGAAGATTTTTCGATCCAATAAATTTTTATATATAATTTGTTCTCTTTATCGACAATTGATCATTAAATATCACTAGCTAAAATAGGGACTGAATTTCCTATATTTTTGAAAATTAATTAGGGTGATATATGGGACTCTGTCACCCACCACATTGATCAACTAAATATTATTTGTTTCTAATAGATTTGATACAAATATTAGATGATTGCATGGTGTTCGCAACCTGGAGTTTGCGAAATTATTACTCAAGTTATAAGCATAATTTTCAAATTATATACTCAAGATTGTGTCTTATTAATACTAGTGGGCATAAATCTCAATATTTGAATACGTGTTAGTTGAGATGCCGATAAGTGATTTAACACTTTTGTTTGTTAAATACCTTCAATTAATTTAACTGAGAACAAAATATTTTTCATTTTTGTTTAGGAAATTCTATTACGCATCATTGCCAACATCATAGTTCTCCCTATTACAATTGGCTTATGGTCAAAGCCTAATTTTTCATCTAATTATTTTGATAGTGCAGTATATGCAAAATCAATCCACCACAATGCACTGAGATGAAAAATAAAGAATGCTGAGAATAAATGCATAGTTTGAACCCTTATCCCAAATAGGTGATATTTTATAATGCTGAAAAAAAATTATTATCAAATTGACTGAATAATTCTCTCAGCATTAGGGGGAGGAATTAAGAAGTCGAAAATAATGTACAAATGCATCATTATCTAAATTCTCGCAAAATATAATTCGAACCAGAAGTTCGAAAGATAATTCATTTAGATGCATGTATTGACCAAAGAGATTAACAATCTCACACATCAGCTTGAAATGCTCCAACTCGAATTGAATCCTGGAAGGACAATTCATTAATATTATTATGGAACGCATGAAACGTGATGATATTAGATTCTATTATAAAATCCTCCAAACGAAAATAGAGCAATTGGTAAAGATGATTTTATTAAGGAGATATATACTCTTAATGAGTTTTTAGACATAACAAATTATAAAACCCTGAAAAGGTTCAGGTACCTGATATATTGAAATTTGAGATATCTCAATAAGTTATGTCATTATAGAGTAAGAAATAAAATCGAAAAAAAAAAGTTGTCGACAATAATTTTTTACATGATGTGTTGCATCATATATGAATCGCAAGAAATCAAAATAAATGCGTCAAAATATATCGATCGATATAATGTTTGACCAAATAAAATGGACACAATCCTAAATTGATTTTATTAGAAAAACATGATTTTTTGGACCTGTAGTCCAATAATCTAAAGATATATACTTATGCGAAAAGAAAAGAAAATGAGAAAAATAAAGTCATAATGTGTAATGTACGACTCTCAATATAGTGAATTTCGCAAAGATTGTCGTTGATGAAATTACGAATCTATATCATGTTATCTTAACAATATATGAAATTTGAAATAACGTGATAGTCAACTCATCTGACATGACTATTAATATTATCTCCGAAATATTTAATATGCTTGAAGCATAACTCAAATGATGTATGTCCGAGAATCATGTTTCAAATTAAATTGCAAAGGTCATTATATGTATTGAAATAATCTGGACGCATGTAGTATAATCGTCTTGGCAAATATTTGTTAAATGAGAGCTATAAGAATGACGATGTGTGTCCAAGTGTTTTCATAAAGAAAACAAATGTTGGATTTACAATTGTAGCAGTTTATGTGGATGATTTAAATTTAATTTGAACTCCTGAAGAGTTCAACGAAACTGCTAATTATTTAAAAATGAATTTGAGATGAATGATTTAGAAAAAAATCAAATTTTGTCTCGAGTTGCAGATTGAACATTTCTCAGAAGGATTATTTGTTCATCAATCTACATATACAGAAAAAGTTATAAAACGGGTTTATATAAATAATGCGCATCTATTGGCATCGCCTATGGTTGTTCGTTCACTTGATGTGAAAAAAGATCCGTTTCGTCCACTTGAAGATGGAGAAAAAAAAAATTCTTGGTCCTGAAGTACCATATCTTAGTGCAATTGGAGTATTAACTTATCTTGCAAACTGCACTCAACCGGACATAGTTTTTTTCTATAAATCTCCTTGCAAAATATAGTTATACACCAACTCAAAGATATTGGAATGATGTTAGACATATTTTTCGTTACCTAAAGGGTACAATTGATTTGAGATTATTTTATTCACAAACGTCGGGATGTACTTTAGTGGGATATGCAGATGCAGGTTATCTCTCTAACCCATATAAAGTAAAATCACAAACAGGATATGTGTTTAGACGTGAAGGAACAAACTATATCATGGAGATCTGTGAAGTAATCCTTGACAGTAACACCCTCAAATCACTCTGAAATTATTGCAATCCATGAAGTAAGACGAAAATGTGTATGATTGAGGAACATAACCCAGTATATCCAAGTATCATGCGGGTTAATTTCAACAAAAGATAGTCCAACAAATTTGTATGAAGACAATGCAGCTTGTATTGCAAAACCTATATCAATGGTGATAGGACGAAGTATATTTTTCCAAAATTCTTTCATACACATGAGTTTCAGAAGAATGACGACATCGACGTTCAACAAATTCACTTAAGTGACAAAGTGATCGACTTATTCACAAAAGCACTGCCAACATCTACATTCAAGAAATTAGTTCATGGGATTGGAATGCGCAAACTCAAAATTTTTAGTGATCAACATCAGGGGGAGTAGTTGTACTCTTTTTCCTTCGCATTGGTTTTATCCTACTGGGTTTTTCTAGCAAGGTTTTAATGAGGCAGCATTTATTTTCAATACTCCAAAATAACTGTACTCTTTTTCCTTCGTTTGATTTTTTTTTCCTATTAGGTTTTTATCAAACAAAGTTTTAACGAGGCAGATATTTTATAATGTGTCATTCAAGGGGGAGTATTGTAAAATAGAAAGTTTATTAGGGTTTGTAGTGAATGGCAATTATACCCCTGTAGCACTAGAAATTATTACCATTGTATCCCTAATTCTTACCTATAAATATAGGGTTTTGATCATTAATAAAACACATACAAGTCTATTGACTTTAATTCTCTCTTCTATCTTTTCTCTATTTTATAACACATAAAAGTAAAAAAAAAAAAAAAACAATGAGTAAAAATTTATGTATAAGTTATAAAATTACTTTATATAAAATAGTAGGGCAACATGTAAAATAAAAAGTATATTTAGTCCTAGATTTTGTTTTTGCTTTATGGGGAATTAAAAGATTTCACCTCTACTCCCAAAAGAGACTCGGAGCCCGTACCATTAATCCAAAAGACTTCGCTCTTACCATTAAGCTAGACATTGACCTATTTGTTAAATATAATTATATATTTTATAACTCGTCAGCAATGTGTATAATTAGAAGTACTTAACCCTTTATCCATGGTGGCCGACAAAAAACCCAAAAGAAAAGAAAGAGTGAGAGAAATGTTAGAGAGTAACATGAGGAGAAGTTCCGTCCGATTCATGTAAAGTAGGGTCTCAAATTGAGAATATTTCAATAAGATGAACTACGTACATAAAATTGAATTGTTCACTTAAATCAGAGTGTATCAGATTCTAATTTACTTTAGGGACGTTCATTGGGTCTATCTACGCTCTCTTTTTCTTGAATTAGTTTATATGCACATAATAATATACATAATAGACTACACCCCCTCACATGGAGGGGGGCTCACATATAATTAAATATTCGTGGGCCTCTCTCTATATGAGGAGGGTGTAATCTATTATGTATATCATGAGGTGTATATGTAGATTAATCTCTTTTTCTTTCCCTTATCACTTGACGTTTAAGATATAGTTATTTAAGTAGTTCAAAATTTGAGATTTTCAATTTGAATTGCCGATCCTACCACATATACATATAACACTATAAATTTGACTTTATTTTATTTAGGCAACAAATCTTTAAAGTTTATAATATTAAAATAACTCAATTAAAAATATTGTTAGTCAAATATGAAAGTTTTAATTAGTCGAATATTTAGACCAAACGTGCATAATTACAAAATTAAAAGCAATAAATCATTTTTTTTTTAATTATTTCTAGATGATTAGATCAAACAAATCAATTTATCCTATGTTTGAATACCACAATTTGTAAATTGTATAAAGTAAATAACATCAATATGATCACGGAAAAACCCTTTCGCAAAGGATAAAAAACTTCAAACACTTTGTCAATCAATAATTCATTATAAACGATGAAACTTACATTACAGTTTAGACTCGACTAACCCTTAGTCTCCCCTGACTTTCTTATTGTAATCGCTTTGACCATCTTTGACTGCTTGCTCTTCACACCAGCTCCCGACCTCTAATATCGTTTATCTCTTGTGGACTTCTAAGAACGAACCTCGTTCTTCAACGTCGAAACTCCAAACCCCTCTTCCTAAAACTCCAGCAACTATAAAAGCTAATTGACAAATATAGATTTGATGTTTGATCAAAGATCTTGTGTGTTTTGATATGTGGTTTAATGTGAAGGTTTATAACTCGATCAATAAATTTAAGTTTGGATGAATCTATGAATCAAATAATACGGTAGTTGAATCATGAAGTCAATAATACAGTGGTTGGATCTTCAAATGAATGATCTCTATGAAATAATTATGATTCAATACACTCTGGGACGTTCATAGGGTATATATATATATATTCGCTAACTAATGCGGTTATTAGATTATACTGTCTTTCTTAAAATTTAATTTTACAGTCATCAAAAAGTCTTTCTTCGAAATCTCATTTTACTTTTGTCCATTTGACTCCCTCTTATATATATATACTAGTCATTGAACATTTCTTCAGATTTATAAACTCCTTGACTATTCATGTTGTTCTAGCATTCCTGATTTGCCTCCCACAACTGTCCAATTGTTTAACCTCCAATGAAATCCACACAGAGAACAAAATTGAGAGAGAATCAGAGTTTCTTATCTTATGCTAATAAGAATAATGAAAAACCCTACATATTACAAACTCTAGCAGCTTATTTATATAAACTCAAACGGACAATAATTTTTGTGTGTGACTCATTAATTAATTAATTCAAGTCAATTAATAAGCAACCCAACTAATTAGTTATCCAACGCTTGTCAATTAATTAATTGGTAACTCTCATTCTTCTAGTTATTTTTTTTTGTGTGTGACTCATTAGATTCCTAATCACTATGATTAACGATGTGAATTATTATTTTGATATAATCAAAATCGATAAAGCAAAATATCATTTTGATTTATCACAACCAGATTGATATCTAACAATGTGTCAGAATAATACATGTGACGAAAAATGTCACGTGGTGTGACAAAATCAAACTTGTTCGTTTTCCATGAAACTATAATCAATTTCCTCAATATGATCAAATCAATCACAGGATAAGGATATGTGTCAATCTCAATTATCAATCATATATTTTATTTCACTATTAAGTCAATGTAAATCGAAAACTCATTTTCGACTTATATATATACTTTAGACAATGATTTCATTATCAACTTAATTGGATGAAATGTAAATTGTAATATCTTACTATCTAAGAGTGATAAATCCTCTATTAATAATTCACAACTTTCATATGATTCTTGACATATCTGAACAATGCCGTATTAGAGGTCCTTAACAGAGCAACTTCCAATATCATCAAAGTATGACTGTCCTCATATAAGGTACTATGATGACCTCAAGTCGAATGACTAATTCCACTACCGAACGTTAGAAATTAACCACTGATACTCAGATAGTTATCCATATGGGATCTCTCAGCGAGTCTCCAATGTTTTGTTCTATAACAAAATATTCACGTATTCATTTAAGTGTCACTACACTTTAATTTGTGAGATCAACTACGTACTTTACAATTAAGAAATATCACACGTGATGATCTATCCATAATAACGATATCTGTATCTCGTTATTACTTATGATCACAGATGATTTAAAATTCAATCATATGTAATTTGTATCTCACGATTACAATTCATTGTGATTAAAAAATTACCAAGATTTAAATCTAAGGGCTCTATTATTTAATTTAATTAAATAACAAATCTGTCATAAATTGCATTAATTATATATTAAAAGTGCGTATGCCCAATGTTGATTGGATTTAGGGAATAACACTTACATGCACATCTAAGGAAAAATGTAAGTTAATTTTTTAAATTATATTTTATATGCAAATATATATGGACAATTTAATTTAACTTTATTTTGGAAAGTTTAGTATTTATCGAAATTACTTACAAAAAACATTTTAAAGTTGGCCAAACATTAATACAAGTATGTGGTAGACATTCTGGGGCTGCTTCTCGGGTTTTTAAAGGCATCGACAAGCCTACATTTTTCTTTTTCAAACTAGTCTTTAACGTCTAATGATTTTCGTAATTGTATTATATATTTTTCTTCAATTAGAAATCTACTTTTCTCTGTATACATTCGATGGGGAAAAACTTTTGTCTTTTTTCTGAACTTTATGTGCAGGTATGACTCATGAAATGAGGTTTTTAGTCTCTCTCTCCCAGGAATTTATTAATAACTCTGATGTTTTTACAGAATTGAGATGACAAATATTCACAATAGGGGGACCAACTTTTTCGCGGGAATATTAAATTCATGTGGGGTTCGCACGTAATTGTGAGTGTCTGTCAACAATTTATGTCATCCCACTTCTGTACAAATGACTTTAGCCATTTATTAATGGGACTTTAAATAGTTTGGTGTCTTTGCACCGCATTTTTCGAATTGAAAAAACCATTAAACGACGAGTTCAATAACTAGCCAAATATGATTAGTGGAAATGTGTTTGATAATATTTTTTTGTCTTTTAATTGTCATTTTGAGGTCATATTTTTCGGCTTACTTTAGGGTTATGTTCTTTACTTGACAAGATAGGTTTCTTGATAACATATAGAAGTGTTCATAATAAATTTCATAATGCATCCTTCGGATTGAATCATTAAACCATGAGTTAAAATTAACTAGTCAAAGATGGTTAATAATTATAATTTTTTTTTTTAATTCTTATCTTTGGGTCATCTATTTTTACCTATTCTCGGGCTATTTTCTATGTTCACAGAGATGGGTTCTTGCCACCATATATGGTCATGCAAGCTTTGCAATATATCTTTAGGATTGAAAATTCATTAAACAACGAGCTAGTTCAATATGCACCTCTATAATACGAACGCTTCAATTAAGGTAGCGTGTCCGACACGTGTCAATACCAACACTCTATCATAAATATTTTTTATTTTTTATTAAAAATAATATATGTTTTTAACTCAAAGTTATTAGTAAATAACAAATAGATACTCATATTTAAAAGATTTAAACAAGAAAAATTAATAACAAGTATAAAACTAAATTTATACTCTATAAACGAAGAATTTTAAAGAATTTAATCAACGTATTGTCTCCGTGTCGTGTCGATATTTTTTTGAAAAATCGCGTGTCGGTGCATCATAGATATGTACTTACCATAGTTAATTCCCTTGTACCTATGAAATTATGCTTATTATGTTAATATATATTTTTTAAATCAAAATTCGAGTTAGACGTGACCTCCAACAAACGATAATCATAAGACTTCTCCCAACCAATCTGGGAAATACATGAGAAATCTAACACTAGAGCCTTATTAGTTCAATAGATAAAGGTCGCTCAAGGTCCTAAAATGAAACCTGAAAATTACAACAACACATTTAAAATTACAAATCTTATTTGGAAAACAAAACACCAGGGGTACCTCCTCAACAGATGTGCTGAATACACTGCATAAGCAATTAAATTAAGAGTAGAAATTTATAAGCTATTATTGAAGCTGATTTCTATCACTCAGTGACACTTGCATTCAACTTAAAGTGTGATAGTAATACCCCATCTGTGCCTCTGGTGTTTCGAGTCACAAGAATCTCTTCACTGGTGATTTCTCTGTAAATTGGTGGATTTTTTTCAGACAATAACTCCTTGATTGGTCCATAAACTTTAGTTTTACTTTTTTCGTGATAATGCATTCTGAAAAAACTTGCCACTGAGATTCTTGGTCCTATAGTCTTTGCCAATACTCTGTGGTAAACACTTTTGAACTTGGCGTTGGTGACGAGCTGCAAAAACAAAACATGCTAATCATAAGGACATTTTATCCTTTTAACGGACTATAAAATATCAGTGTTCTAAAAAGCTTAAAACGTGGTAAAGCGTGAAGGCCAAGTTTCGGCCTATGCGCTAAAAAGCGTAAAAAATTAATTTCTTATTTTAATATTATTTTAAATTTTTAAATCAATCTAAAAATCATTTAATAATTAAAGAAAAAAATGTAATTTTTTTTTTCTATTATTCTTTTATCTTTCTTTCTTTTCTGTTCATTACATCACACGATATAGAGAACTGTTATATCATCAAGTTAATGATCCATCTTCTTGTCGGATTATTAAGGCCGATTTTCATCTCTGCTCGATGGGTGGGTCTTGTAGTCAAACTCCCTTTTTGTCTTTACACTCGAGGGCCAATCTTTGTCCGGCCCGAGGAAATTTTTGCACAAAAGTAAAAGTGTTAAAAAATAGCACCTAGGCGCCGAAAGGAAAAATAATAAATAATAAAAAAGCACTAGCTGAGACGTTTTGCATCTAGGTGCCGTTTTTTAGAACACCGTAAAATATTTATTGTAGCTGGAGAGAGAGATACTTGCCTCCATAAGGTCTCCAACATTTACAACTAGAGCTCCAGGCAAGTAAGGCACATCTACCCAGTGATTCTTGTGGAGAACTTGGAGACCACCGATTTGGTCCTGTAGAAGCACAGTCAAGAAACCGCTATCAGTATGTTTACTGAGGCCTAATGTCAAATCTGGTTCGGGGCATGCCGGATAATAGTGGCCAATTATGAAAAGCCCCTCAGCACAGTCCATGTTTCTCAAGTGATTAGGGTCTAATCCCAATGCTTCTGAGATCAATTCAAACAGAGTGAACCCCAAATTCATTACTTCATCTGAGTATTTCATCATTATATCTCTGCAAAATATATAATATTGTGTAAGCCAACTGAAATTAATAATTATCAAGATCAAATTTTACATACATATATACCTGCATACTTCTGGAAGTTCTTCAGGCTCAGGAGGATCAGGAGACATGACAAAGAAAATGGTGTCCCTCCAGTTGGCAGAACGTGCTTGGTATAAATCAAAGTTGCTATTAAAACCGACCTTCTTCTTATTATCCCTTGAATAATACGGCATTTTCACCTCAGTTTCTAGCTCATGAAATCCTTTTATACCTTCAATTACTTTCTCCATGGTGCTCACCGGAATTTCATGGTTGATAATCTGGAAAAAACCCCAGTTATCGCAAGCATCTTTAACTTTATCAACAATTTCTTTGCGCTTTGCGCCATCATTCTTTAAGCCTTCAAAATCAATGACTGGAAGATTGTACTGAGGAATATTTCCGGAGACTGGTTTCTCTTCAACTATAGGTTGATCCAGCACAAACATACGTGGAATTTTCGACACCCCTTTTTCGAGGAGCCCCTTAACACCAGCTTTTGATTCTTCAAATGCTTGGATTTCACTTCTTCTATCAAGTTCAGCCATGTTTTCTGCTTGAACTTAGATGATATCCTTTACTTACATCATGAGCCCTATATAGAAGATGATAGTTTTGTAAGCTAGCAAAACATGACCGCACACGTGGAAGCATTATATATACCCAACGTTGCCATTTCAAATGGTATCTTCAACTTTAAAACGCGCTACGCGAGGTTCTATTTTATAATAATATTGTACGGCAAATTCTATAGACATTCATTGAGATTTATTACAACTAAAGAGACAATTTTTTTTTCAAAGTTTTGTTCATCCTATGGCTTTAAAATTATGTGATACCTAAAATACAATTTTAAAAAAACAAAAAAAAAAAAAAAGTCAGAAATATATAGTATTCAATCGTCCTACAAATATGTAGGTTTTTTTTTTTTTTTTTTTTTTGGCTCCTTTACTTTAGTGATTTGCTTACAAATTATGAGTTTGATCGTTGTAAAGGAAATATATTTAACAAACGCACAAAGAATATTTTGCCCACATTGAACCAATGTGTGATACAGGGACGTAGCTAGAATTTTATAATTGTGGGGTAAATTTCACAAAAATTTAATTATTGGGGCAAAATTGAAAAATATTAAAGAATATTTTGAAAATCTTGAATTTAAAATTTAGTGTGGGGCATGTGACCAAGTCCACTGTAAAGCAGCCCATGGTGTGGCAGCTAGGCTGACATGGTATTTTATGCTCCTTGTTTGACCTTCATTATTTGGTAAAAATAGATTTTGGAATAGTGAATTTTTTGAAGAATGTGTGATTGAAAAGCAGAAAAAAGTTTTGATGGAATAATGTAAAAATATATATGTCTAAATGTAAGAAGGTTAAAGCTAGAAATAGTTTCAACCTCATTTTATCAAACAGGGTAAATTATAAATATCCATGTATTTTAAAATCAGTGGTGGTGGGGATTGGTAAGTGTTTGGTTGAAGAGGATAGTGATTTTTTGTTTATTTATTTATTTTCAATTCATTTGTTTTGTTTATTGAAAAAGGAAAAATTGCAGTAAAAGTCTCAAACATTCGTAAAAAAGTGCAAATTTACACTTTCTAAAAATATTTGGTATATATATATATATATATATATTTATTTATTTATTTTTATTTTTTTGCTTTCTTTTATTTAGGTATAAAGATGATGCAACTTTAACACTCAAAATGGATGGAAATAACGAGCTTTGCTAATAAATTGAAAGGTTGGGAACGAAATATGTAAAAGCATGAAAGAACACCTAATCTTTCGACCCATATTGAAACATTACATGTTTACACCGTAAAAAGATTCCGTAGTAAAATGTACTTCAATATCTTAATATCTTATTTTTCGTGTTTTAAATTTTTGGGTTTATATTTCTTGATCCATATTAGGAAGGCTGATCAGCGATATATCCTTATCAGAACAATTTTAAAGAAAGTGAGTGAAGTGCACATTTTACAAATTGAGAGAATTGAGAGTAACTCTGTCATTTTAATTAAATGTGATAATGGCAAAGATAATCCCATCACAGGAGCAATTCTGTATGTACAGAATTGTATTTCACAGAATGCCAACAGATAAGACACAATAGAAGACTGGATGATTTTTTGGCATTTTTTTATCACAATATTGGACCCGTACAATGTGAGATTTGTACAATTTTGTAAAATAATTTTTTGTACAAATGGAATAAGTGACCACGTTACAGAATGATTTGGTTAGAGATTGGAGAATGTTCCTAACACGACAAATAGTTCTCTCTACATTTCCTTATATTAATGCGATGTTGATTTGCAACAACTCCACTAAAGACTTTACTATTCAGTTGCATCAAATTTGTAAGATATTAAATGTCTACCTACTTCTATGTCACAAGGACAGCTTTGTTTAATAACCAAAATAAACTCCTTGTTCAATAAATCTTGTAAATCTCGTACAAAAGAAGATATTATTTAAGTAAAAACATTTAATAAAAATGACTTTTAGTGATTTAAATAAAACTTAAATAGTTAACCAATCATTATATAAAACAAACGTAATATTAAGAGTTCAATTTGTTGTGTAACGTTCTTTGATCTGACGAGTCAATTATAATGATAATTTATAGTTTTTTTTCTCTATTTCCTTTCGAATTATAATGATAATTTAATAAAAGTAATGATAAGTGCGTTTTGTGCACTTATTTAGACCACAAAACATGGACAATTGTGGATATATATGCTGAAATATAACTTAATTCAATATAAATTGTGTTTGTAGAGCTACATCGATGGATTGAACGAAAAGTATGGAAAAATGAGCGAAAAAGACCAAAACGGAAAAAAATGAAAGTTCAGGGACCAAATTGTAATTATTGAAAAGTTGACACGGGAGATGAAATGAAGATTGGAGTGAGCCAATGACAAATTGAGTAACGATATGAGATATAGAAGGAAGAAGGAAGAAGAAAGTTGATAATTTATATATTGTTTTCCCTCTATTTCCTTTCCAATTATAATGATAATTTAATCAGTAATGCTAGAAGTACATTATGAATAAGCCCCCCTCCCCCCCCCCTAATAGGGGGCCGCCACTTATGTATTATGACACCCATTATGGATGTCATAATGTACAAGTAGAATAATTGTAATTTAATAAAAGGTATGCTAAATGTGTATATGTCTAAATGCAAGGTTATTTTATAAATTTCTCAAACAATAGATAAGAGTGTCAACAGCTCGAGCCAAGCTTTGCCACTAGTACCTTATCCAACCCATGTAGCAATTCAACCCTGATTTTAAAACGAAACAAAATAATAATAATAATAATAATTGGTCGACAAACCAATGGCTCACCCACTTGCCCTATCCTGCCCGCTCGATTGGGAGGCCGATCCTATTGTGGTCTAGTCCAAGCCATGGCTATATATATATATATAATGTCAATGATGCTTGACATGCTTAATTTTCTGTTTATTCAATCAGTGATAATGATTATTATATTTTATGTTTTTTCAATCAGAAATAATAATTTGTAAAATGAAAAGATTCCACTTGAAATTTGAATGGATTCATAGAGCACCTCTAATTAAAAAAGAACATTTTTTTTAGGTAGCACATGTGAAAGCATGTAGGTATAATATGGAGAATGAGTTTGACTCTATATTTGGAGAGACAAATCCACTATATACTTTAATTTTGGAAGTAAGAGAGTCTCTTGACTAATTAAAATGAACATCGACTCTTTAAAATAAAGAGGATGAGAGATATAAAGAGCCTCGCGAAAATACTCTTATATGGATTATTATTTAGGTGAGATGTATGTTGAAAGACTTTCGGTTTATATGATATTGATATCAAATAAAATGGCATTCAAATCCAAAATTGGTATCCAATCTACCATACACTCAAGGCCGAAAGAAATGGATAAAATGTTACAAATATATAGAATAATATAAACTTATTTATTACAACAAGAACAAAACTAGAAATTGAAATTGCACGAATATGTAAACTACTAAAAACTCTAAATCTGCAAACCGAAACCTGTGTGTACACAGTTTCCTTAAAACAAATTTGTCCCCTCACCGTAGGTGCTTGAGGTTAGTTTGGACATCTGTCTCAAAAGATACAACAGAAGAACTGATAGAATATAAGAACTTCAATTTCTACTTTGGTGAAATGAATTTGTGTTAGAACAGTACCACCAAGACTTACAACAAAAGAACTGATAGAATATGAACACTTCAATTTCTACTTTGGCGAAATGAACTTGTGTTAGAACAGTACCACCAAGACTTAGAACTGAAAATTTGTGCAAAGATTTTCCAAGAACTAGAACTGGAATTTTTTAAGAATTTTCTTGTGTTGAATGGTGGAAAACATGGTTAGTTATAACCTTGGCCCCCATGAATTGAAAACGTGGACACTCTTAAGGAGTCAATTTTTTCTTCGTTCAGTCTGACATTCGTGTAAGCAAGTCGTGCCCACACACAAATTCAAGGCTTGATGTACAATTTTGTTCCTTGATTTGCACCTCTATGCGCGCGCACATGGAGAGAGCTTCTATAATACACATGATTACACCCTTCCAAAGTATAACCATGTATAAATGGTCTTTACTTTCATCAACTTCCTATGTGGGATAAACTTAATATAATTTTCCTTCCAATATAAACCATCTTCCAATTGTCCACTTTCATCTCCAATTTCTCATTTACCCATTTATCATTTTTGGCAAGTAAATATATGATTTTGATGTTCTCATGGAAAAGAACACAGATCAACTTTGATATTCCAACTTGAACCAACGGGTCCCACCTAAAATTGTGTCAAAAGTTGGCTACCAACCCATTTTTTCCAACATAAAAAATGCAAGAGAGCTGAAATTGCTAAGGAACACTTCGAAGGCAACAGATAATGGTGGGGATGAAAGGGAATATAAATAGGTTAAATCATTTGTACACCATGGTTTACAACCCCCTCAGATGTTGAGGGGCTCACAATAATTTAAAAATTGTGGACTGTCTCATTTGTGAGGGGTCTGTCACCCTTGTTGTACACAAAAGTGTACAACAAACATGATTCAATATAAATAGAGGTAAAGTTATGAATTAAATAAGTCAAGCTTCTGTTATTTTACTTTCAATTATAATGCAAAGAAATAGAACAAATATAACATGTATCTTCATTTTTCAAATTTCTTCTTTGTTGGGGCATTCATGATGTACTATACCATGAAATATATTATTTTGGAAGTTATTTATTGTTGGTAAAAAATTTCAGTGTTCCTCGAATGCCATCTTTTTTTCTTTCCTGTAACTATGGTAAACAACAATAGGTGCTTATTACCAAAATTTCGAGCTCCAACTAATGTTGTGTACATGATATGTTTTGTGATTGTAGTTGCTTTTAGTTGCAATATACAACATAGATTCCAGATTAGCTCAACTAGTCAATAGTTTGGATATCTCGATGCAACGAACTTTATTATCAAATTAATTTAGTCAAAAGAACTTGTACATGATTCACAGTTAGAAATTTTAGGAAAAAATATATTGAATCCTTAAGATTTGAAAGCAATACTACCTTTCTATAGAATAATCATATTTTCGCGCTACATTGGATGCAAATTACTAAACAACTGTATTGAGTTCATATACAACAATTGTTTTTCTCGGGCTAAGTCACTTTCTTGCTAATGTTTATATTCATAGCTGTTCTTTTTATTATATTATGCTTCTATCCTTTACATTTTCTTAATGAAAACTCCATTTTTTCCCTCTATTTTTGCAGTGTCTAAGGTGCTTCAAAGACAGTTCATCAATTATGTCATGACTTTGCACCATTCATACATGACTATAATATAAAAATAATTCCTTAATCTCAACCATGTCGCCAATAAGAGAAATGCTACATATACAAAAAATATTTTACAGATTATTTGATAGATTGTTATACAGAAATATTTTACAGATTATTTGATAGATTGTCAGCCGACAAGCATTCATTGTATGTTGGACACAAAATAGAGCTACTTAAATCATCCAATGCAGTGTTGTCGCCTCATCATCTGTAATGCTTTCTGCAATTTCTATATGTACAAACAGCTTTATTCTGCCAAACATTATTAATAGTGATACTAGCAAAACAAAACTCCTTCTATATTATGAGGAAATGGTTCCTCATTTTCTAGCATATTAATCAGTTCATGCAATACAAAACACATATAATATTTGCAAGCATGTGGAACAAATGATAACGTTATTATTAGAAACAGATATTTTCCATATTGTAAGAGATGGAACCAATGTTATAAGAACCCAGGGGCGGATCCAGGGGGTGGCGAGCTAGAGCGACCGCTCTAGCTGGATCTGCCGGACTGTTCATTACAGTTCAATAGGTGCCGGGACTGAAGGTTGAAGAAGTTGCAGAGCCAGAAGAAATTGCAGAGCCGGAAGAACTGAAGAAGACGAATGAAAAATTTGGGTTTTTTTGAGCCCTTCTGTTTGGGCTGAGGCCTGAAGTTGGGCCTTTTTTAAAAAAAAAAAAATTGTTTGGTCAGCCCAACCAATTGATTTGGAGATGGATAAATGATACCAATTGATTTGGAGATGCATCAATGATACCAAGCAAGCAAACCCTTCTTCATTCTCCACTTCTTCTACGGTTCTACCCGGTTGCTGTTGTCGCCGCCATTACCGTCCACTGACCCCAGCCTGATTGTGTAACTGTAAGCAACCGTCTTAGGGAAGAAGCCAAGAAAGAAGAACAAAATTATTGATTGACTGTAAGTATTTGAATCAATTTCACCCTTTTGTTTTCATTTATGATTAATAATTTATTAACTTTGACATATGCTTGATTTTTATGTTGTGTTTTCATAAAATCGTTTGATTTTTGTATACTGAAAGGATGAAAAAGGTCCAAAAGAAAATTAGATAGAAATAGAAATTTTGAATTTGGAGATTTTAGTTCCATTTGTGTAATATTCTAAAAGGTAAATGAATGGAAGATTGTTTCTTTTCTGTTCTTCTGCATTATGCATAATGATTGTTGAGTTATTGAAATGTAATCGTGGAATTATACCTTTTAAAGTTATATATAACATACACGTACTATGCAGATGAATGTCTTTGTAGTTTTGTTGTAATGTACTCCTCAGATTGGTGTTGTAGTGAAGATTTAGTTGCCCATGTAGCTTATAAATTACAATAGACCAAGAAATTTTACTGATTATGATTGCCTTTGTCTCTTGATAGAGACAAAATTGACATATACTAATTATCTTTTTTCTAGTGGGTAAAATTTATTAGGGACAGAAAGTCTTACTTCAATCTTGGGGTTGTGTACACGATGATCATATTTTTGTATCCAATAAGGTAGTTCTTCATGGTCACAGATCAATTGTCTTATGTTACTCGATTTAGGCTACTTTTATGCACATCTCCAGGTTGGCTGAACACTAAAGGAGTGGATAGCTATTTTTTTTTTGTTCTGTGAATTGTGAATAACCAGAATAAATAAATAAATAATAAACAGAGCATTTATTTTTTAATAAACAGAGACTCCGCTTGTAAGTTGGATGGCTGTACTCATTGATCTACCGATGAAATCTCCTTTGAGAAAGCCACCAGAGACGGATTCCACAGTCCACAGGTACCCTTTTCAATCTTTTTCATCAATTTTACATGAGAATTGATGTTAGATTCAATGCGTTTGATTTTGAGATTCTTACTCGTTCCTTCATCATTATTATAATGTTTAGATTATACCATTTCTCAGTTGATCTTTTTGCTTTTGCCTGGTAAGTTGGAAGAAGAGAAAATAGTGACCTTTTACATGGACAAGTACTTTGGTCCCCAAGTTTCAATTTTTGTAGATAACCAAGGGATTCTGTGTCGCTATATGGGCTGTAATGCTTTCTGCAATCTTACATGACATAATCTTTAAAGTAGGGGTGGAGCCAGGATTACAGGTTAACGGGGGCATTCATTTAACTAAGAATAAAAATTTTAAAAACAAAAAAAATAACACTTGAATCTAAAAAATGTAATAATGCATATTGGTGTATTTACATATAAATTGAAGAATTTTTAATATTAATAAACAACATCGCTATACGGCCATTGACTGTTGACGGTCAACGATCAACGGCCGCTCTAGCTGAGTCGAAGTCCTGGATTCGTCCCTGTAAGAACCCCGCACATTTCATACCCAGGCTACATGTAATTACTACCTATGATGTGGAAGAACATCAACGATAATGTGAGGATGTCTTCGGTTAGTATGTTCAATGATATATTTGCCCCAATCACACCATCAGTAGTTTGATTGAGCTCTCTTATTTTTTTTATTTATTTTGTTCCATTAAGTAAGCAATATAAATTGGTGCACAAATTCTCCTTCGTAATATGTTTTTCTTGAACTCTGAAAGCTGCTCTAGATTACTCAAATTGTGCTAGCAACAATCGGTTAGATCTTCGAACTCACAAAAGTTGAGCTAAACTTCTCCAACATTATTTCTTCTATGATGAAATAGTAATTCATAGCAATGTGCATGATTTGGATATGAAAACATGAATTCTTTATCCTAGAAGTTACTATTTTGTCGCAAAAAAAAATACTTTGGTACCTTGTTTGTGGTTCTATTTAGTGTTTTCCAAAAATCGAGATTGAACTATTTTCCATCTTACTTTTCATCATACCAATTGTATAATCATTATTATGATCCAATTTCTAACATACATTTAGAAACAATCTTTTTGCATCTTCAATTTACATAGCAATTTCAAATTAATTTATTTGTGTTTTTGCAATATTTTAAATGTACAACCAAGTAACTGATGTACAACATTTACAACATTCCTTTAATATCGTACAGTTATTTATATATATTGATAATCATATTTTACCTATTCTCCTGCTATGTAAAAAAACCATTTCTCATCAAGTTTTGTAGGCTAAAAGTTAATAAGCACAAGATTTCTTTGACATCAATCAAGTAGAAAATTTTAACATTTTTTTACTGATAGATATATTGTAAGTGTTATGGTCTATATCCAATCGATTTAGGTTGTAAATACTTTTTAATATGATTAATGCATTTATTTTGGCAAGATCTGTTGTTTATTTAAATTAATATTTTAATGAATGATATTAAATAATAGAGTACATAGATTTAAGTTTCGGTAATTTGTTAATCACAAGGAGTTATGATTGTGAGATACAAATTACGTATGATTGAATATTAAATAATTCATGGTCGTAAGTAACAACGAGATACAGATATCATTATTATGGATAAACCATCACGTGTGACTTTTCTTACTTGTGAAGTAAGTAACTGATCTCACAAACTAAAATGTGTTAACACTTAAATGAACATGTGAATGTTTTGTTATAGAACAAAACATTAGAGATCCGTTGGGGAGATTTCACATGGATAACTATCTGAGTGTCAGTGGTTAATTTCTAACGTTCGGTAGTGGAATTGGTCCTTTGACTTGAGATTATCATAGTGCCTTATATGGGGACAATCATACTTTGATGATGTTGGAAGATACTCTGTCAAGGGCCGTTAATACGACATCGTTCGAGTATATCAAGAATCATATAAAGGTTGTGAATGATCAATAGAATATTCGTCACTCTTAGATAGCAAGAGTTTATGACCTACATTTAATCCAATTAAGTTGATAATGAAATCATTGGCCAATGTGTACACATAAGTCGAAAAGTAGTTTTCGACTTACGTTGACTTAATAGTGAAATAAAAGATATGATCGATAATTGAGATTGACACATATCCTTATTTCGTGATTGATCAGATCATATTGACGAAAGGATTATAGTTTCACGGTAAAAAAAAAATTTGGTTTTGTCATATCACGTGACATTTTCTGTTACATGTATTTCCCTGACTCATTATTAGATGTCAATCCGGGACGACGGATGTAAATTAGTGATAAATCAAAATGGTGTTTTAGTTTATCGATTTTGATTAGATCAAAATAATAATTCACGTCTTTAAGTATCATGATTGGGAACCTAATGGGTCACACACAAAAGGAGAACTATAAGAATGAGAGTTACAAATTAATTAATTGGCAAGCGTAAGATAATAAATTAATTGAATTGCTTATTAATATGCCCGAAAATTAGATTAATTAATTCATAGACTGGATTTGATTAATTGGATTAATTAAATATTGGATTGAGTTAAATTTAAGGGACGGGCTAAGCTTATTTGAGCTTATATAAATAAGCTGCTAGTATTTGTAATATATACGATTTTTCATTATTCTTACTAGCACAATAAAAGAAGCTCTGGTTCTCTCTCAATTTTGTTCTCTGCGTAGATTTCATTGAAAGTTGGACAATTAGACAGTTGTGAGAAGCAGATCAGGATTGTTGGAGCAAAAGGAATAATAAAAGAGTTTGCAGATCTCAATAATGTACAATTTATATCACAATTTCTATCTAAACACAAAGCAGATCATTTGTGGGAATTAAAATTTTTTATTTTTCGCGGTTTATGTTTAAGTAAATTCCCAACATATCTCCAAAGTGAACACAAGAATATATATAATATTCCACTAACCTTTTTGGTTTTTAACACAAATTCACAGTACACAGAGGTGAATCCTTTCAAACGAAAATAAACTTGCTACCTAGTGTTTTCATCCTTGTAAATCAATAATGTCTATTTTTTTATAATGATTAAAAAAATTCAAATTATCATTTATACTAGTTGTACTTTTATTGGTCGACTGTTATATAAACCTCAAACTTACAATGAAATAACTATAAACTCCATATTTTATGATCAACATTAAAATATCACTATAAAAAACTATGCAATATTGTTATTGTGTAATGTGTTTTTAGTAGAAAATTCAAAGAAAATTGTAAAATGAGCGAGGGCTAAGTTTGTATAAGTAACAAATGTGCACTAAAATCATATGTAAGAAAAAAGAGTTGTGAGAAAGAAATCTTGAGAAGTAAAAAATTTAAGTTGCTCTCCTCTCTCGTTTTTCCCCTGTTTTCCCTTTTTTTTAATAGCAAGTAATCTGTTGCAGTAATCTTTTCCAGCTTTCATATAGCCCTATTTTCGTTCCGCTAAAATCTACTAGTTTCATACAGGTGAAACTACCATTGAAATTGAATTGCTCTTGTTTCATACGAGTGAAACCCAGTGCATTTTTACTAAATATCGTAATCTTAGTCAACAAATATAAAATTCAAAGAAAATTTGTTATTTTTCGCGGCGTATGTCTTGCATAGTTATTCATTATTATAGAAAAGTTTTATATAAAAAAACACAGATACAAAAATTATAATATTTACAACTATATTGTAATTGTTGTAGGCTTTTTTATTATGATTTCAATTAATACAGCACCGTTAAAGAAAAAAAATATGCTATCTAGATAAAGGAGAAAAAGTTGATGTAATTCTTGCTCTAGAAATTATAAAGTGATTCAGAATTTATTTTTTTTTTGGGTTAGTTGAAAAGCAAAATATGGAAGTATATGCATGTGGCACTTATAAAACCTGTAAATATAACCAATGCATATGAAATTGCATTAAAATTTTGCTGTCATCGGTTAGTGCTTATATGACAAGCACTTAGTGTTGTTTTTAATTACACTAAAAAAGGCAGATATTAGAGCTGGACCTGAGGAGAGGTCAAAGAGGCTATTGCCTCAGGCCCAACTCTTTAGGGGCCCAAAAAAATAATTTTTATTTTATTTTTTTTCTAGATGCCACTGACTAAATTCAAAACCCCCCATAATTTTCCCGCTAAATCAAAACCTAGACCTCTTCCTAAATTCGTAACTGTTGGGTATACGACCAAAGTCCCACATCGGATAAAAATGGGGAGGATCATGAGTTTATAAGTGTGGAAATATATCTCTATTGGTATGAGGCCTTTTGGGGTAAAGCCCAAGAGCAAATTCATGAGGGTTTAGGCCCAAAGTGGACAATATCATACCAATGTGGAGATATGTGTGGGTCCATGCTTATAACAAGTGGGATATGTGGTGGTACATATTCCTAACAGTGGTATCAGAGCCAATCCCCAAAAATTGGCCATGTGGATGAATCCTTGGAATGCCGAACGAAGGTGGTGCCTCGATTAGCTCGCGATGGGATCCGTTGATGAGCTCTATGGACAGGCGGTGTACTCCTGATACTTCACGTAAGGCGTGTGTCCAAACGCGGTGGAGAGGAGTTGATCTGGATAGAGCAAGCTCTTGGTGAGGAAGATGAACGGATAGATGATCGTTTGAGGGGAGGCTCGGTGGTCCTTTGTTCGAGGGGAGGATTGTTGGGTATACGACCAAAGTCCCACATCGAATAAAAATGGGGAGGATCATGAGTTTATAAGTGTGGAAATATATCTCTATTGGTATGAGGCCTTTTGGGGTAAAGCCGAAGAGCAAATTCATGAGGGTTTAGGCCCAAAGTGGACAATATCATACCAATGTGGAGATATGTGTGGGTCCATGCTTATAACAAGTGGGATATGTGGTGGTACATATTCCTAACAGTTTTCCGGTCAGTTTTTGGCCTCACAAACACCCCAACCAAGCTCTGATACCAGTTTGTTAGGATTATGGGTGTTTAAACAACCAAATACATCATATACATCAATGGAAAAACCACCAAGAACATAAACCGAAAATCTGAAAACTTGAAGCTCCAACAATGGCCGAAAATGTCCAGCTTCTTCCTCTTTGTTTATGGTCGATTTGTAGGCTTAGGAACACCCTTCCACGCAATGCAAATCACCTTCCAAGAGAGCTAGAGAAAACCGGCAAAGAACCTCCTATACTTGGCTTCAAGAAACCACCCCTTCTCCTTCCCCAATCACTCAAGAATCACAAATGTAACTAGCCCTATTTCATGCCTAGAAAACACAAGAATCTCACAGTAGAAGAGAAGAGAAGAGAAGCCAAAGATGTTTACCAATGGAGGGCCAAAAACGAGAGAGAGAAAGAGGCTTTTGGAAAGAATGGCTCAACCCTATTTTTGCCCTAGCTTCACCCACGTGAGTGATGGAAAGATAGTGTATATATTCAAACAAGGTAGGTAAAAGCTTCTCCAACAAGTCATTTGAATATCTCCCAAGAAATCTCCACCATCCATTTTAATCTATGGCTCACAATAAATATGAGTTAAGAGAAACATTTCTCACATTCTTCACCTTGGTTCTCATAACACACTCTCTTGGTTGCGAATTTGCACATGGAAGAACTGTTCATCATCATCGCCCACTACCTGCAAGAAAAATTAACTCGTATCAATATGTAACAAAGATAAGCATAATTTAAATTTACCTGCAGGTAGAATTTTAGTTCCCACATCAGAGGGATTCCTATCAGTGTGAATCTTAACAAGTTTAACTTCATTTTGAGACAATTTCTCATGAATAAAATGATACTTTACCTCAATATGTTTAGATCTTTCATGATAAACAGGATTTTTACAAAGCAATAAAGCACTTTGACTATCAGTAAACATAACAGGTATATCATGCATGAAGTTCAATTCTTTTAAGATTCCTTTTAACCAAGTACATTCCTTAACCGCCTCGGTTATGGCAACATACTCTGCCTCAGTACTTGACAAAGTAACTAAAGGTTGCAACTGTGACTTCCAAGTTATGCAATTATCACCTAGGGTAAAGAAGTATGCTGTAGTTGATTTCCTACTGTCTTTATCACCAGCAAAGTCAGCATCAACATAACCTTTCAAAGTTAACTTCTCAGATCTTTTCTCATACACTAAGCCCAGATTTAAAGTCCCAACCAAATACCTCAATAGCCATTTCAAACCAGCCCAATGCGGCTTACCAGGATTGGACATAAATCTACTTAGGAGACTGATGGAAAAAGCAAGATCAGGTCTGGTAGTAATCATAGAAAACATGACAGAACCTATAGCGTTAGCATACGGCACATTTTCCATCTCTTTTAATTCAGACTCAGATTTAGGCGAATGAGCATGTGATAAATTCATATGACTGGCAAGAGGCACATTCACAATTTTACTGTCTTTCATACCAAATTTTGTCACAACTTTGTTCAAGCTTCCTGTGAAATAGTTAACCTATTCTTAGCCACGTCCCTTGTTATCACCATCCCTAGAATCTTTCTAGCATTCCCTAAATCTTTCATGTCAAATTCAGATTTCAAAAGATCTTTCAGTTTATTAATTTGAGACTTGCTAGGTCCAGCTAAAAGCATATCATCCACATAAAGCAGCAAGTAAACCTCACAACCGCTCTTTATGTCATTAAAATGCAAGCAAGCATCAAATTCACTTCTCTTAAACCCTATTTTCAGTACATAAGCATCAAATCTCTTGTACCATTGTCTTGGGCTCTGTTTCAGCCCGTACAAAGATTTCTCTAACTTGCACACATAATCAAATTTTCCTTTAGCCACAAAACCTTGTGGTTGGCTCATGAAGATATCCTCTTCCAACTCCCCATGTAGAAAAGCAGTTTTTACATCGAGTTGTTCAAGTTCCCAATTGAATTGAACCACAAGAGCCAACATTAATCTGATTGTCTTGTACTTAATCACGGGTGAAAATATTTCATTATAATCCACACCCTCTCTTTGAGTATAACCCTTAGCCACTAACCTCGCCTTAAACCTCACCGGATCAGTAGGGCTCAAACCCTCCTTTAACTTGTAAATCCACTTACAAGGAACTAATTTATGATCTTTAGGTTTTTTAATGAGTTTCCAGGTTCTGTTATCACTCAAAGATTTCATTTCCTCCTGCATAGCTTTTAACCAACTTTCAGAATATTTTCCATTCACAGCTTCTTCAAAACTATCAGGTTCTATTTGTTCAAGGGCTTCACCTGAAACTAAGGCAAAATCAGTCATGTTTAGGGATTCATATCTAGGATTTAGCCTGATCTGCCTCCTCCCCCTATCCCTAGTAAGCTGATAATCTTGATTAGGTGGTTGATCATTAAAATGTTCAACTTCAACAGGTTCAATGTTTTCTTGAAGTTCAGTCACCCCTTCAGGTTCAAGTTCAGTTTCATTTTCAGCCTCATCTTCATTTTCAGGTTCTTGATGTATAGGGTCATTAACCTCATTCTCAGGTGTAGGTGAATCAAGCTTAGTCAGCTTCACCTCAGTCTGAATACTCTTCTCAGTTTCAGATTTGTTAGTTTCATCAGTTTTCTGTTTTAGGCATGGCATCTCAGATTCATTAAAGACTACATTTCTGCTGTTAATAATCTTAATGCCTTGAACCCCTAAAACCCACAACCTATAGCCTTTCACACCCTCGGGATACCCTAACATCACACACTTGACCGCCCTCGGCTCAAGTTTTCCTTCAGATTGGTGTGCAAATGCAGCACATCCAAACACCCTCAAATGTTCTAGATTTGGAGGCTCTCCCGTCCACAACTCCTGTGGGGTCTTAAACCCTATACTGCTGGACGGAGACCTATTAATCAAGTAAGCTGCAGTACTTGCAGCTTCAGCCCAAAAGCCTTTCGCAAGGCCAGAGCTAATCAACATACACCTAACTTTGTTCATTATGGTCCTGTTCATTCTCTCAGCGACCCCATTCTGTTCAGGTGTGTATTTAACAGTTCTGTGTCTTGTTATACCTTTCTGCTTACAGAAGTTGTCAAATTCAAAATTGCAGAATTCAAGCCCATTATCAGTTCTCAAAGTTTTAAGCTTCTTATCTAGCTTATTTTCCACAGACTTCAACCAAATTCTGAATTTTTCAAAGGTTTCCGACTTAGCCTTCAAAGGGTAAATCCAAACCTTTCTTGAATAATCATCCACTAAGGACAAGAAGTACTTGCTTCCACCAAATGTGGAGTGCTTCTCTGGGCCCCATAGATCAGCATGGACATAGTCCAATGGTCTGCTGGTCCTATGAGAGCTAGCTTCAAAGCTCACCTTATGGGATTTACCCAAAACACATGTTTCACAGAAATCCATTGCTTCAATATCATCCTTTCCAAGCAATTTCTGATTACTTAAAGATTTTAGCCCTTTGAACCCAATATGACCCATTCTGTTATGCCAAATTTCAGTTTTGTCTTTACTCACAGTAAGAAGGCTAGAATCAAATGGTATTTCAGTTCTACCCTCCAGATAGTACAACCCATTCCTTTTAGGTCCTTTCATAACTATGAGAGAATCCCTCATAATTTTCAAAATTTTGTTACCAGACTTGAAGGTATATCCCTCATCTTCAAGAGAACCTAAGGAAATGAGGTTCCTCTTTAAATTAGGAACATATCTAACATTTCTGAGCTGCGTGACGGCCCCATCGTACATCCTGATGGCTATGTCACCAACTCCAACCACATTTTGAGAATTATTGTCCCCCATGTAGACCTTCCTAGATTCAGTCTCTTTATAGTTATAGAACCAAGACCTCTCAGGGCACATATGAAAAGTGCACCCTGTGTCTAGGATCCAATTTTTATCAAATTCTTCCTCAGACACATTAAGGACATACAAACTGTCAAATTCAGACACAATGGCAGCATTATCTTGATCAGTATTGTTTGAGTCTCTTTGTTTCCTTTTCCACTCAAAGCAGTCTTTCTTGAAATGTCCCAACTTTCCACAGTGATAACATTTCTTACCGCTCTTATCTTTAGATTTGGATCTCATTTTGGATTTCCCTCTCCCCTTCTTGTTATGGAAGTTAAATTCTTTCTTTTCAGATCTTCCCCTAACAAATAAGCTTCTTCACGAGAATAAGTTCTATTGTCTCTTTTTAATTCAAGTTCTCTTGATTTTAAAGCATCCGTGACAATAGCTTGAGTGAGAGTGTCCCTACCATATCTTATGGCATTTTTCATTTCTCTATAAGATTCGGGCAAAGAGTTTAGCAATATGACAGCTAAATCCTCATCGGCAAATTTTTTATCATTATGAGCTAGACTCTTAACAATTATGCTAAAGTCACTCAAATTCCCCTCGACATCCTTCCCGGGATCCATCTTAAAACTAAACAGCTTTTCCAACAGATATATCTTGTTAGGTAAAGTTTTAGTCAAGAATAAGGCATCTAGTTCAGTCCACAAAGTTCTAGCAGTTTTGGCATTATCAACTTGTCTTACAATGTTATCAGATAAATGCAAAATTATAGAACTGTAAGCAATTTCATTCATGTCTTCAATTTCATGTGGTTTAGCCTTTAACTCATCAGAAAATGTAGCAGGATCATCAAGAGCTTTAGCAACTCTCTGTTGGACCAAAATAGCCCTCATTTTCTGTTTTCAAATCGAGTAATCCCCCTTTCCATCGAATTGCGATAATTCGACCCTCGAACCCATTACAGATTCTGTAAAAGAGTGGCCTGTACTCGTGGACATAACAGAAAAGGTTTTGAAAAAATCTTTTCCAGATGATCAAATAAAATACAAATGCAAAGTTAAAAAAGCCAACGTTCAGGAATGAAGCACAACGATGAAACAGGTATAATGCAATTAAATATGCTTCAGGTCACGAATTAATTACAAGAATTCAATCAACGGAATTCACAAATAAGCAACCAAGCAATCATGCATAAACCGATAAAAAATACCAAATCTATCCTAACGGAGAGTTTAGAATAATTTTACCAAATTACTATTGAAAAACAGTAAATATACCAAAGTTCCACAACCGAACCGTCGAAGACGTCAAGCCAGGGGCAAAATGGTCCAACTTTTTTTGTATAACCTGAAGCACAAAACTAAACACATCAATACGTTCAGGACATCAAAATAAGTATTCTGCCTGAAGAGACCGTCGCCGGAAAACCTCCCACGCGCTCCACGCGCCGTCGCCGGAAAATGGGTCCGCCGCCGAATTTTCATGCGCCGCCTAGGAATGTTCTCCTCGGCCTGCTGAGCACCCCGGTGGTCTCGGAATTTCCAATTCCTTCTGGTTTGACGGGAAATCGCGTTTGAAGTTCTGGTTTTTCAACAGATTTCGGGATTGCTTCTTCTCCAATTTTCTGGTTCGTTTCTGGCCGATTTCTTCTGGTTTTCTGGTCAGTTTTTGGCCTCACAAACACCCCAACCAAGCTCTGATACCAGTTTGTTAGGATTATGGGTGTTTAAACAACCAAATACATCATATACATCAATGGAAAAACCACCAAGAACATAAACCGAAAATCTGAAAACTTGAAGCTCCAACAATGGCCGAAAATGTCCAGCTTCTTCCTCTTTGTTTATGGTCGATTTGTAGGCTCAGGAACACCCTTCCACGCAATGCAAATCACCTTCCAAGAGAGCTAGAAAAAACCGGCAAAGAACCTCCTATACTTGGCTTCAAGAAACCACCCCTTCTCCTTCCCCAATCACTCAAGAATCACCAATGTAACTAGCCCTATTTCATGCCTAGAAAACACAAGAATCTCACAGTAGAAGAGAAGAGAAGAGAAGCCAAAGATGTTTACCAATGGAGGGCCAAAAACGAGAGAGAGAAAGAGGCTTTTGGAAAGAATGGCTCAACCCTATTTTTGCCCTAGCTTCACCCACGTGAGTGATGGAAAGATAGTGTATATATTCAAACAAGGTAGGTAAAAGCTTCTCCAACAAGTCATTTGAATATCTCCCAAGAAATCTCCACCATCCATTTTAATCTATGGCTCACAATAAATATGAGTTAAGAGAAATATTTCTCACAGTAACTTCTCCAAAATCCAACCCGTTTGTACTAGTTCACTCTTGTTCCAAACAATAAGGCTTCTTCAGCAATGATATCATGAATCCGGTAACAATATTGTATACATTTGAAGTTAAATTGCTTGATTTTTTTAAAAAAAAATTGTTGTCCATTCTGTTTTATTGATATTTGTTTTATATATGATCTAGATTTCTATTAGTTTCTTATGGCTTTTATAGATGATACACTTTTTAGATTAATCGATTTTTATGAAATAAAGTTTTTTCATGGATTTCTATTGGTTTTGCATTGTGTTCCTGCGTTGTTTTTTTTTGGCACTTGGAAAACTCTATATTTTATGATCATGTAAGAAACAAATATCCACTGAGGGTTGAGAGTTTGGGAAATTATATATCGTTTTGTTGTTTATACAAATATTTTCAATAATAGGTTTGTTGTGGGATTATTTGCTTGTTGAGTGTGAGTGTGGTGGTTTTGGGGGTATAGCAAGTTTTTTTTATTAGGAATACTCATTCCATTGTGTAACAAAAGTGTTGATATGCATCAATATTACTACCAATTTGAGTGCACTCTATACCCCTTTCTTGGGTCAAAATTTTCACCTACTTTCTGAACATTTGCACACATTCCGGGTACTATTTTTCTTTGATATTAATGGAATATTAGATTGATCTTTCAATGTAAGATCTACCAACATCTCCACAAAACTTGTATAATTTCAGTCCAATTACATAAATCAGGAGGCGTGGGTTGAAGAAATTTTATTGTGGCTTTCTTTGAGTGATTTTCTATAAAACTTGATGATGGTATATACGGATTCAACTGTCCTTGGTTCATGACTTATGAAGAATTCATAAATATAGTACTATCCATTGATTAATTAATTATTATGTATTAATCTATGTTATCATTTTATGAATTTGCCTAATGGTTGAACAAGTCGACTATTCAAAATTGAATGATATTTTTGCATCTAAAATTGCAAGACGAGTTGTATTTAAGTGATCGTTTAAAACATTTTAATATAAATATTTTGAATATTTAATTTTATTTTATTTGTTGTTTTATTGTTGATTTTAACTTGACAAATTTAATTCCGTAAAACTCTTATAAATAAATAAAATTGATTGCTTGCTTGCAATGATTTAGAAGTCCAAATTCTGAAATTCACCTCACGTCCTGCAAAACATAGGTACAGCCATGGCAGAGATATTACAAAAATAAGTTTGTTAAAATAAAACACATTAAGCTTCCCAATTTGTGGTAAAAAAAAATAAAAAAAATAATTATTTAAGATCAACTTTAGGTTTTTTTCCTTGATGGCTTGATGCAATCTTCTCGGTCGATATAAAGGAACGAATTAATTAGAGTAGTAATAAAGAAACTTGTATAATCAAAACTATATTTTAATTATTTATCGAGCAAGACATGACTTGCTTACAATTATTATTATTAATTCATTGTTGATCTTTTTTATGCTGTTTTTTTATCGCAAAGAAATTTTTGGAAAGTTCAATGCAATTACTACTAGAAAATTGGATGGAAATTCCCTATCGCAAATGTCATGGGTGAATCCCCGTTGGAAGTTTTTCTTTTATGGACAGGAATCTATTAGAAGTGTCGGTTGGAACTTTTGTCTTGTGACACAACTCCGTAGGAATTAGCAGCGAATTTCAAGCCCTCGAAAAATGTCGGTCGCTGTTAATGCATTTTCTAGCAGTATTTGTCTAAGATTGGCAATCTCTTGTTGATGATAATGGGTTGTCTTTGTTTCCAGCCCTAAACATAGATTTCATGGATTTGAATCACAAAACTATTTCTCTTTATACGTATTTAGGTTCAATTATTAATAATATATCTAAAATAAAGATTAATCTATATTAATTATAACTGAAAAATTAAGTTTTATCTGTATTCTTCTTCACTAGCTACAAAATTAAATAGTGAGTTCTATAAAATGCTCGTTAGACTTTTGATACTTAATGGTATATTAAGTGTTGGTGCATTAAACGGCAATATGCTCGTAACACTGACATGACAAAAGAAAGATGCTAAGAGAGATGTATGTATGGCCATATTAAAAAAAAAAATGGTTAAGATAAGAAATGACGAATCAAGTTTAACCAATGAACCCTTATTTAACCAATAATCGTTTCTTTCAACATAAGTTTCTCCTTGGTATTCTAGGCTCTCAAGTCTTTCATGAATCACTCCTTTGCATTTGGGCCTTGAAGTCCTTCTCATTGTAACCTCTTGTGGTCCTAGTCTTTTTACATTAATCAAGTTAATTTCTTTAATATTAAATTTTATTGTCAGTCAAACGGTTGGAGGTCAGGTCTTGTCCTCTTCTTAAGCTGTAGTTTCACTTATTGCATTCATAAAATTGCCACCATCGCGATGATTTGTCAAAAAAGGGGAAAAAGAAAAAGGAAAAAAGGATTTTGAGTAGGGTATTAAGGATATGGACGTCTATCAGCGTTGCAAGAATCAGCTGTAAAGGAAAGATAGGAATGGCCACTGCTTTTTTAATGGTTTGATTGGTAAAGGGTGGCTTTTAATTAGCTTTTACAAGTTGGAAAACCGCAAGGGTTGCTGTCCATACATAGTGCTCAACTTTCAACTTAAAAAATTATGTTTGATACATTTGACTGAATAAAATTCAATACAATTGCAGAAAAAATAAGTTAAGTTAATGTTTATATGTTGAAAATGAATTCTTACATGATGTTTGCATAAAAGCACTAAAAAATAGAGCATGAGGGTTTTGTTCAAAGGCCAAAAATATTATGTATTAGCATGATTTGATGGAAACTAGGATAAATCGCCTGCTGTGCCATGTGGTTAGTATATTTTGAAATACGACTCTTCAAATCCTAACACTTGCATCAGCAAAGATTTCTCGATTGATATATTCCATATCTGATTTCGGAAGTTGAGTGTTCAATTTCTTAACAAATAATTATAGTAAAGTAAGTAGTATGATGTACTAACAATTTGGTCATAAGATATATATTTGCACAAAATAGAATTTTGTAGGAAGAGGTAATAGATATCTTTGACACATAAACCCTTACATTTATAATATAGATTGGGCACCCAATCCCATGCTACCAAAAATAATAACATGAAACAAAAATTCGTAAGCAAGTAGTTCAATTTTAATGCGACAAATGGGTTCACTAGTCACTATAAGTTTCATCATAATGCAAAAGAAGAAGATTACGATATGTTTCTCAACTTAAGTTTCTCCATTTTTTTTTCCTCTACACAGAAAGAGATTCGCCCTAATATCCTTTACATAGAAAGAAAATATGAAAACGACCTAAGACATGTACCATTATACTCTTGAAAAGTCCAAATTTTGTAGTCAAACTAAGTATCGGTGTTTAGCTTATGTTAAGCACTGGTGACATGATGCACCAATTAATTGATGAATCAGTAAATTCATGGGACCTATCATTAACTTATTCACTAATTAATGATATGTCATATCATTGATACTTAACATAAATGCTTAACATATCACTTTCATGCATAAAGTAGCCAAACCCCTGTCCCAGTGTGGCGTCTTTCCTCGCCGAATGAGACATTGTAGGTCCCAATTCCGGTGTCTTGCCAGCAAAGAAATCCAATACCCCAAATGAATTTTCACATTATTATTATCATAATAGAGTCTCCAACCAAACTTATGGCTTAAGAATACACAAAGAAATATTTATCATGCTACCCAAACACGTACCTCTTTAGTTCATTTGAAGAAGCTATTGAAGACAATAAGGAAATGTTCTGAATAAAAAATATTATTAAAATTACCTCCAGACTCCAGTAAACTTCCACTTTATCGCGCGCATAATAAGTTTGCCGTTAATCAAAATGCGCTTTTCGTAAAATTGTTTTAGTTTTCTTGAAAAGAGAGGAAGCTCTTTGAATTATTTTACTTTTGCAATCCTTCACGGAAAAGTAATTAATCTCACTGAGATATTCCCCAACACAAAGAATATTCCAATCCAGCCTAATTAACAAGCACCAATAGCGCAGGTTCAAATATAATACCCCATCTATTTATCTAAGGCTCACCTGTCAAAGAAATCCTCTCAAAACTTTGCATTCAATTTGCCATAACACTTGAATGTCCTGCTTCATGTCTTTGAAGAAGCTCCAGCCTGCTAAAAGGGTGTGGAAAAGCTTCAAAAACAAGCTTCAATCGAAACTACGTGAAATCAACTTCTCCAAGTCCATTAAAACAACAAAAAAACTTTGCCTTGAAGCTTGGCACTGCAAATTTCAGACTCTTACGAGGCGAATTGCAAGGCGTCACCACCACCACTATGGCTTCGCTAAGAGTTCAGCCATATATGTGGATGAACTTTTTCCGGGCCAAGTCAAAGAAATGGTCGTGTCCAGTAGTGGTACTTTCACCACGGCCAACTCTGAAAATATGAAAATCCTGAGGGAAAAACAGTATATAGATGAAAAGGTATCAGCGGGAAAAGGTGAGACTAGCAAAACTAATTGTACTGATAAATGGAAAATTCCTCTGGTGCCACAGTTTCGAGGAATTGATGAGAGGGCAGAGGAATTTATCCATAAATTCAGAAAGGAAATGAAGCTTCAAAGAGAGAAGTCAATTCTTGAATTCGAGGAGATGCTCGCCCGAAGTGCTTAAAAAAAAAAAAAATTATACTGCAAAGATTTTAGTTTTTTTTCTTTCTTTTCATTCTTTTGTTTCCCAAGTTTTTGAATGGGAAAAAATTCTTGTATTCTTTACAGATTCTGTGTGCCAAGTATAGTGTGTATAGGAAAAGGGTTTGTTCTTGTGAAATTTGTTTGTGCAATTTTTAGGTGTAATTATTCCAGTGTGTGTGTATAATCATATGTCACGAATTTGTATTTTTTACTTCTCATAATGATCAAACTCTCATATGTTAGTCTATAATTCTGTATTCGATTGATGTGAGATTTATGTTTTAGATGAATTGTATTAACAGCATTCTTACCATAAATGTCTTGCACAGTTTTGGTAGTAGATTATTTAGTTTATTTTCCCTTATTTGTCTCCTTACTTAACACATTGTAAACTTTTTAATTGCAGCTAGTTCAATGTAAACAATTCATTCAATTCAATATACTTTTTCTCCAAATTCTACAGAAATTCTCCTCCCTCTTTTCTAACAGGGTATCAGCCTAGGTTACACAAAAAAAAAAAAAAAAAAAAAAAAAAAAAAAAAAAAACCATAAACACAGAACCTTCACACGCCCCTGCACCTCCTACATGGCAGAGACAAACATCCCAACTACTCCTTCATCTATTCCTTCCTCTTATCTTCTTCATCCCTCCGACTCTCCCAACCTCGTTCTTGTTCATGGTCTTCTCACAGGCGACAACTATCCCAAATGGCAAAAAGCCATGACCAGAGCCCTCAACGCGAAGAATAAACTTGGCTTCATTGACGGCACCCTCAAGTCCCCCGAAACAACCAAACCGGAATATACTCAATGGAACCAAACAAAGGATATGGTCCTTACCTGGCTTCTCAACTCAATTAGTCATTCCCTCGTCGATTCCCTTGAATATCATACCAATCCCCACGATGTCTGGGTCGACCTCTCTTCATGCTTCTGCCATGGCAACAATGCCCGTATGTACCACCTTAAACGGACTCTCGCCTCCCTGCACCAAAACACCACTTCCATCCATGATTACTTCAACCAAATCAAACAGTTATGGGATGAAATTAGTCACCTCCAGTCCGCCACCGATCTCACAGAGTTGCAAAAATAGGCCGACAATGAACGAGTCTTCCAGTTTCTCCTTGGCCTCAACGACTCATTTGCTCTTCTTCGCACCCAGGTTCTTTTATAGGCAGGAATCTATTAGAAGTGTCGGTTGGAACTTTTGTCTTGTGACACAACTCCGTTGGAATTAGCAACGAATTTCAAGCCCTCGAAAATGTCGGTCGCTGTTAATGCATTTTCTAGCAGTATTGTCTAAGATTGGCAATCTCTTGTTGATGATAATGGGTTGTCTTTGTTTCCAGCCCTAAACATAGATTTCATGGATTTGAATCACAAAACTATTTCTCTTTATACGTATTTAGGTTCAATTATTAATAATATATCTAAAATAAAGATTAATCTATATTAATTATAACTGAAAAATTAAGTTTTATCGGTGATATGATCATTTTTTGATCAACCCCGAACAACAGTGTCCGAGGTCGTTTCCAGCCATCTTAGGAGTTTTTTCGAGATATCTTTATTGGGCTATATTGTCATACGTGATGATTCCACATCATCTCGTGTTTTTATCTATGCCACATTCTTTATCTTAAAAGATATAGTCTAATAGGACTCTATTTTTATGTAAAAACTTATCCAACTCCAATAAAGTTGTATATTGTTAGATCTCTTTTGTTTTATTCTACTAGAACTTTAACATATCCTCCAACTCTTAAAAGAATAAAATACTTGATAATCTAACCCTACTAGGAGTGTACCACCTAGTCTATAAATAGATGGCCATAATTCATTATTCAGGTACACTTTTACATACAATTTATAGCATTACGCTCATATTTTTCCCTCTCGCTAACTTAAGCATAGGAGGGGCGATGACGTCACACTTCGTTGCCTTTTTTTCAGGTATCGAAGATTTCATTCGTGATCTTTCTCAATCGTCAAGTTCGATAATCAACATGTGACGATTTTTGGTAACATCAATCGATATTCTTTTTCACTAGCTACAAAATTAAATAGTGAGTTCTATAAAATACTCGTTAGACTTTTGATACTTAATGGTATATTAAGTGGTGCATTAAACGGCAATATGCTCGTAACACTAACATGACAAAAAAAAAGATGCTAAGAGAGATGTATGTATGGCCATATTAAAAAAAAAAATGGTTAAGATAAGAAATGACGAGTCAAGTTTAACCAATGAACCCTTATTTAACCAATAATCGTTTCTTTCAACATAAGTTTCTCCTTTGTATTCTAGGCTCTCAAGTCTTTCATGAATCACTCCTTTGTATTTGGGCCTTGAAGTCCTTCTCATTGTAACCTCTTTTGGTCCTAGTCTTTTTAGATTAATCAAGTTAATTTCTTTAATATTAAATTTTATTGTCAGTCAAACGGTTAGAGGTCAGGTACTTGTCCTCTTCTTAAGCTGTAGTTTCACTTATTGCATTCGTAAAATTGCCACCATCGTGATGATTTGTCAAAAAAAGGGGGAAAAAAAGGGATTTTGTTATGGTATTAAGGATATGGACGTCTATCAGCGTTGCAAGAATCAGCTGTAAAGGAAGTAATTAAAGATAGGAATGGCCACTGCTTTTTTAATGGTTTGATTGGTAAAGGGTGGCTTTTAATTAGCTTTTACAAGTTGGAAAGCCGCAAGGGTTGCTGTCCATACATAGTGCTCAACTTTCAACTTAAAAAATTATGTTTGATACATTTGACTGAATAAAATTCATTAATACAATTGCAGAAAAAATAAGTTAAGTTAATGTTTATATGTTGAAAACGAATTCTTACATGATGTTTGCATAAAAGAACTAAAAAAATAGAGCATGAGGGTTTTGTTCGAAGGCCGAAAATATTATGTATTAGCATGATTTGATGGAAACTCGCTAGGATAAATCGCCTGCATTAGCAAAGATTTCTCGGATTTCGGAAGTTGAGTGTTCAATTTCTAACAAATAATTATAGTAAAGTAAGTAGTATGATGTACTAACAATTTGGTCATAAGATATATATTTGCACAAAATAGAATTTTGTAGGAAGAGGTAATAGATATCTTTGACACATAAACCCTTACATTTATAATATAGATTGAGCACCTAATCCCATGCTACCAAAAATAATAACATGAAACAAAAATTCGTAAGCAAGTAGTTCAATTTTAATGCGACAAATGGGTTCACTAGTCACTATAAGTTTCATCATAATGCAAAAGAAGAAGATTACGATATGTTTCTCAACTTAAGTTTCTCCATTTTTTTTTTCCTCTACACAAAAAGAGATTCGCCCTAATATCCTTTACATAGAAAGAAAATATGAAGGCGACATAAGACATGTACCATTATACTCTTGAAACGTCCAAATTTTGTAGTCAAACTAAGTATCGGTGCTTAGCTTATGTTAAGCACTGATGACATGATACACCAATTAATTGATGAATCAGTAAATTCATGGGACCTATCATTAACTTATTCATTAATTAATGATATATCATGTCATCGATACTTAACATAAATGCTTAACATATCACTTTCATACATAAAGTAGCCAAACCCCTGTCCCAGTGTGGCGTCTTTCCTCGCCGAATGAGACATTGTAGGTCCCAATTCCGGTGTCTTGCCAGCAAAGAAATCCAATACCCCAAATGAATTTTCACATTATTATTATCATAATAGAGTCTCCAACCAAACTTATGGCTTAAGAATACACTAAAGAAATATTTATCATGCTACCCAAACACGTACCTCTTTAGTTCATTTGAAGAAGCTATTGAAGACAATAAGGAAATGTTCTGAATATAATTATATGGAACAAGATTTTAATTGTTTATAAAAATATTATTAAAATTACCTCCAGACTCCAGTAAACTTCCACTTTATCACGCGCATAATAAGTTTACCGTTAATCAAAATGCGCTTTTCGTAAAATTGTTTTAGTTTTCTTGAAAAGAGAGGAAGCTCTTTGAATTATTTTACTTTTGCAATCCTTCATGGAAAAGTAATTAATCTCACTAAGATATTCTCCAACATAAAGAATAGTCCAATCCAGCCTAATTAACAAGCACCAATAGCGCAGGTTCAAATATAATACCCCCTCTATTTCTCTAAGGCTCACCTGTCAAAGAAATCCTCTCAAAACTTAGCATTCAATTTGCCAAAACACTTGAATGTCCTGCTTCATGTCTTTGAAGAAGCTCCAGCCTGCTAAAAGGGTGTGGAAAAGCTTCAAAAACAAGCTTCAATCGAAACTACGTGAAATCAACTTCTCCAAGTCCATCAAAACAACAAAAAAACTTTGCCTTGAAGCTTGGCACTGCAAATTTCAGACTCTTACGAGGCGAATTGCAAGGCGTCACCACCACCACTATGGCTTCGCTAAGAGTTCAGCCATATATGTGGATGAACTTTTTCCGGGCCAAGTCAAAGAAATGGTCGTGTCCAGTAGTGGTACTTTCACCACGGCCAACTCTGAAAATATGAAAATCCTTAGGGAAAAACAGTATATAGATGAAAAGGTATCAGCAGGAAAAGGTGAGACTAGCAAAACTAATTGTGATGATAAATGGAAAATCCCTCTGGTGCCACAGTTTCGAGGAGTTGATGAGAGGGCAGAGGAATTTATCCATAAATTCAGAAAGGAAATGAAGCTTCAAAGAGAGCAGTCAATTCTTGAATTCGAGGAGATGCTCGCCCGAAGTGCTTAAAAAAAAAAAATTATACTGCAAAGATTTTAGTTTTTTTTTTCTTTCTTTTCATTCTTTTGTTTCCCAAGTTTTTGAATGGGAAAAAATTCTTGCATTCTTTACAGATTCTAGAAAAGGGTTTGTTCTTGTGAAATTTGTTTGTGCAATTTTTAAGTGTAATTATTCCAGTGTGTGTGTATAATCATATGTCATGAATTTGTATTTTTTACTTCTCATAATGATCAAACTCTCATATGTTAGTCTATAATTCTGTATTCGATTGATGTGAGATTTATGTTTTAATTGAATTGTATTAATAGCATTCTTACCATAAATGTCTTGCACAGCTTTGGTAGTAGATTATTTAGTTTATTTTCCCTTATTTCTTTCCTTACTTAACACATTGTAAACTTTTTAATTGCAGCTAGTTCAATGTAAACAATTCATTCAATTCAATATACTTTTTCTCCAAATTCCACAGAAATTCTCCTCCCTCTTTTCTAACAGGGTATCAGCCTAGGTTACACAAAAAAAACAATAAAAAAATATATAAAAACATAAACACAGAACCTTCACACGGCCCTGCACCTCCTACATGGCAGAGACAAACATCCCAACTACTCCTTCCTCTTATCTTCTTCATCCCTCCGACTCTCCCAGCCTCGTTCTTGTTCATGGTCTTCTCACAGGCAACAACTATCCCAAATGGCAAAAAGCCATGACCAGAGCCCTCAACGCCAAGAATAAACTTGGCTTCATTGACGGCACCCTCAAGTCCCCCGAAACCACCAAACCGGAATATACTCAATGGAACCAAACAAAGGATATGGTCCTTACCTGGCTTCTCAACTCAATTAGTCCTTCCCTCGTCGATTCCCTTGAATATCATACCAATCCCCACGATGTCTGGGTCGACCTCTCTTCACGCTTCTGCCATGGCAACAATGCCCGTATCTACCACCTTAAACGGACTCTCGCCTCCCTGCATCAAAACACCACTTCCATCCATGATTACTTCAACCAAATCAAACAGTTATGGGATGAAATTAGTCACCTCCAGTCCGCCACCGATCTCACAGAGTTGCAAAAACAGGCCGATGAACGTGTCTTCCAGTTTCTCCTTGGCCTCAACGACTCATTTGCTTCTCTTCACACCCAGGTTCTGGCTATGGACCCATTGCCCTCAATCAGCAAGGTTTTCTCCATCCTCTTTCAAGAAGAGCAACAGAGGCTCCTCCATCTCCAACCTCTCTCCATCGACACTATGGTCATGGCTGCCCGCACCATATCTCGGACTCAACCTCCTCCGACGTGCGCCGCTTGCAGCAGAATTGGCCACAAGCGGGACGAGTGTTGGTCCATCATCGAGTACCCTCTAGGCAGAGGGCCTCGCACCAGAAAATCGCAGCCTTCTATCTTGGGCCCACCTCTATTGACTGCACATACGGCCTCTCTTTCTCCTCCACAGGCTTCAACTCCGATCTCCCTTCCTCCGGAGATGTACCAGAAGCTGCTCAACCTTCTAGCACCACCGCCTACTTCGGTCGCCCCACCCCAGTCTTCTTTTGCTGGTAATATCTTTTCCCCTTCAATTGGCACCGCCACTAGGTGGTGGACAGTGGCACGAGCCACCACCTCTGCCACCACCGTGATGCCCTCTCCAATTTGAAGCCTCTCACTTCCCCTCATCGTGTTCGCCTCCCCACAGGAGAAAAAGTCTCAGCCGTAGGCTTGGGCTCGTGCTTTCTTTCCCCCTCCCTCACTTTAGATAATGTTTTTTTTTTGTCCCCAACCTTTCTTTTAATTTACTTTTTATTTCCCAAATTGCCCTCCACAATTTTTGCCTTATTACTTTTTCTCCCACTTTTTTTTTTTTTTTTTCAGGACTCTTGTTCGATGAAGCCGATTGGAGCGAGTGACTTATGCAATGGGCTCTACCGTCGTGACGCCCCAATCATTTTTGTTGGTCAAACTTCTGCCAATAAGACATTGTGGCATGACCGTCTAGGTCATCCCTCCAGTTTTACTATTTTCGGCCTTTTTAATTCTCCGTGTAGTCTTTCTGCTCGTTCAAAACATACTAGATTACTTTTTTTCAAGTATGCCAATAAAAGTGATTCTTGTTTTAATCGCATTTTTTGTGATATTTGGGGTGGTTATCGCACAGCATCTTTATGTGGCGCTCATTATTTTCTCACTATTGTTGATGATTTTTCTCGCACCATGTGGATTTATCTCATGCGTTTTAAATTTGAGGCTTACACACTTTTTCGCCCTCGTTCGCTACCAATTTAACATCCACGTAAAATTTATTCGAACTGATAATGGACAAGAATTTCTTTCCCACTAATTTCAATCATACCTCCACACACATGGCGTCCTCCATGAACGTACCTGTGTCGAAACTCCCCAACAAAATGGCGTTCCGGAGCGTAAACACCTGCACCTTCTCAATGTTGCCCGCAGTTTGCGTTTTCAAGTACACTTGCTCACTTTTTGGAGTGACTGTGTACTCACCGCAACCTACCTCGTCAATCGCACCCCTAGCCGCACTCTCCAGAATAAATCTCCTTTTGAAACTCTTTTCAATAAAATTCCCACTTACGACCATCTTCGAGTCTTCAGTTGTCTTTGCTATGCACAAACCCTCAGCGCTCATTGCGACTAATTTTCTCCACAAGCCAATAAATGTGTCTTTCTTGGCTACTCGACCACACATAAAGCCTACAAACTTACAATCTCCAAACTCAGTCCATCTTATATTCCCGAGATGTCACTTTTCACGAACACGCATTTCTTTTCCAGGATCTCCCTGACCCTCGTGACACGCCATCTCTACTCTCCCCCATCATTTCCCTCCCCGTTCCTGACCCAATTCCGTCTCCTAACCTCTCGACTCCTGCTGAATCTCTTGCTTCTCTTCATTCCTCGACCCCACCCCTTTACCCGATCCCTCTTCGCCAGCTCCTCGCCCTCGTAGCACCATTACTCGACCTGCCTATCTTCACGACTATATCTGTCCCACCCTCCATACAGAGCACACGACATCTACACCTGCTCCGTGGGCTTCAGGTACTGTTCACCCTTTATCTGCTTTCCTTTTATATTCCTCTTTTTCGCCCTCTCATATTACTTTTTTTACTGCTCTCACATCTTGTACTGAACCCTCTTGCTACACTCATGCTATCCGTTACTCTCACTGGCGTGAGGCGATGACTGCTGAGCTTCGTGCTTTGGAGGATAATTCCACCTGGGCTCTTGAATCTCTTCCCCCTGGTAAGAAAGCCATTGGGTGCAAATGGGTTTTCAAAACCAAGCTCAAAGCCGATGGTTCCATCAAGCGACACAAAGCTCGCCTTGTTGCCGAAGGTTACACTCAGGTTGAAGGCCTTGACTACCATGAGACTTTTGCTCCGATCGCCAAAATAGCCACGATTCGCTGCCTATTGGCAGTCGCAGCTATCCAAAGTTGGTTTATCCATCAGCTCGATGTCGATAATGCCTTCTTACATGGCGATCTTGATGAAGAAGTCTACATGACCCCACCTCCAGGATATTTCCCTAAGGGGGAGACTCGTGGTTGTCGTCTCCGCAAATCCCTCTATGGCCTCAAACAAGCTTCCCGTAATTGGTTTTTCAAACTAAGCTCTGTTCTTCTTAATGGAGGTTTTCACTCATCTTAGGCGGATCATTCTTTGTTTACCCTCAACATTTCCACCAGTATTGTTCTCATTCTTATTTATGTTGATGACATCCTGGTTGTTGGTAACGACCGTTCTCAGATTGAGTTTTTCAAAACCCTCCTCTCCACTCATTTTAAGACAAAGGATCTCGGTTCCTTGAAGTACTTTCTTGGACTCGAGGTTGATCACTCTTCCACAGGTATCTTTCTTAATCAACACAAATATGCTCTCGATATTCTCTCTGACAGTGGCCAACTTGGTGCACGGACTGCTCATTTTCCCATGGAGTAACATTTGAAACTCAGCACTCAAGATGGCGACCTCCTCTCTGATCCTGGCCTTTATCGCCGCCTTGTTGGACGTCTCATCTATCTGGCCATCACTAGGCCAGATATTGTTTATGCAGTCAACACACTCAGTCAATTCATGCATGCTCCTCGGGTTCCCCACATGACTGCGGCTACCAGAGTTCTTCGCTACATCAAAGGCTGCCCGGGCCAAGGCATCTTCTTCCCTTCATCCAATAGTAATCATGTTTCCACTTATACAGATTCTGATTGGGGCTAGTTGTCCCACCACTCGTCGCTCCACTACTGGCTACTTCATTCAGTTAGGCACCAGTCCGATCTCTTGGTGCACCAAGAAACAGAGCACCGTTTCTCGTTCTTCTGCTGAATCTGAATATCGTGCTATGGCCGTCACCGCCTGTGAACTCATTTGGTTAAAACTGCTTCTCACTGATCTTGGCATCTCCCATTCCGAGCCTTTTACTCTCCATTGTGACAACCAATCTGCTCTGCACATCGCACACAACCCTGTGTTTCACGAGCATACCAAGCACATCGAGATTGATTGTCATATCATTCGCGACAAGATTCGTTCGGGCCTTCTCAAAGTTGTCCACACTTCTTCCAATGATCAACTTGCGGACATCTTCACCAAAGCTTTGTGGCATGACCTTTTCCACCACTTCTCACGCAAGTTGGGCATTACGGATCTCCATGCGCCAACTTGAGGAGGAGTATTAACAGCATTCTTACCATAAATGTCTTGCACAATTTTGGTAGTAGATTATTTACTTTATTTTCCCTTATTTCTTCCTTACTTAACACATTGTAAACCTTTTAATTGCAGTTAGTTCAATGTAAACAATTCATTCAATTCAATATACTTTTTCTCCAAATTCTAAAGAAATTCTCCTCCCTTCTTTTCTAACAAATTGTTTGAGCTTAACATTCGTGTGCTTAAATTAAGTTATGATCGAATCGAATTGTTGGTTTGAGTTTAATGACTCCATACCTTATTAAGACTCGATGTTATATGATAAAGATCAATCTTGCTAAGAGAAATATACTAAAATCTATATTTTTAATATTTTAATAGCCAATTAATGTGAAATTTATTCTTAATAGCTACGTCTTTTATGAATGTATAGATTTTACATAGCACATTGGACTGAAAAGGAGAAATGAAATGTTTTCGTTGTGATTTGCTCGTTTTATCTAATTTAGCTATGAATTAAAAAAAACATTGATTAAAAGAAGAACGTTTAAATTATATGTTGTGAAGTATCAAAGAAAAGCAAGCGCAAAATTCTATCAATTCATTCATAGAACATATGGAGTTTGTGAAAAAAAAAATACTAATAACTATTCATTTCCCCAATAACATAGTAAACAATTTCCGCCCCTTTACATAACTATTAATTCAACCAGATTCCTATTATGGTGTCCAATATAATTCAAGATCCAGTTATTCAACAGTATCCTAGTAATAACATATTTTTCCGTAACCGATTTGTTCGGAAATATGCATATTCAAAATTTTCCACCACAACATGCATTTCGTGTTTTTGCTCGTTGACCTGCTTCAATTGATTTGCAACTATTGAGAAAGCAGTCATAATTCTTTTACCTAAACTAGAACTTGAATTTGGTCAAGAAGATACATGCAGAAATAGTTCTTCAAGACCCATTACGTGCCCAAGGCCTTTTTGTTCATCTTAGCATATGTTATTTTGGCACAAATCTTTTTAAATTTATCCTAAATTTTGGTTAAAAATTCACATTTAGTTTCTCAAAAGAAAAATGAGTTTTTTTTTTTAAGCATTGTGGATTTTCAGATACTATACAATCAATCTAATGGATGGACAAAATTCAATCAAAGAAAATGATTAAGAAAAATAGGGCTCAAAATGCAAGTATAATGAAAATTCCTTAATCCAGAAAAAATTGTCTTATACATCTTATATCATTTTGGTAGCATGGCGCAGTGGTAAGGCGGGGGACTACAAATGCTTTTCCCCAATTCAAATTCGAGTGTTGCATGATCAACAAAAAGTTATTTGACAATTTTTCACATAACTCTAAAAAAAAAAAAAAAATTCTTACTTTTTAATTACACAATCTCCAAAAAATAATAATAAGAAACTTTCTACGAAACAATGTGTAGAGTAACTAAAGTTCATAGACCAACCGAGGCTTCACCCATGTTTTAAAAAAATCCTGTTTGCAATGATAAGCATATCATGCAACTCGATCAGTGTCCCTTAAACTACTAAATTGCTTCATTGATCAACCAAGTTTTTTTTTTTACCAATATCCTATGCTAAAATAAAATTAAAAATTTCAAAGATAATTCCGATACACAATATCCCAAAACAATATAAATTCCCGTGTTTCACTCGTGACAAAGAGTTCAATACAATCTCAATATCCCATTCAAAACTAACGAACAAAATTATATATATATATATATATATCGAAACGAATCCTCCTACTCATAAATTTGACATACTTATTTGACAAATAATCGTGACCTTTAATTTAAGTCAATCTAACGCTCAATATCTTATAGATCTCAAGTAATTATAATCACATCTCTCATGATCTTAGTGAAATATATACGGAACGTTAAATTGATTTAAATTAAAGGCACGATTATTTGTCAAATAAGTGTGTTAGATTTATGAGTAGGAGGACCTGTCACCATTGAAGGATCTTAGTCAATTTTTTGTGTGTTAGTACATATGAAAATTCTTTTTTAGATTAATGATTCTGGGTTATTATACATGAGAGTTCACATTTGGATCAATGGTTCTCAATTTGTTTATATAAAATTAGATGCATATAAGGTGCTTGCGAAAATGCAAATATAAAATTAAAATTAAGCTCTTGCTTTGATTTAGAAAGTGATATACTCGTCACTTTTTTGAATTTTTTAAAATGTAACATTTTTACTTAAATTTATAGAAATATTTTAACTAAAATTCATATCTTACTTTCTACTTTTTCGAGTTGGATATGAATTAAGGTCACCCCATTTGAAAGTGACATGTCGTGTCACTTTTTTAATTAAAGGGTCACACATATCTAATAAGGTCGTTTCATTGTATATAAATATCACGACGGTATTAAAACCTCACAGAACTAAATTTTTGAAGACATACAACTTTTTTAGGCTACTACTTTTGAAGATAATGACATGATACAATTACAAATTGTGAAATTCTTTATTCGATGACAACATCGGTTAAAAATCTACCAACTATAGAATAATCTACTGTTGATTTTTATAAAGGCATATCGAAAATAGAAAAAATAAAGAATGAAACAGAAAGTGAAATCATTCCAATTGTTACTATGAAGAAGTCACGAAAGAAAAGAAAATTGAAAATTTTATGAAACTCGAGTGTTTGAGTTTATTATTATTATTATTATTATTATTATTATTATTATTATTATTATTATTATTATTATTATTATTATTGCTAATATTAATAGAATAAATATTAAAGACTTCTATAGTCTATACATCATTTTTACGTTTGAAATAAAAATTCAAGCAATATGTCATTTTTGAAACAAAAAGTGAAATCATGTCGTTACATAAAAATTTAATTGTAAAATATACAAAAGTTCAACGGATTAAAATGGATTTACTAACCTCCTCGTTGTTGTGTCTTAGCTATCAAATGCAAAGCAAGAGATGTTTTTCTATATGAATTTGGATCTTATTTCATTCCTAACACTTATTATGTACTTTAATGAGCTTATTATTGATGAAATTGAGCAAATTCATATTCACAATTGTGTAATTGTGACTTTTGTAGGCCAAAATCCCAAATTGGAGGAGAAGAAAGCTAAAGGAAGGAAAAACGATCAAAAGTGCACAAAATTATGATTTTGGGACTAAAGTGTACAAATTCAAAATCTAAGGATCAAAATGTATAAGATAAAGGTTGAGGAACTGGAAGTTCAATTACTCGAAGGACCGAAACTACAAGAGGAATAAATTGAAGTGACGCATAGGTGCTCCGGCTACCGATTGGGGCAGTTTCATTTATTCTTCAAAGTTTGAGGGTAAGTCTGCAATTAATTGGAACTGTGTTTTGGGCCTTTTTAAATGCATATTTCAAATCATTTTTACCTTATTCAATCTTTCATCTCTTTCAACACACTTAAACCCTATGTTTGAGAGAAAAAAATAGTGGGAGAAAATGAAGAATTACAAAACAAAATTAGGAATTTCAAAGGAAGATTCGAGATTTCAATCATTGATTTCTTCAAGAATACTTTTAAGGGACACATTTCTTCCATTATCTTCTATCTTTTCATTATCTTCCTCATTTTGTTATGGAATTCATCTCTATCTCCACATTCTATTTATATTGTGTAATGGGCTAAGTGTTTTAAGTTGGAATTTATGGTTTAGTTTGACCTAAATTTCACTAATATCAATATTTACCATTTAATGCTAAATTTGCCGTTGTTATCGTGCATTTTTCATTGTGTTTATATTTCCATCATTTATGTTGGCAATAAATTATTGGGTTAGGTGGTTTGGGCAATTATTGAGAGATTGTTGTACTTTCTAGACCAAAATAATTAATGTCATAGGTTGTTTTAAAAGATAAAAATATACTCCTAATCATAGATAACCCATTGAGTTATTTTCATTACAACTTAATGTGGTTGGTTGTGTTTTATCAACATAAATATGTAGTGGATAAAACTAATCAACTAGAGTTATTTTTGTATGAGAGAGATAATTGACTAAAATTGAAAAATCGGGTCTAACATTGTAACTATGTGATTTACATATTCGATTTATTGAGATATTAATGAAAAGATAGTTAAGTGATATCATAAATCTTAACTCATTTAAAATCCAAAATCTTATCACTTTGACAATTATTAGTTTAATTAAACTCTAAAATTATTTTCTTTTCATCCTAGGGATCGATTCAAACTCAACATCCACTTTATTACTGGAACGCACTCGTACACTTGTGGTATATAATTTTAGCGAACATTAGATAATTCTTATCTCATACAAGATTTTGTTACTTTTAGAACAAAATGTAGGAAACACTTCATGATCGAATTTCACGTAAAATTTACTCTTAATTAAAACTTGATTGAATAGCTAGAGCATTAATCTATTTTCTTGATTTTGGGTTGTACTGAACCTAGGAAAATGCAGCCCGAGAAGGGCCAATAAGCATGGTGTATGGCTCATGGGCCTAAAAAATAGTTTGCCATTTTTATCAGACTAGCCACGTATGGCCATACAAAGCTTTGACCAACTCACTCGCGCATTTGGTGAACCTTATTAAACCGTATGAAGAATTCTCTTATCTTTGGGAAAAAAATATAAGTTAATTTATAAATAAATTTAAATAAATGATTGATAAGTCGATAGTATTTATGAATCAATTAAATATGGAGGTAAAAAATAATTTGTAAATTTTGTTAAACTGGAACATTAATCACACATTCATAACTATTATCCAATTATTATTCACACATTTCTGTGGACACATTTCTCTTTTCATTATAATAAAATTATAACGAAACCCAAATATGTGTTGATAAGTATAAAATTAGAATATATTGTAGTAGGAAGATGAAACTACAATGGATTAAGATGGATAATATTCTTTAATTTTTTACGTAAAAATGACATTTGCATTATCAATTGTATAACATGTGCAGATGATGGAGATGGATTAGACAAGATAAATAGTAAAAATAAAATTCTTTTGAATAAAAAAATCAATTATTATTGTCCACATTAATCTAATTATAATTCTATTGCGTAGTATTATTCAATTTAATTTTTTATATGGTCAAATACGATGCATCAAATACAATGTTTGACCTTTTTTCTTCTTCTTCATTTTTTTTTTTTTTTTTTTCAAAACTCATATTTTCTAAAATTAATTTTCAATTACATATTCTTCCATAAAAAAAATTATTTATAAATTTAATATTTTTCTTTATTTCTTAACCATATATTTTGTAGAAATCATTATTTCAAAATATATTTTAGGAAAAAAAATCATAAATCAATTATTAAGTTTCACCAAATCAATTTCCAAGTCTTAAATTTAAAAATGCAAAAATCATGTATTTATTTATTAATAAAAAATATTTTATTGATTTAATATCATAAGGCCACAATTATGCAATTAATAGTCACGTGTACATAATTATAGGTCACGACTTATTAATTGATCACATATTATCAAATTAATTGGTTACAGATTATTTCGAGGTCACAAATAAATTTTTTTATAGGTCACAATTTATTTTATTGATTACAGATAAAAAAAAATATAGGTTACGATTTATCTATCTTTCACATATTTTCAAATTTGTTGGTCACAAATTATTTTTTAGTTACAAATTATCGAATTTTAATGTCATAGTTAAATAGTTGGTTACACGTAAATCAAATAGTTGGTCGCATACACCAACTAGTGGATCGCATGCCATCACCACCAACACTATCACCATAGTCATTACCACCACGGCCACTTACGACCACCCTCACCACCGTAACATCACTACCAACAAAATTGCTGCCACCAAATCCAATCTACTACCAACAAAAACCACGACAACCACCTCTATCAAATCTCCAACCATCAACAACCACATCAACCACCAACAACCACCACTATAACATTCTATCACCACCACCACCACTATTGCACTACCACTAACGCTAGTAACAACCCAACAGTCAAAACAATCACTAGCGAGAGCAGAGAACCTCCATTTCCACCACACCACACCACACCACACCACACCACACCACAACCACTACCTAACTAAAAAAATCCCAAATCCATTACTGCCACTACCTCAAGTTCACAGAGAACGAATAACGAATCAGAGGTCTTGAGAGTGGGTGCCACCAGATCGTCGTCTTGGGAGTGGGTGCCACTAGATCGCTGCTTGCGGTGTGGCATCATGAGCAAATAAGAAGCGACGCCCACACCTACTTGTCGTTGCCATTGTGAAATGTGAAACGAAGAAGAAGCAATGTGAAGAAGCAAAAAATGGTCATTTTCGCCATCGGTACTAAGAAGAAGAAAAAAAATGTAGCGATGAAAGAAATCGCAAGTAATGGGTAGTGAATGTGGGTGGATAGATTTTATAATATTATTATTAATAGAAATAATTAAATTAAATACCTGATATTTGAACAAACAAACTTGATACCTAATTTATGAATTGAAATTTATAAATACCTGTTGTGGTGTAATTTCCTTCTCAATTTTTATTTTTATTTTATTTTATTTCAAAAGTAGGGCTCAAAAAAAGCCTTAATGAGCTTTTCTAGGGTAGGACTTTTGGGTTTTTTCGATGACCATCTTCTGGTTCTGGGCCTTTTAAAAAAAATTGGCCCAAATAATTTGGGCCAAATTGGGTCCAGTCCCGTTATTAAGTGACCCAAATAGTCAATTACCCAATAACAACCCAAACCAACTTCATTCTCATTCCCCCCCCCCCAATCTCTAACCCTCCCATCGGTAGAAGAAGTAGGAGCAGTCCGAGATTCCTTCTTCCTAAACGACAGCGACTTTGGTGGTTGGAGACAGGAGACTTAGATTTTGGGTTCACCGGGCAGTGGCTGCGAGTGCGATGCTGGGCAGTGTGCTTGGTGCATGTAGCTGTGAAGGAATCGGAACTTCACGTCTTCCGGTCTTTACCACTTCTGATGAGATACCGATTGGGGGAATCGCATGGAACTCGCGGATTTGAATTCGAAAACGCTGGGAAAGCCCAAATTCAGGTTTGTAGACGATAGGATCTTGACCCGAGCCTCATAACTCAAGAACTTAAGGTATATTAACCTTAAACCCGTTGAAGTGCAGAAACTAGAACCCCGATTTGCGAACGCCACAAAGGTAGTCCAATCCTTTGATAAGTTCTGGTTTGAACGCCACAAATATTAAATCAATATTTGATAAGTTCTAAGGGATGTTCATGAAGAACAATTGAGAGACTCTTTTAATTCATTATGTCAAAAACTTGTTCCATACAATGAAGGAAATAACTATTTAAACCAAACCCTAGAAGATGGAAATAAACGGAATATTAGAGTCCTAAAATAATAAAACTTGCCAAAATTAAAGATTGTAGTGAAATATGGAAATTCGCAAAAAAATATAAAACTAAACTCGAAAATACTCTATGCGGCCGCATAGAAATAAACCATGTCTCTTCTACGCTCTCTGTTCATTGGATGCGGTTGCATTGCCTAGGAACCATGCGGCCGCATGGTTCTTCATTTTGGCTTCGAGTTCGGCTTCTTGATTCGAGCACCTTCCAACTCCTTTCGGCCTCCGACCCCAACATTAAACTTGTTCCTTGACATGTTATCTTCAATATTATAGACTCCGTTATTTGAACATATAAATGTATGGCTTTTATCAACTCTTTGAAGTCTCGACTTGGCTCTACTCTCCCTCCAACATGCCTCGGGTTCTTGATAGTTTGCGGCGCATCCTGGATCACATCAACTTCGCTACTTGGAGTTGGACTTGGCTGGGTAAGTTTGGTTTCTTAATTCTTATAATGAGATTATGTCTTCATTGTGCGTTGTGTGAGTTGCTGTGCCTGTGTTGTGACTTGTGCGAGTGCGACTGTCGAGTGTCGACTGTGTGAGTGCCGGAGTGCGACTGACTGTGCGAGTCGTGTGCGACCGTGTGTGTGTGACACAGTGACAGTGTGAGTTGTGTGAGCAGTGCAGTCTGTGTGTGAATGTGTGTTGAATACTTGAATCTGTTGATGAGTTGATCAATGGCTTGATGCGGTGATGCCTATTGCATTTGATTTGGCTTGATGGCTTGATAAAATTAGTTTGAGTTGTGGCCTTGTGGTTGTGGGTTGTGACTTTGTGAATGTGTTGTGTGTGCTGACTGCTGTGCCTGCCTATGTGCTTGTGACTGTGAGTCTGTGAGTCTATGACTGTCAGTTGGTGTCTTGGTGACTTAACTGTTAATAGTTTTAAGTTGGGGTTTTACTATTGGATAAATTAGATTTTTATTTGATTTTGATTGTTATTTTTTGATATTGAAATTGACTTTATAAATTATAAGTGTAGAAACTAGAAAGCTACCGATATTTTATATTATTTAATCAAATTTTAAAAAACGATCGGTCGGATCGGGCTATTACGATCGTTAATTATCGACGGTCAATGATCAACGGTCAAAGTCAACTTCCGCTCTAGCTGAACATTTATGCTGGATTCGTCGCTGCCCATAAGCTCTCTTTCTCTCTCTAACATTCTCTACTCTCTCTACTCCACTGCTGTCATGCCTTTCCGAGGAGGGGTCAGTTTCTTTTCTATATCTAAAATTTCTTACTTGGTTAATCTTTGTTCGTACTGGAAAATTTATCTTTATGATGTGTGAGAATTTCTGGGTTTTTAATTTTTTGTTATTTTTTGCAGTTTTTGTTTCTATACTATGTGTTTTATGTTAAAAGTTCAGTTAAATCATAAATGTATTCATCATAGATCGTCATAATTTATGTAAAAGGATTTTAGTTTAGAAATTCATGATTGATTTAGAGATATTGTACTTTTGTTTTATTTTGTTTTTCCTTTCTTTTTAAATTAATTATCAATTCATTGTGGCATGCTGGCTTTGTTGTTTCTAATAAGAAATTTGGTGATTTTTAATGCTTTCTCATTTTAATGTGCGATTTGCCATTTTTTATTTTTATTTTTCATTTTAGATTGTTGTTTATGTTAGTTTAGTTGGTATGGTAGTCTCTGTTGGCATTTGGAGGAACTGGATCAACTTAAGTCTTTGCTTTTTGCAAATGATTCTCTATTAGGATCTAATTTATTTATTTATTATTATTACTATTATTTGTTTTTTTTTTTTTAACGCTAATAGGATCTAATTGGCGTTAAATTTTCCCCAGTTCCATATGAGACAGCGCCAGGCAGTACAAAATTTTCTATTCTTTGCATTCCAAAGAGATGGCTGGACCAGTGGAGGGTTTTTTTATTGTTGGTAAAGGGCTAAAGATAGACAACGGAGTGTTTTTTTTTCTTTTTGTTGTTAACCAGAAGGATCAAACATGCCTAGTTTATTGTTCTTTGGAGTTGTGGGATTTCGATTTTTATATAAAGTTGGTATTGTATTCTTTTACATACATGTTGGTTCCCGAATTATTTGATGGAAACTGAAAAATCAAGCCCATTTGTTTAGTACTTGCTCTCAGATTATCATTATCTCTTGTTTTATAATTTTTTTCACTGTCTTAGTCTGCTGAGAATTGGTGATGGTTCAAAATTAACTAAGAATAAGTAATAAAAAGAGCTATCGAGTGCAGTATCTAACAAAAAGAGCTATCGTCCCTCCGTGGAATATAAGATTATGTTTTTACAAGAATTTTGACCAGTGGTCTATGGTTCTAGGCAAATGCTTCATCTGGCATGGGTGTTGCTGATCACAGCAAAAGCACATACATGGAATTGCAAAGGAAGAAGGTGCATCGTTATGTGATCTTTAAGATTGATGAGAAGAAAAAGGAGGTCATTGTTGAAAAGTCTGGCAGTCCAGCTGAGGGCTATGATGATTTCACTTCTTCACTGCCTGAGAATGATTGCCGATATGCAGTTTGTGACTTTGATTATGTCACTTCCGAGAACTGCCAAAAAAGCAAGATATTTTCTATTGCTTGGTATCTCTCACTCTTTCCATCCTCGTTTATATCAAAGGTTTTTGAGGTTATTATGTTTGTGTAGAAAATATATAGATTTTTGGTACACAGTAGAAGAGTTTTGAGCCTAAAATAAATTCACACGTGCATCACTGTGGAGTTCATGGTTATGGTTTTCATTGTTGCAAAGAGTAATTCCCTAGAATTATTGTGTTGCAATGACACTAAAATCACTTAATTTTGGTGGAAAAATATTTTCCAACTTTTGTGTATCAACAATTTGTACCTTGAAAAATTTGGAAAATATTTGCCCTAGAAAATTTGTGCAATCAAACAAGTGAATTGTAAAAAGATAGAATTTTTTTTTCTAGTTCCATGGCAAATTTGTGCAATCAAACAGGGTCTTAGGGCCCGCTTAATTGTAAAGGTGAAAAATGGGTGGAAAGAAAATATTTTACGGGGAATTTATTTGCCTAAAATTTGTTTGTCTAAGAATTGTAATTAATTGCGTTTGATTGGTATAATTTTTCACTTGAAAAATATCGAAAGTTTGGTGTCCATTTAACTTTGTTTTTCATGAAAATTGTTCATTAAAGTGATAAATTTTTTCACCATTGGGTCTAAAATTTGTTCCAATTGCAAAAAAAAAAAAAAAAAAAAAAATATATATATATATATATATATATATATATTTATATACCGAATATCATTCGTTTGGCTTTATTTTTCATGCAGTTTGTCTATTAAAAAGATAAATTTTTCTACCGTTGGGTCTAGAATTATTTTTTATTGCCAAAAAAAAAAAACCTGAAAAATGAAAACCCACCAAAATTGTGGGAATAATTTACACCATAAAGCTAGAAAATATGCACGTGTGAGGAAAATCAAGAAAATATTTTTCATGACAAATTTGACAGATCAAACAACCAAAAGTAGGAAAATGAAAAAAAATTGTCTAATTCCATGGCAAATTTCCCAAATCAAATAGGGTCTTAGATTGTATGACTACGATATGTGGTTGAAAATGTGTTGAGAATTTTTTTTTTTTTTTTTTTTTTCTTATTCTACATTAAACAAGTCCATAATGCCCCAATTTTTTTAATTTATTATTTAAATTGATGGGTGAAGCATTAATGGAAAATGTAGATGTTGGTTGCTAGAATATGGCTTAACTTGCAATTTGTGAAAAGTCGAGGAATCAAATTACAATTCTATCTCCTGATCAAGTGCGTCTTAACCAATAACCAGTGGTTAATCAAACTTGTCTTTGCAAAAAATCCCATGCCAAGATTAAGACCAAAGAAAAATTTCTTGCCGAGGAAGCCGCTCAAAGGATGTCGTCTTATTTCACCTCATTTAAAAAAAAAAAAAAAAGGAAAAAAATCCTATTCCCACTCCCAAACTCTCCAAAATTCAATGTTTCCCTCATCTTACCCATCTCTTCACGTAAACAATACTCTGCCTCCTTGAAAGTGTAAAATTGCAATCTTGTTCCTTGAAAGTGTAAAATTACAAAATGGCCCCAAACTTGCCAAGAATTGCAATAATGCCACTGAAACTTATTGATCCTCATTATTTTCAAAATACTTCTTTTTCTCTCTTATTTTCAACCGCACATTCTTCAATAAAATAATATTACACACAAACCTAAATGTTTTTTTATGCAATTATATTTGATAGTAGATTCTTGGCTGGTTAAACTGCACTCTTTCGACAGCCTTTGTTTTCTATATGTTGTTCTTTTTTGCCTTTACCATAATAGATTAGGTGACAAGGAGGACACAAACACTTATATTTTATCCATGCTAATTTTGGCCTATTTCGCGTAACAATTTCGACTTCTTGCAGAAGCTGATGTATTTCATGAGTAGTTGTCCTCGTTTCATAATCACCACTATCCAAGATGAATCCCAGTAATTTGTTGCATATTTTTATCTACATTTTTAGCATGTTTGGCTTATAAAGTGCTTATAAGCACATAGCTTAGCCAATCATGCTCGGTCAAATCATTCGACAAATTTTAGAGCCTACTCAGACGGAATACCTTTTTCTATATAGTGCTTTTCTCTCCCCTGCCTGTGATCAGTGGCGGACGCAAAGATTTTGTATTAATGGAGCACACTCAAATATGTCAAAAGTTGGAAAAAAAAAAAACTATTCGATATCTTATTACAATTGTTTCTACGAGTTCTCATACATTGATAACATTCCATAATGACGTCATTTTCAATATTGACAAATACATCATTCTCAATATATGCAATCAAACTATCATTCAACCATTGATCCCCGATTTGATTACGAAAACGATTTTTGACAATTGACATCGTAAAAAATGCTCTCTCGACTGTAGCAGTAGCCAAGGGTCTAGTCAACATCTAGCCCCGATTCTATAAATATCTATTTTCTTGAATTAGAAAAATTGCTCCAACAATCTAGTCAAGATTTACGCTACAAACATTAGTGAAGCATATCAATAAGGAAATATGTCTATTCCATGTTTCTCATCAAACAAATTAATCAAAATGAATTCCACGCACAACTTGGGAAGCTAGAAATGGAATCTTCAACTATGTATATTGAAGTATTTGATGCTTACATATAAAGAATAGCATAAATAGAAGGACGAAATTATATCCAAACCAACAGGCAACACCGGCAAGACGACAAGATATTCAAATCAACAGGTAACGCTGACAAGACGACAAAGCAACCAACAGTCCACAAATCAAAGAAATAAAACCTCTAAAATAGAAGAGATTTTAAGGGTTAAAGAGCTAAAAGAGCTTACACTTGGCCGGCGCAGAATGGCGATGCAGTTATCGTGAAGGTGTGGCATGTGGTGGCTATGTTAGGTCACAAATTTGAGTCCGGTCATTGTAATTGTAATGGCCCATTGGCTCAAATCTAATGGGTTTTCAATTTTACCGTATTTTAATAAAAAAAAACAAAAAAAAAAAATTGATTGGTCCCAAGACCCACCAAGTCCAAAGGGGGGTCCGTTCTATATATAGTGCTTTTGCCTGTGATCACATGAATTATTTTCACTTGACCCTTACCTAATCCATGCACCAGACCGCCTTCAGGAATAAAATGACAAGGGGACGAGGCGCACAGTTATGAAGAAAGTTTTATCAAAAATGCTGGCATTGCTTGTTGACCACCTAATTTCAGGAATAAAATGACAAGGGGAAGGGAGATATGAAGAAAGTTTTATCTCAGAAGGACGTGGCAAAGGGCATTTTGGTTATTTAATTTAATTTAACAATTCAATTTAGTAAAAGGGCAACAACAGAGAAGCGGGAAAAAAAAAGTGAAAAATCTGTGTCTTCCCCCTTTATGGCGCCGCTTTCATTTCTTTCGACCAAAATTACTGTGTCTTCACCCAAATGTTGAGATGAATCTCCAAAATTTTGCCAAGAAATTTATACGACGACGGCTTGTTTACAGCAGATTTTCGCTTGAACGACGATGTCCTCTCTCTGTCTCTCTCTCTGCCAAATTGATCGTGTGTAAGGTGTGGCCATGTGGATATGTGGCTATGTTAGGTCACAAATTTGAGTCCAATGAGTCATTGTAATTGTAATGGCCCATTGGCCTCAAATCTAATGGGTTTTCAATTTTACCGTATTTTAATAAAAAAAAACAAAAAAAAAATTGATTGGTCCCAAGACCCACCAAGTCCAAAGGGGGGTCCGTTCTATATAGTGCTTTTGCCTGTGATCACATGAATTATTTTCACTTGACCCTTACCTAATCCATGCACCAGACCGCCTTCAGGAATAAAATGACAAGGGGAAGGGAGATATGAAGAAAGTTTTATACGAAGACAATGTAATATATAATATTAAACAATAGGATTTACTTTATTCTCGCAACCCATAAAGTGAGGATGCTAACAAGTAGACGTTGCACTGGATTAGGATAAATTGATAGAAACATAAGGAAAGTTTTTATACTGAGACAATATAATATCATAGTAGGATTAGATTATTCATTTTATTCATCATAAAATGAAGATGCTAATAAGAAGACGTAGCACTGGTTTGGGATAAATTGATAGAAGCACAACTTAGGATATGTTGAGCGTAGACCTAAAGAATCTTGTGCAATTTAAGGAAACAAGTTAGAAGAAAGAGTGGTAGAAACTTCTGGATCTAAATGCTTTGGATCTTCCAATAAATCTAGTAATGAATTGAATCGATCCAATCAAATCTTTCAAATTGAAGAACTTCTAGCACTTGAGGTTTTTGTCATTGTTGATGGGGATAATTGACTTCTTGTTTGTTGGAAAAAAATATTTGAACATTTTTTTATTTTTTTTTTAACATAAGAAAATCTCGAATTTTTGAAGGGGCAGAGGAAGGGCCGATAAAGTTCAAGGTACCAAGCCTTCAAAGTTTTTTTTTTTTTTTTTTTCTGATACAAAAAAACCTCTAGTTTGTTTAAGAGGCAGGAGAAGTGTCGGTAAAGTTTAAGATATTGACTCTTCAAAGTTTTTTTTTGATATAAAAAAACCTCTAATTTATTTAAGAGGTAGGAGGAGTGCCGGTAAAGTTGAAGAGACTGACCCTCCAAAAAAAAAATTTAACATAAAAAAAAACTTCTAATTTGTTTAAGAGGCAGGGGGAGTGCTAATAAAATCCAAGGTACGACCCTCCAAATAAAACAGAATTAAATTCCCAAGAAAACGGAAAAAAATAATTTTAATTTTTTTTTTAATTCATGTTTCTAAAAAAATGATAGAAATATTGAAAAATTAGGAAACATGACCACTCATTATTTGAGAGCTTCTTTGCCGAGAATTTCGAGAAGGAGTTGCAAAGTGATGACCCGACATTATTAAAGTAATTGCAGAAGACCTCTGAGACATCTCTTTCAAGTTACTGTGTGCTTTTGAAGTTGATATGTTGTAAGTTTAATCCAAGACCAAGTTAAATCCGCTCTGATACCATGTGAAGAAATATAAATTGTATTATTATAATCTTGTAAATATTACAATGTAGAAGACCCTATTTATAGGGTTACAAATAATTATACAAGGAAATAAATATAAAAGAAAATATTACACAATCAATTACTAAGGAAAATAATCATACACTAAAAGAAAATATTACAATAGAAAATACTCCATATTATATTTATATATTTAACAAATAGAATGGCGGAAATGGATTCATGGACCAACCTCAGAAATTTATTGAGAACATGACTCGGTATTTTTTTTTTTACTCACGTGACCGATTTGTTTAAAGAGTAATTATGTCAAATAATTGTACAAGGAAATAAATATAAAAGAAAATATTACACAATCAATTACTAAGGAAAATAATCATACACTAAAAGACATTTTACTTTTTTTTTTTACAGGTCTCCTTCTGTGTCTTGGATCCGTGCCAAGATGCTTAATGCCACGTCCAAGGAAAGGTTCCGCAGGGAGCTGCAAGGTATACATTTTGAGATTCAGGCCACCGACCCAACTGAGATGGACCTTGAAGTGATCAGAGAGCGTGCTACTTAAAAGCTTTTGCCTTGTGCAAGATGGTTTCTCATCTTGGGCAAAAGTGCTACACTTTAGTATCAACATAAACAAATATGTAATCATGTAAAAATAAATACGACACTGGGAAGGCTGATTAGGAATTCCAACATATATCCCAGATTATGGGGTTTATGCAATTCCTCATTCTCGTGATGCTTCCCAGACGAAAAAACGTGTGGGATTATGGCCACTGGCGGACCCGGGGGGTCCCGCAGGATCTTGGGACCCTCCAGTTTTTCAAAAAAAAAATTTCAATGGATTTTTTTTTTCCTTTTCTCATATTTTCACTTCTGATCTACTGTTAAATGCAGACAAATCTGACTCAGTGGTCTGGAGCAAGCCTACCTCTACAGGTTTGTAGATCTTTCACTCCTCACTAATACATCTTTTCAGTAGTGGTCCTTAATTATTATCCATTAATAAGTTTATATTGTTAACTGAGGCAGCAGTGTAGATTATTTTTGTTTTGGAACAGTTCACCAAAAGTATATATAAGACCTCATGCTGCTCTCTTTTCTATTCTTCTATTCCCTTTTGTTTTGTACCACTTGTGATTCTGGAAGTTCTTCTGTTTGGTTCATTTTACTTGATGCTATATGATTTTTGTTGATGCATTAACATATGATGAAGTATTTATGACCACCAACATAAGAAAAAGATCTCCACTAATCACACATGAAATTTTTTCCTATTTCACACGATATCCATTTGTTGGCTATTTTGTAAGAATTTACAGATTAAATACATTAAATCTGTGACTAATATAATAGCTATTTTTCTTCCTCCAGCATGGGAGGCCCGGTTGTCAAGCAGATGTCATATCAAGCAAAAGCAAAGAACAAGAGCAACTTTATTAGCAATACTGTAGGAGTTGTATGTTTCATTCTTCCAAATAAAAGACACATGCCTGTTTAAAATTACAATGCTTATTAAAATTCTTGTTAATAAGGTATCTAAAAAAAAAAAATTGGGGACAGTGACCCCCGTCCCCCCCCCAACACCTTCACCTTTATATCTTCAATTTTGGGACTCCCAACTCCCAATTGTTGGTTTCGCCACTGATTATGGTTGTTAACAATTTGATTACTAATATATCAAGTTAATGGTTATCGTGTTGTGATTTATGATTTCTTGTTTGATTCCTGATTTTTATCTAGCTTCGAATGGGGATTATACTGAGGAGTTCATTTCAGTTAAAGTTAGGTTTGCCGTATGAACGATAGTTTGTAGCAAGGATGTGTCGTGTTCATATAAGCAATATGCAACTTTTATTAGCATACATATTTTTGTGTTACCATATAAACATGCAGTTCATTTCGTCAACATTCCTCGCGTTACTTATGAAAAGTTAAACGCATTACGTCTAGGCAATCAGAAAAGCTACTATTTTTGAGTGTTTGAATAAAATTATAAGTTACTGAAATTATAATGTGATAGAAATGAATGAATGAAGGATAAATAAGTAGTAGTTGTGAATAATGTAGTTATTGTACAAGTAAAAGCTTGATTAACTATTCTTCCACACCACTTCGTTCCAGGTTCAATAGACAATAGCTAAAATAACAACTGTAAATTGGTTGCAGAACTCATCAGAGTTTCCTATAGAACAACAATAAAGATTTAGGATGGGTACCGTTATTTCCATCCACACTTTTCATATTTACATTCACTTTTAAAAATAAAATTTTATTATATTTTAAATTCTATGTAAATTTACAGAAATAGACAAAAATAAAATTAAATAAAAATAATTAATTCTATATTTATCCACTTATTTTTATTTTTATTTTTATTAAATTACCCTAAATCTTTTTACCTTCTTTTAGAACTTGTATTTAACTAGAACTTTAATAGATCAAAGAAAATTACATGAATATGTTTGAAATATTCTAATACTCAAAACTTCAATAAACAAAGCGAATAATATATGTTTATATAATGTTCAATTAGTTCAACTTTATTCTTATTTCGTTAATCTGATTTAAAAGAATTTATGATTTTAGGGAATATATGAATCTATAATGTTAGAGATATATTTAAAGTGGGATGAATCGATAAAATTCATTTGGTTATATAGTAGTTAAATGAATGAATTTAATAAGGACAAAATTGAAATATGACGTGGATATAAATAGTAATTTTTTTAAAAAAATTAAAATTTAATAGAGATGAATATATAAAAAGTGTGGAAGAAAATAGCGGCACCCTTTAGGATTCAACAACTTTTCACGTTTTTTCTCTCCTAAATTCCCATTGTAGTTTGCAGGAAAACCAAATTACAGTTTAAAACACAATGTTAAAGCATATTTCAAAATTTTAAACTTAAATTGAAGGAATCATTTTCAGTAGGTCGACACACAAAACTATTGTGATTGAGTAATTAGTACTATTTTAAATAATTTGGTAAATGTCATAAACTATAAATAAAAGAGAAGAAAATGGAGATAATTAATAGACTTGTGCATGTGCTATTGAGAACTAAAGTTCTATATTTATAGATTAAAAATAATTATAGTATGGGTACAATAATTATAATAATTAGAATTGCATAAATACAATAATCATTCAATATTTAATTTTTAACATTCTTTTTACAATATACTCCTTTTGAATCGACTAATTACACAATACTTGCTTCATTAAAAACCTTGCCTGATAGAATCCATTGAGACAAAAATATCAAAAGAACCAAAAAAGAGTAAATTTATTTATTGAGTATTAAAACAAATGCTACCTGATTAAACTTTATCATGAAAATTTAATGGAATAAAACTTAAGCGAAGGAAAAATAGTATGACTACAACATAATATCGATCACTGAAGATCTTTGAGTTGATACATTCCTATCTTGAGTACGGTTTCTTGAATGTAAACGTTGACAATGCTTTTGTGAATAAGTCAATTACATTATCACTTGAGCGGATTTGTTGAACATCAATTTACCCATTTTTTAAAGCTCGTGTGTATCAAAGAAATTTAGAGAAATATTCTTTATCATGTGGCCCTTGATATATGTTCTTACTTCTTAGTAATTATTATTCTACCTCTCAAAAAATTACCAAATGATCAATTCCCTTTTTTTTTTTTTGGGGGGGGGGGGGGGGAATTTCATTTGTTGCGTATTGTTTAAAAAGACCATGCTAGAGGTACAAAATGAATGACAAACTTGCCAAGTGGCGCTCTCCTGTTTGAGGGGTGCCGGGCCCATCGGCACCCCTCCAATAGGAGGGCGCCACTTGGCGAGTTTATAAAGAATTTTATACATATAGAATAATCATGTTTAAAATATTAGGCATAGAGCAAGAACTACTAAAAAAGATGTCTTTGGCATCGCAGAGGAGTTTTCTATCTCTCGAAGAAAAGAAAATAGTGTCACGACATAGTTTTCACCTAGCCTTCCTGTATAGGTATCATGAAATTTTGCTTTGAACGATTTGAAGAATGAAGTGGGAATATATTCTTTTGCTAAAATGTAAGTACAAATACTTTGCACTTTCAGTTTTGGTTCTTTTCTATCAATTATTTTTGTTGATTTTCAGTTTAAATGAATGAACACTATGTTGATACTTCTTCAGGAATTTTGTATGGGTAAAACAAAATTCATTCACAATATTACTAAGAAAACCTTCGTATTTTGTTAATAGACGCAAACACTAAAACCATAGAGATTTTAACAACTTAATATTGATTTTGGAAATTTCATCATGTTCAACCATTTGCAATACACTTCTGATTAGGATATATATATCCCTACTATATTATAAAAGTGAATCTCCCTCGTTACTGTTCACGTTTTCGTCCAAAACGACGCCGTTTTGTGTTTGATAGAAAATGACGTCGTTTTCTGTTTGCCAACTTGTAAAACGCCCTTTTTTTTCTCTAAAACGACGCCATTTTGATTTATTTGTGAAACGGTGTCGTTTTGCACGTGTATAAGTGGTGAGAAGTCGAAACCCTAGGTCATTCTCGCGTTCTTTCCAACCCTAGCGCCGTTCTCTCTCGAAAATTCTCTCGCCACTGTTGTTCTCTCTCGTCGCTGTTCAGAGATCGAAACCTTGGATATTTTGTTCTTCTCTCGCCATTTTTCTTGTTTTCCTGCTCTTTGATGTCATAGGAGTCGAAATTGTCTGTAATTTTTGGTTGTTTTTGATCTGTACCATCGTTGGTCTTCTTCGGAGGTCGAAACCCTAGATTGCTTGTTCTTCTCTCGCGTTCTCTCGCCGTTCTTCTTGTTTTTCTGCTCTTTGATGTCGTAGGTGTCGAAATTTTTGGTTGTCTTTGATCTGTACCATCGTTGGTCTTCTTCGGAGGTCGAACCCTAGATCGCTTGTTCTTCTCTCGCGTTCTCTCGCCGTTCTTCTTGTTTTTTTGCTCTTTGATGTCGTAGGTGTCGAAACTGTTTGTAGTTTTTGGTTTTCTCTGACCTGTAGCGTCGTTGGTCTTCTTTGGAGGTCGAAACCCTAGATCGCTTGTTCTTCTCTCGCGTTCTCTCGTCGTTCTTCTTCTTTTTCTACTCTTTGATGTCACAGGAGTTGAAACCGTTGGTCATTTTTTGTTGTCTCTAACTTGTACCGTCGTTGATCTTCTTTTCCTGTCGAAAAATCGTTCGTCGTTTCTTTCTCGCCGCTATTATCGAAGATCGTAGGTACTTCAGCTTATTTTTTGTGCTGTCTTATTCGATTTTTTGCTTTTACGTTCTTCAACTGATTATTTTTTCCCCTCAATGTTCAGGAATATAATTTTTCCCGATTTTGGAGACTGCTTTCCAACTTTGCGAAATAATTGTTCTATTTTTTAGGTGAGATTCTGTATTTCCTCGATTATAAGTCATGACTGTGATTTCTTTCTTAAGTTGTTACTTATATTGTCTTCTAGACTAGATTTATTTTTGTTTTATTTTACTTTTAAGTTGATTGTTTAAGTTGTTGCTCTGTATCATTGTACAAACATAGGGAAATATATAAAAGATAAATTACTGTGGATTGTTCAAGTTGACATTTTTTTCTTGCTTTAATATATAATATAATACGACTGTCATTTTATATTATTGCTTTGATATTTTGAAGGTTGCTGTGGAATCTTAGACAAAAATGTACTTTTATGATTTTATTTATAATTATTTGTGGTTTTCATTATTTTCATTTCTGTGTTAGTTTCTCTTGATTTAATAGTTAGAATTTTCATATCTTAATTCCCATTAATTTCTGTTTTTCTTCGAGGATAAATATTGAATGGGAAATGGATGGAGATGATAGTTTTAAGGCACAAAGGGAAATACGAAATAAACGACGTAGACATTTATATGCTGAAAGGAAAAAGATACGCCGCGTAGTATCATTTCGCCAACCTACTTCAGATTTTCTTCATGAGGCAGAAGTGACTTTGGATGATGGAAGTAATACTTCGGAACAAATTGGTAAGCATAATTGTTTTCGTAATTAATGTTCAACTATCGTTTCTAAAACATTCTTCGCTGTTGATTTACTTTATTATTTTTGCTTTTACTTACAGCTTATTCTATGCATTTAAGAATAGCCTTTTCTCTTGTAGTGCAAAAATCTGTTCATCAACCATTATTTAATGATGAAGCTGATAGTTCAAAACAATCTGTCGGTGATTAAGATTTCTGCAAGAATGATTCATCTGTACTTTGTAACCAGGTTGGTGTGTTACAATTTAATGAATGTTTTCGTGATCATAATTTAAGTCATATTCCCATGCAAGCTCATATACTAAAATCACCAACAATTTGTATTTACTGCAACGCAAAAAAAAAAATTGAGAATGAAAGTAAAGGTTTTTGTTGTTGTGATGGAAAGGTTAGATTACAAAGTAATAATGTACCTAGAGAGTTGTATGACTTGTTTACTTCAAATGAGCATGATGCTTTGATTTTTAAAAATAATGGACGCAGTTATATAACCATTTTTCTTTTACTTCATTTGGTGTTAAATGTGATAAAGACTTGCCCAAAAATTACAAAGGTATTTATACATTCCGAGTTCAAGGACAAATTTATCATTATATAAATGAGCTTTTACCCAACGATGGATGTCCATCATACTTGCAATTGTACTTATATGATAATGAAAACGAAATACAACATAGATTACAAAAGTCAGACAGATTTTCTGATTCATTATTGCAAAAATTGATACACATCTTACAAAATAATCCATACTCAAAATTTTTCCGTTCATTGAGTAAAATTGATGATTTGAAAACGTATAAAATACACATTAGATGTGACCCTGGTCTTGACCAAAGAGTATACAATAAACCTTCTGCATCACAAGTAGCTGCAATTTGGATTGAGGATGACCCCTCTGCAGATATTAGATTTCGTGACATATCAATTTGTTCTCATTCTGGTGTTTCACATAGAATACATTATTATTTTGGTTGTTATGATCCACTTCAATACCCATTGCTATTTCCTTATGGGGAACCTGGGTGGCATGAAGGTATTGAAAAATTCTATAAACAAAAAGCTCAGTACCATGAAGTGGACAATTACATAGATTTGAATAACATACATTCAGCCAATGAATTAATTGACAGAGAAAATGCAGGTTAATAATAAACAGAACATATTGTACATTTAGTTCAATTAATTCATTATATTATTACTGTTTAACTTAGTTTAATTATTAATTTTGCTTTTTTTCAGCTTTGACTATGAGAAAAAGAAGATCGCAGGTTTCATGTCGTGAGTATTACTGTTATAAATTACAGGTAAGAAATTTATCTAATTCTATTTTACTTCATACTAGCAGACTCTTACAGCAATATGTAGTCAATATGTATGTGAAAATTGAAACCAGTAGACTTGATTATTTTCAAAAAAATCAAAAAGAAATACGTGCTGAACTTTATGGAGGAATTGTTGACAGCATAGGAAATTGTGAAAATAGAGGTTATAAAGTAGGTCAAAAAATTATTTTGCCATCGTCCTTTATTGGTGGTCCTAGAGATATGACAAAAAGATATATGGATGCAATGGCATTAGTACAAAAATTTGGTAAACCAGATATTTTTTTGACAGTAACATGTAATCCGAATTGGTTAGAAATAAAACAAGAATTACACAACAATGATATTGCTCAAAATAGACCTGACCTGACTTCGCGTATATTTAGAGCTAAATTGGAAGAATTGAAAGTTGATATAATAAAACGTCAGATTTTTGGACCAGTTGCTGCATATATATATGTGATAGAATTTCAGAAAAGAGGACTCCCACATGCTCATTTTTTACTAATTTTTAAGACAGCTTGTAAAATTACAAATGTTGATTTAGTTGATTCAATTGTGTCATGTGAAATTCCAGATAAGAATAAACACCCTCATTTGCATTCTGTTATAGTGAAACATATGATGCATGGTCATTGTGGTACATTGAATCCTAATAATGTTTGTATGACAAAAAATGGTAAATGCAAATTTGAATATCCAAAAGAATATAATAATAAAACTTCTCTTAGCAATAATGGTTACCCAATTTATCGGCGTCGTAAAAATAATGAATCAATTACAGTTAGAGGACATTCATTAGACAATAGATAGGTTGTACCTTATAATCCCTATCTATGTGCTAAATATGATTGTCATATCAATGTAGAGGTTTGTTCAACTATAAAATCAGTTAAGTATCTATATAAATATGTATACAAAGGACATGACAAAGTAGCTTTTTCTATAAATAAAGACGAAAATATACCTGTAGTTAATGAAATTGAAAAATATCAGCCTGCCAGGTGGATTTCACCACCAGAAGCAATGTGGAGGATATATGGATTTATCTTATCTGAAATGTCTCCACCAGTTATCTCATTACAGTAACATTTAAAAAATAATCAATTTGTTACTTATGAAAATTCAGATTCTTTGTCAACGGCTATTAATAGATATCACAATAAGCGAACAATGTTAACTGAATTCTTTCATATGAATAGTATAGATGAATTAGCAAAGTCATTATTATATAGGGATTTTCCTCAATTTTTTGTATGGGATGCACAAAGTCGAATATGGACTCGAAGAAAGAAAAGATATGTCCTTGGCAGAATAGTTGCAGCTAATATAGCTAAAGGTGAAAGATATTATTTACGAGTGTTACTTAATCATGTTAAAGGAGCAATATCATATGAAAATTTAAAAACAGTAAATGGTATTTCTGTGTCTTCATTTCGTGAAACAGCTGTTTTGCATGGTTTATTACGTGGTGATAACTATTGTGAGCTTTGTTTACAAGAAGCTATTACTTATAAAATATCGAGTTCCTTACGCCGTTTATTTGCTACTATATTGACTTTATGTGGACCTAATGATCCAAAAGCACTATGGAACAAATTCTCTAGCTTTATTTTTGAGGACTATATCAACTTTGGTATGTCTCAGTCAGATGCACAAATTAAAGCTTTATAAGATATAAATTCTTATAGAACTATGCAAAAATGCGAAGTAGGGTTCTACACGTAACACTGTCGCTCGAGCGAGGAGATAGCGACAGGCAACCGACCATTTGTCGCTCGAGAGAGAGAAGCGACAGGCGAGCGATAGGGTTCTGTTTTTGTCGTTCGAGCAACGTCCAGATGATAGGCTAGCAAAATTGTGGCGTCTCTTTTTTCGTTATGATGAACTCAAACCCTAACTTACTTAACTCAACTATATTATAACTAACTCCTTGACTTTTTATAACATATTTATTTCAATCGTTTTGGTCACAGAATTGTCAATTACATAAAACCTAACAACATTCTATTGTGTTGTACATAGTTATAAAACCCAGCCCAGCCTAGTCGGTTTAGCCTGAAAATTGGTGGCCCAAACCTGAAGTGGGCCGGTTGAACTTGATAGATGGTTATGCATTTGATTTGTTCAAGAATAGTCAAAATCTAGGTAAATTGCCCATTTATCATTGAACCTGCAGCCCGACTGATTGGTTTTCGGCCAGCTCTTAAAATTTAAAATTATAACTTCGAATGAGGAAATTGATCCCTTGCTCCTTGAAAACAGCCCGAGCACACTGCTGGAGCAAGCAAGTAGTTGTTACAGTCTGTTTATTAATAAATTATAATATTATGTAATAAGTCATATATTGTTAATATCAAATATTTTTGAAAAAAAATTATAGTTGAGGGCAAGATCAAATAATTATTTTATGGATTTAATATGCATAGAGAAATTATTTTTAGTTAAGATGAATCAAATTTCTTAATATGCACGAGTTTTTGATTGATAAATTGTAAAATGTTTTTTACATAAAAAAGTTGAGAAAATTATAAATTTTAATGGAAATTCTGTGTTATACAAAATTATAAAACTAAAATGCAAACATTAGATATCATTTAAATTTAAAATATGCAAATATTATAGGAACATATAAGTTTAAAATATCAATAATTTATTGATACAAATTTTATTAGTCACAATTAACTAATACCTTTTAGCTTGTTTCAAATAGAAATTGCCGAATAATTTACTAAGCAATGTCCCGTTGACTTACAACAATATAACTTCAAACCGGTTTAACCAGTGACCCGATGACCTAATGCCTTGGTTGGTCAATGCCTGGGTTGGTTTTGATAAGTATGGTGGTGTATACCTATTAGTTGTTGTGACCATGTTTTTATAGTTGCAGCATTTTCTGTTAATTGGTATTGTGTTAAATTTCTATGAGGAATTTTTTCTTTATCTTTCTTTTTTTGGGTCATTATAATTTTTTTTTTTTTTTTTTGAACTTTGATGGAAGATGAATTATCCTGGGCATAGCCCAGGTCACTCCATAAGGCATACAGAAGGAAAAATATTCATTTTCATTTGAGTTTATGAATCTTATGTCAAGTTCAGTTGAGACAGATTGTTTAAGACCCTCTTAAATAAGAAGTTTTCTGTCTTTGAAGCAAAGGTTGAACCGAGGAGTAAGACATGTTAGTCTAAGTATTAGAACTTAGAATGATTGTTCAAGACTTTGTTTTCAGCATTTTCTGTTAATCGGTGTTAAGTTGAATGTTTTTAGGCTGGGTCAATGTCTGGGTTGGTTCTAATAAGTATGGTGGTATATGCCTATTATTTGTTGTATCATGTTTTTATAGTTGCAGCATTTTCTGTTTATTGGTATTATGTTGAATTTCTATGAGGAATTTTTTCTTTATCTTTCTTTTTTTGGGTCATTATAATTTTTTTTTTTTTTTTTTTTTTTTTTTAACTTTGATGGAAGATGAATTATCCTGGGCACAGCCCAGGTCACACCATAAGGCATGCAGAAGGAAAAATATTCATTTTCATTTGAGTTTATGAATCTCATGTCAAGTTCAGTTGAGGTAGATTGTTTAAGGCCCTCTTAAATAAGAAGTTTTATGTCTTTGAAGCAAAGGTAAAACCGAGGCTTAAGACACGTTAGTCTAAGTATTAGAACTTAGAATGATTGTTAAAGATTTCGTTTTCAGATGGAACATAAATTTTAATAGCTAGCTTCTTGTGCTGGACAAATGCAAGATGGAATGGAGCCTTAACTTTTGTGCTTAGTGAATTATGGTGAATTACAGATGGGGATGATCCTAGTGATTCTTGTAGATGCGAAGTCCACTCTAAAAGGAACACTGTGGATTATAAATTGTTGGCTGTATGTGTATGTATATGAATCTTGTGGTTATCATATCGTATAGGGTGGTGGATTTAAATTAGTTAACTACAGATTTTTTTTCTGGTTCCACGTGATAACTAAGTGGCAAAGTCTTAGATTAACAAGAAAGCAGCTTTGCTTCTTTATCCTTTACTTTATTTGTATTGCTCCAAGTGAATGATTTAGTGGATACTTACTCTTATTGTTTTCATGTTTCAGGTTTGCTCAATTTTTCTTTTCACCTTTGGTGAAAGTTGAAGCCATGGAGCGTGAGATTTTATCTGTGAATTCAGGTTTCCATAATCATTCCCGGTGCAGTGGTTTCTGAAATTTGCTCTGAATAGATCGTTAATTATTATTGCTGCTTGCTCAAAGCTGAATGTTCTATTAACATGTAACAATTTGGGTCAGAATTTAATCGGATTTTGCTAGCATGTAAGTTCAAGTAATGTACACTCTAGGTCTGTACTCTCTTCATTTCAAAATTAACACGGTGTTTTAAGTGTGAGTTGGAAAGGCAGGTTTAAGTTGAGAAGGTAAATTTTTGATGTAACTTCTCAACTATAGTTTTGAAACTGATGGACAAGAATCCTCCTTAGTTATGCCTACTCTAGGTAGGGTATTTTTGGAAATTTACTAAAATCATAGAAATAGAAAGGAATAAGGTTCTTATTATGCAGTTGTGTATAGAATAATTTGAATGTATGTTAATCTTTTTGTTTGCCAGGAAACATCCAAGTCCTGTGGATTATTCTATTATGTCTCAAGTGCCTATATACACATCATTTTTTGGACGTACACATTTTCAATGTTAAGCATAAAAATCTACAATGTTAGTGCTTCAATAGTTTGGCACATATGTGGGTTCAGTGCTAGTATCCAAGATTATACAAAATGGAGTAATACACCAGTTTGAGAATCCCCAGCAAGTCACAGTGGGTGAATAAAAAATATTAAGTGATTGAAACTCTTATATATATATATATATAATTTTTTATTTTATTTTATATAAATTCACAATTTTACGTTCATGAGTTGATAAACCTTCTTATACTCTAAACCAATAGGTGAATCCCAAAATAGTAGAATACTTTAGAAGAGCTTACGTGCAATACTATCCATACATTCAGGTTTTTTCTCATCACTTTGCATTACTGTCATCTGATTCCATGCAGTTGTATATTGAGGGCCATTGCCATCAGAATTTGCTGGAAAAGGAAGCTCTTAACATATCAGATATATTCAAAAGTAATTTCTCTATGCCACCATTGCCAATTGAGATGAGACACAAGGAGCGTGTGGTGTGTCTTCCTCCAAGTGCTGACTTAGTAAAGGTGAAAATTAAATTAGAAACAAATTCTATAGTTCGGGTAATCTGAAAAGTCACTTATTATGGGCTGCTCTTATTTTTGTTATTGAAGAGATGTTGCTAGTGACTTCCTTTCCTTTTTTCCCCTATTTTCAGATTGAACCTAACACGGTTGAATTATATGCACTAGCTGTACTTATTGATGCATTAGTGAAAGAACCATTTTTCGATCAACTCAAGTAATATTCAATTCAAGCTAGATTAATTACGTAGACTCCGACAGTCTTCCTATATTCCAGTTGATACTGAAAAATGAAACAAGGAAGAAAAGAAGGCTAAGAAAATAAAAAAGGAAGAAATAATTATTCTACCTGTACATGTTTACACCTTGGTGTACATGATGCCCAAGTTGCATTTTATCATTGGTTGGTGGACTATATTTTCACTGACCAATGATAAAATGTCATTTGCGCATTATGTATACTCAGGTGTAAACCTTGATATACATAAACAAGTAAATAAAATTATAAATCACGCTACATTCATATTCTCTATTACACTTTTCTTTACATTCTTTCACATGACAATATTTATACTCTTGATTTTAAACTCATTAATCACATCACTGCACATATTTCCTCTTCATAAGAGGGAGTGTCATTCAGTGATAAGGAATAATGTATATATAGCATTATTCAAAAATCATTGCTTTCATTTAGACTGGTAATACCGGTGGTATTAGATAATATTATTCTTGAATTAATATTAGGCACCGTTTGATTAGCATGGAAAATGGTGGAAAAGTAAAACAAATTCATTTTCTATGCTTTTCCATGCTTAATTTTGGTGTGAGATTGCATAACTTTTCCATGAAATTCATTTTCATCCATTTTTTAGGTACAACCATTTAAAGCACATTTTTCACCTTTTATTTTCCCATAAATTTGGTGGGAAAGTGTTTTCCATCCCTTTTTTTGGCAATGAAAACATATTCTAAATCCAATGGTAAAAAAATTTATCTATTTAATTAACAATTTGCATGAAAAATAAATCCAAATGAAAAAAAAAAAACTTTAAATTATTTTTTTATTTTTTATTTTTTTTACTTTTTTGCAATCCAAACAAATTTTAATACAGATTGTAAAAAAATTTATATCAAAAAGTAACAATTTGCATGAAAAACAAAACCAAACGAATTATGTGAAAAATTATACCAATCAAACACTATTAATTACAATTCTCTTTAAAACAAATTTTACACAATTCAATTTCCTACAATTTATTTTCTTTACACTCAAATTCCACCCTTACAATCAAACGCACCCTTAGATGATTATGATGTACTTCCTCATTGTTCCACAAAAATATCATTGCTTTCATTTTTACACCAGCTCAGAAAATGTATTTAATATAGTTGGAAATGTAAAATTTTATTACATTTTTTCTAATACTCTACATTTAAATACTTCTTTTAATGTATGCCCCAAAATATAGATTTTATCTAATTACCATTTAATTCAAGTTTATCATGTTTTTCTCAAAATTACCCCCAAAATATGGGGTATTTGTATAAGTATCCCAATTTATTTTTAAAAGGCCCCTATAAATCATGAGGTCCAAGTGGCTGCCCAGTTTTCCTTGGGTCAAAACCAGGCCTGAGAAGAGAAATCAGATTTCAATTTAGGGGCTCGGGTTTGATGTTTTCAGCCATTTTCTCATATTGATTTGGGCTTCAAAAGGTACATGGCCCAAGGCTCAAGTCAATATTCAGAAGGCATAAAGCTCAATTAGTTGTTTCTTGGGATGAATCGATTCAAATAAGAAGATTTTTTTACCAATTCCCCCCACCATTCCAACCCTAGCTGTACAAATAAAATCTCCCAATCCCAGAAGTCATACGCCATATTTATTTTAGGCTGCAGATCTGTGGAGAATTTGCCGGAGAAGTAAGCTTTTTCTTACTTCAATAATTTTCTTGCTTTATTAAATTGTTTGAAATACTCATTTGTTTTCATTAGATTTCCTAAGATGAAAGAAATCAATGTTGTCAAATATTTTGATTCTTTGTTTAACATGTGGCTCTGGGTGTTTTATTGATATTTGAAAGCCTTTGTGTATGTCTGATGTGGAGGTCAGTCGAAATTTGAACTGTGATTACTTATATTGCCAAAAATCATATCTTAATCTGAGTCGAGATTCTGGTGTTGATCATCCAACCAAAGATATATGTTATTCGTTTTGGTAGTCTTTATTTTTATTTTTATTTTAATTTTATACGTATGTTCTTATTTCTAGTTTTCGGCAGCAATAATATATTGTAATTGTTTGCTCCTTTTTAAAGACATTTGAAGATTAGGGGTTCGGAGGTTAGGTTTCTACGGGATCTCGACATCTCTAAAATACTCTGATGGGAAGAAGGAATCAAGGCCGTCAGCGTGAATGTGGGGGTGTTAATAGCTTCACGTGTTGTTGTGGGGTTGGGATGACAGGAAAAGTTGGGTCATGTCGCCCCCCTGCGCTGGACTATTTACGTAATCACTGCTTGTATTACAAGAGGGCGGTTTTACCGGTAAAGTTCTTCAACAACGTTAGAAAGAGAAATTTGAGGAGAATAGAACCTAAGGAGAATGATGATTGTGAGCTGGAGGACACAAAGGATGAAGAAGGCGACAACACTGAGTCTCCAGTCTCAAAATTTGCTGGTAAAAAGAAAGGAAAGGCCAAGAAAGATGGAAGCAATAATGCAAAACTTGGAGAAGGAGATGACGAGGATGATGAAGATTCAGGAATAACAAAGAGAATGTTGATTATGAAAAATCAGGATAATGAAGTAGCAGGTTTTGCACCTTGTGGCGAAGAGGAAGTTGGGCACCCACAAGAGAGCAAAGAAGCGTGAAGAGATAGCATTTGTTCTCCGGAATATGAGGTGAATGACAGTTATATACAGTGTTTCTTAATTGTCAAGTAAAGTTTTTGCTTGCCTAACTTCTGTTGCTTGGTGGATATCTATTTTTATAATTCTTGATTTTATTCATCTGTATTTTGGCAATAAATAGTTAAATTCATTCATTTCCTGTATGAATGCTCACTGTTTGTTTTAATTTGAACAATACAGGGCTGCTGGAGGTGGAGAAAAGAAGTAGACTGCTGCACTTGGATTTCTTAGGAGGGTTTCGCTGTTTACATCAAATCAGAGATAAGTTTTGAGTTGTTTAGTCCCTTTATAAAGTTAAACTGGAGATTGTAATTTTGATTTGACCGTTTTGGAGAAGTTTGTTGATGAGACTTGTTTTTCATTGAAGGTTTTGCAATCCGTATTTTTTTACTTGATATTCGCTTGCGATTTGCATTTGAACCTAACTTATCATATCATTGCTAGGACAAGTCCTTTAGGACAAATGTAGCATTCAGGTTTACTGTTGAATCTAATAACCGTGGGCTTTTTTTTGTTCTTTTCAGACTCGATCGATCACACTGGAACTCCAGAAGCTCCAAAAATGCTCATCTTTCATAGTAATGCTATTTATCGTAAATGTAGGTGGCATTAAAAGACATGTATACTTAAATTGCTATATGTGAAGTTCATAACAAATGTTATCGAATATTGTTCAACCGAAGGTTTTCAATAATTTGTGTTGATCATCTTGTTCTCAATCTTTCAAATTGGAAAGAGGATTTTTAACAGTAGTAATTGGTCCTAACAACGATACAGAACATTAAAGATTTTTAACAGTAGAAATTTCAAACAAGAGATGAGTTCTTTTAATACGATTTTTGTAAGAACATCTTCAATGTCAATGTCAATTGCTTAAGAAATTTTGTGATTTATGCAAAATAGAAAATGTCTAAAAGAATCTGTCCAACATTAGAGAAACCTACCATCATTTTGGCGGGACTTGGGAGTCTGGAGTAGGTGCCGGTGACGGTGATTGTGGCAGTGGCAGTGGTTGAAATGAGATAGATGACTATTTTTTACTTTTTTTTGTCTTTCTTTTATTTACGTCTTCGTTTTATTCTTATTTATATTTATTCAATTAGTAAATAGGTACAAGAATCAAGAAATGATCGGTTCTTGTTTTTGACATAGAACTGTGGGTATCTGAATTGAGACTGATTTTTTCTTTTTCTTGTTGTCTAAGAAAAAAAATCATTCTTCTATTATCGGTTCTTTTTCATTCCCCCATCCATGAGAAAGTTTGCTAGTTTTCATTGCATCTTTTATGCTTAACTAGGGCTGAACACGTTTGATTTGGGCAGTTTTTGACTAAATTTCAAACTAAACCGTTTAAAACGTTTTAGAAATTTTCCAATTCAAACCATTTTTATTTATTTATTTATTTATTTGGTTTCAAGATTTGCCAAAGAAATAAAAACATTACATTCCAAATGAATCCAGACTTATATATTCGTCTAGAATTTCGAGTTAAATTATGTAGTTTATGTTTCGTAATGACAGAGTTTTGTAATTGAGTGACTTTTGCATTGCTGCAAATAACATTTGGTAATTGGTAGGTTTAGATACTTGGGGGTAATTTAGTAATTTGATTTATTCGGCCTATAATATTTGGTGGGTTTGGAATTGGACATGAGCTGAAATAAAGAAGGGAACAAATCATAAATCAAGTATTAAGTATACCAAATCAATTTTCAAGCTTTAAGTTTAAAAATGCAAAATTCAGGTAATTATTTATTTATTAAAAATATTTTATTAATTAAATATAATAATATTTTATTAATTAAATATAATAATGTTACAATTATAAAATTAATGATCATAGTAACATAATTATAGGTCACAACTTATTTATTGGTCACATGTCAATCTACAATTATACAAGATTCGACTGCAGCCCGTGCTCGATTCACCTTTATTCAATTTTTTTTTTTTTTTTTTTTTTGGTATCAATGTATTTATTTTATTGAATACATATCTGTGATTTCCTTTTATTCACAACAAGCTTCTGTAGTAGAGTACCATATAAGTAAATGGAAGTCTTGGGGGGTTCTACTCTCAATGATAGTAATCCCCTTTTGCAATTATTTTCGTTTAATATTTTTCACCAATTTAGAGCAATTGGAAAATTAGTATCTGTGATCTCAATTGGAATTATGAAACACTTGACCACTATGGCATCTCGTGGATGTTGGCTTTATATGTAACAAAATTTTATATGTTCTTTTACAAGTAATATATTCCCTCTTTGTTTTTAAATTTTTTTAACTAAAATTTGACCGTTGGGACTTGAGATTATTAAAATAATCATTTTTCCCTATTAGACTAAAATTATTTATCAAATTGAACCAAGAAAGTAAATAAGGGGGCGTTTTCTTTGTCGTTTTGGGGGCGTTTTTGGTTTTCGATTTTTCAAAACGACGAAAACGTGTTCTCTTTCCTGTTTTCGAAAAGGAAATTTGCAAAACAAATTTTTTTTTTTTTTTTTCAAACAAAACAGAAACACATGATTTCTGTGTTTTGGGCCCTTTCACGTTTAAGTTACAAAATGCGGAAAACGATCCAACTAAAAATCCATCTCTCACATCTCACTCTCCCTCACATCTCTCGCTGTCGTTTTCATCGAGCTGATAACGTCGAAGGATCCCCCTGTCTGTCTTTCCATGTGCTGAAATTCGACCGATTCCGCTATTGTTGAAGTGATTGAAATTGATCGACAATCGACGTTTAACGACTACGGTATATTTTATTCATCTTGCCGGTTGTGTATTTCATATTCTTAGATTTGTAATTGATACTTATGTGCTCGATTAAAGGGAATTACAAACACAGAAATGAAATCTGTTCAAAAAATAAATTTAGGATTTTTTCTCTACTTCTTGAATTTTTGGGCATTTTCTGTCGGCTGTTTATTTATACTTAAAGGTTTGCTATTGAGGAGAAAAAATTATTTTACAGTTACCATTTCATACAAAGAAATAATATTTGGAATTATTATCTGCTGAAATTTTTCGATTTTTCAGTCTTTTCTTCGAAGATATTTATATGGGTTTTGAATTTATTGCTTGGATGTTGATGGATTTTTCTTGGTCTGATCATCTTCCCCTCTCTCCCTCTATCTCACACACACGCAGAGTCATAGAGAAAACATTGGTTGATTTGCTAATTTGGTATTGATAATAGTTTTTATTTGAATGAGTTTTATGGATTGTTGTTGCCTTGTCGGCAGATTAATGTTTTTTGTTGGATTGCTGTTGTGTTATCTTTTTATAATTATCAAAAATCATGACCTTCTGTTGTTGCCTTCTATTGGAGGGCAGATGAATTTGTTTTGTTGGATTGCTATTGTCTACTTTGAATCCATTCGAATATTTTTCCATAAATAGAAAACCATTCTCAAACCTTTGTCTTCAATAATAAAACAAAATAATTATACAAACCTTTGTTTTCAATCCCTGGCTAAACAATTAGATAGAATTATAAAATTTAGATTGAAAATAATTATACCAACCTTTGTCTTCACCTATGGATTTAAAAATCGAGAAACCAGTTTTAGAAATATAAATGAAAATCCCAGAAGATGATTTAATTGAGGCTTTAAGCGCTCAATTAAAGGCACTTGACCTTAAAGGAAAAGCTAAAGATATAAAGGAGGTCGGTGCTCTAACTAGAGATACCTTAGAGAATTCTAACTTAGAACATTTTGATGGATCTGAAAACTCAATCACCGTGGAAAAATTGAAAACCAGTTTCTTCCTAATGATTCCAAGTCAATGTTGGTTCAAACAACTAGAATTCCTTATAAAAATACCAAGCTTAGAAATTACTACCCAAGAGCCTTTTTAATATGAGTATGAAGAAAATGATCAATAAATTCAGGCATCCTAACTATATATGAATGAAATATAGACGAGTATGTAGAAATATGTATAAAATTATAGATCATAAACATTGTAAAAATATCAAAAATAGGTAAACAAACATTAGTTAGAATGAGTAACACCAAAACTTACATTAACACTCAGCCATTGCAACAAGTTTAAATGTAATAAGCTCCATCATTCTCTTCCACCGTCATCTTCGGAATCCGCCACTTCTTTAACATCAACTGTGAAGTTGTACTCCTGGTCACACCCCAAATAAGAATCACACATAAAATATAGTGTGTATGTCTTCTTTCTAGCTTCTGCAGGAGCAGTAAAATCAAGTTTGACTCTGGACTTCCTCTGGAGTGTAACCCTTTTGATGGCAAGCAACTGATTACTTTTAGTATCACCGACCCCAAGCCACCACCCTTCTTCTTTGGCTTTGGGGTAACTAGGAGAATCAACAGATCCGACCTCTATCCTCCCTTCAAGATCTCGTTCAAGGGTTACATGCAGACTAACTTCTTTACCAACTCTCACATTATCACTATCCAGCACATCATAATTCAGGTCAATGTTTGGAAAACGGTTACAAAATCGAGCAATATCCATCAATTGTGTGTCTAGAATTTGTAATAGTTCCCGCCTTTCATCATCCTCCATTTCCACCAGATCAAAGACTGTCTCGATTCTGATGCGAACCTCGTAGCAACGGCAGACTCTCTTACTCTTTTCTCTTCAACTTCTCTCAATTGAATTTGGTCGTCATAAACTTGAGCTGGTGTTAATGGCGCAAGAGTAATAGACCTTCCCTCCTTGACAGAGCTATACCTATTTATATACCCATCATGGTTAACCTTTCTATCATACTATCATGGTCTTCCCAACCAAATAAGACCCGCTTGCATAGGTACCACATCGCATACAACCTTATCACTATAACTCCTAATCGAGAAAGAAATCATCACTTGTCTATTCACCCTAATTTTTTCACTATCATTTAACCATTGTAATTTATAAGGCCTAGGGTGCTTAATTAATAACAACCCCAATTTCTCAACTAAAGTTGTGTTAGCTACATTTGTACAACTATCTCCATCAATAATCATACTACATACCTTATCATGGATGTGGCATCGTGTATGGAATATGTTCTCCCTCTGCTGCTCTGTATCATCTGTCTTGACTTGAGTGTTAAGAGCTCTCATTGTGACCATTAACTTCACAGCATGAGCAAATTCTACTGTGTCCCCATACTCACTAACCTCTTCAAATTCATCCTCGCCGTCAGTCTCTACTTCTCCATCGCGTAGAATCATTGTCCTTTAGTTTGGGCATTGAGACAAGATGTGTCCTTTCCCCAAATACCTAAAACACTGGATATCCCGATTTCTGGTTGGCTGTGAGTCTGCCTTTGGTGCTGTCTTGTCAGTACTTTCAGTTCTCCCTTTCGACTCAGCTCCATCCCCTCTGTTATCCCACATCAGTTTCCAATTTGAGTTAGAACCCGAATTATCGAATGATTGCCTAGTTGTTCCCTTCCTCTTCAACAATTTCTCAATTTTCATGGCCACATGCAACATGTCATCCAACTCTACATAATACTGCAATTCCACCACATTAGCGATCTCTGTGTGCAACCCATTCAAGAACCTAGCCATAGTAGCTTCTCGATCTTCCTCTACATTTGCTCAAATCATCAAAATCTCCATCTATTTATGGTAGTCTTCCACACTCTTCGTCCCTTGATATAGACTTTGCAATTTCTGGTAGACTTCCTTGTAATAATGACTAGACATAAACCGTTTTCTCATTACTGCCTTTAGTTCGTCTCAAGTATTGATAGGACTCTCCCAATTCCGACGTAGTGAAGTAACCATTTGATCCCACCAAGTGATGGTATAATCAGTGAATTCCAACATCGCAACATTCACCTTCTTATCCTCATAATAGTTATGACATTCAAGAATCAACTCTATCTTCTTCTCCCAATCTAAATATGCCTCGAGATCACTTCTACCCTTAAGTTGTGGAATAACCATTTTTACATTTCCCAAATTTCCAACAACGTCACCTCCATAATCATTCTTACCCCGTCGTTCAAACATATCTCCTCTATGTCTTATCCATCCCATCCCAACTCCTTCGCACTTATCTTCTCCCCATTAGCTACATATCTCATGGTCATCCATCCTAGGAACCCGCCTACCCATTCCCCTATCAAGAAGTACTCCCACCGCCTGTTCCCTATTAATATTCGTCATCGAAATACTTAATTTTTTCATCTTTTCCCCTATATCCATCAATAATTGCTCAAATCGATTCATCTTATCATTCTGTTTATTGGTTTGATTACCGTACCTACTAGAATTTGAACTTTCTTTGTCAGACATTCTCTCAATTTTTGTCTCACCAATTTCGCTCGAAATCACTCAATTGACTTTTACCCTCTAATAAGCTCACTCTCTGTCTTTTACCACTCAATTGTTTTTCCCAAGTGCTTTCAAAGTCAACAAAGAACTTATCAGACAAAACTTGTGAATTCAAATCGAATACGAGAAGGAATGTGACTCAAAAGTAATATGGAAACTGAAATTTGGAATGAAGAATTTAAGAAACTAGATGAAAGTTTAACTTTGAATTTGGACACCACTTATATGACAAGATTTAGATAGTGAATCAAAACTTGTAAAAAAAGGTGTTGGTAACAATTCAAATAAACAACTCAACTTTTTTTTAACTAGTACGGATGAACAATAGTTTTTTTAACACAAAATTAGGCTACCAACAAAGCAAAAAGTGGATCTAAGAACCCAAAAACGAAGAACGACGCAAGAACAAGAAGAAAATTTGAATATAATTTTTTTGACTCAACAAAGAAAAATAAAAGATAGAACCTGATTAGATTAGAGCCAAAGATCTGATACCAACTGATGTGAATCCCGTAAAAACGGTGACTACGAAACCTATAACTAGATTGATGCAGAACCCAAGAACGCAAAGAAACCCAGTTTTGGACTTAAACCGAACGAAGTGAACCAAAAAAAATTCAACGATAGCAAGATGCGCTGAACCCCTTGATTACACAATGAAGAACTCTCGTATCGAAATTTGGACACACAAGAATTGATCTTGGAAGTTCGATTTGTTGTTCAATGAAGAACAAAGGAGAAAACAAAGTTTTTCAATTTAATTCAATATGTCAAAAGTTGTAAAAGTAACAAAAGTGTCAAGTATTTATACTAGAGACGTAAATCTAGTAAAAACATGCATAAAGCAACTAATAATGTCAAAATATGGAAATAAATAGAATTCTAAGGAAACTAGGTCTTTCGCCAAAAATAGGAAACTCGGACCAATTTTATAACCAAACGGTCGCTTGGTTATATTCCAAGCGGTTGCCTAGAAGAACTGTTTCACGCCTTTTGAGTTTCGATAGCGGCTGGGCGACCGCTTGCCCTTTTACTCTAAGCGGTCGCTTAGAGGTTCCGCCTGACCTCTTTCTTCAGTTGCTTGTATCGTGTTAATCCAATTGGTTCCCGACCTCGACCCCAACATGTAACTTGCTCCATTTTGCGTCCCGAACATAGTTTCATCAATAGTGGCTTTGACGAGCATCCCCAACTCCTCTTTGACTCATTTTGCTCTCGATCGCGTCGTTGCCCTTTCTTCGATAATCAACGGGTCTCGGTTTGAGCTTGCATTGGACACTTCCGCATCCTGGATCATATCAGATTCTCTTACCTGGATTCTCCTGACACTTCTTGGCTAAATTTTTCGTGAAATGTGGAAGCTAAAGAAGCATAGAATCGCGCTCCCACATTCCCTGGGTTACCATTTGGCTTACTTCCATGGCTAGAAGGGCGGGGGTAAGCCATCTACTACTAGAAATAACATCAACCATGGCTTGAAGCAGCCTGCTAGCAAAAATGAGTACCTCTTGCTGGTCGGAAGCTAGATTTCCACCAATTAGTTGCTTGGAGAAATGAGCTTATAAAAGAGCATTTGCCTTCACATGTGGATCACTGAACTTTGGGTTCTCAAAGGAGAATCGCTGGTGATTGATTAACCTTCTAATCAGTTATTCTTCACCAGGCCAAATAGGAAGAAGTTCATACTCTGAGGCTGAAGCCAAAATTTCCAGTAGACCCTTCAACTTTGTTTTAGATGTCAGAGATGAACTGAAATGTTCAATTGTTGTGTAGCTGATATAATAATAAGATGCTATCATGCCAAGGTTCAAAGGTGAAAGCAAAGAGTCATCTTCAAATGAAATATAGATGGACACAAAAGAAGTAACCAAAATTGAAGTTAAAATAGAAAATATTTTTCAGTATACTACCACTAACCCTGACGCTATTATGACTTCACTCTTAACTATTTCGAAACATTTTGTAGGAGACATTATATACCTCTAAAGGAAGTAAGCCGAGGACAACTGATGAACTAGAAATGTAGATCCCTATCTCACTTTAGATGGTACAAAGATACCTTCATTACTTTAGTTTACCAAAGAGAAGACATGGCTGTTGGATTTTTGACTCAAAAGCTTTATCAAGAAAGCTCTAACATTTTTGTACATGTGATGAGGATGGTTAAGTAAATACATTTGCCTATAAAGGGGAATAAAAGTAACTCAGCTAAAATCCTTCTTGGTCAGCCCTTTAAGTATATGTGGATTTGGAGTTTTAGTCTCATCAGTGTTGCACTAGGTTGTCTATAACATTGTAGAAATTTCTTGTCATCTAAAGACTTTATATATGCAAGAATTCATCTATTATTTTTAAATATTGTCAAATATATTTCTTGATCATTTGATTTATATTCAATATAGTTTTAACATGAGTGGTCACAGAGTTAGGAATAAGGAACCAATGTCATGGTTGGATGATAATGAACGTATTTTTATCGACATTCTTTATGAGAGAGTGAAATCAAACGCATTGCAATGTTCTACATTCACGAAAGATGAATGGGGCAGGATCAATGAAACCATGATAGTTTCAACAGAGATGGATTGCGGCATAGATAGATTAAAGGGAAAGTGGAACCGCTTATATAAGATTCATCGTATGTTCTCTGAACTTTTAGGACATACAGGTGTTACATAGGATCCAAATACCAACAAAGTTAATGCTCCAAATGAAGTTTGGCAACACTATTACATGTTATAAATAATATATTCAGTAATTAGTTCTTCCGCTTTTCGTTGAAAACTATAATAATGTGCCTTATTTTTAAAATAGCTGATTAACAAGTTCGATTGCAAACTGTTAAGGAATGAAGGATGTAAGCATTACCATACTATTGGGGAAATATTTAGCGGGACGACCGCTACTGGAGGATTAGGAGCTGCCTCCACTCAACTTCCAAACACATCAGAGGAAGAAATGCAGATAGAATATGATTTTTTGAATAGGGGGGTATATGTAAGGGTGGAAAATGATGATGACGTCCACGAGATTTCACATACTCGTCGGCGTGACGAAATTGGTACATCTGGTGGAAGCCGACGAAAGGAGCCTAAGATTAGGAAAATTGACAAACTTGAGGCCTACATGACACAGTGGTCGGAGAATGTTAGCAGGAGGAATGAAGAAATAGAAATTCGAAAACAGTACTTTAAAGAAAAGCTTGCAAAGATCCAAGGAAAATCAGCTGCTCGATCGGAACATGAAGTTAACAGCCCGGATCCTTATTCAACTAAGTGTTGCATGACCATTTTGAACCGTATGGATGGGTTGTCCGATGAGACTTATTTGAAAGCAATAACATCTTTTAAAAATTTTGATTCCAGGGTGTCATTTTTGGAGATACCTGAAGCAAAGAGAGGACCTATTTTGATGCTACTTTGAATCAAGTCTGTTTGTGTAATTTCTGTGTGCTGTTTTAATTGAAGTGACAGTTCGACGTACTTTTTATGTTTCGTAGCTTTAAGTACTTTTTTCCTGCATTGGTGATGCTGTAATGGTTTTCAAACTTCGTACTTCGTGATGTTGTTGGATATAGAACTGATGTTGAATGTTATTTTAATTTATGAATGATTGATTGTTTGGTTTTTTTTAAACACAAAATGATGTCAATTTTTTTTTTTGTTCAGAATATGACAAGTTCTTCAAATGTGGATTTGTATGACAATTCTGATGATGAAGATTTGAGCGATGACGATTTGTTATTTTCGGATGATTTTGACACAAATATTAGTGATGTAATGTTACTTAATTGCTTTATTGCCCACAAAGGAAGTTTCATCGGCAGGACACCTTGTAGAACATCACAGCTTACGGGACATATGTACGTGCTTGAAATTCTGAATGGACATCCGGATGTGTGCTATCAGAATTTTCGTATGCAACAACCTGTGTTCATAGATTTCTGTGATATTTTGAAACATAAAGGGCCGTTGCAAGATGGGAAAAAAGTTACCGTGGATGAGGGCGTTAATATGTTTCTAATGATTGTAGGGCACACCACACGTTATAGTATTATTGGTGATAGGTTTCAGCATTCAAACAACACGATACACAAATGGTTTAAACGAGTTGTAAGGGCTGTTTGTTAATTTGGCACTGAGGTAATATGTCCGTCAAATCAAGACACTACTATGAGCAGATTTTACACATATATCATTTCTTTAAGGATTGTATAGGTGCAATAGATGGAACACATGTTGCAGCTTGGGCACCTGCATCAAGACAAACATCTTTTCATGAAAAGAAAACCGCAGTGACACAAAATGTGATGCTGACATGTGATTTTGATATGAGATTCACATTTGTGTGTTCTGGCTAGGAAGGTACGACAAATGATTCGTGCGTATTCATTGACGCAGTTACAAGAAGAGCGAACAATTTTTTAATGCCACGGGGAGGTATTTTATTACACTTAAAATAATTAATGTCAATATATGTATAATGTCAAATAATGTACATTTTTTTATGTTGTAGAAAAATTTTATCTCATCGATTCTGGCTATCCAAACATGCCTGAATTTCTTGCCCCGTATTGAGGTCGAAGATATCACCCGTGTGAGTATATTGGGCAGGGAAGACTACGTGGAAAAGAAGAAGAATTATTCAACTATAGACATTCCTCGTGCCGTAATATTATAGAACGTAGCATTGAAGTTTTAAAGGCGAGATTTCCTATTTTGAAGTTAATTACCAATTATCCACTAAGTAGGCAAAGATAAATCCCTACTGCGTGTTGTGCACTAAACAATTTTATTAGTCAGGAGCACGCTTTAGATAGGTTATTTGCTGATTATTCAGAGGAGAATATGATATTTCATGATATACCGGAGTCAAGTCAAGATCAAAAAGCCATACATTTTGATGCTAGTCAAACAGCTCAAATGGGACAATCAGAGATCAAATTGCTACACAAATGTGGAATGACTACTCGAGACGTCGTACATGAGTCATGAAATTAATTTCATATTTTGTTTAGTGTTAATTTGTTTTGTCATGACATATAAACTTGTAATCGTATATATTCAAATGTGTTGCTAAATTTAATTTAGGTTGTATTTTTATATTTTTAAATAAAAAAGTAACAACATTAACAAATTTTAAAATGTATATGTTATTTAATACTATATTAACAGTAAACTATTAAAATTAATTGAATAATCGAATTTATTGAATAAAATATTATAAAAATGTTTATTATCGAAATGTATATGTTATTTTATTAAAAGTGAAAAAATATTTAAAAATGCATAAATATTTCACATTTACATGTTATTTTATATTATATTAACATTAAACTATTAAAATTAATTAAATAATCAGATTTCTAGAACAAAATATTATAAATAAAAAATTCACAAATTTATATGTTATTTTAATATATGAAAAAATATTTCATGATTCAATGATATTTCAAAATTCAAAGAAATTTCAGGTTTATAATATATTTAATAATATATTAATATTAAAAAATTAAATTTAATTGAATAATCAGATTTCTTGAATAAAATATTATCAAATAATATTCTCAAAAAAGTGCAAAGAGAACGCATTTTGTGTTTTATGTTTTGAGAAATTATTTTTCAAAATAACAAAAAGAATGCATTTTCAATAATTTCAAAACAGACACTAAAAAAACAACACAAAATGAATTTCAAAACTCAAAACATAAAACTGAAATACGAAGAGAACGCCCCCTAAATAATTAGATCCATTTTTCAAATTTCAAATTGTTACTCGATAAATATTATTAGATTAGTAGATAACTTACATTCACACTTACAATTCGAATTATGATACAGGTAATTTCAATTCACAGCATTGATTATTATTGCGGTCGTTGACAATCAACGGTCAACAACTGTCCGTGCTCAATCAAAATCCTGAATCAATCACTGGCAATATCTATATCACTTTATTTTAAATTTTGTCTTTGCTAATACAAAATATTGAAACTTGAGCACCAATAACTTGTTCTCTCTCCATCCTTAGTTACTTTTATATTTCATATACAATAACAAATCTATTGATAAATGACAACAAATTTATTGTGAAGATTATGAGAATGAAAATTCCGTTACTTTTTATATTATTTCTACAAGTTTAATACAATATACTAAATTTTCCATAATTGGAAAAGACTTGATTTGATTTTAGCAATGAAACAACATTTTTACTTACCATATCATATTGTATAAGAGCAGATGAATACACAACAAACCAAAAAGAATAAAAAAAACTCCTAGAGGCAATGCTTATGTATATATGCTGGTAAAATTAATTCGCTAAGCTAAGTTTGACAATAATTGGATAACCCAAAATGTGAAGACGATTTCGAACCTGTGAAAGAAGATTCGGGATAAAAGCCTTTAAATCAGCAAGAGAAAAGTCCTTTAACATGTGCAATTTCTCCTCTACACTCCAAAATCTCTGATGCGTTACTTGCTCCACAGTGTAGGTACAATGATGTAGAGGATTCATGTTGGTATTCTTTATATTTCTCTCTATATCTTCTTTAATAACCTATAAAAAATTGATCATCAGTGCATGGAACAAATTCAAAAAGGTCAATTTTACAGTAAAATTATCTACACATCAATAGTAAAAAAAAAAAAAAAAAAAAAAAAATACTAAAACGAAAATCAAGTCGAAGCTTTGCTAAGAGTGTATCAATAAATTGATCATTATTTTCATAAAGATTTACATAAAATTTCATGTATTGGCATGTGTCAACCATTACATTATTGAATTTTTGGATGCTAACTTTGCAAAGAAGACTTCTAAGATTATTTTACTTGCAAGTCTCTACTACTACTACTACTACTACTACTACACTACAGAGCGTCGATGAAATCAAACAACAAATTGAATGAGTACAGTGTGAAGAAAAAAGAATAAAAATGGAGAAATCATTGAAAGATTGTATGATAATTAAATTTACCGAATAGTTTACACCCAAACGCGGAATTAAAATCATAACAAACAACAAATCACTTATTAATGTCTCTAAATGATTAACATTAATTAATCCAATAAAATCTGTGTCAATCAAGCAATTTAAATAATTAGATCAAAAGTAGCAAAATTAAAGTAAAGAACATTAAAAATTGATGGCGGAGAAAAACTTCTTGAAGAACTCTTTAAAATGATTAAAAATCTTTGGATATTCAGCTCCCTCGTGGTGGTAGTATATGCAGCCGAGCAATTTCGTTACCGGATCAATGCAAAAGAGATCATAAGCATCTGTAAAAAAATCCCATCCCAGCAGTCACAATTGCAGTGACAGTGAAGTGGTACCAACGTGTTTTGGCCGCATCAAGGCATTAAACACTCGTAATTGATCCTTAGCCATGACTACTTCTCAATCTAGAATTCACTTTTACCAATTTTCGTTAACTCCTATACCTTGGAAACCTAATATAGGAGAGAATTATTAGTATCAACAAGATACACGCACCGATAACAGTACCAAGCACTACACCAAAAAACAGCTATTGCAGCGGTCAAAAAACGCTGCAAAATACCTTTTGCAGTGTTTAGCGTGTGTTGCGGAGGTCGATGCTGTCGTTAAGGAAAGACTTTCTGTAACATTTTTTAAACGTTGCAAAAGACTTTTTGCAACGTTTTTTAAACATTGCAAAATACACTTTCTGCAGCGTTTTTTAAACGTTACGAAAAGTAACATTTTGCAACGTTTAAAAACACCTTTTGCAACGTTTTTTAAACCTTGCGTAAAGTTTTTATTTTTTTATTTTTATACAGTTATTAGTATTAATTGACCAACAAAATTGAAAATAAAACTTTGTAAACAAATTTTGGAATTGCATAAAAATTGATAATTTCATTACAAATTTTTGACTCAATACACTTGAACATTAGAATGTAATACAACACAACATAATTAAAAAGGAGTAGGGATTAAAGAATTTCTGTTACATCCTCTATAAAGCTCGAAACTACAATAAATTATCCAAACTACAAATTACACATAAACAAGATCACCAGGGAAACCTCTAGGCATTCCACCAGGAAAACCTCCAGGCATTCCACCTGGCATACCTCCAGGTCTTCTGCTGGATGATGACTGCTATTTCTTCTTAGCCTTTTCATAGGTTATAACAGAATGCAAAACAGAAAATCAGATTCCGTTTACAGACAACACACAATTACAAAGGCAAAGACAAACAAGCTTTACCCGAGCTTCAACTAACAGGAAAGTAAACCTTTAAACAAAGCCAAGAAAAAAAATTCACAACTCAAAAAAAGTTAACAATGTCTAGGTACGATATAATTCCATCGAGATACTAACTTCCCTAGTATCAAACCTTCACCATTGCATATGCAAACAATGTACAAAGAAATCAACTGAGAGATGTACTTTTACAAAGCAAGCAATGAATCGAAATTTGAAACCTTAATTGAAGATTTAATTATCAACAGATCACTATTGGACAAGTATAGGCTAAAACTACGACAGTTGAGTGGTAGAACCATACCCCAGTTGTTTCCTTTATATTGATGGCGGCAATATTTGAGCTACCAAATCAGCGATAAAAACAATGAGAAAAAAGAAGACTCACAAGAGGAAAAGAGTTCTTCAATCCTCCTTGTAAACCAATGTTGGGTACTCAGGAATCCACATGTTTTTCATCACATAATTCTTGATTTCCTCCAGCAAATAATGATAATTACTCCAATGATAAAGTCTGTCGTAAATTTTGTACTACATAAAATTAGATACTGAGAAGATCTATGAAATCACCAATTAAAGATAGATGGTTTAAAGAATCTCAATATTACACAAAAGGTAGTTTTCTTGTAACCAATGAATAAGACAGATTTTGAAATTTCATATACCAGTCATATACCGTTTTGCAACAAAAAAACATACCTCATTAAGTTTCCGTAACTCTCGGCCATCCATCTCGCGGTACCCTTCTGCCCGATCTTCTTCTATAGCTTCCTTAATGACAGACGCAGCTACCTCCTTTGTTATGTCACGTATTCTGATTACATTTTTATTATTAAGACAAGAATTGACAGTTGAAAGAATAAGATAAAAATATCTCAAGGTAAAAATGCAGTTGTCCCCCCCAAAGACTAATATTTAAATATTGAAGGGTATATAATCCCTTTAAGCACCTCCTCCTCACTCAGTCATATACGCAGCTAGGCTGTAATTATCAAATGATCATTAGTGACTACCATAGTTGAAAATAATGGCTACAGGAGCACTTTCAACTTACAGAACTACTTCAATATAAGTATATAACCATACTTTTACAGTCATGTAAATGCATGCTCTCTTGTTTGTTAATTTTCTGTTTAAAAATATATTTATCCAGATTTAGGGTCCGACTAATAACTTACTAGTTGAACCAATAACTTGTTGTAAAATTTTCTAGTGCAAGTGTACAATGTCAAACAAGTAATATAGTGGACCAAAGAGTCCGGATAATCGTTCCCACGAGGACTATACTTTAATGCCTAACCTAATTTATTTCAACTTTTATTTGATGAAAGTAAACCCGAAATTTGTGTGGTGATTGTTTTTAATCTAAAGAAAAATTCAAACTAAAATGTGATGTGCACAAAAACGATATAGAAGTTAAATAATGGGGAGAATGTTAGGGCAGAACATTTCATCTATTTGATCACCTTTATATTTTACATCAAGATTCATAACTAACGTAGTGTTCGATCGAATTCTCCTATTGTATTCAATTTACCCCTCTCGAGTTCTCATTGAGCCTATTTAATTAATTCAATTCCATATTTCTATGCAAATTGACATTAAACGAAACATTGGTTCTAGGAATTCAATTATGACCGCAGCAATTAACATAGGTATCTCTACACATTATGCCAATTTACCGGAATTTACTACTTGGTCTAAATAACAATCCGCATCTCTACGCAATTATTATCCACGAAATCATTGAATAATTGGCCAAAAGATTCAATGCATTGATAACATGACTAAATTCAACATAGAACCATTTAAAAAACTAGAATCTTGAATTAAAAACATAAAGGTTCCCAAATAGATTACATGTTCGGCCTAACAATGAATTTAGCTATTCATAATACACAAGGAAATAGCTATAGTAATTATAGAATACATCACCGGATTTGAAGTAAAGATAGAGAAGAAGAAAATAGATCTTGCACCAAAATCCCTTCTTGTTCTTGTCAATCCTTCAAAGATGAGTCCTTTTTTGTTTTCCTCCTTGAGTTTCTTGGTTGAATCTTCTCAAATCTCCTCTTTGATTGTTTCTTTTTCTTTGTAGATCTTGTTTGGTGTTCTTGTGCCTCTCCAATATTGTCCAACCCCAGCAATGGTCTCCAAGAAGTCTATTTATACTCCTCCTCTCGTTTTTGCCCCTAGGGTTACTCTTTTTTATTTTTTAAATCGAAAAATCCAGAAAATCGCATCGCAGCGCCGTGCTTTCTGAAGGTGGTGCCGCAGCGCCATGAGTGTGGCGCATAACTGTATTTTATACACATATTTAAGACCTCAAACGATGATATTCAGTGCTCATATGATGAATTATTGTCTAAATTGTTGCATTTGGTGTTGAATAGGTGAAACTCGATGATTGAACAAGAAATTGGAAGAAACAAGAGGAAAATTGGCAAAAAGGGACAAGATCCATAGTATGAGGACCAAAGTGTAAACACTCAAAAGTTGTGTCGAACTTCACAATGAAGATTCGAGAATGCCGGGGCTCAATTGGGTGCAATTAGAAGTCAAAACGGGTGAAATATGGCCAAAACATTTTCACAAATCAAGTTTCAACCGCGGAAGGATGTTTCAGATTTTTGTCAGAGATTGAGACCCATATTTGACACAGTAAACATTCGAACTGGAAAAGGCTATTTCATGTAAAGTTGTAGCCCTTTGAGTTGGCTTTACAACCCAACTTAAACCACCTTAATCGGATATCAGTAAAGAAGATTATGCTCGAAATACTGAAGGGAGCACGATACTGAATTTCACCCGGAGGTTGGCGCCGCGGCGCCACAAATTCTGAAACAAAACAGAGTATGCGGCGCCGCAGCGCCGCGACGCCGCCTGGGACGATCTAGGGCGCGTTTTGGTCCATTTTTAAGCCCGTAAAAATCCTATTTTCTACACCAACGTGGGGGCAACTATAAATACAATTTTTCTCACACCGGGGGGCGGCTGATTCGACACATTCCTCACATCACAAAACACATTCAAACTTTGAAGATTTGGGAGAGAATTCAAAGGAAGAACACACAAAAAAAAAAGGATTTATTCTACTCATTGAAGGAAATACATACAATTGAATATTCAACGGCGGAATTCAAAGGAGAAAAACATCGCGCAAATCACGTTTTGAAGCATCAATTGGGAGGAAGAAAATCTTGGTGCAAGATCGATTTCTCATTCTATATCATTCTTCTAAACCCGGTGATGTATTCTATAACAACTTTGTATTTTTCTTTCATGATTATGAGTAGCTAAATCGAGTTTAGGGCGAACGATGTAACCGAATTGGGATCCTTTATTTCTTTAATTTGATATTCTTGTGCTTTTATTTTATGTGTTGATTTTGCTATGTTCTCAATGCATTTAATTACTTGATCACTAATTAAATGATTTCGTGAACAATAATTACGTAGAGATGCGGATTGTTGTTTAGACCAAGTAGTAAATTCCGGTAAATTGGCATAACGTGTAGAGATACCTATGTTAATTGCTGCGGTCATAATTGAATTCCTAGAACCAATGTTTCGTTTAACTAAATGTCAATTTGCATAGAGATATGGAATTGAATTAGTTAAATAGGCTCAATGAGAACTCGAGAGGGGTAAATTGAATACAATAGGAGAATTCGATCGAACACTACTTTAGATTGTATGAATCTTGATTTAAAGAATAAATGTGATCAATAGGTGAAATTGTTCCGCCCTAATATCCGTTATTATTTGAATTCTCAATCAAGTATGTTTGCACTCAATTCAATTTCACGTGTTTAATTTCAAATATTCTCAACACATCCATATTTTTGTTTACTTTCATCAAATAGTAGTTAGGAATAAATTAGATTAAGTACTAAAGTACAGTCCTCGTGGGAACGATATCCGGCCTCTTAGGTCCACTTTATTACTTGTTACGATTCGTACACTTACGGGATATAAAAATCGACAACAAGTTTTTGGCGCCGTTGCCGGGGACTATTTACTTTTAGTCTTAATTTATTTTATTTTTAACTGTTATTTCATTTGTTTATGTTCTTTTATTTTAAATTTCTTTGTTCTATTTGAATCTTTTTTCCCTCTTTTTCAGGATAAAAAAAAAGGGAAGAATAACATATGGATGCGGTTGATTTCAAAAACATGCTCGTATGTGACTTCATCATAAGGCAACAACAATTGGTTGTTCAAGAAATTGATGAGAGAGATATGCTTGTGGGAGATTTCATTATAGGACAGAGACTACTAGACTTAAAGGCAGAATGTGAACTTAATGAAACTGTCCTGGCTGACTTGCCCGTTGCATTATTTCTCGCACCAATATTTGATATAGGTGATCTACCCGTGGAATTATTTCTTCTACCGGCTATTATTGAAGAACATCAACAACGAGAATCATGTCGACTGGCCTTCCCACAAATACAAAAAGAGGAGAAGATTTTCTATGAAGATGTCATTGTTTCTCTGCCAGAAGTTGCGTACGCGGACGTTGAGCTTGAGAAACTTCAATTAAAGAAGAGGTTAAAAAGGTCGAGGATTTAATCATAACAAGCCAAAAAGAACTTGTTGTATGCAAAGAAGAGGAAATCCTAGACTTTATCGTTTGCTCAAAAGTGGATTTTGTGATTAAACCTTATGAAGAGATTCAGGTGTATATTGTTGAATTCACAACGGGTAATCTAGGCAAGTCACACCATATTCAAGAGGGCAAAGCAATATCTTGGAGGACGTTCGAAGTGTGGTGCAAAGACAATCTAATCAAGCTAAGAAGGACCTCCAAAGCCATATTCAAAGTGCCATGAAACACTTGTGCGAAAGTCCAGCTAAAGACTTAAAAGAAGCGCTTTTTGGGAGGCAACCCAAGTTTTTCTTCCTTTATTTATTTTGTTATATGATTGTTTAGTTTATTTTTCTTAATTTTCTTAGGAACCCTTAGGCCCTTGTTTAATTAAGTTGGTTATTAGATGTTTAAGCTAAGTAACACTTGTTCCATGTATTTAATATTTCATCTGATTTTTCAGGGACATGAGATTGCGGAACTCTTAAACCAACATTAACAAGGAGAAAATTGGACAAATCTCAAGTTTGGGGGAGCAGATAAAAGAAGAGCCAATCAAATCCTACTTTATAGCGCCATAATGGCATAGGCAGTACGGACATTTCAGGGAAGTTCTCCTCCTTTTCCTTTAAATTTCACATTGAGGACAATGTTTAGTTTAAGTTTGGGGGGATGTTTTATAAATTGCCTATTTGCCTAATGTTTGTGTGGGTTTGACAGTCTGGCTGACTGTGATGATTTATTTTGAGATTTGATGTTAATTTATGAACTGTGGATAGGTGCATACTAGATCAATTGAAACTTAACCTTGCAGAACTTGATATGCACTAGAATTGAGTTTGACATTGTGATGAAACGAGTTGATTCATATGTTGATAGGTTGATTTAGTTGGACATAGATGCTTTACCTAAACGATACTAAATTATTTATCCTTAGACCAAATTTAGCACAGTTTGGGGGTGATGTTACGGTAGTAGGTTGATGCTAATGTGAATGTGGATTCTATGTATGAAAATTTATGTGTGGATTGTCTTAGACTAACATGATAAAACGTGACGAAAGTCTTAAGTTGGGGGTCAGTTTGTTTGAATAGGTGTATGATAAAGGGTATTGCACTAATCAAGGCAAATAAAAAAAATTCTTTGAAGTCTTCATGACTCGAGCAATTAAGCCTGCAAGGGTATCTTAAAACCTGGTGCCCTAAAGTCATCTGACTTGGAAGTCATCGGCCTAAAACTCGTTACATGGGTCATTTAGAAGGCAACCAGAGATGAAGTTGTACTTGAAACAATCAGATGTTCTCTTCGAAGCCTTTTTGACCCGGGTTATTAAGTCTGTAAGGGTGTCTTAAAATCTGGTGCCCTAAAGTCATCTGACTTGGGAGTCATCGGCCTAAAGCCTGCTACATGGGTCATCTAGAAAGCTTAAAGGAGAGGAAAAAAAAATACAATAATAATAAATTGTGAAAAAAAAAAATCAAGTGCATGAAAAAAGCAAAAGCACTAAACGCCTTGGTTATGCCCTAACACCTGTTTGAGTGAATTTGACTTTCGATGTAGGATAATTAGCCCAGTTGAGTCGTGGCGGTCGAAGCAATCAAATAATTGGAGAATCCTTATTCATTGAAGTGTTGACTTACAATTAGTAATGTCCACCTGAATTCGAGAGGGTGAGAATAGTAATGAAATTTTCAACCTTAGAGTACACACTGGGAATGAGTGAAAAAGAATAAGTTTGGGGGTGTGTGAATCATACGAGAAATGAAATGATATATTTGACCACAGAGGGTCGGGAATTGAAACAACTTGTGCGGTCGTGGTTGATTACTTAATTCCTCACACACACACACGCGTCAATTTTGTACTGGAAAGTAGATATTGATTTGGTATTGTGACTTTGAAGCGTGTTTGTGGAATTAACACTAAAATCTTGAATCCTGAGATAAGAGGTTTGACTGTCCAACTAATTATCTTTTGCATGCTTGAGTGCTGGTAGCTATTTAGTTGATAGTTTTGTTTGAGGACAAACAAATGTTAAAGTTTGGGGGTATTTGATAACTGTGTTTTATACACATATTTAAGGCCTCAAACGATGATATTCAGTGCTCATATGATGAATTATTGTCTAAATTGTTGCATTTGGTGTTGAATAGGTGAAACTCGATGATTGAACAAGAAATTGGAAGAAACAAGAGGTAAAATTGGCAAACGGGGACAAGATCCATAGTATGAGGACCAAAGTGTAAACACTCAAAAGTTGTGTCGAACTTCACAATGAAGATTCGAGAATGCCGGGGCTCAATTGGGTGCAATTAGAAGTCAAAACGGGTGAAATATGGCCAAAACATTTTCACAAATCAAGTTTCAACCGCGGAAGGATGTTTCAGATTTTTGTTAGAGATTGAGACCCATTTTTGACACAGTAAAAATTCGAACTGGTAAAGGGCTATTTAATATAAAGTTGTAGCCCTTTGAGTTGGCTTTACAACCCAACTTAAATCACCTTAATCGGATATCAGAAAAGAAGATTATGCTTGAAATACTGAAGGGAGCACGATGCTAAATTTCACCTGGAGGTTGGCGCCGCGGCGCCACAAAACAGAGTATGTGGCGCCGCAGCGCCGCGATGCCTCCTGGGACGATCTAGGGCGCATTTTGGTCCATTTTTAAGCCCGTAAAAATCCTATTTTCTACACCAACGTGGGGGCAACTATAAATACAATTTTTCTCACACCGGGGGGGGGGGGGGGCGGCTGATTCGACACATTCCTCACATCACAAAACACATTCAAACTTTGAAGATTTGGGAGAGAATTCAAAGGAAGAACACACAAAAAAAGGGATTTATTCTACTCATTGAAGGAAATACATACAATTGAATATTCAACGGCGGAATTCAAAGGAGAAAAATATCGCGCAAATCACGTCTTGAAGCATCAATTGGGGGGAAGAAAATCTTGGTGCAAGATCGATTTCTCATTCTATATCATTCTTCTAAACCCGGTGATGTATTCTATAACAACTTTGTATTTTTCTTTCATGATTATGAGTAGCTAAATCGAGTTTAGGGCGAACAATGTAACCGAATTGGGATCCTTTATTTCTTTAATTTGATATTCTTGTGCTTTTATTTTATGTGTTGATTTTGCTATGTTCTCAATGCATTTAATTACTTGATCACTAATTAAATGATTTCGTGAACAATAATTACGTAGAGATGCGGATTGTTGTTTAGACCAAGTAGTAAATTCCGGTAAATTGGCATAACGTGTAGAGATACCTATGTTAATTGCTGCGGTCATAATTGAATTCCTAGAACCAATGTTTCGTTTAACTAAATGTCAATTTGCATAGAGATATGAAATTGAATTAGTTAAATAGGCTCAATGAGAACTCGAGAGGGGTAAATTGAATACAATAGGAGAATTCGATCGAACACTACTTTAGATTGTATGAATCTTGATTTAAAGAATAAATGTGATCAATAGGTGAAATTGTTCCGCCCTAATATCCGTTATTATTTGAATTCTCAATCAAGTATGTTTGCATTCAATTCAATTTCACGTGTTTAATTTCAAATATTCTCAACACATCCATATTTTTGTTTACTTTCATCAAATAGTAGTTAGGAATAAATTAGATTAAGTACTAAAGTACAGTCCTCGTGGGAACGATATCCGGCCTCTTAGGTCCACTTTATTACTTGTTACGATCCGTACACTTGCGGGATATAAAAATCGACAACAAAAATCCCCTTCTCTAACAACTGCTACTGGACCAAAAGAGTAGTCTAGTCTAAAGTACCATTTTCTCTATTCCGTTTCTGTTGTCACACTGCCACGCACTTACTATGACAGAAACCTTCTCAAGCATGGTTTGGTTGCTAAAAGAAAACAATGCCAAATAACATGAGCTACTACTTCAATTACAATAAAGTTAAACACAGCCACTACCAAAATTAAAAGTAAAAATCGCTAACTTTAACAAAAATTATAGGGATATCAAATCTCACCTTATGCTTGGCTTTAGCAGTCCCAGTCTGGGTTAGTGCAACCAAAGGAGGAATGCTTCCCTCCCTAAAAAGCAATCCTCGATTCCTAGCACTCTTCCAGCACAACTGTAACAAAGTCAAAGCTGCAAACTCCTTCTCCTTATCACTTCTATACTCAATAGTCTCCACTAGGACGGAGATCCCACCTTATTCAACTATTGCCTTGCATCCCATCTCAATCACGACCAAACAGCTCAACACCACCATCGTTTTTTCAACCAATCCCGTTACCTTTGCTTTCGCTTTGGAAAATTGAAAGAGGTTAAGAGGGGTAAGCTGCATACCTTGAATTGAATAAGCGAACGGGAAAATGGAATACGATTAATTTGCCCTAAGTCAATGATTTGGGGGAGACGCTGGGATGGTGGACAAAGTAGGAAGAAATCGAAGCAATAGTTGAAGATTTCGACGACGAAAGACGGCTAGAAGATTTCGATTGAGGTCTGAACGAAGGAAGACGGCTAGGATCGAGGAGAATGAAATGAAGATTTCCAATGCTAGTCTCTTGAAATAGGAAGTCGGGTCGCAGGTCGGGTTAACCCGGTCCACAATCAATTTTAACCCTGTCCACAATTAAATAAATTGGTCCAATCCAATTCGCCTAACCCTCCTTACTTATCACAACGTTTAATAAACGTTGCAAAAAATTAACTTTTTGCAACTTTCAATAAATGCAACGAAAGGCACTTTTTGCAACATTTATTTATATAATGTTGCTAAAATTCAATTATATTAACCAATAGCAACATTCACTTATTAAAATATTGCGATAGACCCATTTAGCAACGTTTTTTCATCGAATGTTACCTTTTATGTGTTGCAAATGCTCAATTTTGACGTAGTGAAGATTAGATAAGCTTAATTATTCTGCGAAATATAAATTCCAATTTTTAATCCATGATATTAGAGATTCCAAATTTTAATCCATGTTACAGGAGTTAAGTGTACATTTGAAACTTCTAAAAGGAAGACAAAAGTAGGCCTGGTTTTAATGATCTTGGCACCTAAAATGCATAATTAATATTAACTCCGGCCTACAAGGAGAATCTCATTTTCCTTTTTCGTCTTTCTCAAATTATAATTTTATTTCTTATTTAAGAGTGTAGTCAATATATTAATTTTCTAATATGCACCTTGTTAATGTGTTTTGTTATAAAAAATATAAATCACTCCATCATTCAATTATAGTTGGACAATAAATTTAAAACCAAAAAAAGGTTCCATCTTCTATGACATTTTTCATAATCTATTATCATCGTCTTAAATCATGAGTAAGAAATTGAAAGAACATCCACATTCCTTCAATGTTTCTAAAGATAGTCCTAGAACAATTAGCATCATATATCGTGATTTGAACAAATCGGTGATGTCTTGGCTGGTGAATACAAATTATTGAAAAAATTTAGGCTCATATCAATTTGAAATTTTTTGTGTTGGAAAAAATGATTGTTCATGTTTTGGCAATTTTTTATTGCTTTCATGTTAGATGACCTTGTAATGTTAATTATCTTGATTATTGCATTAAACAATGATTAGTGCTAAGAATAATTTAATTACTTTGAACATTGCATTGCATAATTTAACTACCATGAACATTGATTGCATTAATATAGGGGTACATTAGAAAAAACGGAAGTAAAATTTATTATTTCAACTATACTATCTAAAATTTTTAATCTGGGTAAAAAAAGAGGACTATTTTTATGCGACGGGGATAGTACTAAAATTTAAAATTGGTGAGTATATTCATTACATCATAGTCATTAAAGTTCTCTTTAACTAAACGTGCATTATTAAGGAACATGAGATGGTGAAAGTTGTACGCTAAGGCTAGAGGCGATGTCTAAAGTTGATACTGAAAAATGAAACAAGGAAGAAAAGAAGGCTAAGAAAATAAAAAAGGAAGAAATAATTATTCTACCTGTACATGTTTACACCTTGGTGTACGTGATGCCCAAGTTGCATTTCATCATTGGTTGGTGGACTATATTTTCACTGACCAATGATAAAATGTCATTTGCGCATTATGTATACTCAGGTGTAAACCTTGATATACATAAACAAATAAATAAAATCATAAATCACGCTACATTCATATTCTCTATTACGCTTTTCTTTACATTCTTTCACGTGACAATATTTATACTCTTGAATTTAAACTTATTAATCACATCACTGCACATATTTCCTCTTCATAGGAGGGAGTGTCATCCAGTGATAAGGAAGAATGTATATATAGCATTATTCAAAAATCATTGCTTTCATTTAGATTGGTAATACCGGTGGTATTAGATAATATTATTCTTGAATTACTATTAGGCACCGTTTGATTAGCATGAAAAATGGTGGAAGAGGAAAACAAATTCATTTTCCATGCTTAATTTTGGTGTGAGATTGCATAACTTTTTCATAAAATTCATTTTCATCCATTTTCTAGATACAACCATTTAAATCACATTTTTCACCTTTTATTTTCCCATGATTTTGGTGGGAAAGTGTTTTTCATCCTTTTTTTTTTTTTCAATGGAAAAATATTCTAAATCCAATGATAAAAAAATTTATCCATTTAATTGACAATTTGCATGAAAAATAAATCCAAACTAACAAAAAAAAATTTTTAAATTATTTTTTTTTATTTTTTATTTTTTTTACTTTTTTACAATCCAAACAAATTTTAATACAGATTGTAAAAAAATTTATCTCAAAAAATAACAATTTGCATGAAAAACAAAACCAAATGAATTAGGTGAAAAATTATACCAATCAAACACTATTAATTACAATTCTCTTTAAAATAAATTTTAGACAATTCAATTCCCTACAATTTATTTTTTTTACACCCAAATTCCACCATTGCAATCAAACGCACCCTTAGATGATTATGATGTACTTCCTCCTTGTTCCACAAAAATATCATTGCTTTCATTTTTACACCGGCTGAGAAAATGTATTTAATATAGTTGGAAATGTAAAATTTTATTACATTTTTTCTAATACTCTACATTTAAATACTTCTTTTAATGTATGCCCCCAAAATATCGATTTTATCTAATTATCATTTAATCCAAGTTTATCATGTTTTTCTCAAAATTACCCTCAAAATATATACTCCAATTTATTTTTAAAAGGCCCCTATAAATCATGAGGTCCAAGTGGCTGCCCAGTTTTCCTTGGGTCAAAACCAGGCCTGAGAAGAGAAATCAGATTTCAACAATTTAGGGGCTCGGGTTTGATGTTTTCAGCCATTTTCTCATATTGATTTGGGCTTCAAAAGGTACATGGCCCAAGGCTGAAGTCAATATTCAGAAGGCCTAAAGCTCAATTAGTTGTTTCTTGGGATGAATCGATTCAAATAAGAAGATTTTTTTTACCAATTCTCCCCACCATTCCAACCCTAGCTGTACAAATAAAATCTCCCAATCCCAGAAGTCATACTCCATATTTATTTTAGGCTGCAGATCTGTGGAGAATTTGCCGGAGAAGTAAGCTTTTTCTTACTTCAATAATTTTCTTGCTTTATTAAATTGTTTGAAATACTCATTTGTTTTCATTAGATTTCCTAAGATGAAAGAAATCAATGTTGTCAAATATTTTGATTCTTTGTTTAACATGTGGCTCTGGGGGTTTTATTGATATTTGAAAGCATTTGTGTATGTCTGATGTGGAGGTCAGTCGAAATTTGAACTGTGATTACTTATATTGCCAAAAATCATATCTTAATCTGAGTCGAGATTCTGGTGTTGATCATCCAACCAAAGATGTATGTTATTCGTTTTGGTAGTCTTTATTTTTATTTTTTTTTATTTTTATACGTATGTTCTTATATCTAGTTTTTGACAGCAATAATATATTGTAATTGTTTGTTCCTTTTTAAAGACATTTGAAGATTAGGGGTTCGGAGGTTAGGTTTTTACGGGATCTCGACATCTCTAAAATACTCTGATGGGAAGAAGGAAGAAAGGCCGTCAGCGTGAATGTAGGGGTGTTAATAGCTTCACGTGTTGTTGTGGGGTTGGGATGACAGGAAAAGTTGGGTCATGTCGCCCCCCTGGGCTGGACTATTTACGTAATCACTGCTTGTATTACAAGAGGGCGATTTTACCGGTAAAGTTCTTCATCAACGTTAGAAAGAGAAATTTGAGGAGAATAGAACCTAAGGAGAATGATGATTGTGAGCTGGAGGACACAAAGGATGAAGAAGGCGACGACACTGAGGCTCCAGTCTCAAAATTTGCTGGTAAAAAGAAAGGAAAGGCCAAGAAAGATGGAAGCAATAATGCAAAACTTGGAGAAGGAGATGACGAGGATGATGAAGATTCAGGAATAACAAAGAGAATGTTGATTATGAAAAATCAGGATAATGAAGTAGCAGGTTTTGCACCTTGTGGCGAAGAGGAAGTTGGGCACCCACAAGAGAGCAAAGAAGCGTGAAGAGATAGCATTTGTTCTCCGGAATATGAGGTGAATGACAGTAATATACAGTGTTTCTAAATTGTTAAGTACTAATTTTTTTTCTTTTTTATTTTTTATTTTTTATTTTTTATTTTTTTTGCATTGTTTCGATGGACTTGAGCCTAACTTCTGTTGCTTGGTGGATATCTATTTTTATAATTCTTGATTTTATTCATCTGTATTTTGGCAATACATAGTTAAATTCATCCATTTCCTGTATGAATGCTCAGTCTGTTTTAATTTGAACAATACAGGGCTGCTGGTGACTGGTGATTGAGGGCTTTAGCAACATTAGTGACATTAGTGATTGGTGATTGAGGGCTTTTGAAACATGCATTGCATGTGACCATATCGTTCGACTTTACAACAACATCAGAGTCCGTAACATACAAGTCGACATTGTGAAAGACCACAATAACAATGTGTGTGGCAAAAAGCAAATTTTTTTGTCGTGATTTTTCCTCCATCTATAGAATTTTTAGCAACAAATATTCATTGTCATAAAAAAGTAGACCTTACTGGATCACAAATATTTTGTTGCAAAAAATAAAAGTCCGTCGACATCAGTTTTTCACCAAAAAATATTTTGGCACCTTGCTTTCTCATTTATTTTTGTGACAATCTTTATTATTTGTCGCCCCTTTTAATATATTATGACAATTTTTTATGTGGTTATATATATTTTTATTTAAAACTTTGAGACAAAATATAAAAGTGTGTTGCACTAAATCAATTAATGCCACAACTTTTTGTATGTGGCAAAATATTATGTTGCAAAATCACATTTTTGTTGTAGTGATGATTTTAATGCACAATTAAAAATATGGAGAATAACAGATATAACATTGGTAATGCTACAATTTAAGAATATTGTTGCGGAAATTTTTCAAGAAATCTTTGATTCGGATTCAGAAATTAATCAAACGAGCACCAATCTATAGAGGTTCGACCCAACAATCCTGTGCACAATGGTTGCCCGTTTCTTCCTTGTTGGTTGTCCTTTTTTCACTCCGATTACCCTTCTTCTAATTCAAAAATGACACAAAGGGGGTGATGATTTGTAGCCACAAAGGCAACCATTGGTAATGCTACAACTTAAGAATATTGTCACGAAAATTTCTCGAGAAATTTTTTATTCGGGTTTAGAAATCAATCAAATGAACACCAATCTATCGAGGTTCGACCCGACAATCCTCTACACAATGGTTTCACTTCTCTTCCCTGTTGGTAGACACAAAATACCACAAAGGAATCCACCTGAAATTGGCACAAAGATGACCGGATTTCTCTCTTCTATGCCCAGCTGTTTCCCCCTTCTTTTTCCACACAAATCACACACTAAATGACTAGGATTTTTACTTTATAAATAGACTATGTTTACGGTTTAAGTTTGGGCCAATACTCACTCACAATGGGCCAAGTTAATGGGCGAACGATAACCAAATCCAACCCAACCAAATTTAGGCCCTCCAATGTGTATTAATTATTTTCGAGTCGAGCCGTCACTATTGGTGTCGATAAAATATTTGACATCGATTTTTTCATTATCGCCCGAATTTATTGGATATTAAAAACCCAACAAATATGTATTTGTTCAAAAACTAAATAACCAAGAATGAAGGTGGCTCTGACACCATATGTAAGAAATTAAAATTCATATTAATGCATACCTCCAACCATATTATTCAAGATTTAATTGAAAATCTGTGGTAGAAATGAGTCTTTAAAGCACTAAAAATCTTCGAGCCAATTACCCACTTTATAACCTTTCAACTTGATGGAAATAAACACAGGACTTTCAATTTTTTAGTGAGAAAATTCTTCAGGGATTTTTGTACGGGTTTGGCTAGGGACCCTTTTGGCATATATATAAACAACCACCAAACAACTTCCATCCATCATGGAAGTGGGTAGTTTTTTCCCACAATAACTTCTCTCCAATAACCAAATGGGAAGTTATCTAGGCAATTAATTAAACCATCATTTTATACTTTAAATTTATTTAACTTTTATATTGATCTTGTGAGCCACAAACAGTTTATAGGTGCTTCCAAATGACATGGATTTTTCGAATCCATCAGCTGAGCTTGAGAAGAGAAAGCACAAGTTTAAGCATCTCGTCTAATCCCCCAACTCTTTCTTCATTGTATGCTTTTCTTTCTAATTTTTTTTTTTTTTTTTTTTTTTTTTTTGCTCTTTTGCTAATTATACCTTGTTCATGTTCTATTTATTTGATTTTATTATGTTACGATCGTTGGATGTCAAGTGTTAAGGCTGCTTCAACATATAAGTGTGTAAGAAAAATTGATTCTTGAAGCCGAATTGAACAACCTCAGACAATCAGAAATTCAGTTGAACTGGAGCCTTTTTTCTTTTGCTGTCATTTAAACCGTTTTTTGAAAGAATCTTGAACAAACTGGAGCCTTAGTTTGTTAGGTAGTTAATACTGAAATGATTTTGTTTTTGTGTCTATAAATAGCCTGGTTAGAGGAAGAGAAAAATAGATCTCTCGATAGTGAAAGAAGAAGAGAAAGTGAGATGAGATAAGATGGTTAAACTCTTGTAAATCTGTGTAAAACTTTCTGGTGATTTCAAGTTTGTAAATCATGTTTAGTCTTGGTTAATAAAGGCTAAGGAAGATCAATCTTCCTGTTCTAAATTTGTTTCTTACTGTGTGTTTTTATGTTGTAATTGGTTCAATACTGGATTTCATTGTATCTGGGCAAATCCGATAAGTTCAATCTCAATACCGTATTTCATTGTGTTAAAGCCAAATACGGTAGGCACGTAAACAAATCCGGTAAGTGGTGACTGCCATATACGGTAAGATCAGGTTCTTACCGTATTTCAGTGTAAGTGTCCCAAATACGGTAAGTGCAAGGAAAATTCGGTAAGTCCAAAGTTAAGCTAGTTTTCTCTTTCTCCTGCTGGTGCATCTTTGATTTCTGAAATTTTTGATTAATCAAAACTTTAAGATAGCCATTAAAAAACCCAACAAAGTGTATTTTGGGCTTTCTAATTTGTTTTAAGTTTGCAACTTTTGATACAGTATTTGATATTTATATGTACATTTAAATATCTATTTGTAGAACCATCGTATTCAACCCCTCGCAAACTATGGTGGTGTGTGGGAACTGCCGGACCATGATGGGTCGTGATCAGTTCACCTATTTCGGGAAAGAGGGCGTATTTAAAGACTTGGCCGTAGCTTGATGACTGAATTTCTGTTCAGAAACTAATTAGTAAATTGATGCATGTTGCATTAAACATGTATAGGTTCAGTGCTCTATCAGGGAGGATGGATAGGCGAACCAATTAAGTTGGTATATGCTTTGAAAGCATTGTTGGTCTATGTGATGACCTTGATTTAATTTGGATGATTAAATTAATATAGTTGATTGAAGTCCAATTTCAAATGAAAAATGATTTTTCATTTGTATTGACAACCACTATTTCGAAAGTACTTAGACTTTCATGAAACATTCGATATGGATATTATCCAAGTGATAGATGAATTGAACTATGAAAAAGTTGATGAACTCTAAGTTCAAGTATAACCCAAAAATGTGGGGGTTAACATTAATGTTTGTGAACTTATATGAAAAGTTCAAAACGTGTGGATGCAACATTACTAGTTGTATATTAATTCCTAATTAAGGAATTGTGAGGGTAACTTAGTTCAAAAGTTACATTTCCTATATCTATGAAGGTGAAAATGTATAAATTCCTTATACTAATTGTAAGGACGATATATATTAACTTTAAAGTGGATGAAATAGGTTGAAAGCCGATTATGATGCTTGTTTGGACATGCAAGAACAATTGAAATATTTAAACACTGGTTGCACATCTTCGGTTCATCCTTGACTCTCCAAACAATCATGTTTCCATTGTTGTCCCTACCAATAATTTCTCCCGCGTTTGGCCTACCTTTGTAGTTTTCCCAATGATCTACTCATTGGCAATCCTCAAAGTATGAGGGTTGCTTGATTGGATTCTCCATGGTGAAGCTCTGTTGCTTATCCTTCACCCTCAGAACTATCTCATTAATATCAAAATCGAGCAAGGCTCGGCTTGTGGACAAAAATGGCCCTCCTAAGATTATTGGCATATGAGATGCCTCTTCTATGTCCAGAATGATAAAGTCAGCTGGAAAAATGAACTCTCCCGTCTTGATAAGCATATCTTCGACTATTCCACAGGGATGTTACAGCGATCTGTCTGCCAGCTGAAGAATGATAGAAGCAGCCTCGGGGTCTCCCAACCCCAATTTCCTATAAAAAGGCAAATGAATTAAGTTAATACTTGCTCCTGAATCAATTAAACAATTAATATTATGTAAATTTCCTATGGAGCAAGGTAGAGTAAAACTCCCTGGATCTTTAAGTTTGGGAGGGATCCTTGTGCTGGATGATTGCGCTACACTCTTTAGATAGTTCTATTGTTTCATGCTCGGGCATCTTCCTCTTTTTAGTCAACATCTCCTTCAAAACCTTAGAATAGTGTGGTATTTGAAGGATAGCGTCAATGAATAGGTTGTTGACATGTAGCTTTTTGAGGACCTCCAGAAATTTCATAGCTTGCTGCTCCAACTTGCTTTTCTGCAACCTTTGAGGAAAATGGGCCAGAGGTGTCACTGAAGTGCCAGGAATATTTGCCTTAAAATGTGGACTATCTGACGCTATCTTTTAATCATGCTCTGTTGCTTCTTCAGACTGCTCCACTGGTTCCTTACCCTTAGTATGAGTTTGAGTGCTCTCTGTCTCTTTCATCTTTGCATTGATTTCTGGTAACTGAACACCACTCCTAGTAGTGATGGCCTGAACTTGATCCTCCTGTGTTAAATATCTCCTAAGCCTCTGAGGGAACGAGATGGTGGCACATATGCCTTGATAGGGGTAATGGGAGTGAATGATGGTTCATTTTTAGTTTCAGAACTCACCGTCTCAACTGCTAGTACCTGCTCTCGTGGATTTTTCTCAGTGTTGCCAGGCCACCTTGTGGTCTGTTGGCTATTACAGTTGCTATCTGTCCCACCCGATGTTCCAAATTCTTGATAGAAGCCTGCTGATTCTTGAACTTGGTCTCAGTCTTTGTGATGTACCGAGATAACAAATCTTCCAGTGACGGCCTTCGCTCTTGCTGCTGAATTGCTAGTGGATTGCCCCTCATTTGATTTACTTGATCCGAATTATCCACCCATGCGTAGTTAGGATGCTTGTTCAAACTCGGATGGTAGTTGTATGGGTAAGGTCCATTTTGCCTTTGATAGTTCCGCGCATAACTTACCTCTGCTGTTTGATTCGTATGAGTAGAAGCTAAAGGACAACTGTGTACTGTGATCTGCTCCACATTCTGCGCACATTAGAGCTGGAGTTTGTACCATATTCATAGATTGAGTTAAAGTGTCAAGCTTTTTCATTATTGCTTCCATCTAGAGGTGGGCGTGGGCTGGGTTGGGTCGATTTTTGACTCAACCCAACCCAAACCCAACATGGTCGGTTTGATCTAAAATCAAACCAACCCAACCCATTTATGTGTTTCAACCCAACCCAACCCAACCCAACCCAACCAAGTTTCGGTCGGGTTGGGTTGGTTTGGAAAAACTAAAGCAAAATTTTAAAAACTTGAAGCAAAGTTATATCCTAAAAAATGAAGCAAGGATGTGAAGCAATGTAATAGATTTTGCACCGCTAACAGTGTACAATATCTTCGTGGCTATACCCGTCATTCAAAATGACAACCACCAACAATTTTCACTTATCAAAAAGAACAAAATGCAAATCTGTGATTCTGTGAACACAAAAAATGCTATAAGCTACCAATACACAGCAAATAATAAAGAATGCCCATACTGTGATGAACATAATATCAATTCCAAAACCACAAACTGATTAACATAATATCAATTCCTAAACCACAAACTAAAGAATGTCCATATGTTGTAAAAACAAGATATCACAATAAAAGAAGAAGAATCATAATCATAATCATAATAAACAGAAAATTCTTGCAGTAGAGAGCTAAAAGAAAAGGAAGAGAGAGACTGACCAATAGTGGGCTGGTGTAGAAGAGGAGAAAAGGAGTGCAAAAATTGTAAAAAACACGAAAGCTGCTCCTGCTGTAAAAATGCCCATTCTAACAGTCTCGGAAGAACATCGCCCAGCAGATTATGAAAAGAATAACTGCGCAAGCCCTTGAACCTCCGAGGTTTAAAGCCTTTCTACAGCATAAACATCTTCTTGCAACCTTATAAGCACTTGATTGGCCATGAGGAACAAAAATACATTGGCGATTAGTGTCAAGCTTGGATGGAAATAGAGTTGGCAACAGTCGAGGGCTTGAGCGAAAGAGAATGAGACGGAGCGCCATTTAAGTTTAGGGCTTGAGAGTTGAACGTGACTGCGGCTTGAGAGAAATGGGGAGTCTGATTTGTAAACTAGGGTTGTGATTTGTAAAGTTTCAACAATTATTTTTATATTGGTTTTTTTTTTAACTAGCGGGTTAGGTTGGGCGGGTTTGATCTGTTTTCACAAGTCAACCCATAACCCGACCAACCCGACCCGCTTCCTATAAAATAAACCGAATCCAACAGATTTTTAAGCAAAAACCGACCCAAACCGATTGGTTTGGGTCGGGTTGGGCGGTTTGACCGGTTTGGTTTGGGTTTTGCCCACCCCTACTTCCATCTGTGCTGCTAACGCTGTTACTGAGTCTACATTGTGCATCCCAGCTACCTTCCTCGGAGTCTCCCTATCGTTTGGCCAGTTGGCCTGATTCTCTACAATCCTTTCAAATAGCTTATGTGCATCATCTACCTCGATTGTCGAAATTGATCCACCTGCTGAGACATCTACAATATTATGGAATTCGGAGTGCAACCCAATGTAGAAGAGATATATTTGCGTCAGTTTAGGAATGTCAAGATTTGGACACTTCCTGAACGCGCTCTTGAACCTGTCTCCTGCTTCTAGAAATGTTTCAAAGTCTCTCTGTCTGAAAAAATATACTTCGTTTCTGATTTGGTAAACTCGAGATGGAGGGAAGAATTTCATGGTAAATTTTTGTACCATGTCATTCCACGATATGATGCTCCCAGGAGATTGTGACATTATCCATATTTTTGCATCCTCCTTTAAAGTGTGAGGAAATAGACGCATTCGAAATGCCTCCCGCGATATCCCCTCATGGCTAATTACGTCACACAGCATGGTAAAAACTTGAATGTGTTCATGTGGATTTTCTGTAGCTTTCCAGCTGAACCTGATGTCTTGATAATTTTGAAAGAGGTTTATGACATCTGGTCGGATGTGAAAGTTAGCTTGTCCAAATGGAGGATAGATGATCGGAGGTTGAATTGGTGCTGGCAAAAGATTCACATAATCCCCAACCAATATAGGTTGAGTCTGAGGTGGTTGTTGAACCGGAAATGCTCCATTCTGCAGTGCATCCTGAATCTGATTCTGATTCTCAGCCATTACCCTTGTTCTTCTTTGTTCTCTTCTACGTTGCTTGAAAGTCCTTTCAATCTCGGGAATTATAGAGAGAATCTCGATCGTGTCAGGAACTTGCATGAACTGGTAAAAACTTATAAAGAGTAAACAAGAAGAGATCATGTATCACAATTAAGACCTAAAAGAACAAAATTTCGAACTAAATAGAAACTATTAAACTAAAATTAAATCTGATATTCCCCGGTAATGGGGCCAAAAACTTGTTCGTTGAAAACCCGCAAGCATACGGGATCGTTGACAAGTAATAATAAGTGAGTTAAGAGTTTATCGTCCCACGAGGAATAATGTTTAATGTCTAGTTCAATAGTTCTTATCAAATTCGATGTACATGACGCAAACAATGTGATTTTGTTGTTATTTATACTACTTATAATCTAAGAAAGCGATAGAAATATTTTATCAAATATGTGAATGTTCGTATTGGATTCATGATTCCACCTATTTCCGTCTATTTCAATTCATGTATTTTTGTCAACCAATACCGCTAGTATGTTAAATGTTCTTTTCCAAGATACATCAACCTATGATTAACACGACCCTATCCTATTTCTAATCCGAATTCATATGAAAATCATACATTTAGTATAAATTATCTATATGATTGCATGTACGATAGGCATTATTCCTAATCCTAACAATACATGTTAATTTTTCCGCGTTCTAGACTCATTGTAAGTATTCCTACACTACAACAAGAAACTAACTACTCAATTGATGGCCAACCAATTCAATAGTACAATGGGAATGCAAAATCAAACAATAAATCACAAAAAATAACTAGATTAAAGTCTTGAATTGAAATAAACAAAAATAGGGTTCCTCAATCATCCAATTCAATAGAAAAACTAGCTAGCCATCCTAATAATTAAAATATACAAGAAAGATGGAAAAATATCACCCGGAACAAGAAAAGATGGAAGAAAGCGGAGAAATCCACTTTCTTGAATGAAATCTTGAAAGAGGTTGAATAATCTTCAATAATCTGGCATAATTTGCCTTGAATTGATGATCAAGCCTTCTTCTTCGCCTCCAAAATATGTAGAATATCGAAATTTTAGGTCTAGAAGGAGTTCTTTATGTTCTGGACGTCTTCTGGTATAAATAGGGTGCCAAAATATTGTATGCCAAGAGCTTCCAAAAGAAAGAAAAGGAAAGAAAATAATCTCCGGGAATTGAACCATGCGTACGCATGGTATACTTTGTGTGTACGCACAATACAAGTGGAATGGCCTCAGGTGGGGAGAATGGGATCTCGCGTACGCAAAGCTTGCAGGCCTGTGTGTACGCATAGTTATACATTTTTTTTCATTGGACAGCTTTCAGTATTTTGATCATATCTTTTTCTCCCGATATTCAATTAAGATAATTCAAAGTGTGTTCGAAAGCTGACTCAAATATCTACAATTCCTAAGGAAATACGAATTTTCCAATTCGAATTTTTTCTATCCAAAAAATGGGTCTCAAGTTGAGACTGAAAGTTCGAAGCATAACTTTTTCGGCTGGAAGTTTATATGTAGTAGTACTTTGATGATATTTCACCCATTTGGCTTCTTTCCTCATCCAATCGATGTCTAACACTCTCAAATCTTCATCGTGATATTTGACATGACTTTTGAATATTTGCACTTTAGTCCCCAAGCTTTGGATTTCGCCTTCTCTTGCTATTTTTGCATTCTTTCATCCAATTTTCCATTCAAACACGAGTTTCATCTAGGAAAAGCAATACAATATCATTTATGTCGTATTTTTCCAAAAGAACAATACAATTCTATAGTTTAAAGCCCCAAATAAGTGTGGAAAATACACTTATCACATAGGTTAAAAGGAACAAATGTGCAAAGTACACGGTTACTTCGTCCATAGCTGCTCAGAGAAATAATTCTCCCTCCGTCCTTACTCTTATTTTCACAAAAATTAAAAAATTCTAATTAATGTGATTGGAAAAGTAAATTTTAGATACACTTTTCCTACTATACCCCTATTTAGTAATATGGGTATATTGAGAAAAGAATAAATCAAATACACTCTTAACAAAGATAAGTGGATTATATTTTGGGACAAATAAATAAGAAAATCAAGCCTATATAAATTGGATGGAGAGAGTACGTAAATCCTTGTGCTTAGAAAAAGAAAATTGAATTATTTATAATATTAATGTTATGAAAATAGGGACAAAATAAAATAGAATAAGCTCAAATTGTGTATTTGTCGATGGTGGAGTAAATTTTACATAATAGTCAAACTTTTTGGAAGGTTTCCCTTATAGACCAACTCCTGGAGATTTGTTTTCGTGGGCCGTATGCAAATTTTGCTTGCTACTCATCTTCTTCTTTTTCTTCTCTTTTCTCATGTTTCTGGGATGACAATCGTCAATTGAATTATCTTCATTCATACATTTTGAATAGAAACACTCATCTTAGTAAATATGTCCTGAATCATCAGATTTGCGATAGACAGATTTGTTGTCTGCATTGAAACCGTAGATAGGGATGTCCCCATTAGAAAAAGGCAAATTGTATTGAGAAGCCAGGATGCATCTTGGTTGATGGCTCCCTTTTTAACATAATTTCAACTTCACCACTTGATTTTCGTTTGAAATGATGAGTTATTGACTGGACGGGCATAGAATCTCTTGATGCTTGATGTTGTTGTTCATAACTAGTAATCCATGTATGTAGGATTAATTTAATGGGCTCAGATCTGGGAATTTGTCTGGGGATGTATGTACAGTTTGGCTGGTTTATTCCCATTTGGATAAGAAGGGCATCTATACAATAAGGAGTGGTGAAATCAAGAGAATTATTTGTATTCTGTAAACCATCTAATAATAGAGAGTTGTTCCATATGTCAATGTAGATGAAACTACTCCAATTATTTGGACCTGAAATTTTTAAGCCAGATAATAACAGTGGATCTGCTATTGGCATATTAAAATTTGGAAACATAGTGACTAGTACTGTTCCCACATTAAGTGTAGTTTCAACAGTGTCAATACATGCACCTTGATAATCAACAAATCATATGTCTAGAAGAGAAATTTTAGAAAATGCTGGGAATCTGTTTCTCCTATGGAGAATGAGTGCAACAACTTCAAAATGAATATAGGTAAAACCCTCTGATAACCATACTTTCAAAAGATAGGATTGTAGGTCCAATGTAACAAATTGTTCTTTTTCAGTGGCAAGTAGAAGATGTTGGTCAAACTTTGATACTTGGACATACTCTTTGATTTTGGGATTTTGAAGGTGAAATAAGGCTTCAGACAGTTTTAGTGAAGGAGTGACGTAGTTTGTTATACGGAAGATATGGATTTACAAGAGGCAAATCTGTAAATCGAATTTTTTTAGAATCAGGAAGGTAGGAGATTTCATAAGAGAATCTATTTTAGAAGCATTAGATTTTCGAAAAGAAGTAGAAATAGATAATACAGACACACTAGAAGATTCAACAAACATGATTAATAAAGTGTCCTTTTCGATTTTTATCAAACTGGATAACCAAAATCTAAGATAGTAAGATCAAGCTAACAATATGGCTCTATACCAATAGTGCGGAGATGTGGCAGCCTTGTGAAATACTTAGTATTCTAGCCTATGAACAACCTCTCTTGGGCATCAACATACCTGACTTTCGGTATTACAAAGAACGCCATACGTTCGTATCGGCTCTTTTGATCAATAGTGCCATTTTCTATTGCAGAGGATCCTCAAAGAGACAATTGCAAAGCATAATTATGATGCTACTTAGATTTTGGAATTACTACTCATCCTAAGATTATCATAGTCGTTTAAAAACTAAGAAATAACATAGAAAAAATGGGAACTCATGGAGATAGAAAACAAACATCTTTGTTTAATAACAAAGTTAGGTTCAAGATAATCCATAATGAAGGAATCTCCTTATATAGAAGAGGAGATCCTTCATGTATGCCACCCAACACACTGTCTTAATAATACACTCGATAGAAGGACAATAATACATTTGATGCAAGGACAATAATTTTACAAGAAGACAAATGACTCACCACTACTTTTAATAAATTAAGGTAATAATACAATAATTTTATATGATGACAAATTTAAAAGAATATTTTTAAAAGCAATGAATTTGCTTTTAAAAGCGCAATTATTACAAACGACAAATACTTTATAAAGCTGACCTCTTCACGTGGGCTTAATCATCAAGGTGTGTCGAGATTTACTGGTTGACTTGGTATGTTTGAGTTATCTCAATAAGAGAAGTCCTTGTTGTTTCCACCAGGGTCAGTTATTATGATCAAAATTTTCTTCCAATTTTTTCAAGATTATCCGAATTCGTTGGATTAAAATAATATGGTTGTGTTTCATACTCATATGGGTCTTGAGAGTCCTGGAAAATACTGTAATTGTAATTTATTTTGGTGTCTGAATAACATGATTTTGGATTATTTAGATTACTTTGTCCTTGTTTATCTATGTCCATTGGTTTAGTATTATTTTTCATTATTTCTTCAAGTTCATTCCTAAGTTTTTCATGGAGCCGGTGTCAACCTGGTGTTGTTTCTAGATATCTAGATGTTTATCTAAGGCATTGATGTGGTCGTCTAGGAAAAAAGTTGATTCTACCGTATCATGTCATTTTCCTAAGAGTAAGATGGATAGTGTCCAGATAGCTCTCCAAAGAGTAGACATGAGCTTTCTCTAGAAGCTTTAATAGCTTGTTGAATTTTGAAAGCATAATGTAGCGGCAAAATGTGCCAAGGAGCATCATCTTCTATGTTTGGCCAAATTTAGGGAGCAATAGTCTGATTGATTTCAACCATTCTTCTTTGAATTCTCGAAACTCTTTTGGATGCCTTTCCTAATCTTGATGTAGATTGGAAGGTAGACCTACATACTCTTTGACATAGGAGAAATGCTCGTATAAACCTTTATCTGTAAAATAACCCTATCTTTGAAAGACTGCAAAAAACTTTTGTTGAAAAGTTCTGAGGTCTTTAAACTTTAAAGAAAATAATTCAAACAATTTTATCCAATGAGAAATAGGATAAAATCATTCGAAGAATTTCTTTGCCTCAAAATTTGCTTATTGAAATTGGTCACTTTTGTTGAAACTTCGAAATCTGATTCCTTTAAATCATTCAAGAGAGTCACTAACTTTAAAACAAATTCCAATATGATAAAGTTCCAATAGATACCATAAAAAGAAAAGTAGTTCTTTAGAAATTTTGAAATTGCTTGATGTGGAATCATATGAAACAAAATGAAAGAAAGATAGTCTGGAAGAAATCCAAGACCACCAACAAAGTAAAAAAAGGATAGTATAGACGAAATGCAAGACCACCAAGTGTTTCAATCCATGTTTGTCTCATGAATATGGATTGGTATTTGAACATGAGTTCTTTGGCTTAGAGTGCAGGGGTTTTGCCTCTGATGAGTGTATTGAGTTCCAAAGGGATAGACTCAATTCTAGGATAAGAGTTTGAGAGTGAAGAAGAGGAATGACTCATCATGAAGACTATGGAATGGGTTGGATATATGAAATTTTTTGTTTGGTAGAGTAAATCTGGAAGAAGATTGGCTTTCCCTTTTATATACTTGACATCAAAGTCGAAATTTGAAAATCATTATGTTTACCTAAGCAGTTGAGAATTTGAAAGCAATATTTTGAAAATCGGCCTGACCATCAACTCGGTGAAACTAACGGGTCAATGGTTAAACGGTTGAACCAATGGTTAACCAGAATCGACCATGAAATTAAAATAATAAAATAATTAATTTATATATAAGTTTATAAATATAATTAGAATTTTCAGTTAACTAGTCAACGTTGAACGTGCAACGAAATGCTTTATAAGTGCTCTAAAAATAATATTTAAATATGTGTACATGTTAATTAATTTAGAATTAATACCAGTGAATATATATACGTGACAATGAATATTAAATCATTTATTTAATTTTTAATTAAGTAAAATTGGATGTTAATTAGCATATATGGACGTGAATAATGGAATGTATTCTTGATTGTGAAATTCTAATAAATTTATAATTAGAATTAATAGCACTAAAATGTATAAATGAAGATAGATATTAATTAAATGTATGTGAATATTAATTAATTGATAGTTAATAATAGAGAATTCTTACATCAATGAAAAAACAAAGGTAAAATGAATAAGTTAAATGTACTTGTACATTGATGACAACAAAATGGCCAAATAAATTAAATATCTATTGAAAAATGAAAAGTCATGTAGTATTACAATAAGAGGAAGTTGCACTGGGTGACACTTTTTTCCTTTACATTTACAAAAATATCACTTTTTTGAAATGTTTGCAATAATGTCATTTTGGCATGTTTTTGTATATTTTTGCCCATGTTCATAAATTTAAATACCTTTCATGTACTTCAATAAAAGTGATTTGACTACTTCAACAAAAGTGATTTCACTGGATGAAATATTGTACAAAAACAGTGCAAATGTCAGAAAAAATACGTGAATTTCGAAGTTGAAAAACAAAGAGACTTTTTCATTTTCCTATTTACCCACAAACCCTATAGTACCTTTCTTCTTCAAGCTCAAGATCTTCATTCACAATTCTCTTATAACTCCCACTGATATGTGTGAGTTTTGAACTTATTTATGTCATTAAACTTATATCTTTGTGAGTTTTCTTTTGTTAATTATTACTTTTTTTGTTTTTTTTTTTTATATAGGCGAAAACCCAAGTTAATTGACATTTGGAAGGAATTTCTGCGAGAAAAGAATCAAAAGTGTTGAAGAGAAATCAACGGGATGAGGAATTTTGGAAAAAGGATCAAAACACGTACGCGACGAAGTTCAGTGACCAATTTGCAAAATTGGTTCCCCAATTTGTACCATGCGTACGCACAGGGTTGTTCAAAATAGGTTCTGAAGCTACATATCTTGAACCATGCGTACGCACATACAAAGCCATGCGTACGCATGGTCCAAATCTGGAGAGAAACCCGATTTTAAATTCCAATCTCAGCCCATTTAACTCAAAACCCATTTTTCTTCTTCTCTACATTATACATATAAGTGAGGGACCATTTTCTAGGGTAAGAAATCAAGAGAAGAGCTCGACCAAACACAAGAGAAAATATGGGTGCTCTCCCTTTACAACATTGAGGATTTTGGGAAGAAGAAGAGAAAGATTCCATTGGCATTGAGAAGTTTATCCATTCCTCTCTTTATCAATAAGATCTTCTTCTCTTTAATTTCGTTTTCTTCCATGTATTGTATTACTTTGTTGGGTTTTTGTTGGCTTTTCAATGAATAGCTAAATGAATATGTGATTGGGAGTTATTTCTAACCCTAGAAATGATTTTATATCGATTTGTGCTTTAATGTTCTCTTGATTGATATGTTTAATCCATTGTGTTGAATGTTGATATTGCTCTTCTTGATTATTTGGGAAGTACAACTAAATGATTATGTGGATGTAATGAATGCTATTTTGGGATTTATAGTACGTAATCGCTATTTATTCTAAAATCTAGTAGCAAGTACATTTCAATTAATAATAGTACATAATCGCTATTTGATTAAATGTATGTAGATTAATACTTAAGTTAGTAAACCAAGTTTGCGCTTAATCTAGCGAGCTTATCCTAGGTTATTTGATGAAAAAGGGTTGGGTAACAAGTTCATCTTATTCAACTAATATGTAAGAAGAGATTGAGGTAATTGCGCTTGTAATTATTTTCGAATTGTTGTTAATTTTGAGATCGAAATCTTTTGTGAACATTGATAAGAAATTCATTCTAGCGGTGGAGGAGGACTCCTCGATCACATATTCCCTCATTTGTTTCCTTTTTATTCTCATCTTTTCCATTTTCATTTTATACTTTCCTTAGTTTAATCCAACCAACTCCCCCTCCCATTTACTTATTTGCGTATTTACTTTATTTTCTTGCAATTGACGTAATTGAAAATAATCCTCTGCGGGAATGACCCTTACACATTACTACTTGAACGACATATTTTAGCCAAGTAAGGAATTAATTTTTGACGCCCCTTTGGTGGCGATCAAATTTTGGCACAGTGTCGCCGGGGATTGTTCTTTCAATTTCGTTAATTGTAATATTTTCTTTTTATTTTGGTTCTCTTTATGTTTATTATTTTCTTTGTGACTTAGGTTGTGATTGAGTGAAAGGCGTGTACAACACACACCATAACCTAAGCGCTAGAGAAGAGGTTGGTTGAACAAATTGTGAGATGGGGGCAACTTCTCGAATTGATCATCAATTGTCCGACCTTGCATCTCTCGTGCAACAAATGGCTCGTCAAAGAATTCAACAAGAAGAAGTGTGCAGGATTTGTTCATATACGGGACACCCTTCTCATGCATGCCCGACACTTCAACAAAGAAGAGCATTTGAACAAGCAAATGTCATTGGGGGCTATCAAATGCAACAAAGACAAGGGTATGATCCATATGCCTACACGTATAATCATGGATTTAGTGATCGCCCTAGTCTCGGTTATGAAAGAAATTATTTCACGTCTCCACAAGCACAATTCGATCATCCATGGGGTTTCAATCAACAAGATCAACCACAATACTTCCAACCTAGTCAACAAGTCCCGCCTCCAAGTTCTAGTATATCTCTCGAAGACATTGTTAAGTCTGTGGCCTCAAACACTTTGCATTTCCAACAAGAGAATGTACAATTTCAACAAGATACAACGACTTCAATCAAGAATTTGGAGGCACAAGTGAGTGAATTGGCTAGCATGGCGGAGAAAATGGAGGCCCAAAGATCAGAAGAACTTCTTTCTCAAGAATTTGACCCGAGTGAAAATGTTAGTGTTGAGACACTAAGAAGTGAGGAGAGTTTAGATGAGGTACCAATTGAGATGGAAGATCATGTTGAAGAACCTACACAAGAAGAGAACTTAACTTGTGAGAGCATTGTAGAAACCATGATATCACTTGAGCCATTATCGTGTAATCCACCAAGGTATAATCTGTCATGTACTACTATTCCAATTTCTAATGAGAAATTTTTACCTTTGGTTGTACAGGTTCCTATGTTTGAATTCATACTCTTTCCCGAGCATTTGAAGTATAAAGAGTTGCAAAAAGGGAAAACATTATCGGAGATAGTTGCAAGAAACCTCACAACACTCTACAACCAACTTAGGGGAGTACTTGAACCCCTTGTCCTTACTCTCTCCTATTTTATTCTTAAGGGTTATGTACAAATTAAATTCGTGTGTGATGATTTATGCTAGTTTGGTTGGATAGCATTGTCGGCTTTCCTTTTAGTTGTTTCATTGCTTTAGTTTATGGAATGTGGACATGAATGCTACATGTTGTTTAATTTCATCCACTTATTCCATGTGTTGACACTTTATGGAGCACTTAAGTCATGAAATTCATCACACGCACTTGTTGGTGGCACTTGAGGTTGTTTGAGGACTTAAATGACCATGTTAATAAAAATTCTTTGATCACTCTACCTATAAAAGGATAAGTTTGGAGGTGATAGAGCCAGTGAAAGAGATTATTTAGGATTGTATTAATTCCTTGCTCGAATGATTTATTTTATGGAGTGCTATTGAACTTCAAATGAAAGTTAAATATTATTTCTATCTCAATCGAAAAGAAAAAAAAATCTGTAGAAAAAAGTTGTCTACCTTAAGAAGTGTGAGTCAGCATTGAGTAATCTAGCCCTATGCACCGCAATGTGTAGGAGACGATCTACCAATAAAGAAGGCTACCTTAGGGACCAGAGTGTAAACTACCTACATTGGAATAAAATGAGCAAAGAAAATGGATGCTATATCCTTAGTTGCTATTGTAGAAAGATTGGTGATTGTGCGTGATTTGCCTAACGTAAGTTTGTAGTCGGAGCACTAAAATTTTTGTGAATTAATACATGACTAGATGACCTAATTTACCGGTTTGATTCAACCAAACTTGAGAGAGAAAAATTGAGTGATTTGAGAGTAATCTTATGTTTTTTACACTTGGGGCTATAGTGAAAATATCAAGTTTGGGGGAGTGCGCAATCCCACGAGCGAGATAGGAAAATTTGACCATTTTGGGGGGTCGAAAAATACCATTAACTTATGTATTGCGATGAATTGGAATGACAACACACACACACACACACACACGAGTCAAGCATGGTATACGTTTAAAAGTGTTTGTTGTAGTATTTTGTGTGCATTTCATAAATTATTAGCATATGTGACAATTGAAGCAAAACAGCAAACTATCTAACCTTTGAAGCTTTTTTTTTTGTTATTATAGTATTATTGTTTGATTATTATTTGTGTGTTTGCATGCTTGTCTTTGTAGCTTTGTTCAAGGACGAACAAAGATTTGAGTTTAGGGATGTGATAAGTGCAGTTTTGCACTTATTTATGCCATTAAACTTATATTTTTGTGAGTTTTCTTTTATTAATTATTACTTTTTTTTTTTTTTTTATTATATAGGCAAAAACCTGAGTTAATTGACATTTGGAAGGAAGTTACGCGAGAAAAGAATCAAAAGTGTTGAAGAGAAGTCAACGAGATGAGGAATTTTGGAAAAAGGATCAAAACACGTACGGGACGAAGTTCACGGACCAATTTGCAAAATTGGTCCCCAATTTGTACCATGCGTACGCACGATTGTTCAAAATAGGTTCTGAAACTATATATCTTGAACCATGCGTACGCACATACAAAGTCATGCGTACGCATGGTCCAAATCTGGAGAGAAGCCCGGGAAATGCGAGAAACCCGTTTTAAATTCCAATCTCAGCCCATTTAACTCAAAACTCGCTTTTCTTCTTCTCTACACTATACATATAAGTGAGTGACCATTTTCTAGGGCAAGAAATCAAGAGGGGAGCCGACCAAACACAAGAGAAAATATGGCTGCTCTCCCTCTACAACATTGAGGATTTTGGGAAGAAGAAGATGAAGATTCCATTGGCATTGAAGAGTTTATCTATTCCTCTCCTTATCAATAAGATCTTCTTCTCTTTAATTTCATTTTCTTCCATGTATTGTATTATTTTGTTGGGTTTTTGTTGGCTTTTCTATGAATAGCTAAATGAATATGTGATTGGTGGTTATTTCTAACCTAGAAATGATTTTCTATCGATTTGTGTTTTAATGTTCTCTTGATTGATGTGTTTAATCCATTGTGTTGAATGTTGATATTGCTCTTCTTGATTATTTGAGAAGTACAACAAAATGATTATGTGGATGTAATGAATGCTATTTTGGGATTTATAATACGTAATCGATATTTATTCTAAAACCTAGTAGCAAGTACATTTCAATTAATCATAGTACGTAATCGCTATTTGATTGAATGTATGTGGATTAACACTTAAGTTAGTAAATCGAGCTTGCGAGTTTGCGCTTAATTCAATTCGTCTCTTTCGTCGTAATGCTTTTGTTGAATTAAATCTAGCGAGCTTATCCTAGATTGTTTGATGAAAATGGTTGAGTAACGAGCTTATCTTATTCAACTAATATGTAAGAAGAGATTGAGATAATTGCGCTTGTAATTATTTTCGAATTGTTGTTAATTTTGAGATCGAAATCTTTTGTGAACATTGATAAGAAATTCATTCTAGCGGTGAAGGAGCACCCCTCGATCATATATTCCCTCATTTGTTTCCTTTTTATTCTCGTCTTTTCCATTTCAATTTTATACTTTCCTTAGTTTAATCCAACCAACTCTCCCCGCTCCCCATTTACTTATTTGCGTATTTTACTTTCTTTCCTTGCAATTGACGTAATTGAAAACAATTCTCTGCGGAAATGACCCCTTACTTGCACATTACTACTTGAATGACATATTTTAGCCAAGTAAGAATTAATTTTTGATGCCCCTTTGGTGGCAATCACCCACTGCTCCAAATCAAACAAACCCAAATTCAATACACCAAAAAATCCTTAAAAATCTTGCAAAAATTTAGCAGCAGTACAAGGCGTATGTGGATCATGTGTTCTCCATATCAAATGAGGATATAATGATGGAATCAGCCTACATGGTCAACAACAAGCCGCCCATCAAGGAGATCGCCCTCGTCGTTTCTTTCCTGATTTTTGGCGAAGGTCGATGGTGACCGCCCTCACGGTAAATTTTCTGTTGGAGTTTGAGTTTTACTGTGTTTTTGTCGGTGTATTTTTTGTGGGATTTTAACTTTTTTGCTAGTTCACTAAGTTAATGTTCTTTAATGATTAATCTAAGGGGGATTTGATTAATATTTAGTAAATTAATAATCTTTAGGTATTAATTAAGCACTGGGTTTTGGGGGAACCCATTTCAACTTATCTTCCAAAATTAGTTTTTCTTTAATAAATACCCTTGAAGTTAAATTTATGCTACTATTTTTTATTATTGGAGATGTGTTTTTCACATAGACATGAGCAAAGGTGGATGATGGGTTTGTGTTTGATAATGATTATGTCTTGTGTTTAATAATGATTATGTCTTGTGATGATGGGTTTGTGTTTGATAATATTAACAATTTATAAATGCCGAAGAACGATATGCAACACTTTAATGTATGTGTACCCTTGCAGTTACCCCATTGTTTGGTACTAGTTGCTCATTTCTTGTAGTAATACAATTCATTTCACTCATCTTAGCTGCTTTAGATCTTCAAGAAAATCTGGTAATGAAGAGAACGGAGTAGTGAGAAAGGATTCACTGGAGAAACAACATCGCTGCGAACTGTCAAGAATGATAGTTCGTCGCGGTAATTCTCGACAGATGGATGAATCCCGACAAATGAAATGTCGTTCTCAACAGTTCACCTCAGTAATTCTCGACAGATGGGTGAATGATAATGTAGAGCTATAATCATTTAGTTTGGTAAGGCTGCCACCACTTTCATGAATCATTCTCCATAAGTTTCGGATCACATGCAATTCAAATGTATCATTGTCAAAGTTGCTAATGTAGAGCTATATTCATTTTCTGCTGAGTGAAGCTCTGAATGTCTGCAAATGTAGACGAGGAGGATTATGACATTGCGTGAATCAATTCAGTTTCATTTTAACTTTGATTACATTGGCCTTACACATGAGGTGAACTCTATTGCATTTCTTCAATTTGCTTTGTACTTCCTTTATCTTCGAGCTAATTCATTCCACTTATATGGGATTTAGTAGATTGAGAAACATGAGCTTCTTCAAATGAGGTGTGTTACTGCTTACATTTATAAAAATGTCGATAGGTCGAAGCAATCTAGAGGCACTGTCAAAGAAAGATAACATTTTACAAATGTTCAGCATGAAAAATAAATCACAAGTGTAGATACTGATTCGTGCATCGCACAGAACAACGAAATATAATGTTTGATGTAAAGCTGATTGTACATAAAGATGGTGAAGCGTTTTTGTTCACTTGGAGTATGGTTGAATACAAATATGAAGTTTGATGTAACTAATTTATTCGTATTTTTTAATTTATTGTTATCTATGCTATTTTGCCCTGAAAATTATAATATGGCATGTGCCTTATTATACGTACGTGCGTCTCACTAGTAATTGTATCAACGCATTTTATAAGTTTCTCGTGGCTGATATTTGTTGGATTGTTCGATTAAAAGAAGACAAAATTTTATAATTTCATGATTGAATTCTGATTTTGTTTTTATGATCTAATATGTACCAACATATGTCTTCATCTTTGCGTATTTCGGTCGGCGGTATATTCATGTTCGAGACTTTGAACTTCATTTCAATTTCTGTGCGGGAATTGACGACACCAAATTTTCCATTCAACCTAACACAAGTCCAGTTAGATTAATACTTATCGGCACTAAAAAGGAAGTGGTTTTGTCCCATGTCCACTTCTATTCGTCATTGACATGAACAAATTTGCCCACATGCGACACGATGAATCTCAGATGATTGTTCATACCTAAAATTTTGGAATTGCAACTATAAGAAATATGAACAATGAATATGTCGATATGTAATAGCATAGAAGTGAAACTTTCAATATTCACATCAATGTAGTAGCAGAATGTGAAAGAACAAATTGGGTCAACTATTCAACTGTCGAATTCGACAGTTAAATTGTCTATTCCGACAGTTTCAAAATGTTGGATTTCGACTGTTCAAATATCATTTCCAACGTTTTCGAAATGTCTAGTTTGACATTTCAACTGTCAGAACTTGCCCAAAAAGATGACACATTGTCCGGTCGTCGAAAAGCCTGAAACCATGATACAATGTCTGGTACCTTGGAAGAATATGTTAGAAATATTAATGGTCATAATTAATTCTCAACTGTAACATCTTACCAAAAATTAATAACTCATTGTACTTCATTAATTATGGTTCATTATGAAATTCTTCACATTTGCCAAAATAATATTGTTAAAATTTTCCTTTTAAAAAATATTTCAAATATCAAGCACATCATCATCAATAGTAGTTTAAAAAGTTTCAAAAAATGTGATCATATTGTATTTAACATTTAATAAATAGTGAACTATAAAAAAATGTAAACATTTTTTATGAACTAATATCTCAAAATGAATGAAGATTCCAATAACTTGATCAATGAATGAAGAAGATGTAGGAAAAGTTAGAGTTTGTTAATGGGGAAGGAAGATATTAGAGGAGTTAACATAAAATTTCTTTGGGAAATTTTTGTATTAAAAAAAATCATATTTAACAATATAATATACAAATATCTAATATTTATAATATAAAAATTCAATCATCACATCAAACATTAATGGTAATAAAAATTAGTCTTAATGAGCATTAAATAGCACTAAATGCTCCTAGAATTGTTAGTTTAGGGGTAATATGGATCATTCATACCCAAAAAGTGACATTTTTTTTTATCAAATCATGTGCCAATAAAAATTTTTGGTGCATTTAAAAAAAAAAGTGACATTTGAAAATTTTCCTTACAATAATTGAATTATTGAAGGCTAAAATTGCCCAAAAAATGATTCTCACTTCATATAATATTTAATTATAGTTAAGTAAAATTAGATATTAATTAACATACTTCAACGTGAATAATGAAATGTATTCTTCAATGTAAAATTCTAATTAACTTATAATTAGAATTAATAAAACTGAAGTGCATAAATGAAGATAAATATTAATTAAACGAATGTGAATATTAATTAATTGAGAATTAATAATAGAAAATTCACACATTAATGAAAGCACATACGTGAAATGAATATGTCAAATATACATGTACATTGATTGTAACAAAATAGTTAAATAAACTAAATACAGATTGAAAACGAAAACTAAACCGTTATTGAAATAAATTGAATTATAGTATGACTAGAATTATTCAAAAAATAATTCTCATTTGATGTGATATTTAATATATTATAAATATAGATATTTTAATTCTAAAATTATTAGTTAATCAATACAACTTATGATACAATTAAATTATAAATAAATGGACCAAAAATTATTTTCAAATACATAGAGATAAATAAATGGACCAAAAATTATTTTCAAATACTGAGCATACTTGATGAGAATCCGGATAGATTAGAACTACCAAACCCACGTCGTTTGTTGAAGAACGCAAGAAAACCCAATTAAACCTTGGTTTGTAGATTTGATTCAAAATATGAATTGAAAATAACCAACGATCCGAAAGAAACGCTGACCCTTTTGAATCCAATATTAAGAATTTCACCCAATGGATTGAACGCCACAAGATCGATTCTTGATAAGTTCAGAGTTTGCCCAATTAAGAACAAAGGATTTGAAGCCAATTAATTCTCTCAATAATAATGTGTTTTTATAATGTCAATAATGATAAGTATTTATACTTATCCCAAAAACCTAGCCAAAAACGTGCAAACCCTAAAAACTTGCCAAAATATGGAAATAAAATAAAATCTTTTTAAACTATGGAAAAATCTCGAAATTGTTTCCAAAACAACCATGCGGTCGCATAGTTGTATTATATGCGGCCGCATGGTTCATGCGGCCAAATCTTCAGAGGTTCTGACCATTGGATGCGGCCGCACCATGGTTTCTTCTATGCGGCCGCATGGAAGAAATTTTCTCCTTCACTTTCGGCTGCTTCCAACACGTTGATCCACGTTGATTCGGACTTCGACCCCAACATGGAACTTGCCTCTTTTTGCGTGTAGCTCATGGTATCGTCCACCGTTGCTTGTGCAAGTAATCCCATAGCTTGTTTTATTCGATTTGCCCTCAAACGTGTCAATGGTCCATCGTCAACAATCAACGGATCCTTCCACTGACTTGTTCTTGTTGTATTGGCATCTTGGATCACATCATCCCCTCCCTCTTCAAAAGGATTCGTCCTCGAATCTGAACCTGCATCAAATGGAGATAGATCAGAAACATTAAATGTGGCTGAAACTTTAAACTCACCAGGTAGATCGAGCTTATATGCATTGTCATGGATCTTTTCAACCACTTGAAACGGCCCATCGCCCCGTGGTTGTAACTTTGATTTCCTCAACTCTGGGAATCGCTCCTTTCGCAAATGTACCCAAACCCAATCGCCGGGTTCAAACGTAACACTCTTCCGGCCTTTGTTTGCCTGTGCTGCATAATGTCTGTTTTTTTTGCTTTCTATTTGCAATTTTACCTTCTCATGGAGTGCCTTTATCAAGTCAGCCTTCTTTTTCCCATCTAAACTACCTCGTTCATTCACAGGTAAAGGAATTAAATCCAGTGGGGTTAGTGGATTAAAACCATAAACAATCTCAAATGGTGAATGTGAAGTAGTGGAGTGGACAGCTCTATTATATGCAAATTCGATGAAAGGTAAACACTCTTCCCAACTTTTTAAGTTCTTATTAATAACAGTGCGCAACAACTGTATCATGGTCCTATTAACTACTTCGGTCTGCCCATCGGTCTGTGGATGACAAGTAGTAGAAAACAACAGTTTCGTGCCCAACTTTCCCCACAAAACACGCCAAAAATGACTAAGAAACTTAACGTCCCTATCCGACACTATACTCTTAGGTACCCCGTGTAAACGCACTACCTCTTTGAAAAAACAGATCAGCAATGTTAGTGGCATCATCGGTTTTGTGACATGGAATGAAGTGTGCCATTTTAGAAAACCTATCTACCACTACAAAGATAGAATCGCGCCCTTTTTTAGTCCTAGGCAAACCTAACACAAAATCCATAGATATGTCGACCCAAGGTTCACTAGGAACGGGTAAAGGTGTATACAACCCATGAGGTAAGACCTTAGACTTAGCCTGTTTACAAGTTAAGCATCTTTCACAAGTTTTTCCAACATCAACTTTCATTTTAGGCCAATAAAAATGTTCACTTAGCATCCCTAAAGTCTTAGCAACCCCAAAGTGTCCCATTAATCCCCCACTATGTGCTTCCTTAACTAGCAAATCACGCATAGAACAATTAGGCACACATAATTTATTTTCCCTAAACAAATACCCGTCATGTTTAAAGAATTTATCCACCGCTCCCTTATCACATGATGCATATATGCTGGAAAAATCTAAATCATTCTCATACATGCCCTTAATAAACTCAAAACCAAGCAACTTCGCGCTTAAGGAAGTTAGAAGCACATACCTTCGAGACAACGCATCCGCAACCACATTTTCTTTACCTTGTTTGTACTGGATGACGTAGGGAAATGTCTCTATGAATTCCACCCATCGAGCATGCCTCTTGTTCAACTTACCTTGACCTCTCAAATGCTTCAATGATTCATGATCGGTGCGAATCACGAATTCCCTTGGCCACAGATAGTGCTGCCATGTTTCCAATGCTCGAACCAATGAATAGAGCTCTTTGTCATATGTAGGGTAGTTAAGCGCCGCTCCACTAAGCTTTTCACTGAAATAAGCAATCGGCCTTTTATCCTGCATCAAGACTGCTCCAATGCCTATACCTGAAGCATCACACTCAATCTCGAAAGCTTTGTCAAAGTTAGGTAATGCTAAAACTGGTGCTTCACATAACCTATCTTTAATAGTATTGAATGCATGCTCTTGTTCATGTCCCCATTTAAACCCAACACTTTTCTTAACAATTTCCGTGAGTGGTGTGGTAATAGTGCTAAAATCCCTAACAAACCGCCTATAAAAGCTAGCCAATCCATGAAAACTCCTCACTTCAGTTATAGTCGTAGGGGTTGGCCATTCTTTAATAGCTTTTACCTTTTCTTCATCTACTTCCACCCCGTTAGCACTAACAACAAATCCCAAGAACACAACTCTATCCATGCAAAATGAACACTTCTTTAAGTTAGCATAAAGTTGTTCTTTTCTTAACACCACAAGCACACATCTCAAATGTTCCATATGTTCATTGAGGCCTTTACTATAGATTAAGATATCATCAAAGTATACCACAACAAACTTACCAATAAAAGCACGTAAAACATGATTCATTAAGCGCATAAACGTGCTTGGTGCATTCGTGAGCCCAAACGGCATAACTAACCACTCATACAAGCCATACTTAGTTTTAAATGCGGTTTTCCACTCATCTCCTTCTCTCATGCGAATTTGATGATAACCACTCCTAAGATCTATCTTACTAAATATGCATGCACCAAATAGTTCATCTAACATATCATCTAACCTAGGAATAGGATGACGATACTTTACCGTTATATTATTGATGGCCCTACAATCCACGCACATCCGCCAAGATCCATCTTTCTTAGGTACAAGTAGTACTGGCACGGCACATGGACTCATGCTTTCCCTCACGTGTCCCTTGCTCAACAACTCCTCAACTTGCCTCTGAAGCTCCTTCGTTTCCTCGGGGTTACTCCGATAAGCCGGTCGATTTGGAATGACTGCACCGGGTACAAAGTCAATCTGATGCTCAATGCCTCGAATAATTGGCAACCCACTAGGTGCGTCCTCGGGAAAGACATCGTCGAATTCCTGCAATAAAGAAATAGCCAAACTAGGGAGGGATGTGTTAATTTCCTCAAAGTTGAGGAATGACTCTTTGTAAACCAAGAGGATTACTTGTTTCTTCTCCACAATTGCCTTTTTCAATTCACTCCCTCTCGCAAAGAAATTCACCTTCGGCTTTTCTCTCCTCTCAGACCCCTCTTCTTTTCTCTCATGTGGCCCCTCTCCCTTTTCTCTCACTTTTAGCCACCTCACTATTTTCTCTCATGCTCTCGTGTCTCACCTTTTCTCTCTTCTCTCCTAGCACTCTCTTTCTTTTCTCCTCCTCGGTTTTCAATTTAAGTTGATCCTCATACACCTGTGCAGGTGTCAATGGTGCTAATGTAATAGGTTTTCCCCCCTTGATCAAGCTGTACCTATTTTTATACCCATCATGTATTACCTTCCTATCATATTGCCATGGCCTTCCCAATAAAATATGACCCGCATGCATGGGTACTACATCACACATCACTTCATCATTATAACTCCCAATTGAAAAATTTAACATCACCCTCTTATTCACCTTAATTTCCCCACATTCATTTAACCATTGCAATTTATAGGGTTTAGGGTGTCTAAGCATTATTAATCCTAATTTTTCAACCAAACCGGTGCTAGCAACATTAGTACAACTTCCCCCGTCAATGATTAAGCTACATACCGTATTATTGACGTGACACCGCGTATGGAAAATATTTTCTCTTTGCAATTCCAAGGCATCAGCCTTGATTTGAGTGTTGAGAGCTCGTCTCGTGACTAACAACTCGCCCACAGCATATTCCACTTGGTCTTCATCGCTAATGTCTTCCAATTCTGGCATGCCTTCATAATCACTTTCGCTTGCACTCTCCACTTCTCCGCTATCCCGCAAAATCATGGTTCTTTTGTTTGGACACTGAGAAGCAATGTGTCCAGTTCCCAAACACCTAAAACATTTGATGTCTCGGTTCCTAGATGGTTGTAACTCCACCTTCTTGCTAGCACTTTCTTCTTTCCCCCCCGTGGCAACTCCGTTTTAACCTTAGGAGTAGCCCCATCCACTTTGTTGTCGTCCCACCTCGGTTTCAAAGTAGTGTTAGAACCCGAAGTACCCGATGAATACCTTGCTGTTCCCTTCCTCTTCAATTGTCTCTCTACCTTCATAGCCATGTGTAACATGTCCTCCAATTCCACATAATGTTGTAGCTCAACCACATTAGTTATCTCCCTGTTTAAACCATTCAAAAATCGGGCCATAGTGGCCTCCCTATCCTCATGTACGTCCGCCCTAATCATCAACAACTCCATCTCCTTATGATAATCCTCCACACTCTTCGACCCTTGGTAGAGGATTTGTAATTTTTGATAAAGCTCTCGGTAATAGTGACTAGGCACAAACCGTTTCCTCATGATGGCCTTCAAATCTTCCCATGTCCCAATTGGTCTCTCCCTATTTCTCCTTCTAGATGTCACCACTTGATCCCACCAATTGATAGCATAGTCAGTAAATTCAAGGACGGTTATCTTCACCTTCTTCGCCTCAGAATAATTTTGACAATCAAATATCATCTCAACCTTTTTCTCCCACTCCAAATAAGCTTCCGGATCACTCCTTCCCTTAAATGGTGGAATGGACATTTTGATGTTGCCCATGTCACCATCTAACCCGTCTCCAACCAAGTTTCTACCCCTTCTGTCAGGCCTAGCTCCTCTATTCCTCAACCTACCAATTTCAGCATCCATAATCGCCTCCTCATCCACCTCACTCTCATATTCCATTTCTCCCCTAATCTCCTGCCTATGTTCTCGTCGACCCTGCCTCCTCGCATTTGGAACTCCCCTACGTAAATCAGCAAGTTATGTATCCTGCCTATCCAACCTATCCCGTACATCCTCAAACAAACGTTCAAACCTACGAATCATCTCCTCAGACATGTTGATTTGATTGTTGTTGTTTCGTGCTGGAGTTGCTGCTTCCTTGTCAGACATCCTAAAAAAAAAATTCTAATTTTGTGCCTCACAAATTTATCTCTCGTGTATCACTCCAATTTAGGCTTTTTCCCTCTATTAATCTCACCCACTCTGCCTTTTTCCACTCAAAGCTTCCACCCAAGTGCTTCAAAGGGCAAAATAGAACTCAATCAAGGAATTAGTCTAGTAGAATTCAACCGAAAATTGAGTGAATCCCTTTTTGAAGTTTTAAAGACTCAAGACACAAGAATTGACTTGGATATGTGAGAAGAGATTTAAATTCAAGAATGTGGTTCTTGAATTTTGATACAATAATAAACAAGGAATTTGCCGGGAATTGTTTTGAGTTAACAGAATTTTTTTTTTTTTTTTTTTTTAAATAATCGACGTGAACAGTACGGAATTTTTTTTTTTTTTTTTTTTTTTTTTAACTCGAGAATTCAACTACGAGTCCGGCAAAACAAACGAAAACTGTTTTGGATGAAAATTCAACCCAAAAACAACTTTTGAAATTTTAGCAGAAGAAAAACGGATCAAAGACTCCTTAATTTTACTGGACGCAAGAACACGAAGAACGCTGGAATTAATGAAAACAAGACTCAAACAAAAATTAGAAAGGATATAACCTTGATTCGTTGGAGCCTGTGCTCTGATACCAAATGATGAGAATCCGGATAGATTAGAACTACCAAACCCACGTCGTTTGTTGAAGAACGCAAGAAAACCCAATTAAACCTTGGTTTGTAGATTTGATTCAAAAATATGAATCGAAAATAACCAACGATCCGAAAGAAACGCTGACCCTTTTGAATCCAATATTAAGAATTTCACCCAATGGATTGAACGCCACAAGATCGATTCTTGATAAGTTCAGAGTTTGCCCAATTAAGAACAAAGGATTTGAAGCCAATTAATTCTCTCAATAATAATGTGTTTTTATAATGTCAATAATGATAAGTATTTATACTTATCCCAAAAACCTAGCCAAAAACGTGCAAACCCTAAAAACTTGCCAAAATATGGAAATAAAATAAAATCTTTTTAAACTATGGAAAAATCTCGAAATTGTTTCCAAAACAACCATGCGGTCGCATAGTTGTATTATATGCGGCCGCATGGTTCATGCGGCCAAATCTTCAGAGGTTCTGACCATTGGATGCGGCCGCACCATGGTTTCTTCTATGCGGCCGCATGGAAGAAATTTTCTCCTTCACTTTCGGCTGCTTCCAACACGTTGATCCACGTTGATTCGGACTTCGACCCCAACATGGAACTTGCCTCTTTTTGCGTGTAGCTCATGGTATCGTCCACCGTTGCTTGTGCAAGTAATCCCATAGCTTGTTTTATTCGATTTGCCCTCAAACGTGTCAATGGTCCATCGTCAACAATCAACGGATCCTTCCACTGACTTGTTCTTGTTGTATTGGCATCTTGGATCACATCAATACTGGTCTAAACTGAAAGTCATTTTCACTGGTAGAAAATGAGCAGATTTTGTCAAACGATCAACTATAACCCATATAGCTTGATGACCTTTAACTGATTTAGGAAGTCCCACGACAAAATCCATTGTTATATGTTCCCACTTCCATTCTGGGATTTCAAGTGGGTTCAACATTTCAGACGGACGTTGATGTTCAGCTTTAAATTGTTGGCAAGTCATGCACTTCTCAACAAATAAGCCAATTGACCTCTTCATGTTTCTCCACCAATAAATTATTCGCAAATCCTGGTACATCTTCGTACCTCCTGGGTGTGCAGTATAAGGTGAAAAATGTGCTTCCTCTAAAATTTCCTTCCTCAAGGCTTCATCCTTCGGTACACACAGTCTTCCCTTAAACAGAAGAGTGTCATCAGTTGATACTTCAAAACCTTTAACACTGCCAGCGAGTACTCGGTCCTTAATCTTACACAAAAATTTATCCTTACCCTGAGCTCCTTTAATTCTGTCTCTGAGAGTCGGTCGAACAATCGTAGTGGCTATAATTGCAGTTGTGTGATGTGGATGAGCTACAACTTCGAGTCTCATGTTGGCAAAGTCCTTAATCAATTGTTCTTGACTGGTTAAGGCAGCTAACTGTCCTTTGCCTTTTCGACTAAGTGCATCAGCAACAACATTGGCCTTGCCGGGATGGTAATGGATAGTACAGTCATAATCTTTAACTAACTCCAACCACCTTCTCTGTCTCATATTCAATTCCTTCTGAGTGAAGAAATACTTTAAACTCTTATGGTCCGTGTATATCTCGCACTTACTACCGTATAGATAGTGTCGCCATATTTTTAAAGCGTGAACTACAGCAGCCAATTCCAAGTCATGTGTAGGGTAGTTCTGCTCATGTGGCTTCAACTGCCTAGATGCATATGCAATCACTTTTCCATGCTGCATCAGAACGCATCCCAAACCTTGTTTCGATGCATCACTGTAGATTACAAAACCTTCTGACCCTTCTGGAATAGCCAAAACTGGTGCAGATACTAATTTCTGTTTCAATTCCTGAAAACTCTTCTCACACTTTTCTGTCCACTGAAACTTCACTCCCTTCTTGGTCAACTGGGTCATCGGTCCAGCAATTTTTGAAAATCCTTCGATAAACCTTCGATAATAGCCAGCCAATCCCAAGAAACTACGAACTTCATTTATATTGGTTGGTGCCTTCCAATTAGTGACAGCTTCCACCTTGGCTGGATCAACTTCAATACCATCTGCGGTAACCACATGTCCAAGAAAACCAATTCGGTCAAGCCAAAATTCGCACTTCTTGAATTTTGCATACAACTTTTCCTGTCGAAGTGTCTGTAATACAATGTTGAGATGTTCCTCATGTTGTTCCTTGTCCTTTGAATAAATCAGAATGTCGTCAATAAAGACAATTACAAACCGATCCAAGTATTGATGAAATACTCGGTTCATTAAGTCCATGAAGACAGCTGGTGCATTAGTTAACCCAAACGGCATCACAGTGAATTCGTAATGTCCGTATCGAGTCCTAAATGCAGTTTTTGGTACATCACCGTCCTTAACCTTCAATTGATGGTAACCTGATCTCAAATCAATTTTGGAGAAAACAACGGCACCCTTTAACTGATCGAACAAATCTTCTATTCGTGGTAAAGGATACTTATTCTTGACTGTGAGGCGATTCAACTCCCTGTAGTCAATGCACATCCTCATTGATCCATCTTTCTTTTTCACAAACAGAACCGGTGCTCCCCAAGGCGATACACTTGGTCGAATAAATCCTTTATCCAACAGTTCTTGTAGTTGTACCTTCAACTCCTGAAGTTCCTTCGGTGCCATCCTGTAGGGTGCTTTAGATATGGGTGCAGCTCCAGGTACTAAGTCAATCATGAATTCCACTTGTCTATCTGGTGGAATACCAACTAGGTCTTCTGGAAATACATCCACAAAATCACGCACAACTGGTACATCTGTAATAGTTATCTCAGTTGCCTGAACACTAGTGATGCTAACTAGATATCCTTGATTTGTACTCTTTCTCAACATCCTTTGTGCTTTCAACACTGATATGACACGGGGCATGGTTTTAACTTTTGTCCCGAAGAAAGTAAATTCACATTTTCCTGGTTTCTGAAAGAGCACTTCCCTCTCATGACACTTAATTGTAGCGTGATTGCAACTAAGCCAGTCCATGCCTAAAATAATATCAAAGTCCCTCATGTCTATTAAGTACAAGTCTGCCTCTAAGTTCTTCCCATCTATTTCAAACTTAACAGCTTTCGACATCATATTAGTGATAATAGTTTCACCTGAAGGGATACTAACTTCTAAGGCATCATTCACACTTTCACATACATTCCCAATCTTAGCATGAAAACTAGCAGAGATGAAAGAATTCGTAGCACCGGAATCAATCAAAACAATAGCAGGTATATTGAATACTGATAGAATACCTGTCATCACGTCTGGATTTTTCTCTGCCTCTTTCTGAGTTAGAGCGAAAACTCGAGCCTTTCCTTTCCTGGCATCTTCCTTACCCTTGAATTCAGGACATTCACCAGCAAAGTGACCGGGTTTCTTACATCTGAAACACATTCCTTTCCCGAGTAAGCACTCTCCATGGTGACGCTTATCACACTTCGGACATGCAGGTTTCTCAGTGATAGCCTTTTCCTCCATTTTTCCCCATGATTTCCCCTTTTTATTCTGATATCTTCCTTTGCTCATATTCTGATTATCCCATTTCCTTTTCGCTGGTACCTCTACGGGTTTCTGAGTAGTCTTTTCCAGATTTAAGCGAGAAGATATAGTTTGTGCTCGCTCAATTGCTTCGGCATAAGTAGTGAGTCCTAAACCTGCCATGATTCCTCCAATTTCTGGGCGTAAGCCCCTTTCAAATCTTCTAGCCTTCTTGATATCAGTGTCAACCAGATGGGTAGCATACCTGGACAACTGGTTGAATCTCGTTTCATATTCCACCACGGACATACTTCCCTGTCTAAGTTCAAGGAACTCTGTTTCTTTCTGATCCCGAAAAGACTGGGGAAAATACCTTTGTATTATCAATTCCTTGAATCCATTCCATGTCAATTCAAGTTGCTGCGCCTCAGTTCTGGTGCGCTGATGTGATTCCCACCAATGATCTGCGTCCTCTTCAAGTTGGAACACAGCACATGACACTTTCTAAGCATCCGAGCAGGCTATATGTTTAAAGATCCTCTCTAATGCCCTTAGCCATTCCTCTGCAGCTAGGGGTCCTGTTCGACCATTGAATGTTGGTGGTTTATATCGGCGAAATTGTTCAACAACCATGCTAGTGTTATCTGCATTAGCTGGTGGATTAGGGGCATTTCGTCGAGCTGTTGGGGCTTGTTGCTGAATGAGCCCCTGGAGTGCATTCACGAGATCCCTTAATGAATTATTTCCCGCATCGCCAGTAGCAGCCTGGCCTGGGGTAGCTTGTCTTGCAGCAGTCCGATTCGCAGGAACTCGATTTGTTCTACGAGACATTTTCCTAAATCACAACAACATTTGTTTCAGCATCCACTAGGTTGTCAAATTCACAATGGCCATTTAGGAATAATAGAATCTAAAAGGAATATCATAATAGAGCTAAAAGCAAATTTTATTATTATCTCAAATTTTTCAAAAGGAAAACAAATAATAAAATTGCAACCAATATCTATAATCCGAAATATGTTCTCCTATTGAATTTCCACAAACAGTTCTTCCCACATCTCTATCTCATACAGTCCTTTTTGACATATCAATTATGAATGTAAATTCTTATTGAAATGGGTTACTTCATGTTTTAGCCTAATTCCGAGGACTAAATTTATAATTTTCAAATATTTTTTTAAATACTTCACATCACAAGTTCAATTCCCAAACATAATAGCTCATGGAAAATTTTTTATAACATGTACTGGATACAAACTTTCAAAACATTTCAAACTGCATCAACTATAGCAAAATTTCATTCTCATGTAACTTTTCATTGTAACAATCAATTTCAGATGCAGTAATATAATAAATTCATGGTATCCAGTAAATGAAAATTTTCAGACTTCATCAAATAAAATTTTCTAAACATTTTACCTTTTCGGAGTAGGCGTGGCGCGGCAAGAGCGGGTAGCATTTAAATTAAATATTAAACACTTTTTTTTCACAAGTCTACAGAAAGGTAAACCTGCGCTCTGATACCACACTGTAACGCCCCAATTTCACTAATAACTCGAGGCGTTACTCAAGTCAAAATAGCTTGTAAATAAATATTTTCAAAAGTCGCCACAATACGAAGGCAAATATATACTTGAAAAATCCATAGCAATTTAACACAAAACGCGGAACCATTACTTCTAAAATAATTTTTCTCACATTCAAGAGTCAATACCAAATTTAATAAACAAAAACCAACATTTGCAAAAATACCAAAATTCAATACTTAAGTGTCAAAATGGAAATTAACTATTTAAAACTTCTTGTTTCAAAACTTGAAATTTAAAAGGTCTATTATTGAATTAAAATTTGCCCCGCTCGTTGCCTTGCCCTGCCAAGCTCTTTAACCTGAAAGGTTGGGAAAATAGTGGGGTGAGCATAACGAATTATACTCAGTGGAGATACAGCAATCAGTCCAAATTAAATCAAAATATGCAATCAAGTGGTGAACATAATATCCATACAACATACTATAGAATTGTGTACTGTGGGCATTCCCAAGGACCCAATTTCGATCCCGGACCTATTTACGGTCCCTGACAACATGGCATAAGCTTAGCAAATTTTAGCACTGTGGGCATTCCCAAGGACCCGATTTCGATCCCGGACCTATTTACGGTCCCTGGCAACATTTTCATATGTATAAACATCATATCACAATCAAAATCACACATCGAGAATTAACATGGACAAATAACCACAATTGCTTAAAAGTAAACCCCACCTCGAAGTCTTGAAAGTTTTCTGGGAAATTGAACAATTGAAATGTTACCGTGCTTCACACTTTGCCCGCGAACTCGTCTAGCAAGAACAAAATTAATTTAATTTAAGATACTAAGTTTAATTAAGACTTTAAACTTTAGGGACTTAATTGAAAAGATATTGAAACTTAAATTTAAATGTTTGAAAGCTGAAAATAAACTTTTTGAAATTCAATGGGCTGATTTAAAAGTTATTAAAACATAGGGGTTGAATTAAACAATTTATAAAACTTTGGAAATTGAAATAACAACCTTTTAAAATACTTATGGAAATTTTGGGCTAAAATAATAACTTTTTAAAAGGCTGGGCTTAAGGAGGTAAATTCCCAAAAAACAAAATATACAAAACCTATCTCTAATCTCTCTCACTCACTCACGCGACGGAGGGCAGGGAGGAGAGGAGAAAAGCTGGCGACGGCCGTGAGGCGAACTCCGGTCAAAGGCAGCTGTCGCCGTCGCGAGGTAGCGCCGGTGGGTAGAGGTCGACCGGGTTGATTGGGTGTCCTTTTGGGCGTCGACCGAGGCCAAACCGAGGCTAGGAGGCGTGAAATTTCTTGGGTTTTCCGGTGGAAAGTCCGGCCGAACGTGCGTGGGGTCGAGGTAAGTGTATGGGTATTGTGTTTTCTTGATTTTGTGGTTGCTTGGGGTTGATTTTGGATGAGATGGAGGCGGTCGATGGTGTTGTAGGCGGCGGGTTGGTGGCGGCTTGTTGGTGGTTCGATTTTTTGGTGGCGGGTCGACTGGATTGGTGGTTGAATTGTGGGTGAATGAAGGCGGCGGTTTGGTTGAACCTACTTGCAGTGAAAACGGGATGGAATTGGTAGGTTTGAATTCGGTTTTGACATGGGTGACATGGTGATGAATCTTTCAAATTTTTCAGTTGCTAATTGATCAAAATTGAAGGGAGATGGAATGTGGATTCTTACCAATTTCTTTGGTGTTGAGAGGAGGCCGTGTGATTGGAGTTACTGTAGGTGCTGCCAGACGTGATGAAGGTGAAAGAATAGTGAATATAGGTCACGTAAATCGAGGTAGTAAATTGGGCCAAGAGTTTGTATTGGAAAACAATTCTTTGGCTAATAGGATTTAATAAAATTGGATTAAAAACTAAAATTTGGAATTAATAAAATAAAATTTGGGCTAAACGAAAATTGGACATTAAATAGAATATCGAACATTAAAATTGAATTCAAATCGATAAGAATTTGATACTTTTTAAAATTGTTCGAAATTGGATTCGATAAATAAATATTGAAATTTTAAGATTAAAATCGTTTTCGAAATTCTTAAATTAATTGTTTTTGCTAGACAATTCGACGAACGTAAAATAAATTCTAAATTCTGACGGAATGTCGTAGCGATATAATTTAAATTATGAAATTTGTATTTTGAAAATTCGGGTCGCTACAACCTTCCCCACTTAAATAAATTTCGTCCTCGAAATTAAACTTACTTGATTTAAAAATATCTGGATATTTGGCTAAAATCTCATCTTCTCTTTCCCAAGTTGCCTCTTCCCTTCCATGTCTATTCCATTGGACTTTAACTAAAGGGATATTTTTATTCCTTAAGGTATGAACTTTCCTCTCAAGTATAACTGCAGGAGTTTCCTCATATGTCATATCCTTATTAACATCCAAGGATGCATAATTAACAATATGGTCCGGATCATGGACATATTTCCTTAACATTGAGATGTGAAAAACATTATGTACTGCTGTTAACTCTGGCGGTAAAGCCAACCTATAGGCCACATTTCCAACTCTTTCCAAGATTTCAAAAGGTCCAATAAACCTTGGTCTAAGTTTCCCTTTCTGTCCAAATCTTACCACTCCTCTCATGGGAGCCACTTTAAGAAATACATTTTCACCAATTTCAAACTGTAGTTCCTTTCGTCGCTTGTCAGCATAAGACTTCTATCTGTCTTGTGCTATTTTAATCCTTTCTCTGATCTTCTCCACAGCCTTTACAGTCTGTTCCACTATTTCTGGACCCAAAACTTTCCTTTCACCAACTTCATCCCAATGGATTGGTGATCTGCATTTTCTGCCATAAAGAGCTTCATACGGTGCCATGCCAATGGTAGACTGGAAACTATTGTTATATGCAAACTCAACCAAAGGTAAATGCATTTCCCAGTTACCACCAAGGTCTAAAGCGCAAGCTCTCAACATATCCTCTAAAGTCTGTATAGTTCTCTCTGATTGTCCATCTGTCTGTGGGTGATAAGCTGTACTAAATTTCAATCTAGTTCCCATAGCTGTTTGCAAACTTTCCCAGAATTTGGATGTAAATCTGGAATCTCTGTCTGACACTATAGAAACTGGTACACCATGCAATCTTACAATTTCTCTGATGTACAACTGAGCATACTGGTCTAAACTGAAAGTCATTTTCACTGGTAGAAAATGAGCAGATTTTGTCAAACGATCAACTATAACCCATATAGCTTGATGACCTTTAACTGATTTAGGAAGTCCCACGACAAAATCCATTGTTATATGTTCCCACTTCCATTCTGGGATTTCAAGTGGGTTCAACATTTCAGACGGACGTTGATGTTCAGCTTTAAATTGTTGGCAAGTCATGCACTTCTCAACAAATAAGCCAATTGACCTCTTCATGTTTCTCCACCAATAAATTATTCGCAAATCCTGGTACATCTTCGTACCTCCTGGGTGTGCAGTATAAGGTGAAAAATGTGCTTCCTCTAAAATTTCCTTCCTCAAGGCTTCATCCTTCGGTACACACAGTCTTCCCTTAAACAGAAGAGTGTCATCAGTTGATACTTCAAAACCTTTAACACTGCTAGCGAGTACTCGGTCCTTAATCTTACACAAAAATTTATCATTACCCTGAGCTCCTTTAATTCTGTCTCTGAGAGTCGGTCGAACAATCGTAGTGGCTATAATTGCAGTTGTGTGATGTGGATGAGCTACAACTTCGAGTCTCATGTTGGCAAAGTCCTTAATCAATTGTTCTTGACTGGTTAAGGCAGCTAACTGTCCTTTGCCTTTTCGACTAAGTGCATCAGCAACAACATTGGCCTTGCCGGGATGGTAATGGATAGTACAGTCATAATCTTTAACTAACTCCAACCACCTTCTCTGTCTCATATTCAAATTCCTTCTGAGTGAAGAAATACTTTAAACTCTTATGGTCCGTGTATATCTCGCACTTACTACCGTATAGATAGTGTCGCCATATTTTTAAAGCGTGAACTACAGCAGCCAATTCCAAGTCATGTGTAGGGTAGTTCTGCTCATGTGGCTTCAACTGCCTAGATGCATATGCAATCACTTTTCCATGCTGCATCAGAACGCATCCCAAACCTTGTTTCGATGCATCACTGTAGATTACAAAACCTTCTGACCCTTCTGGAATAGCCAAAACTGGTGCAGATACTAATTTCTGTTTCAATTCCTGAAAACTCTTCTCACACTTTTCTGTCCACTGAAACTTCACTCCCTTCTTGGTCAACTGGGTCATCGGTCCAGCAATTTTTGAAAATCCTTCGATAAACCTTCGATAATAGCCAGCCAATCCCAAGAAACTACGAACTTCATTTATATTGGTTGGTGCCTTCCAATTAGTGACAGCTTCCACCTTGGCTGGATCAACTTCAATACCATCTGCGGTAACCACATGTCCAAGAAAACCAATTCGGTCAAGCCAAAATTCGCACTTCTTGAATTTTGCATACAACTTTTCCTGTCGAAGTGTCTGTAATACAATGTTGAGATGTTCCTCATGTTGTTCCTTGTCCTTTGAATAAATCAGAATGTCGTCAATAAAGACAATTACAAACCGATCCAAGTATTGATGAAATACTCGGTTCATTAAGTCCATGAAGACAGCTGGTGCATTAGTTAACCCAAACGGCATCACAGTGAATTCGTAATGTCCGTATCGAGTCCTAAATGCAGTTTTTTGGTACATCACCGTCCTTAACCTTCAATTGATGGTAACCTGATCTCAAATCAATTTTGGAGAAAACAACGGCACCCTTTAACTGATCGAACAAATCTTCTATTCGTGGTAAAGGATACTTATTCTTGACTGTGAGGCGATTCAACTCCCTGTAGTCAATGCACATCCTCATTGATCCATCTTTCTTTTTCACAAAACAGAACCGGTGCTCCCCAAGGCGATACACTTGGTCGAATAAATCCTTTATCCAACAGTTCTTGTAGTTGTACCTTCAACTCCTGAAGTTCCTTCGGTGCCATCCTGTAGGGTGCTTTAGATATGGGTGCAGCTCCAGGTACTAAGTCAATCATGAATTCCACTTGTCTATCTGGTGGAATACCCAACTAGGTCTTCTGGAAATACATCCACAAAATCACGCACAACTGGTACATCTGTAATAGTTATCTCAGTTGCCTGAACACTAGTGATGCTAACTAGATATCCTTGATTTGTACTCTTTCTCAACATCCTTTGTGCTTTCAACACTGATATGACACGGGGCATGGTTTTAACTTTTGTCCCGAAGAAAGTAAATTCACATTTTCCTGGTTTCTGAAAGAGCACTTCCCTCTCATGACACTTAATTGTAGCGTGATTGCAACTAAGCCAGTCCATGCCTAAAATAATATCAAAGTCCCTCATGTCTATTAAGTACAAGTCTGCCTCTAAGTTCTTCCCATCTATTTCAAACTTAACAGCTTTCGACATCATATTAGTGATAATAGTTTCACCTGAAGGGATACTAACTTCTAAGGCATCATTCACACTTTCACATACATTCCCAATCTTAGCATGAAAACTAGCAGAGATGAAAGAATTCGTAGCACCGGAATCAATCAAAACAATAGCAGGTATATTGAATACTGATAGAATACCTGTCATCACGTCTGGATTTTTCTCTGCCTCTTTCTGAGTTAGAGCGAAAACTCGAGCCTTTCCTTTCCTGGCATCTTCCTTACCCTTGAATTCAGGACATTCACCAGCAAAGTGACCGGGTTTCTTACATCTGAAACACATTCCTTTCCCGAGTAAGCACTCTCCATGGTGACGCTTATCACACTTCGGACATGCAGGTTTCTCAGTGATAGCCTTTTCCTCCATTTTTCCCCATGATTTCCCCTTTTTATTCTGATATCTTCCTTTGCTCATATTCTGATTATCCCATTTCCTTTTCGCTGGTACCTCTACGGGTTTCTGAGTAGTCTTTTCCAGATTTAAGCGAGAAGATATAGTTTGTGCTCGCTCAATTGCTTCGGCATAAGTAGTGAGTCCTAAACCTGCCATGATTCCTCCAATTTCTGGGCGTAAGCCCCTTTCAAATCTTCTAGCCTTCTTGATATCAGTGTCAACCAGATGGGTAGCATACCTGGACAACTGGTTGAATCTCGTTTCATATTCCACCACGGACATACTTCCCTGTCTAAGTTCAAGGAACTCTGTTTCTTTCTGATCCCGAAAAGACTGGGGAAAATACCTTTGTATTATCAATTCCTTGAATCCATTCCATGTCAATTCAAGTTGCTGCGCCTCAGTTCTGGTGCGCTGATGTGATTCCCACCAATGATCTGCGTCCTCTTCAAGTTGGAACACAGCACATGACACTTTCTGAGCATCCGAGCAGGCTATATGTTTAAAGATCCTCTCTAATGCCCTTAGCCATTCCTCTGCAGCTAGGGGTCCTGTTCGACCATTGAATGTTGGTGGTTTATATCGGCGAAATTGTTCAACAACCATGCTAGTGTTATCTGCATTAGCTGGTGGATTAGGGGCATTTCGTCGAGCTGTTGGGGCTTGTTGCTGAATGAGCCCCTGGAGTGCATTCACGAGATCCCTTAATGAATTATTTCCCGCATCGCCAGTAGCAGCCTGGCCTGGGGTAGCTTGTCTTGCAGCAGTCCGATTCGCAGGAACTCGATTTGTTCTACGAGACATTTTCCTAAATCACAACAACATTTGTTTCAGCATCCACTAGGTTGTCAAATTCACAATGGCCATTTAGGAATAATAGAATCTAAAAGGAATATCATAATAGAGCTAAAAGCAAATTTTATTATTATCTCAAATTTTCCAAAAGGAAAACAAATAATAAAATTGCAACCAATATCTATAATCCGAAATATGTTCTCCTATTGAATTTCCACAAACAGTTCTTCCCACATCTCTATCTCATACAGTCCTTTTTGACATATCAATTATGAATGTAAATTCTTATTGAAATGGGTTACTTCATGTTTTAGCCTAATTCCGAGGACTAAATTTATAATTTTCAAATATTTTTTTAAATACTTCACATCACAAGTTCAATTCCCAAACATAATAGCTCATGGAAAATTTTTTATAACATGTACTGGATACAAACTTTCAAACATTTCAAACTGCATCAACTATAGCAAAATTTCATTCTCATGTAACTTTTCATTGTAACAATCAATTTCAGATGCAGTAATATAATAAATTCATGGTATCCAGTAAATGAAAATTTTCAGACTTCATCAAATAAAATTTTCTAAACATTTTACCTTTTCGGAGTAGGCGTGGCGCGGCAAGAGCGGGTAGCATTTAAATTAAATATTAAACACTTTTTTTTCACAAGTCTACAGAAAGGTAAACCTGCGCTCTGATACCACACTGTAACGCCCCAATTTCACTAATAACTCGAGGCGTTACTCAAGTCAAAATAGCTTGTAAATAAATATTTTCAAAAGTCGCCACAATACGAAGGCAAATATATACTTGAAAAATTCATAGCAATTTAACACAAAACGCGGAACCATTACTTCTAAAATAATTTTTCTCACATTCAAGAGTCAATACCAAATTTAATAAACAAAAACCAACATTTGCAAAAATACCAAAATTCAATACTTAAGTGTCAAAATGGAAATTAACTATTTAAAACTTCTTGTTTCAAAACTTGAAATTTAAAAGGTCTATTATTGAATTAAAATTTGCCCCGCTCGTTGCCTTGCCCTGCCAAGCTCCTTAACCTGAAAGGTTGGGAAAATAGTGGGGTGAGCATAACGAATTATACTCAGTGGAGATACAGCAATCAGTCCAAATTAAATCAAAATATGCAATCAAGTGGTGAACATAATATCCATACAACATACTATAGAATTGTGTACTGTGGGCATTCCCAAGGACCCAATTTCGATCCCGAACCTATTTACGGTCCCTGACAACATGGCATAAGCTTAGCAAATTTTAGCACTGTGAGCATTCCCAAGGACCCGATTTCGATCCCGGACCTATTTACGGTCCCTGGCAACATTTTCATATGTATAAACATCATATCACAATCAAAATCACACATCGAGAATTAACATGGACAAATAACCACAATTGCTTAAAAGTAAACCCCACCTCGAAGTCTTGAAAGTTTTCTGGGAAATTGAACAATTGAAATGTTACCGTGCTTCACACTTTGCCCGCGAACTCGTCTAGCAAGAACAAAATTAATTTAATTTAAGATACTAAGTTTAAATTAAGACTTTAAACTTTAGGGACTTAATTGAAAAGATATTGAAACTTAAATTTAAATGTTTGAAAGCTGAAAATAAACTTTTTGAAATTCAATGGGCTGATTTAAAAGTTATTAAAACATAGGGGTTGAATTAAACAATTTATAAAACTTTGGAAATTGAAATAACAACCTTTTAAAATACTTATGGAAATTTTGGGCTAAAATAATAACTTTTTAAAAGGCTGGGCTTAAGGAGGTAAATTCCCAAAAAAAACAAAATATACAAAACCTATCTCTAATCTCTCTCACTCACTCACGCGACGGAGGGCAGGGAGGAGAGGAGAAAAGCTGGCGACGGCCGTGAGGCGAACTCCGGTCAAAGGCAGCTGTCGCCGTCGCGAGGTAGCGCCGGTGGGTAGGGGTCGACCGGGTTGATTGGGTGTCCTTTTGGGCGTCGACCGAGGCCAAACCGAGGCTAGGAGGCGTGAAATTTCTTGGGTTTTCCGGTGGAAAGTCCGGCCGAACGTGCGTGGGGTCGAGGTAAGTGTATGGGTATTGTGTTTTCTTGATTTTGTGGTTGCTTGGGGTTGATTTTGGATGAGATGGAGGCGGTCGATGGTGTTGTAGGCGGCGGGTTGGTGGCGGCTTGTTGGTGGTTCGATTTTTTGGTGGCGGGTCGACTGGATTGATGGTTGAATTGTGGGTGAATGAAGGCGGCGGTTTGGTTGAACCTACTTGCAGTGAAAACGGGATGGAATTGGTAAGTTTGAATTCGGTTTTGACATGGGTGACATGGTGATGAATCTTTCAAATTTTTCAGTTGCTAATTGATCAAAATTGAAGGGAGATGGAATGTGGATTCTTACCAATTTCTGTGGTGTTGAGAGGAGGCCGTGTAATTGGAGTTACTGTAGGTGCTGCCAGACGTGATGAAGGTGAAAGAATAGTGAATATAGGGCACGTAAATCGAGGTAGTAAATTGGGCCAAGAGTTTGTATTGGAAAACAATTCTTTGGCTAATAGGATTTAATAAAATTGGATTAAAAACTAAAATTTGGAATTAATAAAATAAAATTTGGGCTAAACGAAAATTGGACATTAAATAGAATATCGAACATTAAAATTGAATTCAAATCGATAAGAATTTGATACTTTTTAAAATTGTTCGAAATTGGATTCGATAAATAAATATTGAAATTTTAAGATTAAAATCGTTTTTGAAATCCTTAAATTAATTGTTTTTGCTAGACAATTCGACGAACGTAAAATAAATTCTAAATTCTGACGGAATGTCGTAGCGATATAATTTAAATTATGAAATTTGTATTTTGAAAATTCGGGTCGCTACAGTAACTTTTAAGTAACTTTTTAGTCTTAAAGCACGTGGCAGATGTGTGTCTTGTATTTTGTTGGAGACTAGACTAGACTTTTTCTTTTATAAATATCTAAATTCTTTCACATATGCGTGTAGCTATAAACGTATTTCTAGATATAAATATACATTTTTTTGAATTTATAGTTTGATTTTTGATGAAATATTTCTCTGGCAATTATTTTCTTTTTTATTTGTTCGATGGTATGAATATGTAATCGCATAGCTAGATATCTACATACTTGTTGAATTTCTATTTTGACTTGTGATGAAATGATGCTATGGGAATTATTTTGTCCATTATTTGTTAGATAGTTTAAATTTAAGTGATGATTTTGGTAAATAAATTTGTATATGTTGCTGACCTTTTTATTAAGGCTGTTATGTTGGATCCATGGTTTTATTGATATTTGAAAGCCTTTGTGTATATCCGATGTGGAAGTTAGTTGAAATTTGAACTTTGATAACTTACATTGCCAAAAATTATATCTTAATCTGAGTCGAGATTCTTGTTTTATCATCCAACCAAAGATGTATCTTATTCATTTTTGTAGTCTTTTTCAATGACGGACCCATATGGGGTCAATTGACGTCACAATTATTTATTTATTTATTTTTATAAATCTGTGTACAAGCCCATTTTTTTTTTAATCCGTGTACAACAAATTACAAAACCTTGCCCATTAACAAGCCCAAGCCCAATTGCACAGGCTCCGTTTCTTCTCCTTAACTTGTCTTGTCCAATTCTAATATTTCAATCCAAGTGCAGTGACCAAGTCCAATCCATTACCATTTTCGGTTTGCCGGTTTGCCCTAAACCCCCACACCCAGGCGCCGTTTCTCTGTATTTCTTCCCTTCTCTTCGGTGTGAACATCAGATTTCATCAATTCTCCGGCTGCTCATAGCTAGACAGTAAGTAATTTTATTGAATTGTTTTGTGAATAGAAATTTGTTTTCTTGGATTTTAGCAATTTTCCGGCGTTATTTTCTTGGATTTGAAGGATTGAAGGACAGAGCAACTTTAAGAGAGAGAAAAAGAGCGTGAACTGTGAAGTATTAAAATTTATGAGGAGAAAACTTGGTTATGATGTAGCCGTTAGGTATAAAAAGATTTTTGAGTCTAAAGATGCGGCGTCCTCTTGGTGTATTTATAGCTACAGGGGAAATTATTTTTCTTTTCTTTTCTTTTTTTCCTGTATGGTCTCCTTCCTTGGACTCAATTGCATATTGTTGTTGTTTTTCAATAAATAGTCAGTCGTTAACTTGCCTATGGGGGTATATGTTCCTGATTAGTCTCCTTTGTATTTCAATTTTTGACCCCACAACATCCAACGTCTGGCTTCTTCCCTGGTCTTTTTTTTTTTTTTTTTTCCTTTCAATTTTATACATTTGTTCTTATATCTGGTTTTGACAGCAATATAATGTGTTCTAATTATTTGTTCAGGACCTCGACATCTCTAAGATACTCTGATGGGAAGAATGAATAAGAACCGTTGGGATAAATTTGGGAGTAATTGCAGGTCGTGTTGTTTGAAGGCTTGGACTGTTAAAATACCAAGCTCAATTCATGAAGAATAAGCAGCAGCCAATTTCAACTAATAAGAATTTGGATCAGCAGGAAGAAGGCCACGATTTGGAGGATACCAACGTGAGTGATGACAGGGGATAGAAGGATTCTGTTAATGGAGCAAATGGGACCCCTTTTCTGTTAGAATAATTATGGTTACACAATCTGTTTTTTTCTGTAGCCAACCATTTTATTTTGTGTACAGAAATAGCATAGATTTTTTCTCCTTCTAGATTCTTCTCACGTATGTATATATATACCTCATAGTGCCGTACAAGAAATTCAATTGAATCATTCTAATCAAATAGATCTTTATCATCTCTGTCATTCTATAGTTTTCATTTGGTTTGATATTTTATACGGACGAGAGTTCGGTCATGTATGGAACCTTGGACGAAATCTGTGTGTAATAACTGCTCGCATTTTAGGAGGACGGATTTATCGGGAAGGCTTTTCGCACAGGTTAAAAAGAGAAATTTGAAGAGAAAGGAGGATGATGATGGTGAGCTCACTGAGCTGGAGGACACAAAGGATGAAGAATGCGATGACACTGAGGTTCCGGTTTCAAAATTTACTGGTAAAAAGAAAGGTGGAAGTAATAATGCATTGAGGGCTTCAAATTTTGAAGCATTCAAGGAGGATGATGATGGTGAGCTCACTGAGCTGGAGGACACAAAGGATGAAGAATGCAATGAAACTGAGGTTCCGGTTTCAAAATTTACTGGTAAAAAGAAAGGTGGAAGTAATAATGCATTGAGTGCTTCAAATTTTGGCTTACTTGGAGAAGGAAATGATGAGGATAAAGAAGATTCAGAAATAACAAAGAGAATGTTGATTATGAAAAATCAGGATAATGAAGTAGCAGGTTTTGCCCCTTCCGAGAAGCAAATTACTGAGCTTCTTAAAGCTGGAAAGGACAAGAGAGCACTGAAAGTGGCCAAGAGGAAGTTGGGCACCCAGAAGAGAGCAAAGAAGCGTGAAGAGACGGCATTTGTTCTCCGGAAGATGAGGTGTATGACAGTAATATACAGTGTTAATATAAACATACTAAATTGTTAAACACTAAAGTTTTTATTCGTGCTGTTTCGATGGACTTGAGCCTAACTTCTGTTGCTTAGTGGATATCTAGTTTTATGATTATTGATTTTGTTCATCTGTATTTTGGCATTAAATAGTTAAATTCATCCCTTTGCTGTGTGCGTGCTCACAAATTGATTGAATTTGAACCTACAGGGCTGATGGAGGTGGAGAAAAGAAGTAAACTGCTACACTTGGATTTCTTAGTGGAGTTTCGCGGTTTACAACATATCAGAGGAAAGATTTGAGTTGTTTAGCCCCTTTATTTAATTAAACTGGAGATTGTAATTTTGATTTGACCATTTGGAGAAGTTTTTTGATGAGACTTGTTTTTTATTTAAGGTTTTGCTAACCATATTGTTTTTACTTCATATTCATCGGCGATCCAAGAGTTACAAGCAGTGCGGAGTACCACTAGTATCATTATTGTTATTATTTGCATTTGATCGTAACTTATCCTATCATTGCTAGGACAAGTCCTTTAGGATAAATGTTCAATGTTGCATTCATGTTTCTGAGCTGTTAGTATATCAAGTTACGAGTAATGCTCCCTTCCCCGAATCGGGGAAGAGAGCATTTTCCCGAACGGGAAAATTGGCCTGTGGCCTTAATTTTTTTTTATTTTTTTATTTTTTTTCGCAATCCCATAATATTCTATACCTAATTGTAAAAAAATTTATCCCTTTAGATGACAATTTTCATATAAAACAAAGTCAAATGAGCACAAAAATTTTCATATAAAACAAATCCAAACGAGCACGAAATTTTTCGTGTTCGTTTGATTTTGTTTTATATATGGAAATTGTCATGTAAATGGATAAATTTTTTTACAATTGGGTATAGAATATTCTGGGATTGCCAAAAAAAAAATTTCAAAAAAATAAAAAATAAAAAAATTTAGGGTGCGTTCTCTTTGTCGTTTTGGGGCCGTTTTCTGTTTTCTGTTTTTCAAAACGACGAAAATGCGTTCTCTTTGCCGTTTTCGAAAACGAATTTTGCAAAACACAAAAAAAAAAAATTTCACACAAAACACAAAACGGGTTTTTTCCGTTTTGGGCGTTTTCAGTTAAAAAATCACGAAAAATTTCCAAAACGCCAAAACAAATACTGTAGCTTCAAATTTTTCACTCCCCCCATTTTTTTCAATCGCGACTTCTCTCCCTTCCCTCTTCCACTCTTCCTTCTCTCCATCCCTCTTAGTCCCTGAACTTTGACTTTCTTCATTTCGATAGTTTTAGAAAATAGGAAGGGTTCAAATAAGAGCAAAAATTCAAAAATGAGTTATGTCTATGAAATATAATGAATGAATATATTAACACCCCCCTATTATTCATCTAGAATAAAATCATCTTAATAAAAATTTTTCACAAATTTATATGTTATTTTAATATATGAAAATATATTTCATGATTCAAAGATATTTCAAAATTCAAAGAAATTTCAGGTTTATAATATATATTTAATAATATATTAACATTAAACAATTAAAATTAATTGAATAATCAGATTTTTTGAATAAAATATTATGAAATAATATATTATAAAAAAGACAGCAAAGAAAACGCGTTTTCTGTTTTCTGTTTTTAGAAATTATTTTTCAAAATGACAAAGAGAACGCATTTTCAGTAATTTCAAAACAGACACCCAAAACACAAAACACAAAACGAATTTCAAAACTCAAAACACAAAACAGAAACACGAAGAGAACGCACTCTTAGGTCTCAGGCTAATTTTTCCATTCTGGAAAATGCTCTCTTCCGTGATTCGGGGAAGAGAGCATTACTCATCAAGTTACATGCTCCTTTTTCAGAGTAATGCTATTTATTTAGGATTTAGGTGGCATTAAAATGACAGGTACACTTAAATTGCTGTGTGAAGTTCATAACAATGGTTGACGAAACAATAACTTGTGTTGATCCTCTTGTTCTCTATCTTTCAAACTGGAAACAGGTCTAGCAATTGGTCCTAACAACGACAGAATATTAAAGTCCTTGTTTGGTAGACATTTTTTTTAAAATGCATTTTTCTCTCTTCTTTTCAATCACACATTTTTTAATAAAATAATATTACACGTAAATCTAAAATTTTTCCTTAATTTTTAAATACACATTCTCCATCAATCAACTATTTAAAAATGCATTTTTCTCTCCAAAAATGACTATCAAACAGGGACAGAGATTTTTTAAAGTAGAAATTTTAGACAAGTTCTTCAACCCTTGTTTGAACCCCCCCCCCCCCCCCCCCGGCAATTATAGCCCCCCCCCTTTTTTTTCACATCAAAAATACATTCTTCAATAGTGTGATTTGACCTTCACATATTCTTTAATAAAATAATATTACACGCAAATTTAAATTTTATTTTATTTTTTAATTACACATTTCTCATCAATACACTATTAAATTTTTTTTATTTTTTTTATTGTTTTTGGGGGGCAAGAATGGGGCTTAAATATGATTTTTGTAAGAGAATCTCCGATGTTAACACAAATTGTTTAAAAATAAAATATAATTGTGAGTTGTGCAAAATAGAAATTATCTGAAAGAATCTCTGTCCAATGATATTCGATGATAATGTGTCTAAATTGATTGATTTCCGTACGTAGAATTGCTTTCGTTAAAATAAAACTAATTTATATTATAAATTATAGTTAGTTGATTGAAACTAAATTACATATACCATATATGCACGCTACATTCTATATGCATTCTTTTACGATTTTCTGATAGGGGATAATTTGAATTCCTATTCCAATTCCAATTCATAGAACGAAAAATCTACACAATTCAGAATACCCTAGAAGGGGAACTGGAGGCCCTTTACAGTGCCCTTCCAATGGCTCTAATCCAATCTTGCAATCGATGACTAGGATTACCTCTTGGACGTCCACACGCTTTTCCCTTCCATAAGAAAAAATTGCACTTTCACTTAATCGTGCTAGGGCTTGAATTCAATCGCCATCATTTGTGTCACTTGAGCTTATAATTGTAATTATGAAATGTAGGGAGTCTTATACACTTAACTGGAGAAGATAGAGAAAAATGAATTACTACGTGTTGGAGGTTCTATTAGTTTTTATTTTCCTTACAAGGGATATGTGTCATCTCACTTAACGTCCTGGATGTAAGAGAGCTTGGGGGTTCTCCAAGAATATAGTAATGTTGAGCTTCGGTTTGCCTTCAATAATCGGAGGCCATATGGGCTAGCCTCGTAGGAACAAGGACATAGAGCTTGCCTTGTCGCTAATGAGAACTGTGAGTTATCCTTGAAGCAAGAGGGCTGATGGTCCCTTGGCTCTTCTTCAACACGTGTGAGGGCTTAGAGCTGCATTTGACAGTGCGACGACTCAGAGCCTGCCTAGAAATCAAGTAACTACGAGCTAGCCTCGAGATGTGAGTACTAATAGGCTCGACTTAAATAATTGGAGCTATCCTCGAGTGAGCAACAACTTAGAGCTTGCCTCGATAATCATGTAAAAATAAAAATTGGCTATTAATGTGTAATTAAGGGTTAAAATATGTTAACAACAGTGAATTTGAGATCCAAGTTCTTTTCATAATTTGATTACAGTCCCAGAGTTCATTACTTTTAATTTTGGTTATTTTAGTTAATTAGATAAAACCAAAATTCCTTATTTTAGTTCTTCTTCTTCTTCTATTTTGTTTTCATTTTTTTTGTTGGTGGTAGGGAGGTTTGGTATCAAAATCATCAACCGAGGCAGGAATATGAAAGACAGTCGGAGACAGAATTCAAAACAAATCGTTGAGCCATAGAAGTGGCACATGCGGCAATTATAGCGATTCTTTTATCTGCGACATGGCCACGAAAATATAGGGGATCAAGTGAGTTTGTTAAGAGTTAATCTTCTCATTTTTCTTAATACATCCAGCTGTGTTAATCATCCTTGCTGTATACATTCTGTTGCTGAGCTAATCATCATTGCTGTATAAATTCTTTTGCACCAGATTTTCTGTTGATTCAGTTGGTAGTGGATTCAAAGGCTCATCCAACATTTAAGGGAATTGCTCCAGCTGTAGTATATTCTGAAATGCTCTTTGTATTTGTTTTCCTTCAGTCTGAAAAGTGTATATATACATGTAGCTATGTATTGAAAATTACAGCGAAGAATCATTCCAATTCTACTGAGTTGGGATAGTAACCCCATAAAATCAGCCTTGAAATTTCAAACTTAATAATAAGTCTCATGGATACCTCATGACGTGTATAATTCAACCTCGTACAAATAATTATAGTCAAGTAACTGATTTGTAGTTATCTTATGCAAAATTTCCATGGAGACCGGATCATACATTTAGCCGACATTTGGGAAGTTTATAAACAAGGTCAAACAATTTTTTATCCACACATTTAGGGGGGTGTATTCAATTGAGACTTTTAAAGACTTTGGTGGATTTTTTTTAAGTGATGACTTTCGTGGATTTTTCATAAATTTGCATAGAATTAATGGAAGTTTTTTGTAGACTTCTGTAGACTTTTATTTTAAAACTTTTGTAGAATTCAAAAGACTTTTAAAGACTTTCATTTGAAGTAGAATTCACGTGGATCCTGTAGTTTCCACAATTTTCGTTCTACTTCCCCTCTTTTCCTCATATAATTAAAAAATATTTTTAAAATAATAAAAATTTAAGATATTAATTAAATAAATAATAATCAAAAGTATACATATATATATATATATATATATATATGGATAATTAATAAATTTAATATTCAATATTATTAATATAATATACTTTTAAAAATAAATAAAAATCAATATATTTTTATTTAATTATAAATTTATCATATAAAAATTTATAATTTAATAAAAAAGGTATATATTTTTCACAAAAAAAAAAAAAAAATGAATGAAAAAAGTTACAAGAATCCAATTTAATTTTTTCATAGAAAATGGAGATAAACGATAAAAGAGAAGGAAAGAGAATCAATAAAAAAAAAAATTAATTTTAATCATACATCTAATGTTCGTAGAGAGAAAAAAGGAAAGAAATATTGAATATATATATTTTTTTAAAAGTCTCCCAAAATCTCGTGATTAATGAGAGACAATTTTTAAGAATTTATATGAGTACTTTCTGCTTAAAAGTTAGTACTTAAAAGTCTCTCAAAGTCATTAAAATTTGAATACCCCAAAATTTATAGAGACTTCTAAAAAGTTTTAATTGAATACACAGAGATTTTTAGAGACTTTTTAAAAATTTATAGAAGTCTCAATTGAATACACCATAACTTTTAGAGAGTCTCTAAAAGTCTACATTGAATACACCTAAACTTTTTAAATCCCAAAAAATCATTAAAAGTCTCAATTGAATACACCCCCCTTAATGATATCCACAAATAAAATTCATTTTTCTACTACAAATTTTTTTTTTTGGTTGATAGAAACTACATAAACACTTCTTAAATATAATCTTAATTTCTTGTACATAATAATTAAGTAATTACCACGTTGTGACATTTCCATTATTCTGTTTTCTCAAGTTTTATTAATGTAGCATTCAACCATGTATTAATATTACTGAAAGACACATCATAATCATTTATGATGCATTGACACAGACATGTATGTCCGACATGATACGTATAGAATTCATCGACATGCGATTTTAAAAAAAGTACCGACACGACATGTCACCGACACGACATGTCACCGACATGTTAATTAAATTCTTCAAAATTCTTCATTTATATTGTATAAAATTAGTTTTATACTTATTATTAATATTTTTTATTAAAACTTTTTAAATATGAATAGCTATTTGCTATTTACTAATAATTTTTAGGTGAAAATATATAATATTTTAATAAAAAAAAAAAAATCACAATAAAGTGTCCAAGGAGTGTCGGTGTTCGACACGCATCCTCTAGTTGAAATGTCTGTGCTACATAGATAATCATCTTCAACAAAAGTTTCCTTCATATCAACAAGAAGAAAGAAATTAAAACAGTTCTCATCTTAAGCTATAGAGGATTAAAATTACTTTCAACTTTGATTGGAAATATTATGCATACATTAACATCAAACTTATAGAGAGAATACTATTCCCTCTTAAGATGTGCACAAGCAAGCCAGAAAGGCTTGTTTCAGCTTAAGGTGAATTTCAAGTACATACATACATATTATCTGTACCAACTTCAAAAACTGAAATTAACTAAATTGGAACTGTCCTAATTTCACTACCACTTCGTGGCTTCATTTCTGCATCAGTCCCATTGTCATCCTCATTCTCCTGTGACATTTCCTCTAGTGATTTACCCTTCGACTCGGGCACCAAGAAAGTGAACAACATTCCAAGGAAGTTGACACAGCCAAGAACAATAAGGGCGTTCCTAAAGCCAATACCAGGAGGGTATCCAGCATCAGTCTTGTTTGGATCAGTAGGCTGAGCAGCATACAAAAATCCAAACGCCCCAACAATGGCTCCAGCCTTGCCAGCAGCTGCTGATATACCGTGACACGTGGACCTTAACCTTGCTGGGAAAATTTCAGCCGGGACAACAAATGTCGTGGCATTGGGCCCAAAATTGGCGAAGAAGAACGTAAGTGAGTACATAATCACGAATCCAATTCGGTTCTCTCTGTGTGTCCAGTGCTTATAAGGAATAGCCAAGGCAAACATAAACACTGTCATGAAGAAGAATCCCATTAACTGAATTGCAAATCTTCCAATTTTATCAATGAATGCTACTGTAAACCAGTAGCCTGGTACAGTACTGCAGAGGGCAATAAGAGTTTGAGCCCTTGCAATTCGGTAAACTTCTTCGAGTGCATTCATTGTTTTGGCAGCGGGAATCCATCCAATTGAAGTGAAAATATCCTTCTGGAAAAGATTCTGACTGTAGAAGGCAATGTCCAGCAAGAACCATGTACTTGTCGTTCCAAGCAAGTGAAGTCCATGGCGTCGGAGAAATTCTTTAGTAAACAAGCCGAAATCATTCTCTTTCTCCTGAGAAAGCCTCTCGACCTTTTCAGGTTCTGCCTCGAGTTCAACTTGCAATACTTTGGACATATCAGAAGCGGCCTGTTTGGCATTCTTGGCAACCAATGCTGTATAACGTGCTGTTTCAGGCATCCTCATACGCCAGTAGTATGTGAGTGCGGCTGGAAGTGCACCGAACATTAAAATTATGCGCCAAACATAATCAGCTTCTGGGACAGTTGAAGCAAAAGCATTATCTTGATATGCAGGGGCAGGATATCCGGCCTTAAATGATGTAGACACAATGATTGCTACCATTCCACCAGCCAAAATTCCAAAACCTTGCATTGCAAAAACTGCAGCAATAAACGCTCCACGAGTCTTCTTGTTGGCATACTCAGACATGATTGTGGCAGATAGCGGGTAGTCACCGCCAATGCCAAAGCCCAGCCAGAAGCGGAAGAAGCAAAGAGTAGCCATAACACCCTTCGGTTGATTCCCAAACGACAGGGCAGAACCAATTGAGCAAATGACCATAAGCATAAGGGTCATGCCGTAGACCTTTTTCCTACCCAATTTATCACCAAGCCACCCAAAGAAGAGTTGGCCTGCAAGCGTACCACAAAAGGCAACGCCATTGACAGCAGCAGCAACATTTGGAGGCAAAGTTCCCGGCTTTTCAGCCCCCTCATGGTGGTAGTAGATGCGGCCGAGCAATTTGGTTACCAGAGAAATACAGAAGAGATCATAAGCATCTGTGAAAAATCCCATCCCAGCAATCACAATTGCAGTGAAGTGGTACAACTGTGTTTTGGCTACATCAAGTGCATTAAGAACTTGCAATTGCTCCTTAGCCATGACTACTTCTCAATCTTGAATTCAATTCTACCAAATTTCGTTAACTCCTTTACTCTGGAAACCTAACAATAGAAAGAATTATTAGTACTAAACAAGAAGATACGTGCTGATTACAGCAGGCTTAAATGTTAAGGTACAATTGAAACTTCCAAGAAGTAGGCCTTATTTTAATGATCCTGGCACCTACTATGGGTCAAAATTGGTGAACTAATCTGTGGACCTTTAATGACTATGATGTATTAAATATGACAACCCAAGGTGAACATGTGAAAGCAGTAAATGAATTCATACCACGAGTCAACGAGGTGTAAATTAAAATGTTATTTTTAATAATTGCAGTGTTAATATCAGCTGTTGCTTATAGTAGACAAATACAAGTTCATAAATAATCCCTGTTGATATTTAATATAGTTTTTATTCACAGACCACTTATTCGACTATTCACAAGTCATCTCAATTCTCAACCTTCAATTTGTGGAAACCACATCGCAACCTTCCTATTTCGTGGCTCATAAAAAAACAAAAAGAAAATCATACTTAATTTACTATTGTGCTAAATGTATATAATAGGCTTACATAATGATTTGCATTTACATGATTCGGTGAGACATTATCGGGTCAGAATTTCTTCAACTATAAAAAAAACTTTACTACTCTCTTTTTGATACCTTATCTATATGTATATCATTACGTAATTACTTATGTACAACTAGCATTATTCCCAAAGTGATAACGGTTGTGCTACGTGCATATAATGGTTTACATAAGGTGAGATATGATGGGTTAGAATTTTTTCAACCAAAAAAATAAAATAAAATTCACACTCTCTTTTTGATGCATGTAAACCATTTCGAAACTCCTTTTCCTACAAGTAGCATTATCGAAGTGATAAATGTATAAAATTTCGCAAGAAAGAAAGAATTATGCATTTAGCATAACCTTTCTTCACAGGCAAAATTTAAATTCACGATTTATATTAAGTATGCAATATATACTTCGTAAAAAGAACCAATTAATGTAATAAACATGATAAAGCTGAATTTCACTATTTGGCGTAAAAAAAACCCCTTTCCCAGAATTGGAATTTTAGGTTCATTTCATTCCACCCCCTCCCAACCTGCATCTTCTAACTTCAACATATAAATGAATGTATAGTATATATCTGTACATAAATGCAATATACATTACATACCTCAGCTTGGCAGAATTCTTCAGAAATTTTCTGGTAGAAAGCTATAGAGATATTGTAGTGAAATAAAGAAATATAATTAAAAAGTTCTAACTTCTCTCAAAATAAGGGCTTTGAGATGAGTAAGAAGAGAGTGCAGAGGGATGAAGGGGCAGTCGGGTATTTAAAGCCAATGGAGCGGAGGCTCTTAAACGTGTACGTATGGACTCACTGGATGAGGGCCTACCAGAATGGAGTAGATGAATGGCAGAATGCCCTTGAACTGATTATGAACTGGTTTCTCTTACCGTCACTTATGGTTAAGAATTATGCTATGTGTACACCTCATGGTGTACACAATTATGCTATGGTTAAGAATAGATATAAAATGATATGTCAATGAATCATTGATGAACAACAGGTTAGACAGTTAATTTTAGACGGCAGATCTCAATTCTTGATATTTTACTCGTGTTTGAGCCCTTTTTTTCGAAAAATAGTATTTGGAATAATGTTTTTTTTGTAGGATGTGTGGTTGAAAAAGAAAGAATTTTTTTCGATTTACGTGTAGTGTTATTTTATGAAAGATTGTGTGATTAAAAGTAGGAGAGAGAGAACAATATATGATAGGAAAAGGGAACCAAACAAAGTCTCTGTCAACGTTGTATTTCTTGATAATTTGTTTCTATTTTCTTTTATATATTTTGTAAATTAATGTTGGGTGGACTCTACAACTGTTCCATGATTAGATTCTAAAAATAAGTTTTATTTCCAATGTAGTATGGATGAAAAATAAATTTAAAAAGTGGTAAATAGTATTATACGTCATCATGATAGATACGTACACAAAAGGGAATTTATCTTGCCATTTATGGAGGGTGGGTATGGGCTATATGTAAAAGTTAAAATGTTCACGTTAAGAAATTTTTTAATAGGATAGTCTCGTGTGCACACGTGATAAGATTAAAATTTAAATCGTGATATCTCGAACGTTGAACTACTTAAATCACAATGTTTCAATATTTGAGATGATAAGAGAGACAAATAAGTGGATGGTAGGATCCACTTGAATGTCGATATATTGTGATTTGAATAAATTGAAATTTAAAGTATTATAATTTAAATAATTGATCCTATCAAGTGTCCATATACAAATATCTTATCGGAGACTTTCTCACATGTTACGATTGGGAACACCCCTAATCCACACCCCCCAAAAGTTCCATTCTTAACTACATAAGAAAATGTCTCGGTGCTTATTTATTTTTGAAGAGCATCCTGTATTAGAGAACACTTTTAAATCTAAAGAGTACATTTTTTAAACACTAATCAATCTTTATTTTTAGCTATTTATTTCACTTTTTCTAACAATAATTTATTATTTTTTCCCTCATTTTATGATAAATATATTTTTTGAATAGTACTATTTAGCACTAATGATGTTAGAACATTAATTAAGATGGACACACATGATATGATACGTTCAATTAAATGAATCATGTGGCATTACATTTAAGTGAATCTATTATCCAATTCAATGCAGTTGCCAACTAAACTGGTGGTTGATTTCAGTGATGTTGAATAGCATTACTCATATTTTTTTGGATGCAAATAGTTAAAGTATTCAAATATTATTTGAATAATTTAGTATACCCGGCATTTAAAATTGTACCTTATTAAATGCAATCATTATAAAATATTAAAGAGAATGAGTTTAACTCTTCAAATATAAATGATCAAAATCACATTTTATTCTAAAATGTTAAATTAAAGAGTCTATTAGCACTTAATTTAAATACTCTAAAATCCAACTTCTTATTGTCTTGTGGTTTTAATCACATCTAAGCAAACGGTGTTCCTCGCATGTAAGCATTGTGATTATGTATTGTGAGACATATTTTACTCTTTTATTATTATTAATAATAATATTCTTACGGCCAATGTTTCCCAATAAATTACACTCGTATAAATACCATTTGTTATATTTATACTATTAGCATGATACGGTCGTAGTATACTTTGTTCGCTCCTCTTTTTTACTCGAGAAAATAAGTTAGTATATGTTATATCTTTGCCTATGTGGTCTGCCAAATGGCTTCCAACTAAATGCCTCGAAACATCAATTTTTTTCTAGATGTTGGAGCACATCCTTAATACCTAGTTTACAATAACCTCCAAGACAACATAACTCCATGTAAACCTACTATTTTTCCTCCTAACGAGGTGATTTCAATGTAATGTCCTGACTGACTATGACCCTAAGTCTGACATGTAAGTTAAAAAGTAACCTTTATGCATTGTGTGATTGATGTAGCCGCTACTGCAGTGTGTTGTCACATCAACCACTTGTCATAGAGATCTCTAGCCAATATCGTTAGATGGGCATTCGGATACACTTCTTTTTGTTAGTGTTCGAAGCCTAGTTTCTTAAAACAACTATAATTTGACTTTTTGAGCTAAATTTGATGTGATTGATATGATATTTCTGCAAGGGTGATTGTGAGTCATATCTCCTCTTTCTTAAAATAGATAAAATTAATAGCATTTCGATAAGAGAGCGGTGCATATGGATATTTCCCAATCCCATGCTAGAGGCGGATAATACACAATGTGAAGAACCTCAAACTAGTCTCCGAAATCCATAAGCAAAAGTGTCGTAACAACTAGAAAATCCATATTGCGTGGACTTGAAATAGAGAAGAAAAATGGGGTCGTAACACTCGGTGTATAAGCAAGAGTGTCAGCAATCAAAGTCTATGATAGAGTGGATGATTTGCTAGAAATAGGACCCAAAATGAGACTCCTGGAGATAGGTAACATAACTAAGTGCCTAGAAATAGGCGCGAAAGAAGAATTGCATAGGCTGTAGCAAGAGAAAAATCTATGGGATTTCAACCATCACCACCTCCGCTTTTTTTGATGTCAGAATGGAGGCTAGATCTAGCGAGCCAGCTAGGAAGGATGACGATGTTGATGATTCTCCTTTCTTCATAGAGATCAACACCGAGCTCCCTCATAACTTCAACATGCTTAAGATCTTGCCTTACCACGGCAAGGGTGACCATAAGGAGAATATTGATGTCTACAAGACTCGTATGTACTTAAGGAAAGCAAGCCCGATGATGAAGTGCAAAGCCTTTCACCTTTCACCTAACAACAACAACTTATGTTGCAGCACATAATATTAAATGATAAGTCCAATTAGATTTGATGTTATCGAATATATTTAATTGGACCTACTATGTATTGTCACATAGGTGGATGTTTTAGCATCAGTAATGTTTACTCTTTCAATTTATCTCTTTGTGTCAATTTACTTCCATGCACACGTCGTTAAGTGAATTGTGAAAGATGCTGAAATTAAGTACTGGTGCTCGATCAAGAGCCCCACACGGGATAACAAGAAGATTATAATGAGAACGGTAATTAGCAATAACTAATCCTAATTAGTCAAATAATATGAACATTTGACATTAATGTGAATACAATTACTTAGTACACTATAATTTCCGAGATACTTTTCTCACATACTAATCACAGTTAAATCCATGATTTCGTTCGTCGGCTGTTTTGGTATCCACTTGTGTACTGAACTAGAAAAAGTGTGGACAGAAAAATTTTAAGAATAAATTTTACATTGACGTCCCGCCGAATACACGGACATTGATTAATCAAATCAAGAGTAAATTATTGAATATATATATTATTTTGTATCAATAAGTGGGCCCCATACATTGGATCATTCTACGTGGGTCCCACTAAAATCGGCTTGAATAAATAAGTCAAGGTCGATGGCCGTATCGGTTGTGAACAAAGAAATAAAAAAAAGGCATTACTAGTTGGCCTCATAATGTGACAAAAGAAAACGCGTAGTCCGTAGAGATGGAGAATCCAATTTTGTTTTTATTTAATAATAATTGTAATATTTTGACCCTAAATATCTAAATTCGTTGGTATCTAAAACACCATACAGTTAATGCCAAAAGGAAAATACAAGGGGAAACGTGAGGAGGGAAGAAAAAGTTAAAAAAAAGTTGGGAATTATTAGTCAAATTATTTGGAAATTACGTGTTTATTAAGTATTAACAAACATTCTCCATCTTGTTGAAATTTTTTTGTTACGAGATTGAGAAGGAACAATTAAAAGCATTGTTCTAAAAGACGCGTCTAGGCAATGTACTGGTGATGCGTGGTGAAAACGCCAAGTCAAGTAGTTTAACGCCTTGTTTAGCGGTCAATAACAATCGGTTTAATAAGCGCTTAGGCATGATTATGCACGCCTAGGCGTGCGTTATTATTAATATTTTTTTTTTTTTTACAATTTTTTTAAGTTAAAACTTAAGGGCTGATTTCTTCACTTCGTCTGCCCTAAATTCAAAACAACCCCTTGAAGTCTTAAACAAATGAAAACTTTCAAAAATTCCTATCTATTTATCATTTAGTATTTACATTTGAAAGTTATCCTCTTGTTGGAAACTTTGAAAAAATATATAAAGTTTCTATAAATCTATTTTAAATGTTTGGTAGATATTATTTTTAATTATTAAATAATTTTTTGATTTATTAAAAATTAAAATAATATTAAAATAAGAAAACATATTTTTACATTCATGCATCGCCACTCATTACGTTTTTTATAACACTAATTAGTGATTAAAAGAGTGATATTAATCGGTGACATTGTAATTTTTTTCTTACTCTAAATGTCATATTCTTGGTGTTCAATCAAATATTGGTTTGATGTTCTTGTTCGGGCATTGGAAAGACGGACATTTCAAAAGTACTGACGGAGTTTATTTTTAACTATTGTGGAACGATTATGGAAAAATAACAATAGCTGACATTGTCTCATATTTACAAATAAATTGGAATGGGCTAGTGAAGTTGGTGATTAACTTCATGTTCAAATAAAGTTGGGAACTAATGTCACTTTAAACCTTTGTTTGAGCCTCATTCCCGTCAAAAAATGAATCTTTGAAAAGTGTGTTAATGATAAATGTGTGATTAAAAAATAAAATAAAAAATATTTTAAATTTACGTGTAATATTAGAAGAATGTGTGATTAAAATGAGATCAAATCATTGTTGAAAAATATATTTTGATGGAAAAAATGGAGTTCAAATAGGGGCTAAACTTGCCTCCAGGGCACATCTTCAAGTGGTAAAAAAAGGAAGGTGGAGAAATTCAACTTTATTTGAAGCTGTCACGTCAAGAGTTCGAGTTTTGAAATATGAATTTGGCTATTGGGTAAGTGCAAGTGTACAGACAGTCTTTCACACTGTACCCTTGGAGGTATAACCAGCGATTTACCTCTTTTACTAAGGCTCAGAGTATGATAAGATGGGTGAGGACGTCAGTAATGAAACGTAATCCAAAAAAAAAAATAGGGGCTAAACTTGCAGGTTTAACACATTAGCGTTACTTCTATCATTAATTTTGCGAATTAATGTTGGAATGTTTAATACGCAAAAGTCACGTTATCTGTAATTAACATAGTTTCACAAATTCCCGTAGTTAAATCATTATGTCGGGAAAAAAAAAAAAAAAAAAAAGGGGGGGGGGGAGGGGGAGGGGGGGGGGGGGCGAGTTGGGGGGTGGGGTTTCTTTATGGATTCTTGCTCAATTTATTCATGACATTTGACTATGGAACAAGTGGAAGAAGCCATTAAGACAACCTATTATACCTATACATCACTAAAATGCTTCATGTGTTCAAATTGTTATGGGTAATAAACGAACCCAATTTTGATTGTTAACATTAAAATTTGAAGCTAAAAGCCCAAAACCTTTCTCGCATTATAGCAATGATTGTCTTGTAAAAATGAGGTTCTTACAAAGTTGATGCCAAACGACGTATATCCGCCACTCCCCACCATGGTTGGCGAATAGCAACAAGAAATTTAAGTGATGCACTTCCACAGTGGTAGGCAAAAAGCAACAAGATAATGTGATAATTTGGTCACTTAGTCAAAATCATCGAGAACTTTTTTTGATGCAATTGAAACTTAATTATTGCCTTGCTAGACCAAGTGTGATCACTCAAATATTAGGTCGGTTTTAGCGTTTTTGTTACCTAGAATTTCTATTTAAAACTTCGTCGTTTTATCACCTTGATTTATTATTAACCAAAATCGATGGTTCTTTCAAATTATTGTTGAATTTTCTATTAGACATTCACATAATCAACAAATTCTTCGTGCGGTTTAATTTGGTGCTTTTGCATGTTAAACACTCAATAATCTTTACTTAAGCTAGCATTTGAGTTCTTATTAAGCAAAGTTTTAAGACGTAAATACTTATTTAAATGGGGATCACAGCGTTTTATTTTCTCAAAAGAGATAAAGTCTTTGCTTGAAACCCATTTTCTAAAAATTCATTTTCAATCACATTCTCCAATAAAATAATTTTACGCGTAAATCGAAAATTTATCTTACTTTTTAACCACACATTCTTCAAAAATACTATTCAATAATACATCCCCCCCTCCCCCCCTTAAAAAATGGGGCTCAAACGTGGGTAAAATCAACCAGTTGAATTCTTAAGCCACGTATTGTCAAGAGAGTGTTTGTGCGAAGGATACATTAAGACATCCTAGTATACCTGAATAACAATAAAATACTTTTAAGTGCTTAAATTATTATCTGTAATTATCGAACCCATTTTTAAAGTTAAAACTGACGTTAGAACTCAGTTTCTAAATTGTTTTCATGAAAATATTTAACTAATAACCATAATGCTTTCTTTACCCAGAAGACAACATTATCTTCAAACCACGTTTATTGCCCAACTCCACCATGGTAGGTGGAGTCGTGGAGAGCAACAATGAAGTAATAAAAGCGCATTTATTAGACAAGTACGGTTTTCCTCGAGTGGATGGCACTGTATAACATGAAAGAAATTTTATCCGATTGTGTTTCATCGTGCCAAATATATATTCAATGGACCATGTGATGAGATTTCGGTTGGGGGAATCGCATGGAACTTGCGAAATGAATTTAAAACGTCGAGAAAGCTCAAATTCAAGTTGTAGACGATAGGATCTCAACCCGCAAATTATTGAACCAAGCAACCAAACAAGAACGAAACTTGAAAGACCTCTTGATTACAAAACTAACGAACCTCGATTTGCGAACGCCACAAAGGGTGCCTATTCATTTGATAAGTTCTAAATTTGAACGCCACAAATATATCAAAATATTTGATAAGTTTGAAAGTTCATTGAAGAACAATGGAGAGAAAAATCTCAATTTTTATAATGTCAAAAGTCTCTGTTTACAATGAAAAATAAACTTATTTATACTAAAACAATAAACCCTAATAAATATGAAAAATAGGATATCAAAGAGTTCCTAAAATAACAAACTTGCCAAAAATAAGAATTCTAACACAAATAAAATACTTTATGAAAAAAGAAGTTTCTTCTAATTATGGCATGTGCCAGATCATATCACCATGCTACGCAGCTATGAATACATAATTAAGTGTACATAGGGGTGTTCACTCTCTCACATGAGTGTGGACCCCACTTTAAATTATATAGGGTTGTTCACTCCCTCACCATGTTAGAGAGTGGACACTCATATGTACACTTAATTATGTACAACAAGTATTATCCATATTCAATATGCATGAGTTATTGAGGTTTAAAGTTTTACCATGCTTCTTTTGGAGTGAATTACCCAAATAGTCACTGAATTTTATATCATGCTTCCACAAAGTCACTGAACTTTAAAAATCATCAAACTCATCACTGAACTTTTCAAAATGTTTACACGGGGTCACTGAATTTTAAAAATCACTTCTTTCATCACTAAACTTTGTAAAAAATTCTCACGGAGTTGCTGAACTTTGCAAAAGGTTTCCTAGGAATCACTAATTTATTGATCTTTGGGAAACTTTTTGCAAAGTTTAGTGATGAATAAGAAGATTTTTTAAATTCAGTGACCCCGTGGAAACATTTTGGGAAGTTCAGTGATGAATTTGATGATTTTTAAAGTTCAGTGACCTTATGAAAGTATGGTGTAAAGTTCAGTAACTATTTGGGTAATTCACTCCTTCTTTCGTGAAACGTTTAGTATGTGTTTGATCCACATTATTTTTGAAGAATGTATTTTTAAATAGTAAATTGATGGAGAATGTGTAGTTAAAAATAAAGAATTTTTTTTTGAATTGTGTGTAACTATTATTTTAATAAAGAATATATGATTGAAAAGAAGAGAGAAAAAATTTGGAATCAACCAGAGGCTTATTCTAAACTTGTTTGCATGTCAATATGTTCGTATTTAAAATATTCACTAAATAAAAAAGAACATTCATTTTGACTGAAAATTGTAAATCTTAAAAATCTGATTTATGAGTTTGTGCCTTATATAAAGTAGTCATACCCCACAGGGAAAGATGAGAAGAAAATTGCAAGTAAATTGCCATAATGTCAGTATGATCAAGTTGTTGAATACATTCTTCTTGATAATGATGCGCTGGACTTTTTCGATAAGTTAAGAGCCTGTTTGTCTCTCATTATGAGAGAAATTATAAAGAAATTTTAAAATTTGTGTAATTTTATTGTTTAGAATATTTTATTGTGTAAATGTGTGGTGAAGAATGTTACTATATAATTTGCTACTTGTACAACTTTTTCTTACAACTTTTTCTTACAATTACTCACAGTGAATTTTTTTATTCACTGTGGGACCCCTTTCCATGTGAGTGGTTGTAAGAGAAAGTTGTACAAAAAAATTGTACAAGTAACATAATCCTTATCTCTAATTAGATATAGGGGAAGATAGCGATGTTTGAATTCCCCATTCTACTTCTATCAAACAGGAAATTTGAACCAAGTCAAACAAATACCCCCAAAAAACCTTGTCCCTATTCCCAATTATTTGACAATTTTTAGCCTACAAAATACTATAAATTCAATTTCTATTACAATTGGTAACATTTTAATGGTCAAAAAGTAGTTTAAAATACCCATCTTAGCATTCATAGATTCTTTGCTTTTTTTTTTTTTTGGATAATCCAAGTGTCCCAATTTTACCAGACTAAATCCTGGACCGCAAGTTTTTGGCCCCTCTTTAGCTTGCGGAGGGTAAATCGTGGGTTATGCCTTCCATGGATCTTCCAACCTTTGTTTTTACTCCTGGCCCAAACAAAATTTTTCTCACTGCAAACAAGATTTGAACTCTGCACACTTGAGTTGCAAGCCCACGCCAGCCTTTGGAGTCTTTGCTTTTTTAGATTTGTCAATAAGTGAAATATGGGTTGGAATTTAGTTTCACATATTTTGACAATTCAATTAATGAGGCAATGAAAGTAAGGAACGACAAGAAATGATTCATCGAGTTGACTTAGACTTTTTAAAAGTAGCACTTTCTTAATATATTTCACACAAGGTTATCAAAAAATACATATGAAAAAAGAAGAGAATTTGTTAAATTATTTATATTTTGTGCCCACTTTAGTCAAATTTCGAAAATATTTAAAACACTAGCAAAGAAAATTATCGTTTCAAAATGTGTTTGGAACGCATAAATGTACACCGTTAAATATTGAAGTCTATATTTACGTATTTTATTGTTGATCATTTCAATTTTTCCATTATTCATCAAGTCAATTCCGATGAATGAATAATCGGATCTAGACCCATATCATTGGATATATAATCTTTATCCGATCAAATTTAAAGAAAAACTCTTCTTCCAGGGTAGAGACTTTATTAAAGGTTTTCCATAAATATCTGTGAAAGAAATCGAATATAAAAGTGTAACAGTGATACAGTAAGAAACAAAAATGGATTCAAATATTGTGGCCGAAAATTCTAGCCGAATTCTAGACGCAAAAAGTGGTCCATAACCATGTAACCGTCCCCATTAAACGACTTCAGCCTTCGTTGACTTGGCGAATTTTTCAGAAATGGAAAATTAGGTTTAGATCAATTTTTTTTTTTTTTTTTTTTTTTTTTAGCATGGTTTATTTTTCAATAAACTGAAAATGCAGTAACTAAGTTCACTATATTAGTTCTTTAATTCATAATTTTTTTAGTAGGTTTACTCTCAACCCTAGTCACTAGTACGAGCCATAAAAGATACATGTTTGTCAAACAAAACTTTCTTATAGAACTACTTTCGTACAAATAAGAGAATGCTAACTAAGTCTCTGGGAACATAGTTTAGTGGTGCAAATGATAGAAGTGAGGTAGTCTCAACTGAGTTGGTAGTCGTAATGTGAGGATTCGATTCCTGTCTCTTACAAAATATGAAATTGGAATTTTTGTGGGCACCAGTATGATAATTCTTGTATTCTGGTCTGTTGAGGCACATCCCGCGATTGACCTCCTTCACAATGCTCTAGAGAAGGGGCAATGGAGGATCCTCTCAAGATTAGGGTTCAACCTTTAAGAGAATGCTAACTAATAACCAAGTCGTCTGGATAAGAAATTTGGGCCAATTTTTTAATCGTTCTTCTTTTTTCAATCATGTTTAAACTGTACATAATTATACCACTCATCATTGTCCAAAAAATGTATATAGTAGAAGCACAATCATTAATGTGCCAATTTTTTGAGGGCACATAGATAGTGAGTCCTGATTAAAGGGGAGGCCACTATAATTCAAATTCGTGAGAGATAAAGACGCGAATTTATTGTGAAATATTATTTTTCATCTATACACATCTCTATCGTTAGTTGGGACTCTTTTACTTCTATAAATATGTGATCGGAAAGCTTTAAAAGTTAGAAAACTCAATTTTTAGGTTATATTAGTTTGTGTTATTATTTCTTTTGAGATTTCATTGCTTCTTATGTATTGAATTAACTACCTTAGACTCGTTCCTACTCGTTGAGAGGGGTAAACACGACAATTATTGAACTATTTTCAAATGAAACAATTTAAAACGATTTTTGAAAAATTTTGAACCAAACCAAACAATTTCATTTTCTAAATCAAGCCATTTTTTAGGGTTCAGTTTGATTACAATTTTAGCAATATAAAGCAACATATTTCAAACATTACATTACAATATTATATATATTTGTCTCAATATAGGCTTAAAAGCAATAGAATAATGCAAAGTTCAACCAGAAACTCGAGCTCGAGAATTCGTTCTTTGAAGGAAAAGAATTAATTAACTGAAGCCAACTGGAATAAATTTGTTGAATTATAAATCTAACTAATAAATCATATATCTTAGATAAAATAAGTATTTTATTCTTTTTAAAATAAGTAAATAGTTCGATTTGATTTAAAGTGATTTTTAACTATTGACGAAACCTAAATATCACCGTTTCTAAATCGTTTGGTTCGATTTTTAACTGAAACATGGACTCTAATCAGTGATCCAAAATTGAGACATCGATACGATTTGGCACGATGATAATTCTTTAGTTCACTCCAATTCGTTGTCATCCCTACTTGATAGCTATGTTACCCCTTAGTCCCATGTTAGGTGCGTAAAAAGCCCCAAAAAGACGACTTTCACACAAAGCAAGAGAATACTCATTAGCAGTTGAGTTTTCTCCATAGAAAATTTAACCAATTTTCTAATCATACTTTTTTTCTAACCAATGGTTATATGGTATAATTATAGATTAATATGATTCTCCATTCTCCAAAATATTGTAAATTATGGATGATCCAATTATTTGATGGCATGCTGCTAGTCTAGCTCGATATTGATCATAATTTTAGTTATTTCATCTAGGCGTGGACATGAGTTGAGTTGGGTCGATTTTTGCCCCAACCCAACACAACACGGTCGGTTCGATATAAAATCAAACCAACCTAACCCAAGTAAATGCTGAAACTCAACCCAACTCAATCAAGTGTCAAACTTGATGTGTGACTCTGTTTGTACTTTCTCAATAAGCAGCAACTGCTTTTTTATAATATCAATAAATGGTTGTTTTTTATTGCTAATTTGACGATCCAAAGAAAAAAAAAAAGATATTTACTTTTATATATTATCAATATCAGGTACCTAACACGTCCAAATGGTCGCATTTTTCTGGAATTATATAATAATAGTTGACTTGTCAACCAAGTAATTATAATAAAATTGCAGTTTCAATGCACGGCGAAAGTGAATTTTTTACACAAAAAATAATTATTTGACCGAGAATGTAAGCAGCCAATTTTTTTTTTTTTTTTTTAAGCGGGTTGGGTTGGGTTTGGACAGTTTTTTCCGACCAACCCGCGACCCGACTTGATTATCCAATCCAAAACCCGAAACCCATCCAAAAAAAGCAAAAAATCAATCCAAACCGGTCGATTTGAGTCGGTTCGATCGATTTTTTGCCTACGCCTAATTTCATCTCTACTCAATTGGACTTAACTCTTAGGGTGTGTTTGATAGCGAAAATTTTCCCGGGAACTTGGAATCGTTTTCCAACTTCCTACTTTTGCGCTGTTTGATAGCCTTTATTTTCCATGGAATCGGTTTCCAACATTTTTCAAGGTACAACCACTTGAAGCGTGATTCCGTGGAAATCAATTCCTTGCTATTTGGTGGGAATTGGTTTCCAACTTTTTTTTTTTTTTTTTTTTTTTTTTTTTTTTTTTTTTTTTAGCAATAGAAACAAATTCTAAGATAAAGTGTAAAAAAAATATCCATTTAATTGACAAATTCCATGCAAAATAGAGCCAAACGTAGCAAAAAAATTTTTTTTTTTTTAGCGGGTTGGGTTGGATTGAGTTTTTTTTGGGCAATCTAAACATATTTTTTCCCTAATGGTAAAAAAATTTATCCCCGAATTGACAATTTACATGAAAAAAAGCCAAAATATTATTCAAGAAAGGTGGAAAAATATACCCCAAACAAATTCAATTCCCGAAAACAATTCGAGGCAATTCAATTCCCTGGAATCCAATTCCTTTTCCACCCATTTTCCACCCTGCAATCAAACGGACCCTTATAGATAACGCGTTCGAAAAGTTTCACGACGTTCCCATTTTATCCATCCACGGCTGAATGTTTTAATCTGGTTTGATTCATGATCATGTTGGCCTTAGCAAACATTTTTCAGTTATATAAATTTATGTCAACATTTCCCTTAGGGTCTGTTTGATTACAAATGTGAAATTTGGGTGAAAAGAAAACGAATTGCAAAGAATTGAATTGTCTAAAATTTATTTTACTGAGAATTATAATTAATTGTGTTTGATTGATATAATTTTTCACCTGAAAAATGTTGCAAGTTTGGTGTCCGTTTGAATTTGATTTTATGAAAATATTCAATTAAAGGGATAAATTTTTTTACAGTTGAGATATAATTTGTTTGTATTGCAAAAAAAATAAAAAAAAAAAAGGAAAAAATTTGGTTTTCGTTTGGCTTTATTTTTTATGAAATTTATCAATTAAATGGATAATTTTTTTACAATTGGTGATTGAATATATTTTCATTATCAAAAAAAAAAAAAAAAAAAAAAAAAAAAAGATGGAAAACTAATTTGCACCAAAACCAAAAGAAAATCAATTCCTCAAAATCATTGAAAATTGAGCACATGTGAAAGAAAGGAAGAAAACTATTTCCATAGAAAAATTTTGCAATCAAAGAAGCTTCAAGGTGAAAAATAAAATTTAAATTCCTACTTCCAAGAAAAATTGTGGCTATCAAACAGGCCATTAGATTTAATTACTCCTTTATGCAACGATGTTGACTATTTTGTCACTTATTCTAGAAAATTTTGATATTAAAAGTAAGACTTATGGTCTTGTTTGGGTTTCATTATATTTTTAATAAAATTTTCACTTTTTTCTTTCTAACCACATATTATTCAATAAAATAAAATTATACATAAATCTAAAAATTTTCTTTCTTTTTAATCACACATTCTTAAAAAATTACTATTTCAAAATACATTTTCCCCAAAATTTCATTAAAATGGAATCCAAACAAGGGTTTATTCAATAGATATTTTTTGATCATCACGAGTATCAAATATTGTTTCACTACTAAAAACGTAGATTTATGCACAGATTTTTCGTTCCTGAAACCACGATATTCCGTTGCTATTACTCTTTATCAACGGAATATTAGCAACCACAAATCCGTTACTATTTTGAGTGTCGCTGATAGTTACCAACGGATCATGTCGTAGGTAAAGAGTAAATTTTTTACCAACGAATTTTTCATTGGTAAAATGTGAATCTTTTACCAACCGACTTTTCGTTGGTAAATGTCGACCTTTGCAATTGATAAAAATCAGTGTTGTAAACAGTCGCATAGGTGTGAGGCGTTGTAAAAAAAATAAAAATTAAAAAATTATTTATTTAATTATTATTATTTATTTAATAATTGTAATTTTTTAACTTTTAGCCAACTGAATTGAAAGGCCCAAAAAATTATTTAATAACTTATTGGACCACAAATTTATTGAGGACAACTCCAAAAACTTTATTGTGAACTTTCAATGTGGGATAAGAATTCTTTTGAAATTGATTAATATTAGCAACGGTAATTCCGTTGGTAATAAGAAATAATTAAACAATAATATTAAACACGAAATATCCGTTGGAGAAGAGCTACCACTTGTACAAACGAAATTGCATCCGTTGGTAATTTTTGGTACGTCACCTAGGATATTCTTTTGGTAAAGAGATATCATCGTTACAAACGGATATTTCGTTGCTAATTATCGTAGTTAAAATGAATTACTTTTACCAACAGATAATCGGTTCTAATTACCAACGGATTGCATCCGTTGGTAATATTTGGTACGTCACCTACGGAATATTCATAGGTGAAAGATCCAAATGTTAAACGTTTATATGAGGCACAGAATATCCATTGGTAAATAAATATTGTCGTTACCAACGAAAAATCCGTTGCTAATTATCGTAATTGAAAGTGAATTACTTATACCAACGGATAATCCGTTTTTAATTACCAACAGATGCAATCCATTGGTAATTTTTCATAGGTGAAAAGCTATTTTTTAGTAGTGTTTTCAATTTAAATAAATTAGGCACACTTACTAGCTAGACACAATAACACAAAAAGACCGTGTTGTTTTTATTTATAGAAGCCCCCTTCGATAGTAAATTAACAAAACGAAAATAAACTACGCCCATGTTAGGCTCATTTTTGAAAAAACTCATTTTTAATCACATTCTCCCATACAATATTATTACATGTATAAAAATTACTACATATTTTTCAAAAAAATCACTATTCAAAACTTGCTTCCTTCAGAATTTTCTTTAAAATAGAGCCCAAAAAAGGGTGTCATGTCACAATTTAAAAAAAAAAAAAAAAAAAAAAAAAAAAAAAAGAAAGAAAGAAAGAAAATGGAGGAGGAAAAAAAATACACTTCGTTAAACATCATTATTCCCCATGCATGCTTTGAAGTCACAAACTTCTCAGTTGGTAAATGTCACCTCCAAGTTTGGATAAGTGCACAAAAAAAAAAAAAAAGAAAAAGGTCAGAAGTCATATCTTCAAACCTTTGGTCCACCATTAACCCCTTTTTGACATGTTTTATTAATAAAGAAGTTAAACAAATGTGTATAGCTCGTTTTACTATTGAATCAGAGTTTAGTTTTTTCGATAAAGTAGAAGAAGAAGCATAATGATTAAGACATTTCGCAAAAAATATTTTGATATGGCCAAAACTTCAAAGAGCTATTTTAATGGAACCCTAACCTGCAAACTGAAAACTAGTTAAAATAACTTGATGTTACTCCTTCACATTTCTCTAATGCAAAAGTGCTACCTACAAAGATTGTTGATTGTAAGTTTATTTATTATGATGAATATATATTGTTAGAGTATTGTATGTTTATCTTCATACTACATCATTTATTTGAGTCAGTGCTTACTAGGCCGATTCTATGACAATATTACATAGGCAAATTCTCTAATGCACTTGCAAAATCCAAGAGATTTTAGGATCAAAACAGTAGAGAATCAAGTTTGATATGAAAGATAATGTGTTGATAACAATTTGTTTCTTCTTCACTAAGTTCTTCTCTTCAATTTCTTTTCTCTCAATACACAATGAAAGAAATAAGTTTTTGTTGTATATGAAATGTATTTCACAATTCTAGATGGATTAGGAGTGTTTAGAGGTTGAAATAAGTAAAATATGATTTTTCCGCAAAGAAAGATGTGCGAGTGCCCACATGACTTTCATCGAGCGCGCTTGATCGTGAAAAATGTGCTCAAGCATCCTCTAGACGTTTATCGAGTGCACTGTGCTAGAGCAGCTTCTTGATGTTCATCAAGCAAACTATGCTCGAGTAGCATCTGAACGTTCATCGAGCACCCAAGTAGAAAATGTGCTCGAGTGCCTTTTGGACATACAACAAAACAATATCATACTTCAAATGAAGATCACATGTTCATAACTTTATCAAAAGTTTGTGCTTGTTTGGATAGAATTATAATCGTTTATCATAATTTTAAGTTAAAAGTCAAATATTATATATTAATCACACATTCATGAGTCACAACTATTATAGATTTATTATCTACACAATGTGTAACTCATTGTTTCTTTTCGTTATAATCCCATTATAATTTTATCCATGTTTTTTAGAATGAAAGGTTGAATCCGCCTCACTCCACCATGGAAGTGGAGAGCAAGAATGAAGTGATAAAAGTGTATTTAGTCAAAAACATTTTTAGGGTTTTTCTCCTAAGTGGCTGGCACACCATGATTGATCCATTTCACATTTAAAGCGAGGCAATTATATAATAAGTATGGTCAGAATTGAACACTATAACTTAAGTTTTTAGACTTGAGTTAAATATAATGTACCAACTACTAACTATATACTCAATATGCATGAATTATGGACGTTTAAAGTTTACATCTTTCATGAGATGTGTTTATATGAACGTGATTCATTCAAGAATTTATAAAGAAACTTTTCTTTTTAATCAATATTTCTTAGGGATGGAAAACGGGTCGCGCCACTCCGTGGCTCGTGAGCTCAACACATCTTGGCTCGATTCATAAGTCGTTCAATCTCATATTGAGACAAGTTATGAGTCGAACTGAACTCTATTTTTTCACAAGCTCGACTCGTCTTGAGCTCGTGGATTGACTAATTTTCTTAATTTCTTAAAAAAAGAGCCAGCTCATGGATTGACTTAGGCTCTACTCGAGTGACGTGTCCATGCAAACCAAAGGGACATGCCATGTTGAGCCTTATTTGTGAACATGAGCCAAGCTCGAGTATTGAAAGGTTGAGCAGACTCAACTGGGCTCATTGCCACCCCCACAAAATTTCCCCACATACTATAGTTTCTATACCAATTATTTGGCAATTTTTAGTGCAAAAATTGCTGTTGATTCAATTTCTCAAAATTTTGGCAGCAATTTAATGTTAAAAAAAATAAAAATTGTAGTATAAACTGTTGACATAAAACGAGATACCAATTTGATTCGATACATATTTGTTGCGAAAAATGAGAATGGGCAATATGAAAAATAATAACAAAAACACAAAAAATTACGTGAAAAATCCAACTAGGAAAAATCACGTACAAAGGAGAAGAATCCACTTAATATCAAAATATGTAAGGAGTACAAATTATGTTTGATGATAGATCATCTCTCAAGGGATATAATTACACCTATATACGATAAATAAGAACCTAAGACAATGTGGAGCTAGTTGCTCGAGCGATAGTCTAGAGGTGCTTCAGTGGTTGCCTAGCTCTTGAGCGCCTCCACATAGTAGGGGAGCGGCTTCATGCGATGAGTATTCTCAACGCCTCTTTAACTCGTTTAGCTCTCGATCGCGTCAAAAGGACTATTTGAAATAAACATCAATTGACGATTACTCTTCAAATATGATTTTTTTTTTTTTTTGCATTAAGAAGAGGTATAAATTAACTTAAAGTAAATCTCAGTAATTTCATTTCTCAAAACAGGAACTTACAGTTTGATACTTGATATTGACCGGCAGAGCTGAGCTGCATCAAAGGAATCAAAGGGTAGAGCTGTGAGCTGCATCATTCCAGAAAGTCCTATTGGTAATTAAAAGATTCTACTACAAAAGAGGTTGGCAATTCAGTTAGGAAACAGTTGGTTATGAGGGTATTTCAGTTCGAAAGCTGTTGGTTAGTCAAGTAATTCGGTTAGGAAAACTGTAGATAAGGAGTTGAAAATATTCAATGCACGTAAACAGGAAAGTTTGAACTAATTTCTCCTTCTTTTCAAACCAAAATGTAGGACCAGTATTATTCATATATGACAAGTAAAGAATAAATTAAGACAGACATGGTCCTACACATGAAAAGTAAAATAATGTCGTTCGAATGGTAAGAAAACCAGTTAACCACACATTCCTGAGGTTTGGCGTCAATTTCGTATGAGACCATCCTTAGCCATGGATTATCAAGTTAATCACAAACGAGTTTATTAATTTAATCAATTCCTATGAATACAAGGTAGCCAGAGACTTCAAGTAAGCAATCCTAGCTAACGAGTTAAGCCAAATCTCCCCCAAAATTTCTTGATCACCCTATTTGACTAACTTGAAGTGTCTTCAATCGATCATTTACATTCCTTCCTTATAATGGACAAGGAGATTGATCGAATCATGTTTTATAGAAATTTATAACACACACACACACACACACACACACACACACCTTGTTTGATTCTCATTTTTATTAAAATTCATTTTTTTTTCTATCTTCTATTTAACCACACATTCTTCATTAAAATAATATTTCATGTAAATCAAAAAAAAAATTCCTTATTTTTTAACAACACATTCTTAGAATACATTCTTAGAATACATTATTTATTATTATTATTATTATTATTATTTTTTATTATTAAAAAATGGGAATTAAATGGGGCCTAATATTTCATGTGATACTAGAAATCTTGTACTGCAAATAATAATGAATGAATTTAAAATTTAAAATTTAGAATTTTATTTGTTGAGAAAAATAGCTAAATGTTTAAAAACAAACATACACTCGTTTGTTTACTGGACAGGAAAGGGTTGTACAATTTATAAACCTTGCCATGCTACAAAATGTGGTAAAAAAAAGTTACTAGTTCGACCTTAAAATCACCCAGAGGAGGTGAATAGTTGAATAACGCGGAATTAAAATTACCAATTAAAAGTAACAAGTCAATTTTAATTGTTCTAAATGTTTAGTCAATCAAATCAATTTTATCCTATGTTGAATTGCCACAATAGTAAATAACATAAAATTTGTTGACGGAGAATTATCTATATCTTGTGGATTATCAAGAACACCTTGTTCTTGTACTCTTCCTGTACTATAGTCCAACCTCCCTCAATATTTAACAACCTCTAAAAGTTTTTGAAAAAGTGTATTCCTGATTATATTTATGAAGTGGGTGTTTTGAGTTATATGTTTTTGATTTTTTACCTAACTTGTGGTTGATTCATTTTAAAATGTAGAATTGTTATTTGATCTCAAAAGAATGTTATGAAGATAGAAAATAATGAGAAACCACAGTTTTCATGAAGTGAGACTTATGTATTTATAGTAGAGATGTATTGGGATAGTATATGATAAATAGAACTCTTGAAAATCAAGAACTAAAGTTTCTCGAAAAACACTGTCACTTAAACGCAAGCTAGCGACAGTCGGACAACATGCAGACGACAATGATTCTTTTTTAGATGTTCGAACATCAGTTTAGCGATAGGTTAGCATAATTTCGACGACTATTTCTTTGTGTTCCATACTCGAACCCAAAGACTCCTAGTTTATTTATACAATATCTTAACAGACTCCTTGACTTTTACAACTCTTTTATAATAATTATTTTTTTCTAAAGAATAGTCAATACAATTAAAACCTAACACAAAGAAAGAAAACTATCCAAATAGTACAAAATTTTCACGTACCCAGTAAAATACACAAGAAAAACTTAGGATCTTTTTTATACAGACATTTTTCCATGGAACTGACAATTGAATTCCAGGATTTTCCAAATTTTTGGTGTTTGATACACCAAATTTTCCATGGAATTGAATTCCTACCGTTTTCTATGTACAACCCATCAATGTACATTTTGCTTGGAAATGGTTTCCCACCTATTAGGTGGTTTTAGTTTTCCATTTTTTTTTTTTTTTTTTTTTTTTTTTTTTTTTGCAATGGGAACAAATTCTAGACTCAATGGTAAAAAAAAAATTTTTTAATTGACAATTTAATAGAAAATGAAGCCATGAAACAAAAAAAATTTCAAAAAAAAAAAAAACAATATATTTTTTATATAAAATATATATATATATTTTTTAATTTTTTGGCAATTCAAACAAATTTTAATAAAGATTGTAAAAAAATTTATCTAAAAAAATAACAATTTGTATGAAAAATAAAGTCAAATGTATTAGGTGAAAAATTATACCAATCAAACACATTTAATTGATAATTCCTGGTAAAAGAATTCTAGCCAATTCAATTCCATAAAATTCATTTCATTTCCACCCAAATTCCACTCTTGCAATCAAACAGATCCTTATAATCCATGCTTGGAGTCGATTACCTGGCTAAAACCTAAACTGCAGATTACCTGGCCGAAACCAAAACTATCTTTTTAATTAACTATATGAGAAGTTGATACCAAAGCATTTTTTCCAACGGTACAATTGCATACCTTCTTATTTCAATTAAGTAAATGGTGTGTAATCTCTCAACAAGGGTTCTTCTTGAGGCATCCGCTGCCTCAATTGAGGTGATTTACCTGGCTAATGGTATGAGATTGTGCCAGCCCCCAGGTTTATCCAGTGCGCACTGGTGGTCGGGCCTCCGCTCTATGAGTGGTCGGGGCTCTGCCAGTAGTGACTGCGGGTTCCTGAGTCATAAAAAAAAAAAAAATATATTATATTGCACTTTTTAGTTCTATATTTTTCATTAAAGATCTACTTATTCAAGTCCATATGACCTCAAAGTCTCTTTATTAATTCTCTATAATCCCGTGATGTTTAGAATAATGCCTTATGATCTCTATTAACATTCATAATATATAATGCAACACATCCAAGATTGATCTCCACCAACCAATGTTTTAAATACGATTCAAGTATTGATCGAGGAAAAAAATTCAAAGTTAAGGACAAAGTGTTTAATCAAGATTGAACTAGAGATCAATATAATTCATAAAATAATTAAATTAAACATTTACAAATGCAAGTTAATTGTCATCGATTTAAAAACTAAAACTGATCGATAATCAATTAAAAGAATCTACGATATTAAGGATATGATTTCACTTAAATCATTCTTCCACAAAAATTTCTATTGATTAAATTTGCAACCACGAAGCAGATGAATCTATGGCCAACTGAACTAAGACCCAGTTGAACAAGTAGGGTGACAGATCGAGGTTCATTCCAATTTTTTAAGAACTGTTTTTAAGCTATAAGCAGGGCAGTTCTCAGACGATATCTCGGTTTTTTTAGTCAAAAGAAATGAGCAATTCCGGGTTTTCTAGGCAGCATTTATTTTTAAAGTAACCAGAAGGATTTTATTCAACAATTTCGTGAAGAACAGTATTAGCAACTCAGCTTGAGGACTCCTCAGACTAGATTATGTTTTGAGTACATAATACAGCGAATTCGATTAGAAAGGACGAGTTATACTATTAGCCTCACACCGCACAAAAGAACATTCTAGACCAGAAAAATAGTTAAAACATATTTGAAATCCTTTGCATTATTGTATGTTGAAATTTGACCCAAATTTGGTTGGATATTGGTGGATTTGTTGAAGTGAACTTTGAAGAGGTCGAAATATCGACAAAGGAGGAAAAACAGGGTGTCAGCGCTATCTAGTCGTTAGCTGAGCCATTCGAGTGGTGCAAATATTTACGGAAATAGTCCGCCTGAGTGCGGCCCTTGCAGCGCCTGAGCACTAACCTCATTGCGAGCTACCCGCTCGCTTGGCTGCTCGAGTGCCACTTGCCCCTCACTTCCCTTGAGGCCACTGTGATAAGTGTATTTTTACACACTTATTTAACATTTTTTGGGACTTTATTATTGATAAAATTGAGTAGATTTCTATTTATAATTGTGTAATTGTTACTTTTGTAGGCTAAAACGCTGAATGGAAGTGAAATGAGCGAAAAGAGAAGGAAAAAGACTTAAATTGAACAAAATTGTGAAGTTGGGGACTAAAATGCAAAAGTCTGAAAGATGAAGGACCTGTCATGCAAATATGAAAGGGACTACAATGCAAAATAATTTTTGGGTTATAACCATGCAACCGCATGGAGTAAAAAAAAAAATAGGGCGGTTTAAATTTTTGTCAACAATTTTATTTTGCCCAACTTGTATTATTTTCTAATTTTTTTATTGGTAGATATTTTAGGATATTTATATTATATTATAAAATATCCTATAATATCTATATTATATTATAAAATATCCTAAATATCCTATTTATATTATAATATACTAAATATCCTATAATATCTAATTATATTATTAAACTATACTAAATATCATAAATATTTAACCTATAAATACACAAACTCTCCCAACACAAATCCCTCTCTTTTTCCCTCCCCATTTTCACGTCTCTCTCTCTTCCTTTTCTTTTTCTTTTTATTTTATTTTATTTTCCTTGTTTTTCTTGGTTGTTAGCTTATTTTGTAGAATCAAGTGGAAAAACAAAGAGATTTACTTGAAGAAAACTTGGAAGAAAGATTGGAGAAGTGCAAAAAGGGTTATTTCTTTCCTTTTTTGTGTTATTCAATTATTTTTGTTTAAGTTGTAATGATTTGTATTATTAAATCTCTTTGTTAAGTTTGTAAGAATGATGAACTAAATCGTTTATGTTGGAATTTTATGTATTAGTTTAACCAAATATTCATTAATATCATTTTATGTTTTGAATGATGTTTATGTTGTCAAAATTATAGTGTATTAATTATTATTGTTGATTATGCTTCATTTATTTGGCCAAATATATGATGTGGTTAGATGGTTTATGTAATTATCGAAAGATTGTTGCATTACTAGACCTAGATAATTAGTACCCTAGGTGATTTTGGGTGATGTAGAAATATATACCTCCCCTAGGTGATCCTCTGAGTATTCTCACAATAATTTAATGCTTTGGTTAAGTTTTATCTGCATATAGATTTGTGGGTAACTTTATCGATAGGGTCGATATCACTCGAAAGAGGTTATCGACTAAAATTGGAGAATCGGATCTAACTATATATTTTGATAATTTACATCGGCGCATAATTGACTTGATATTAATGAAATAAACGGTTAAATGAAATCAAAAATTCCAACATCTTTTCAAATCAAATCTTCCACTTTTTAAAGTTTTATTAAATCTTTTTAAATTAAAAATAGTGTTTTCATAGTTTATAATCTTTAAATTCAAGTTTTTAATTGTGTGTATCTGTTCGTAAATTTGAAACAAATATACTAGTAATTGAAAACAACACTCTTCGAGGGATCGATATCCGGACTTTAAAAGGTCCACTTACTACTTGACCACGATCCGTGCGCTTGCGGCATACGATTTAAATCCGATCACACTGCTCGAGTGACAGTGTCATCTGAGAAAAAATTGTTTCATTTATTCCACGCGATTTGAGATGCTCTTTCCACCTATAATGCAATTGTTAGGATTCTGACATTACTCTATATATAGTTGGCTCTTTATTACATGTTTGATAAGTTAGACAATATTGTAAATACAATATCTTTGTATTATTTCTCCATATTATAGTGAATTTTCTTTTCATCTACCAAATTTATAGTGTTCTTCTTGCATTATGTCAAAGATCCGTGTGTTTAATGTCAAATATTGATTTGTATATTTACCTTCTTTAGACATCTTATTAGTATGGAAAACTTGCATACATTTAGGCTGTATATATGGATGTATATTTCCTTTCCATAGAATACAACCATCATCTTTGTATAAGTCTGGAACTACACATTACAGAAGAAAATAACAGAAATTCGGATTCTACAGTTTACATGGTATCAGAGCAAAATTTGATCCTTTGCCTGTCTCATATCCTAATCTAAATCATCATGTCTGATATCCCCAGCAACATTCCTGTTGATCCTCCTCATGGGGCTTCTCCGATCGTTCTCACCATAGCACAACTCATCGGTGATGTATCTTCCCCATATTTCCTGCACTCCTCAGATCACCCAGGCTCCCTGCTTGTGTCCACCTTACTGACTGCTGATAATTACCACACCTGGCGCCGCTCCATGAAGAAAGCCCTTAATGGCAAAAATAAACTTGGCTTCGTGGATGGTTCACTCACCAAACCAACCACTTCCACTGTCGAATCACAGCTCTGGGATAGGTGCAATGACATGGTGCTCTCCTGGATTCTCAACAGCATTGACAAATCTCTCCATGGCAGCTTGGTTTACTATGACAGCCCTCGTGACATTTGGACAGACCTTGAAGGTCGTTTTTCACAGAGTAACAATCCTCATCTCTTTCGTCTCCGACGCGATCTCTCCACTCTCCAACAAGGTGGCTCCTCCATTACTGATTACTATCACCGCATCAAATCTCTTTGGGATGAACTGCAGGCCTTATCTCCTCCTCCATCATGTTCTTGTGGAGCTCTCAAGGACCTTCAAGCCTCTCAAACTACTGAACGTGTTTTTCAGTTTTTGACTGGTTTACATGAATCATTTGCTGCTCTATGGACTTAAGTCCTGGCAATGGACCCACTCCCCTCTCTAGTGAAGGTTTATTCCATCTTTCACCAAGAAGAGACACAGCGCCTCCTTCACATCTCTGGGCCTGCTCCGGAAAGTGTAGCTCTGCACATCCCTCTTCCTCACAGCAGCGCCACTTTGTTGGTGGTGGACGCGGTCGTCCCATATGCACTCATTGTCGTGAAAATGGTCATTGGAAGACAACCTGCTACTGTCTCATTGGTTATCCCACCGGTTGGCGTCACCCTCGTCAAACCCGTGTTGGCCAATCTGCTCACGCCAATGCTACTCCACCTTCCAATGATGTTCTGGCCCGTGTTCTCAATTCTGAACAGGAACAACAGCTTCTGTCAACAATGCCATCTGCTGCAAATTTTGTTGGTAATTCCATTTCTCTCTCCACTCACATGAATTCTATTACTCGTCCTTAGATAATTGACACAGGTGCCTCCAATCATATGTGTTCCTCCCTTGATGCATTCACCAAAATACATCCTATTACTCATCCGCACTCAGTCACTCCCCCCAATGGTGACTTAGTAGCTGTCACTCGTGCTAGTTCAGTTTCTTTATCTTCACATATCACTCTTCATCATGTCCTATATGTTCCTAACTTTCATTACAATCTTTTATCTATTTCACAACTTACTCAATCATTACAATGCCTTGCTCTCTTTTTCCCTTCCTTTTGTGTTTTTAGGGACATCAAGACGAAGAAGCCAATTGGAGCTGGTGAAGTCCGCCATGGTCTCTATTTCTTTACGCCATCCTCCAATTCAGCCTCTGTGTCCACTCCAACTGCCCACTTATGGCATCAACGATTAGGTCATCCATCTCTTCATAGTCCACATAAGTCTTTAAATATTTTTCATTCCTTGCAACCTTGTGATGTTTGTACTCAAGGCAAATTGTCACGTTTAAAATTTCATTCTCTTATCAATAAAAGTACTTTTTCTTTTAATCGCATATTTTGTGATATATGGGGAGGTTATCCCACTGCCACTTTATCTAGTGCACATTATTTTTTCACGATCGTTGATGACTATTCTCGCTACACTTGGACAAATTTAATGAAATTAAAATCGGATTACACATGTCTCCGTCATTTTTTTGCTTATGTCCAAACTCAATTCAATTGTACGATCAAACATGTGCGCATGACAATGGCCAAGAATTTTTGATCCCATAATCTCCAAACATTTTTCAACAATAATGGCATTCTCCATGAACGTACTTGTGTCGAAACACCTCAACAAAATGGTGTTGCCGAACGCAAGCATCGTCATTTACTCAACGTTGCCCGCTGCCTTCGCTTCCAAGCCCACCTTCCCATCAAATTTTGGGGCAACTGTCTCCTCACTACCACCTACTTGATCAATAGAACGTCTTCCACTATCTTAATGCACAAGACACCCTGTGAACTACTCCATCACAGGACCCCTTCATATGATTATTTACGTGTCCCAGGTTGTCTATGCTATGCATCTATCCTTCGTTGTGATTGTGACAAATTCTCCCCACGTGCACGTCGATGTGTCTTTATCGGCTATCCCTCCAATCACCGCGGTTATCTTCTCTACGACTTAGACACTTCCACTACCTTCATCTCTCGGGACGTCCAATTTCATTAACACCTCTTCCCTTTCTCCTCTCCTACTTCTGCACCCTCGTCCACCATTGTCATTCCCACTAATATTCTTGACATCCCTCACCCACCATCGACAGATCCTCCCCCTATACCACCATCGAACCCACCGTGCCACTGGCCTCTCTTCCTCAAGATCCATTTCCACCACCTCGCCCAACTCGAACACAACACCCTCCTTCTCACCTACATGATTACATCTGTCCTACACTTACACATATAAATGGTGTGACTTCATCTCCTCTGTGGCATTCTTCAGGTTTGTCATACTCCCTTCACTCTTTCCTTAACTATGAACGTTTTTCTCACAAACATCATTCTTTTCTCTTCCATATAACTAACATTGCAGATCCCACCTCATACATCGAGGCTTCGCGTCATGCCCATTGGCAACAAGCAATGAACTCTGAAATCACGACCTTAGAATCTAATGGCACTTGGTCCCTCACATCCCTTCCTTATGGCAAGCACCTCATTGGTTGCAAATGGATTTACAAAATAAAATTGAAAACAGATGGTACTATTGAATGTTACAAAGCTTGCCTTGTGGCCAAGGGTTACCCTCAAATTGAAGGGTTGGACTACCATGATACTTTTGTCCCTGTTGCCAAACTTGTTACAGTCCGCTGTCTTTCTGTCCATCGCCGTGGCTAAAAATTGGTCCTTTATACCAACTTGATGTGCACAATGCTTTTCTTCATGGGGATCTTGACGAGGAAGTCTACATGAAACCCCCTTTTCAGATTTTGTACAAAGGGAGAAACTCGTGTCTGTCGACTACAACAAATCCATTTATGGCCTTAAACAAGCCTCCCGCAATTGGTTTTCTAAGCATTCTTCAGTTTTGCACACTGCTGGTTTTAGTCCATCCACAGCGGACCACTCCTTATTCACTCTTTCACGTGGTTCATCCTTTGCAGTGCTCCTTGTCTATGTCGATGATATTCTTTTAGCCGGCGATGACGACAACTTACTCATTGATATCAAGACTTTTCTTGCTGGCAAAGTCAAACTCAAAGATCTTGGTCCTCTTAAATATTTTTTGGGAATTGAAGTCGCTCGCTCATCTCGTGGCATTTTTATAAATCAACGCAAGTACACCCTTGGACATTTTATCTGATAGTGGTTATCTCGGGTCCAAGCCCCTTACCTTACCCATGGAGCAGAATCACAAACTCCAGGTTGATGTAGGTGGCATTCTAACTGATGCTAGTCTATATCGTCGATTGATCGGCCGTTTACTTTATCTCACAATCACAAGACCTGATATCACATTTGTCGTCAACATCTTGAGTCAATTTATGCACTGCCCACGGCAGCCTCATCTTGACGCCGAGTTCTTCGCTTCCTCAAGAACAATCCAGGACAATGGGCTCATTTTCCCAGCTTCCAATGACTTTCAAGTTCGTGCTTATGCTGATTCGGACTGAGGTAGCTGTTACTTGTCGCTCCACTACTGGTTATTTCATCTCCCTTGGTTCCGGTCCTCTTTGTTGGCATTCAAAGAAACAATCTACCATCTCTAGATCTTCGGCTGAAGCCCAATACCGTGCCATGGCCAACGTCACTTGTGAATTTATATGGCTCCGTACATTACTTCATGATCTCCGCATCCCTCATCCCCAACCGATGCTCCTCTATTGTGACAACCAGGCGGCACTCCATATTGCTCGCAATCCTGTCTTCCATGAACGCACAAAACACATAGACATTGATTGTCATGTTGTTCGTGGGCAACTTAAGTCCGGCCTCATCACCACCGCCCATGTTCCTAGCTCCGCTTAGCTTGCGGACATCCTCGCGAAGGCCCTTGGAGTTGAACTCTTCACACGGTTCATCTGCAAGTTGGGCATTTACAATCCTCATGCTCCAACTTGAGGGGGCGTGTCAAAGATCCGTGTGTTTAATGTCAAATATTGAGTTGTATATTTACCTTCTTTAGACATCTTATTAGTATGGAAAACTTGCATACATTTAGGCTGTATATTTCCTTTCCATAGAATACAGCCATCATCTTTGTATAAGTCTGGAACTACACATTACAGAAGAAAATAACAGAAATTCAGATTCTACAGTTTACACATTGTGTTACTTCATAAGTTCATATTACACCATATAAACTGGTCCATAATTACTAATTCTACCTTCAAGTGCGTGAAGAGATGAATTGTGCACTGCATGTAATGCATTGTGGAAATCTGATTCAACCACGGCGATGTTGAAGCCGTGAGTTTGAGCAAATTCAAACCCCTTCCAAGGTGGCTAATCTTTCAGTTAAATATGGTGTAAAAGACCCAACAAAACCTTTTTAGTGAAAGCTACAATACACTTTAAAGTTTGATCATTTATATATTATTTATAAAATTTGTCAAATGGAAGTGTGGATCCTAGATCGAAATAGACAACAACATTGTTTCACTAGTTAAGATAAAAATAACATTAAAAAGTTGGCTCAAAGTTCTACCTTTTATTACATGAGATTGAATGCGGCGTTCGAAATAATTTGTAATAATCCTACGAACAACGTTTTTATATAATTTTATACCAACAAAATACGTGCCAAAACTTTTGAAATATATCAACTTCGAAAAATACCTTGCTTAATTTCAAAACGTCGCCTTCTACTATTCCCATTCTCTTCTTCCAAACTAAGGTACTCGAGAAAGGGAAAAAAATAATTATCATACATGATAGGCGAGATCACTTGTACAAGTCTCAAAATTTCATAATAAATTTGTAGAAACGGATCATGTTGTTCATAACCCATTTGTGAATTTATCCCGTTTATTTAGTGTGCCTGGTGGTTCGTGGGCTTATTACAGGCCCATAAAGCGAAGACGTGGGCCCTCTCGAAAGATCTAATATGATTCAGATTTTGAATGGAAAGTTTTTGAGAAATATATTTTCCACAAAGTCGTAAAGAATTTTCAAAGCATCGACTTGAATATGCTTCTGGATTTCCTTAATAATTGAGTGCATTCATTTGCGGATGTGATCTCTGAAAAATACAGATAACAGACCAAATTGACATTCAGATATTCAAAAGCAATTATTCAATTTTAAAAAAAAAATGGACCAATCATTAAGTATTTTCTAAAGCGATCATTAATTTAAAATAAGAAAAAAAGTAACTCAAGACATGATTATCGGATTTTTTTTTTCTTAGAAATAATTATTATATAAAACAAATTACAATAAATCGAAACAACTTAATCAATTATTTTAGAAATCCAAAAGCATGGCTGTGGAAAATTAGCCAGTGCCCCCAAAGGATACTAAGTTCACTTAACCATCTAATAGTGTAATAATTACTCACCTAAAAGTGGACAAAAGCTAATATGATTTGGCCACCACGTCAAATTTTATTCACACACTTCACCTCTTTAACTAAATTTGTTGCTGACTTTGAATTTGAATTTGAATTTGAATTTGAATTGAAGATTTAGACCAAAAAAAGAGAAAATTTGTGAATTGAAAAAGGTCGGATGTGGTTTAAAAAGTTAATTATAGACTTAGTGTGTGTTTGAAAGGTCTTTTTGAGAGTTTAAAAGTAGTGTTCTAAAATATACGCATATACTTCGTATACGCTAGATGAATGTGATAATGTGGTCAACTCATTTTGTTGACCGCTTATACACGATTTGAACACTTACATGTGCATGCATTTTATTAAAAATTGTTTCAAACTTAGCCTAGCAAAATCTTATTCATTTTTATAACATAAAAAAACAAATTGAGTCCAACAAACATCAAATTAGCCCAAATCACAAAGCTTGTAAATTATATACAACAACAATATGTAAGGTTTTGACATTTAGAATTATTAAAAATCAAAACAAAATTTTCATGGAGTTTCAAACTATCTACTTCGAACGCGGGTCTCTTTCTCTTTTCGATCTTCCTCTAGTTTTCACTAGCAAGTGGTGCTAGTAGTACACAATTTTAGATGGTTGATGGTTATGATGATGAGGAGGAGGTTGACGATAACATATTACCATCTACAAGAGGTAATAAAAATTCTCGAATTAAAATAAAAGGAGTCTGATAAAGATGATTTTGTATTGGATGGTATGGAAGATGATTTGGATGAAGAGAATATATTATATTAGAATTTGAAAAAGAGCTAGACAAGATATCTTTTTTTTTTTTTTTTTAAAGTCGCTATTCCTGTCTAATCTAATTATGAGAATTAATTACAAAGTAATTGTATTATTTATGAGCAATATGTTTCTGTTGAAAATTTGAAGCACATGTATAAAGTTTAAAAAATGCATTATTTTATTTATTCATTTATTAGTTTATAATATTAAAAATTAAAAAAAAAATTCATAATTACACATATGCTTCGTATAGATATGCATATGCTTGATAGTAGATCGAAATGCATTGCTACATATTACGTATTTTAGAATCTTACTTAAAAGTACTTTTAGAACGTCAAAAGTACTTCTGTATAAAAATACATTTGTTTCGTATTTATTGACAACAAAATTTATTTTTAAAGGTGTTTAAGAGAAGCTCAAATATGAACCCGTGCTTGGCGGTTATTCTTTAAAAAAAAAGTAGTTTTTAATAGCATTTTAAGAAAATGTGCGATTAAAAAATAAATTTTTTTTTTTTTTTTTACGTACATAATATTTTATTTTATGAATGCATTGTTGAAAATGATCCCTTAGATAAAAAAAAGTTTGAAAAGAATGAGAAACCAATAGAAATATCTTTTTAGAGTTGTTCAAGAGAAACTCTAATTTGGAGCAGCTTTTAAGGAAATCTGACATTAATTATTAATTTATAGTAGAATAGTAGAATATCATTTAACATCTCTAATTTTTCCACCCTTCGATTTGTTTATAATTTAAAGATTGTTAGGCCTTGTTTGATAGGGTTCATTTGTCCTAAAAAATGAAAAATTTGTTGCATTTCCATCAAAGTTGGGTTGTTTGATGGCTCCAATTTTTCAGGCATTTTGATTTTCAAATTGTGGTCACGTAATGACTTTTTCCCCCAAAATTGAGGAAATCATTTTCTTAGGGGTGAGATGGTTTTTGGTTTTTCAGGCTAATTCCATTTTTTTTTTTGGGGGGAATGAAAACAAATTCTAGACACAATGGTAAAAAAAAAAAATTATTCATTTAATTGACAATTTGCAAAAACAAAGCTAAATATGAAAAATAAAGTCAAACGAATTAGGTGAAAAATTATATCAATTAAATACCATTAGTTACAATTCTCTCAAAAATAAATTTTAGACAATTAAATTCGGATCCTCCAAATGTACCAAACAATCAAATGGATCCTTAATGTCCAAAATATTTTTGAAATGAAATTTAAGATGAAGTTAAATTTCAATGTTTCATTTTTTTTACAATATTAATTTGTCATTTTTCTACATAAAATTTAAGATGGAATTTAAATTTCGATATTTTATATATATATATATATATATTACAATATATTATATATTTTTGTTTCTTATTTTAATTTGATGATTGCACTCGACAACTTGATGATTCGACCCATGGAAAGAGTAAATATTGCATATTGATTCAATAATGGATGCGACATAGATTTTTTTGCTAAATTTTTTATCAAAATCCTGGCCTCGTGTAAAGGCTATAGAACATCTTTGTCATTATATAGGTATTACACGTATAAATTTCTTGTTATCAAACCAAGAATGGGACCCGTGTATAGGCCATAGAGCAAATCTTTGTGATTATATGGGTATTTCATGTACATAGAGTGAGATTTAATTAAGTAATTTGTTTAACAAATAAGATATGGCGGGCCCATTTGTTTTTCATATTCATCCGTAAAAATGAAAAATATGAATGTTATTCATCACATTCAATCACCATTTTTTACTTTGCATCTCTTATGTGGGGTTCATATAATAACTATATTTTTCATTCTCATTCTAAAAGAATGAGAGTCAACCAGGACAAATTTATAAAACCAAACACCCCTTATATAAAGACTTGATGGTTTAAATTCCCATGCAATAATTATTTTTGCTATAAATAAGTATTAAACTAAAATAAATGCAAATTACTTGATTCTTTACTTCTTTAACTTTTTAGATAATTAAGTTACTTGTAGTGTCTAGCAAGTGAAATCCAGAATTCAATTATCATCGAGATCTCGTTTATAAAAGTTTTAGGTATTATTATGCATGGATAGTAAATTCATCGTACCGTGCACTTTGAGGCGTTGTAAAAAAATACAATGACCTTAATCTATTTTTTCACAATTACACTTCATCATCTCAAAGAATGAGAAGAAAAAGGGGGATAAAAAGGGAAAAATAAAGCAAACTCCTTACAAAAATACTACAAAACAACACTAAAAAAAAAAAAAAAAAACACAAAAAAGTGGCATTTTCTTTTGTTCTTGGTACAGTGAAAAGGTTCCTAAGTACACCAAAATTTAGCGTTTTCAACTTGTACTCAGAAGTTGTTCCAAATAATCAGCACCCAAATCCTCAAACACCACCACATTTTCCTCCTTAATTTTCCTCCCCTTGCTTTTCTTGTTCCCATTTCTCCTCCTCATCGAATGTTTCCTTTTTAAAGCAATAACAGGTGAACAATCTTCCTCAGTTATACACTTCATTTCACACAGTGATTCCCTCACCCTTTCCACAGGAAAATTCATAATCGCAGCCTGGCCGCGCATCGAAAACGCCGCTTGATCGTAAGCTAAAGCAGCAGCTTCTGCAGTATCAAATGTTCCTAACCAAACCCTTATTCCATTCCTTGTAGAATCCCTTATTTCAGCTGCAAATTTCCCCCATGGCCTTTTTCTTACACCCCTGTAAGACTTTTCCTTGGTGGGTTTTTTGTCTGTTACTGAATTTACTTCATCTTCTTTTGTTTGATGATCAGATGAATTTGATTCAGAATTTTCTTCTTGTGCAGCTTGCGCTATCACACCATACAGAAGCATTTCTTCAGAATCATTTTCATTGAAAGGAAGTGAATTTTCCTCCAAGAATTTTACATCCCAGCATGGAAAAGATTCTGGTGATCCAAAGGATGAATCAGAGGAAAAATTATCAGAATTCATGGAGTGAAAAACAGAGGAATCCATTTGAAGTAGTAGGAGGGAATATTTTGACTCCATTGTGAGTGAAAATGCCCTTTATATACCCACGAGTAGGGAGTGGGTGGGGAGAAGGATCTAAAATAAAAAATGCAAATTATAATTTAGTCTTATGGAAAAAAAAAAAAGCATGGCCAACGGTTTATTTTTTTGGGATTATTGGGAGTAAATTATTGTGACTGTAGCATTTGGACAATACTACACGTGCGTCAAAAGAAGCCAGGCGGCGAGGTCATACAGGCAGTTTGGCGACGTCATAATCCGATAAGATTTTCTCAGTCTGTCCAGATGCCTTGAATGACTTTCATCAGGTGAAAGGAAACTTCCCTGTGAAAGAATGTAGTAACCAAATCTTTAATTCTGCTTATTTAAATGGAGCATGTTTGGCATTGTTTTTTCCTTAACAAATGCAGGTTTTTTTTTTTTTTTTTTTTTTTTTTTTTTTTTGGTGGACAATATCACTTTTGATACATTTTAAAAAATAAAAATAAACTTTTAAGCAAGACCAAATATACCGTATTAAGATTAAGTTTCATGCCAAGCAAGCAAGAGGTTAAATTAAACGTTTAAAAAAGTTAGTCCTCGTTGGGTGGTCGAGTTGGTGGAGTAGGTGAGCACGAAGACTTTTGATCACGAGTTCGATTCCCCCTAACAACACTTTCTCAGTTGAGCTTGTCGCATCGAACTTACTTAGTGTTGTTAACCTGACTGATGTGGTTTACAAACTATTACATCAGTTCGAGAATTTGCCTAGTGCGCACCCAAAAGGTAGCGATTACGGGTTCCCCCGTAAAAAAAAAAAAAAAAAAAAAAAAAAAAGGTGAAAAAGTTTGATTATCTACTTTAAATTGAGATATATATATATATATCCGATGGTTGTTAAAAAGCCTTTTATCAAATTACCTATAAGAGAGGGAATAGTATACCCCACACATTTTTTTTTTTTTTTTGTCTTTTCTTATTTTGTTAGAACACATGAGCTTCCTAGTTATTTCTATGTATGGTCCTGTTAATATTTTAATTATGTCAATCCAAAAACAGCTCATCCTTTTGAGTAGGAAAAATTAGATTTGCTAACGAAACGTTCTTTGTCCAAAATATTTTATTTAACTTGGCTAATAATATTTTTGACTTTTAAAGATAAAGTTTGGTAACCCATCATGGATTTCCATTCTAAGTCACGTCTTTCGGATTTCATGGAATATGAAAATTGTAAATAGTCCAATCCTCTTTCAATTTTATACATTTCTTTGAGATGCATAGATATATCCAGTGTTCTAAAAAGAGTATTTAGGCGTCGCCTAAGTGTGAAGGTGACTAAGACGCTTTGCCTTAAGTCTAAGTGGGAATTAAGCGGTCAACATTCTCGTTGACCGCTTATTTAGTTTTATTTTTTATAGTTTTCATCTTCATTAAATGTACAATTTTTTTTTTTTTTTTTTTTGAAGATATTGAATTGGAATTTGATAAAGAGTTAGATAAGATTTAAGCTACAAGCTATCTATGTTATGTAATTATGATTTTGAAACTTATTTTTTTTTTTTTAGAAATTATTAAGTACATATTTTATAATTTTAGATGTTTGATATATATTATATGAATTATTGAATGTTTTTTTTATAATGATTAAAATTTTAAAATCAAAAAACATTTTTTTACGTTTAGGCTCGTAATACTTGAAATTTGGCCTCAACGCCTAGCCATACTTTACGTTTTTTAGAACATTGGATATATCTCTTCTCTAGGAATTTTATTTTGTGAAGAATGTATATTTCGTACTTGAGTCCATTTCTATTAGGCTTGCTTGATTGGATAAAAATTTCAATGTTCCAACTTCCACTTTTACCTTATTTGATTGCACATTTTTTTTGGCAATTGAAATTCCACCTTTTGACATTTTTTTTTAGCATTTCATGGAATTTGTTTTCCCACTACTTTGGTGGGAAAAACAATTTTAGTTTTTTTTTTTTGAACAAATTCTAACCCCAATTGTAAAATAAAAAAAAAAATCCATTTAATTATCAATTTTCATGGAAAACAAAGTCAAACAAATGACATTCGGTTCCCTTTTTTTTTTTTTTTTTACCATTGGAACAAATTATATTCCCAATTGTAACAAATTTGATCATTTTAATGGACAATTTTCATGAAAAAAATAAAATAAAGCCAAATGAATACCAAAACATTCAAAAAAAAAAAAAAAAAATCAGATAGAAAATTATACCAATCGAATACAATTAATCGATAATTCTTGGTAAAAACAAGTTCTAAGCAATTCAATTCCCCTTAATTTGTTTTCTTTCCATCCAAAATTCATATTGCAATCAAATGGACCCTTATAGTTCTCCATCTGCTAGAATTTTAAGACCTCACTGATTATATAGTGTCAAAATTGTAGAGGCAACGCCGAAAAAATTGAGATTCTAGTTGCAGAACAACGATAGTGATAACAGATATGAACTTGTACAATTTTTCATAAATAAATGTCAGTAAAATGAACTCAAATATGTATTTGTTCCGGTCGAATATCACACCATTTCATTTGATAATTTAACACAGTGCCTTAAATGATTCTCGAGTTTAATGGTGAGTATTTGGGATTAATGTGAACAAAATCAAAAAAACATTATCCTAAATTGCTGCAAAATTGACGTATATCTCATTATTTTATTCATTTACACACGCAAGATAACATTAGTCCCCCCAATTGAAAAATGAAAGAAATATTTCTTGATCAACATTATCTAAAATCAAAGGCCTGTCAATTCAAACTTGAATTTTATAGACCGAAAGGTCCAAATACAGATCCCCTTTAAAAAAAAAAAATTCAAAAAGTCACCAAAACTAAGTGTCTCAATTAAAGTTTGAATAACCTCCCAAATGAACGGATACTATAAAATGATGGCGACTTCTCATTTAAGAGTGAGTGCACCATTTGGCATCTTGACAATTCCTAAGCAACTTCCGAGAATGTCCATTTTCAGACTCTCACTCTTTTTGTCATATTCAGTTAATTAATGAATAGCATGTTTGACTTGTAGACGGCAGAAGTTGCATCTCAACTATTTATTTTTCAGGCCGTTGGGATTTTATCTTAGAAATGAGTGATGAATAAGTATCATTTTGTTTGGATGCAATTGGGAATTCCTCTTGTATTAAGTCTATGTTTGGCTCATATTTAAATTATTTTTAAATGCTCAAATAACTTTTTTTTTTCACATAGTTTAAGGGATTCAAAAATATTACATACTTATTCATCACTCATTTCTATCTAGTTATAATTTTAATCGTTTATAAATACTTTTAAATATACTAGAAGTTTGGTGTCAACTCCAATACCAATTGTAGACAATATATGAGAGTAGTTCAATCCCATATATATCCGAAATTTTCCAACGTGGCCGATCTTAATGGTTAGAAGAGAAGTCAAAAAGTGAATTAAACGTGATACTATATAGTTCCGTTTAAAGAACACTAAAACATTTTTCTAGTAATTCACGTACTAAATTGGGTATATTCGATATCCAAAGTATACTAACAAATATCCAACAAACACCATTTTTTGACACTTTTCTTGTCATATTAGTTAAATGCGACACAAATATTATATATATATATATATATATATATATATATATATATATATATATTTGGAAAAAAAAAAGGTTCCTAGGAAATTTCCTGGAAGACCCGTTTTCACAGATACTTATTTTTTTTATTTTTCCTACTGGTGTCTTGTGAAATGAGACAAACAACATTGGAAAGCTTTGGTTGACAAATCATATTTGGACATGTTTCGTGTTTATTATTGATTTATCGTTGAATTTTCTTTTTCCCCAACTTTAGTCAACAAGACTGCTCATTAATCAGCAACCTAGTAATGAACCTACTATTAGTTAGTGAGTGGGTGATTATTGTTTTATTTGCTTTAATCCCCCACAAGGAGACAACCTAAATGTTTCATTGAGTCACGAACTATCTTACATATTGAATTGGATAAGTTGAGATTAGATAGAAAAAAATATAGACCAATGATTCGTTTTATTTATTATCTGTTCACCTCAATTTCAATTATGTAACACATCAAACATATGTATATAATTTTTGTTTTTCCAACTTCGATTCCTTTGCATGTGTCAAACTTTAATTACTACCTTTATAATAGAAAACTAAAGCATCATTAACGGATAATGTTATCTAACATAAATGGTGCTTAGTATCAATTTAAGTGAATGTGCGATCTACATTTAGTTTATCTACTGAATTTTGGGTGGGGTGGGGTGGGGTCGGTTGGGGGGGGGGGGATTATAACTTAGTAGATATTTTGAATGAACCCGCAACCAATAGAATGGAAAACTATTATTGGGATAACCCGACAAAGAAAATGTCATCTTGCATAATAATTGGAGTGAGAGACAATTCAAACAAGTGAATTGTATTAAGCACGTGTCAAACTATAAATCCATGTCTAATTTTCCCAAGGGCATTGATAATGTTTTGGAAAGGACCAGGAAACAGGTGGGATTTGCAGAGGTGGGGGTATCGTGGGATGCAAGCCTTAGAATCGTTACTTATTTTAATCAACTTAGTCTAATTTAAAGAGACTGGTGTAACATACTATCATTGTTCCTTAGATAATGAGACACTCAATCCCTAATTATAACGATCAAATTAAAAGATTGAAGTTCTATCAACTAAATTGTAAACTTGAGTCAAGTGCTCCCTGCATGAAGTATTAAGATCATACTCCTATTCTTTTCTATAGCACAATTGGATCATTCTAAAATTGTACAAAATTCGCTTTGTGAAGTAAATTTTGCATCTACAATCCATCCAATTGGGGGAGAATCATTAAGTTCTGTATAGCACGATTCATTCATCTTTTATTGACACCATTAACATTAGATTGAATAATTTTGAATAGAATGGAATAAATAATGAGATGTGCTGTGTACAAAGGCAACCGCCCCCTCCAATAGGGGGCCGCCACCTACCCATTTGTTAACCATTTTTATCAAGCTCATTTATAGAAATAGAATAATTGATGAATTTAAGAGTAATTAGCAAAAAAAAATCCTTATCGTTTGTACTCATTGTGAAAATGATCTCCATCGTGTTAAACTTGTCATTTACACTTTCATTTCAAACATTTCTTGCAGAATTAATCGTTTCTGTCATATTCCGTTAAATATGTGTAATATAACACAAAATGTCCATATTGTTGGTTTTAATTGCGTAAATAGATCCTATCATTTCAATTTTGATATTTGAACACTCAAATCGACATTTCTTTTGATTAAAATGTCCTTATCGTCCATTTTCTTCATTATATGACTAAATTATCATTAGCTTTAAATAAACAAATAGAAAAAAGAAATCATATAAAAAATTGTGTCTAAAGTTTCATTTTTTTTAAAAGTTACAAATGAGTCTCACGTAAAACAATTTAAAATATTCTAATAAAAAACTATATTCTATTTTTTCAATTAACCCACCTACCCCTACCCCTACACCTGTCATCCACCACCACCACCACCACCACCACCACCACCACCACCAAAATAATTAAAAAGAGAATTAAAAATATAAAAATATATATATTTGATGAGCAATAAGCACCATTTTGTAAAGTGTGTGTGTGTGTATATATATTGTTTTTCTATTTTTAACTATTTTTTTTTTCACTTTTATCATACTTTTAATTATCTTAATTAATTTTGTGGTGGTGGTGGTGGAGTGTAGAGGATGGGTGTATGTGAAGGTGGGTTAATTGGGAAGATAAAATATTTACTTTTATTAGAATGATTTAAATTATTTTCTTGAGACCGTTTATAATGGGGAAAATTGATGGTAAAGACTTTTTAAACAAAATAAATGTTGATCTGAGTGTCCAAATGTCAAAATTGAAATGATGGAGATTATTTGCACAATTAAAGCAAACGATAGGGACGTTTTGCGTCAAATTACACATATTTAATGGAAGGATTTATCGAAATATGACGGCAAGGACCAACTTTGCAAGAAAAGTTTGAAATGAGGGTGTAAATAACAAGTTTGAAACGATATAGACTATTTTCGCAATAAGTACAAACGATATGGATGTTTTTTACTAATTACCCTAATTTTTATATACATCTTTGATTTAACATTAAAAAAAAAATTGATAAAAATCTAAGTTAAAAGAAATAATTAATTTTAATCACATCCGAAAAATATTATTTTCAGCAAAAACCAAACGAAATATTCCTTATCAAAGAGTATTAAATACAATGTACATGAGTTTTTAATACCCAATAACAAAAAGATGTAAATGGGCGAATCTCTAACAATATTGTCATGCCGCGGCCGAGCATTAGAGCATGTTTGGTTAAGCTTAAAAATGGAATTGAATTTTTAAGTAGAATTTTGTTTTCAAATATCTTCATATAACTTACCTTTTATAAATAAATAAAAAATTATTTATTAACACTGAAATCACTTTACAGCAAGTAACTTATTTTAGCTTTGATTAATAAAATATTTTATGAGTATATTTTTTAAGCTTAGAGAAAGATGCACATAGTCTTGCTTTGTTAAAATTTTAGTGATAGAACAAACAAGTCGAGATAGCAGTCTAGACTCTTGCTTGAATCGTATTTACAAGCATTGCACTTGGATTATAAATGGATTAGTGGCCTTACTCTTGGATTATAAATTGATTAGTGGGCTTTAGTAATAATTATAAGAAGATAAGAAGAAGGTGGTTCATGAATCTTGATGTCATTTTAGGTATATTGTGTTCTCAAACATACCTTTTGATTCCCATTTCGGAGGAAAAAATATATTTTGAATAGTTGATTGATGGAGAATTTGTGGTTAAAAATTAAGGAAAAATTTTGAGTTTGCGTGTAATATTATTTTATTGAAAAATATATGATTGAAAAGAAAAGAGAAAAATGATTTTTGAAAAAATGGAAATCAAACGAGACTAAATCTGTATTTACTATTTATTACATTAAACTCATGTTCAGTATGAATTAAAATCTAAATTTTGATTTAAGTCAAAATTAACAATTAATTTTAGTTACATATTTTATGAATCTTACAATTTTTCAGTCTAACTTTTTATTAAATATTTGATTTTAATTCCTACCAGATAAACAGGAGTCATAATCCTTCTCGAAATATTTTAGTTGAAAAAAATTATGATAGCGCCGCCAGATAACGATAAATGAATACAATAATGAATAATTAGTAAATTTTTCCATGAAGCATGTCAATTGGCATTATCATTTGTAATAAGAGGGGTGCGGGGGTTAGGCCAAAGATGATGCTTACAGATTCAGCGAACATAGTCGATTTTCAAAGTTTTCCACGTTTGCATTTATTGTCCTCTTGCAAATAATCTCATGTTTTCTTTTTCCTGCAGCTTATTTTTAATGGTCAACCTCGATTTTCTACACTTGCCACTGATATTTTTCATTCAACATTACTTAAGCTAAATAATTGAATAAAATTTCATTTAAAGTCAAAAATAATTTTAATCATACATTTTTATGATACCTAAAACTTTTCAGTTATACATTCAATCAACTTTTATCAAAATTTAAAAAAAAAAAAAAATATTATTTTTTATCGAAACTAGATGGGGATTAATTTAAATGTTACAAAATTATCCCCTATTTGACAGTCATTTTTTCAAAGAAAATGAGTTTTGGAATAGTAATTTTTTGAAAAATATGTAGTTAAAAAGTAGGAAAATGTTTGAAATTTACATAAAGAATATTTTATTGTGAGAATACCTGGTTGAAAATAAGTATGAAAAAAAAAAAGAAATTTGAAAGAATGGTTATCAAACATGAGCTTAATCTCATCCAATAGTTTTAAGACTTGAGAAATGAAATATGTTGATCGCAAAAACTTGCACATTTTTGTTGCCAACAAATTTCTTGTCATGTCACTGCCTACTTTATATTTCGTGCATGCTCGGAAGAAAGTCGTTAAGCACCATGTTCATATATCAAAAGAGGGGTTGACGATGATTGGCACTCCAACAATCAAGTCGACCACCGATACAAATTATGCTGAAATTGGATGTGGGAGAAGCAAATAAGCAGATATTTGATAGTGTTTAATACCGTTTCATTACATATCCATGACTATTTATAGGGAAAGATTTTTGTAGAATTAGGTTAAGATGCTACCACCCTAATTCTACGTACTGTGTTGTGATTAGCCTACGGAATCCTAAATGATATAAGGTGAGTTCCCTTTGATAGGTCCATTTCTTTGTAAGATCATGTTTCCTTATGGAGATTGATTCTCCATGATTTTACTCAACCCTTAAGATTTGATATGATCCGGGTTACGCTAGAAACCATCAAGAATTCAAAGCATATTGGAGAGAGATTTGAGCCAAGTCCACGACTTCAAAGAGTTGATAAAAACTATACATTTACATGTTCAAGCAATGTAGTCCATAATATTGAAGATCACATGTCAAAGAACAAGTTTCATATTAGGGTCGAGGCCGGGAATCAATTGGATCAACACGATACAAGCAGTCGAAGAAAGAAATCAGCTGGAACTCTAAGTGACCGCTTAGAATAAATGGCAAGCGGTCGCCCAAGCCACTACTGCAAATACATGGAGGCGAAAAGAGTCTTCTAAGCGACCTCTTAGAATATGCGGTCGCTTGGTTATAAAATGTGACCAAGTTTCCTATTTTGGCGAAAGTTCTAATTTCCTTAAAATTCTATTTCTTTCCATATTTTGACATTAATTGTTGCCTTATGCACATTTTTACTAGGTTTAGGGCTCTAGTATAAAAATTTAAACACTTTTTTTTATTTAGAACAACTTTGATATTGAATTAAATTGATAGACTTTGATTTCTCATTTGTTCTTCCATGAACAATTTTATCGAACTTATCAAAAATGAATAATTTTTGTGGCGTTCAAACATTGGTACAAGAATTATTCATTGCGTAATCAAGGGGTTCAGCGCATCTTGATATCATTGAATTTTTTGTTTCACTTCGTTGAGTTTAAGTCCAAAATCGGGTTTATTGGCGTTCTTGGGTTCCGTATCAATCTAGTTATGGGTTTCGTAGTCACCGTTGGTACGAGATTTGTATCAGTCCCTCCTTTACTTTTCGATGAGTAATCCCTCATTTGAGTAATGTTATTCGTAGTCGATCATTATGATAGTCACACTTGCGTGGTATACACATAGCATGTGATTAGTCGGTCAGGTAATTTTTTATTGACTCATGCATTAAATAACCACTTGCCATATGTATGCCACGTATGATGACTGCTACAGTAAACAACTGCGAATAGTGTTCTTCTTTTTTGATATAATAGTTTCGTTACATGATTTATCCATGTATGGCCGTTACTTCCATGTTTTGTTGATCTTCTAATATAAAAACTCTAGTTCAATGTTCGTTTGCCCGTATGGCTTCTAAGTGAATCCAGGGCATAAGAAAATATAATTGTTTATAAGGTCCTTGCATATAGATTAAATTTAGGAAAAAGCTTCTTTATCATGGGGGTTGACCACCCCCATGACAGAAGCCCCACAATAGGAGTCGACCCCCACCCCCTATTGTGGGGCTTCTGTCAAGGCCCTTAAATTTATTGTCCTTGATATTTTCATTAATGGAAGAGTTAAAGCTCAAAATTTTTATACAATCTTATCGTAAAGTAGTTTAAATTGTTAAAACAACACAAAGATTATTTATGATTATAATTTTTTTAACATGTAAGTAACTCGAAAATATGCACGCAATTTTTCCAATTCCCCGAGTTGTCTAGTTGACATATCGCTAGAGCCTGTTTGATTCCCATTTTTATGGAAAAATGTATTTTAGAATAGTAGATTGTTGGAGAATGTGTGGTTGAAAAATAAAGAAATTTTTTGATTTACGTAAAATATTATTTTAATGAAGACTGTGTAGTTGAAAAGAAGAGAGAAAATGCATTTTCATAAAAATGGGAATCTAACGGGCTGTAAGATAGTTATTTTGTCAATTTTTAAATAAGAACTTGGATTGTGTATATTTTGTGTCAGTATTATAAGATTCATAGTTATAAACTATTATACTATACTATAGATAATGTCATGTGCAGTGGCGAAGCTAAGACCGAAGGTCAGTTAGGACGATTGACCGTTGATCGTTGACAATTAACGATCATAATAACGATGTTGTTTATTAATATTTAATTAAATAATATTAAAAATTCTCCTAAATCAACTAAAGCATCAATATATACACGCATCCCCTTGTTCGAAGGTGCAATTGGGGTCTTCCTCTAACTTGTACCGTCTCATCAACATTAGAAAACCCGCATTTCTTAAAAGCATCACACCCTACATTTGAAATCAGCCCGGATTTCAAACAAGAGCCAATAATCTGATCACCAATACTATCAATCTTCTTACCACTTTTCTTCTTTCCCCTCAAACCACCACTCACTGAACCCATTTTATCAACATCATCGACACTGTCTCCTGTCCTTTTCACACCCTTTTTCCTATAAATCTCATTATTTTAAGGATTCAATGAGTGTGAACCTTCATTATCACCCACACCACCTTCATTAGCCTCTTCCTTCTTCACCTCATTGTGCCAATTTCTATAAAACATTTCTCATTGGCTTTAATTCGATTGGCTACAGAACTCAAACAAGGACTAAGAGCATGCATCTCTCGTATATCAATAATGTTATGTACTGGACCATCTATTTTATTTATCTGGTTTAGTTGAGCTTGTATAGTGGGCTAGCCTAAAGCCCTTTAATTTTAGGGGTTGGTTTATTCTATATTTTGAAGGGGGTCGTGAAATTGAAATCGTGGCTACTGCCAAAGTTTCTCTTCCCCTTTCTGGTATTCTTCTTCTCCAGTCATCTTCCCATGTTGCCTTCTCTGGTATTCTTCTTCTTCTCCTCTCCTCTCTGCTGTTTTATTCTATTCCTCTTCTTCTCGGTTCTTCCTTCAGTGCTGGTCTATGAGTGTTATGCAATTTCAGTTTATATTTTGCTATTTTGGTGTAATCTCTACTCAATCAATACAATGATAGATGGGTTGTTAAAACCCAGTTTAATATATTAAATTGTTGGTGCTGATTTTGATTAAGTTCAGTTAGTTTTTGTTGAAGTGGTGTTAATTTGGGATCTGTACTTGGTTGGTTTTGGTTGAGCTGTGCTCCAACCATAACAAATAAAAATCACAAGCACGAATACCCATATTTTTGTTCCATATCACACTACATATGTAACTCAGAAGAGAGGTGTCCACAAAATTAACAAATTCCCAATTCCCTAATTCCCTAATTTCCCAAATTTTCGATTCTCAAATTTCCTAAACCTAAATTCTCAACTCTCAAATCAAAAATCAAAAATCAAAAATCATGAATCATAAAACATGAATCATAATTCATAAATAAAACCCTAAACTGAATTGCAACGATTAATTGATTATGTGAACTGTGAAAATTAGACAGCGAAGTGTGATTATGTGATTGTTTGTGAATATATTTGACAGAAACTAAAAATAAAAATAAAAATTGGAGGGCGGAGGACATAAAATTACCGGCAGTCGCGTCTCCAAATCTCTAACAACACTTGTGCGGTTGTGTTGTTGAGCGCCTGAGCCTGCTGT